>CM055118.1:940746070-941946070 GCA_029206835.1 Rana muscosa | reverse complement strand
CTATTCATTTATAAACTGATCTTTCCAAGCCTGTAGACTTCATCTTGAACATTAGCCGTGTGTGGGAAACTGTGTCAAACGCTTTGCAAAATCCAAGTATACCACGTCCACAGCCACCTCTCTGTCCAAGGTTTTACTTACCTCCTCATAAAAAGTAATCAGATTTGTTTGACAACTTCTGTGTTTTATGAACCCATGCTGTCTGTTGCTTAAAATACCTTTTTCCGAGGGGGCGCGGTTTGACCGCTGACTGGAATGTCTGTTTAGCTATACGGCTCCGCCCTTGCCTGGGCTTCACAGCATCGCACATCACTGGAACCCCACTCTTTCTCCCTCCATCTGGGAGGATCGATTACAGGGACACCTGTAGGCTATGTCCCGGAGCAAGCAGAAGCTTCAATCCTCCAGGCGGCTGCACAAATTTTTCATTAAGCCAACACAGCGTGGCGCCCAAGATGGCGCTGGAAGGGAGAGACACCCGCGCCCCCCCCCCCGGCTGCCTATACCACCTCCTTGAGAGTCAACCTCAGACCCGAATGACACATCAGACATGGAGGAATCAAGTCCTCAGAACCCTGCCACATCCTCCCCATCCTAGAGAGGTAAGTGAGCGGCTCTCACCTAGTCTATTCCCCTAACAAGCCTCCACTCCCTAAGAGGCAGCACTGGGGAGAAATGTCCAACAGCACTCAGTCAGACATGCCAGTCCCAGCCCTTGCAGCTCTCCCTGCTTCTGATAACCCTGCATCAGAGAGCTTTATTAAATCACTGCTGCGCACGCTCCACTCTGACCTACAAGAGGGGATGGATGCAATTGAAGAACGCACTGAGTTATTGGAAAACCAAATGAGCGCAGTGGCTACAGCTTACAAATTTTGTAGTAGAAAAACAAGATTGCCTACTCCCATATTATCCGTCACCTACAACTTAAAATAGCCGACCTGGAGGATCACTCCAGGTGCAAAAATATCAAGATAAGATGTATCCCGGAGTCTGTCAAACCAAGCGAACTAGGCCCCTACCTAAAGAAACTCTTCCGTAAACTGATACCAGACCTCCCCTCACAGAATCTACTAATCGACAGAGTCCACAGGATCCAGAAACCTACCTACTTACCTGCTATGGTCCCTCGGGATACGCTAGCCCGACTGCACTATTTCCACATCAAAGAAATAATTATTTGAGCAGCCAAAACAGCACATTCCTTCCCAGATATTTACACACAGATCTCCTTGTAAATTGATATTTCAGCAGCCACCTTGCAGGAGCTCAAAAAGTTCGCACCAGTTACCTCTACCCTGCAGGCCCACAAAATTGAGGATGTGAAACAACTCCATAATTGGGGCCTTTCTCCCCCATCACCTTCAAACACTCCCAAACTGCCACCTAGGCTGACCCTATTTGACCCTTGGCAGTGCACCAACACCACTTAACTCTGCCCACAATTAGCAGGGGCTCCTCACAGAAATTGTTTCAAGGTGCCTGTAATAACACTCGTCTCTTCAGTCATAGCCCTCTGAGAGCCTGAGTGGTCCTCTACAGTTTATAGTCCACCCTGGTTCACTAGTGTACAGTGCAC
The DNA here is from genome assembly GCA_029206835.1 of Rana muscosa. Classification (NCBI taxonomy): domain Eukaryota; kingdom Metazoa; phylum Chordata; class Amphibia; order Anura; family Ranidae; genus Rana; species Rana muscosa. Next base: position 941,944,491 of record CM055118.1, on the reverse strand, counting down.
AACCACACTTCCTTTATTCCTAGTCTTATCAGTTACCTATGAGTTGTTATCCTCATTGTCCACCATTGTTACTACAATACTACTGTTATTCTATTGTATGTATTATTGTCCTCATTGACTCTACGCTTCTTTTGTGATTGAATAGCTTGATATGGATAAGAGAGTCTCTCTTCCTCCCAAGCTAGCATCTCCACTAATCTCCCAATTATGACCTTAAATATCACATCGATTAACGCCAAGGGCCTTAATCACCCCTTCAAATGCTCCCTACTATGGAAAGAGGCATCCTCTCAACATGCAGATGTTATACAGGTGATACTCGAAAAATTTGAGTATCGTGCAAAAGTTCACTTATTTTACTAATGCAACTTAAAAGGTGAAACTAATATATGTGATAGACTCATTACATGCAAAGCAAGATAGTTCAAGTCGTGATTTGTCATACTTGTGATGATCATGGCTTACAGCTCATGAAAACCCCAAATCCACAATCTCAGAAAATTTGAATATTGTGAAAAGGTGCAATATTCTAGGCTCAAAGTGTCACACTCTAATCAGCTAATTAAGCCATAACACCTGCAAAGGGTTCCTGAGCCTTTAAATGGTCTCTTAGTCTGGTTCAGTAGGAATCACAATCATGGGAAAGATGGCTGACCTGAGAGTTGTGCAGAAAACCATCATTGACACCCTCCATAAGGAGGGAAAGCCTCAAAAGGTAATTGCAAAAGAAGTTGGATGTTCCCAAAGTGCTGTATCAAAGCACATTAATAGAAAGTTATGTGGAAGGGAAAAGTGTTGAAGAAAAAGGAGAGGCACACATTGCTAGATGCTTGAAGTCCAGTGTGAAGTTTCCACAGTCTGTGTTGATTTGGGGAGCCATGTCATCTGCTGGTGTTGGTCCACTGTGCTTCATTAAAGGGGAGTTCCAGCCTTTTTTATGTTTATTAAAAGTCATACAAAAAGTGTAGCTGCTGTCTTTTGATAAACAGACACTTATCTGTTCCACTGTTCAGCGACGCGGCCGAACGGAGCTTCGCTCCTCTCCCCCCCCCTCTCCGCCGGCGCCTCCATTGTAACTGTGGGCACCCGGCCGTGACAGCTTTCGGCTTCACGGCCGGACAGCAGAGAAAGGGAGCCGCTCAGATGTAGATATCCTCCAAATGACCTCCTCCCAGCAACCAAGGGTGCAAGCAATGCAAGTATGAGCAAAACAGGAAAAGGATTTTTCTGGATAGCAGCACTCCAAGATAAAAAGCCTTTATTTCAAAAGTCCAGGAATCCAAAGCATACACTGCACATCACGACACACTGATCAAAAATTAGCTGACATGTTTCACATCAATTGATGCTTACTCATAGCTCATGAGTAAGCATCAATTGATGTGAAACATGTCAGCTAATTTTTGATCAGTGTGTCGTGATGTGCAGTGTATGCTTTGGATTCCTGGACTTTTGAAATAAAGGCTTTTTATCTTGGAGTGCTGCTATCCAGAAAAATCCTTTTTCTGTTTTGTTCACGGCCGGGCACTCACTGCGCATGCGCGAGCGGCGCTGCGCAATCTGAGTGGACGGGCGATCGCCTGGGACCTGTCACGTGTCCCAGGTGATCGCCTACAGGGAGGGGCCGCCTTAGACGATATGACGTGTCGCCTATGCAGTCCCTGGGCGGAAGGAGGAAGTGGGACAGGAAGTCCCACTCCTACTGAAGCCCCCACTCCCCCCCAAAAAAAATTACATGCCAAATGTGGCATGTAAGGGGGTGAGGAGTGGTTTAAGCGGAAGTTCCACTTTTGGGTGGAACTCCGCTTTAAGTCCAGGGTCAACGCAGCCGTCTATCAGGAGATTTTGGAGCACTTCATGCTTCCTTCCACAGACAAGGTCTATGGGGATGCTGACTTCATTTTCCAGCAGGACTTGGCACCTGACAACACTGCCAAAAGCACCAAAACCTGGTTCAATGATCGTGGGATTACTGTGCTTGATTGGCCAGCAAACTCGCCTGACCTAAACCCCATAGAGAATCTATGGGGCATTGTCAAGAGAAAGATGAGAGACATGAGAGACATGAGACGAACAATGCAGAAGAGCTGAAGGCCGCTATTGAAGCATCCTGGTCTTCCATAACACCTCAGCAGTGCCACAGGCTGATCGCTTCCATACCACACCGCATTGAGGCAGTAATTGCTGCAAAAGGGGCCCAAACCAAGTACTGAGTACATATGCAAGCTTATACTTTTCAGAGGTCCAATATTGTTCTATGTTTAATCCTTGTTTTATTGATTGCATGTAATATTCAAATTTTCTGAGATTGTGGATTTGGGGTTTTCATGAGCTGTAAGCCATAATCATCACAATTATGACAAATCACGGCTTGAACTATCTTGCTTTGCATGTAATGAGTCTATCTCATATATAAGTTTCACCTTTTAAGTTGCATTAGTGAAATAAATTAACTTTTGCACGATATTCTAGTTTTTCGAGTATCACCTGTATGTGTCCAACAGACAAATTTTGCCCAAAATAGGCCGCTTTCCCCCCCGCTGCTCACACAAACTAATCTTTTTTTTTATATGGGTTGACTTTCCAATGCTCCTTGCTGCAGTGATCAGTTAAAGGTAGGGGCAGTAACCACGTGTTTGTACTGACAGTGTGCCTCTGTGCCTTTTAAGTAGGGGTGGGCTCCCTCCAGGTTTATCTGTCCTACACCTGTCCATCTAAATGCATGTGCTTCCATTGTTGGAGATTCACAGAAATTAGAGTTTAGGTCCACAGAAAAGGGGGTGCCTTGCTGGGGCTCTGTGGCTTACACATGTATTTGCAAATGTGTGCATCTATACTCCTGTTTTTAATGCATACTGTTTGACAGGCCAGTTTGGTTGGTTGCAGGCTGGTCGTTAAGTTGAGCTTGGAATTTTTATTTATTTTTTTACCCCGCTGCTCACACAAACTATTCTATCACTGCTTTTTCGCACATGCGGAACATAAATCCAAAGGAGTCATGATAGCTGTACGTGCCTTGGTGGCATTCCATTTAGATCATGTAATTCAAGATCCTTCTGGGAGAATCATTATTCTATCTGCCTCCTTTAATAACTATCCCTTGGTAACAGTCAATCTCCCAATAGTCTTCAGTCGTCCTTCTACAAGTCTCTCCTCTGTAAATTGAAACCTTATCCCCTGGACCAAATCCTTGTGGGGATTTCAATTAGGTTGTAGACCCCTTTCTATATTCTTCAAATTCCTCTAGGAAACGCTCTACAACCCTGTCCTTCCTGCTCCTTAAAGAAAACTTTTACGATGCACGGGACAGAGAAAGACTAAACCTATTTCTCACAACGCCACTTGTCATACTCCAGAATCAATCTGTTCCTAGCAACCGCCACCTCCACTCTCAATATGGCCACCTGCTTCCGTGACTTCTATGCTGCCTTATATAATTTAAACTCTGCTGAACCAGACAACCAACCCTCTGACCAAATGATTGGCTCTTTCCTTTCATCTGTCCGTCTTCCAACACTGACACCTGATCAGATAACCACTCTCACAACCCTTTACGGCCTATGAAATAAATAATTGAATATTCATTGATTACATTGGCCCTGGGGTAGTAATCAATCCCCCTAGATAACAAAAGAGCCACATCCTGACTGAATGTATATAGCTGAATAAAAAGAAAATGGACTTTGAAGGCACTAATATGTAAAAAATAACAAATTTTATTTGCACAGTAGTACAGAAATCAACCTAATTGTATTCTCAGAATACGGAAGAATATAATCTAAAATAAAAAAACATAGACAAGAACCATGGTAGGACACTCAATGATACAAAATACTCAATCCGTGGGTGTGCATGATGAATCTTCCCACTGAGAATATGAAAGGCAGAGGAGTGTCCCCAAGGTGGAAGTCCAAAATGTTTCTTGGAAATTTTAAAAGTGGCTCAACATGTTTCGCGATTGTCTGCGAATCGCTTCTTCAGGAGCTTCTAAATTTCAAAGTAGAGAGTCAAGTTTGAATATGCATCATAAATATATAGCATACATTTGTGTTTTACTTCGTAAGTACATCAGACACTGTTACCAACATCTAATTCTTACCAGAGGTATCACTTAAAATTGCCCGATGCAATCGCTTCACCCCCTCCCAGGTGTCTCAACCCCAATCCCGTGCCCAAAGAAGGGCTTCCCACCAGGCTGAAATGGTGAAGGAAGAGGAGAACAGTGAGTGACGGGAACATGGGGGTGCACCAAGTATCAATAGAAAGAACCAACATAGATTAGGATATGTATCGGTGCCATAAGGCCAACCTGGTAACATTAGCTAATAGCTTACTTGTGGTATGAGGGGATTATAATCGATAGAAGGGTTTGCGGCACGGTAAGGCGGTCCTCAAAGGGTGTAGTCACATAGAGCAATTAATTTAGAAAAGGCATAGGTGTGCTGCAAAAAATTTGCATAATTCTCTCAGCAAGCCTGTTATAACAACCAAAACCTGAACTATGAAAAATGTAATAGCAAGATAATACATTAGATCTAAATATATACCTTATAACAATTTGAGCCTGGAACAAGGTTGCTCCCCAGCGGTGTAGCCAATTACTGGGAATTAAGGATATATTGTATTCCACAGACAGATAATATATCCCTGTGACTATAAAAACATATGAAATGAGGATAGTCTTTTCTTTTTCGTACATCACGGGACACAGAGCGACATAGTCATTACTAATGGGTTATATAGTTACCGTCAGGTGCTGGCACTGGCAACTTCCAAAACCGGAAGTACCCTCCCCTATATAAGCCCCTCCCATCCGGGAGCACCTCAGTTTTTTGCCAGTGTCTAAGGTGTTGGCCAAGAAGAAACATGTGTTTTTCACTGAGCTTGCGTACAGGTTCTTTTGGGCCTCAGTAAGCTATTCCGGATCCGACCAAAAAAGCTTCATAGCTAAACGGTCGGTACCCGGGCCTTGCAGAGAAGAGCAAGGTTCTGCCTGTAATGCTTCTCTTAGGAGAGCTGGACCCTGGGATCCAGAGCTCTGGTCATACCCACGACCAAGATGTTTTCTGTGCAGGGTGCTATACAGGTCCAGGGGAGTGGAATCCTTGGGAACCCGGTCCCTGAAGGTTTGATTACAATGCCTGCCGTGATAGGTGAAGTTTGGGCTTTTGTGGACCAAACAAAGTCCTGCGGCGGGGAACAGGTAAGTGGGGGCCCCCAGGAACTTGGTTCTATTGGGGGACCCCCAAGCCTAATTTGTCTTTCTGTCTGTTACCTAATGGTATTCCCGCTAATATCTGTGCATGCCTGTAACTACTAAAAAAAATGTAATAATTTTTAATAGTGGTCAAGAAAAAAAAAAAAAGAAAAAAGAATGTTTTTTTATATATGTTTAGTATATTAAACTGCGGTACCTGTGTTTGTCCACTAGAGGCCGCTGTGGAATGTTTTTCTTGTCATATGGACTAGTTTCTTCTCAGAGAGCAAAGTCCAGGCAGCTGGTGAGTTCTCCTACAGGAAACTGTTTCCTCTGCCATGTTGCAGTGTTCGTCTATCCCCCGGCCTGCGGCAAAAGGGGCCCTGGCTCCTGTCCCTGGTTTCCATGTTTGAAAATTAGCGCCGAGGCGCACGTGGCCGCGCGCGTGCGCGTGCACGCGCCTCTATATATAGAGGTGGCCGGAAAAAGGGGCGGGGCCTGGGGGATGACGCTCTGTGCGCGCCGCAGCGCTTCTGCGCATGTGCGGGCGTCCCAGCAGGTTTTAAAAAGCCACATTATTGCAGTAAGCTGGCTATGAAGTACAGAGACAGAGCTGACAACATTTAAAGGCATACAGCAAGCGGTTGATACAGGCATCCCCTAGAAAGGCACATTAGTAGACACCAACTGTTTATTATAGCAGCATTTATGCTAGACTATTATCAGTAACTGGTGTATTTTCGGCTGGAATACCTCAGCTTTGTGGCTTAGGAATATGCCGTCTAAAAACTCCGGGACTAGAAATTCCAGGAGGAATAGGGGGTCTCCATCGGGCTCTGAGGATCTTGGGCATGCTTTGGCTGCACCAGTCTCCCCTGAAGAATCAGAGGTTAGTGACCGTAGGGCACCCCCAGGAGTACCTGGTACTGTGGCTGTCCCCAGTTCACCTGCTCCTGTGTATGTAACAGAGGAGGTTTTTTCCTCAGCTCTGGGAGGGCTGGAAGAGAGATTGTCAGCACTAATTGCTGCTTCCCTGTCACAGGAGAAAAGTGCTCGATCTCCGTCTCCTCCCTCAGAGTGCCTGTTAACAGAGCAACAGTCCCATACAGAGGTCGACCTACCTGAGGGGGATCAGGATGAGGTTGATTCAGTTGTAGAGGAATCAACAGTGGAGGAGCCGTTCTCAGCATCACATGCTGAGAGGTTATGGGTTCAGTCCCTGACTAATATGGTCCGATCAGCATTTAAAATGCCACTTGCGGAGCCATCCTCCTCTTCTGTCTCCTCGTTGGGGTCGCTAAAAGCTCCCCAGACTGTTTGTTCTTTCCCGATCCATCCTTTATTGGAGGGGCTCATTTACCAGGATTGGGAGCATCCTGACAAAATATTTACTCCCCCCAAGAGATTTCCGGTGGTCTATCCTATGGAGGATAAGTTCGTCAGAAAATGGAAGGTCCCTACAGTGGACGCAGCCATCTCTTGTGTGAATAAATCACTGACATGTCCGGTGAAAAATGTCCAAATGTTCAAGGACCCAATAGATAAAAAATTGGAGTCCTTATTGAAATCTGCTTTTTCTACAGCAGGATTGGTGACACAACCAGCAGTGGCAGCTATAGGGGTCTGCCAAGCAGTGAAGGATCAGTTGAAACAGGTCTTAAGGGACGTGCCAGATCAGCAGGCGCTTGCTCTAGCTGATCTACCTAGAGCCTTATGCTTTGCGGTGGACGCTATAAAGGATTCAATCCATCAGGCCTCCCGCCTTACGCTGTCTGTAGTACATATGCGCAGGCTTCTATGGCTCAAAAACTGGTCTGCTGAAGCTCCCTGTAAAAAATTGCTGGTCAGCTTCCCATTTCATGGGGAGCGTTTATTCGGGGAAGACCTGGACAAGTATATCCAGAGAATTTCCAGCGGTAAAAGTACACTCTTGCCGGTCAAAAATAGAGTTAGAGGTCCCTCTTTTAAGAGGCCGGCTTCTCCAGTCCCTAGGACATCGGCTGTGAAACAGTTCCGACGGCCTCCCCGGTCAAATCCCGGAGGTAAAAATCAGGGACAGTTGCAGGGTAACAAGAAGCCCTGGAGCAGGAGAGGTACAAAACCTCCCCCAAAGTCAAATGCATGAAGGGTTGCCCCCACCCAATCGGGTGGGGGGAAGACTTCAGTTGTTCACAGAAACCTGGCGGGACACGATCCGAGACAGATGGGTGCTCTCCGCAGTAAATCTGGGATACAAATTGGAGTTAAAAAACTCCCCTCCTTCCCGCTTTATAAGGTCGAACGTGCCAAGGGATCCCCAGAAGAGAGGATCCCTCCTGTTGGCACTGGAACAATTATTGCTTCAAGCAGTAATTATAGAGGTCCCCCTGGAAGAATGGGGGTTCGGGTTTTACTCAAACCTCTTTACAGTTCCGAAGCCAAACGGGGACGTGAGGCCCATATTAAATCTAAAAGGGCTAAACAAATTCCTGCATATCAGGACTTTCCGGATGGAGTCGATCCGATCGGTAGCCACTGCCCTACAAGGGGAGGAATGGTTAGCCTCGATCGACATCAAAGATGCGTATTTGCACATCCCCATCTTTCCAGCCCACCAAAAATTTCTACGCTTTGCGATAGAAGGGCGCCATTTTCAGTTCAGAGCCTTACCCTTCGGTCTGGCCACAGCACCAAGAGTGTTCACAAAAATTCTGGCCCCATTATTGGCCAATCTAAGAACACGAGGTGTAACGATAATGGCATATCTAGACGACTTGTTGCTGATAGACCACTCAGTGGAAAAACTAGAAGTGGTTGTTCACGAGACAATCAAGTATCTGGAATATCACGGTTGGATTATCAACCGAGACAAGTCAGCCCTAGAACCAGTCAAAAGTCTGGAATACTTGGGGCTAAGGCTGGATTCAGACCAGAGAAAAATTTTCTTGCCTCAAGAAAAGGGGTCGTCTTTGAGAGATTTGATCCACTTAGTGGGTTCAAAAAGACAGCCATCCATACGCCTGTGCATGAGGCTGCTGGGAAAAATGGTGGCATCATTCGAAGCAGTACCCTACGGTCAATTCCATTCAAGGAAGTTGCAAAGGGCCATACTGTCAGCCTGGAACAAAAAAGTTCAGGCTCTGGACGTACCAATGTCCTTGTCCCCTTCCGTTCGCAGAAGCCTCCGTTGGTGGTTGGTTCCCCGGAATCTGGAAAGAGGGAAATCCTTCAGTCCGATTTCCTGGAAGGTGGTCACTACAGATGCCAGCCTTTTAGGCTGGGGAGCAGTACTGGAGCAATGGTCTCTCCAGGGCAGATGGTCGGATGCGGAAAAGGCCCTGCCCATCAATCTCTTAGAGATACGAGCAGCCCGGTATGCCCTAGTAGCATGGACATCCAAACTCCAAGGGTCCCCTGTCAGAGTTCAGTCAGACAATGCCACAGCAGTGGCATATATCAATCGTCAGGGGGGCACCAGGAGTCGTGCAGCCCAAAGGGAAGTAAATTACATCCTGAGATGGGCAGAAAGATATGTCCCAGCCATATCTGCGGTATTCATTCCAGGGGTGGAGAATTGGAAGGCGGACTTTCTAAGTCGCCAACAATTATGCCCAGGGGAATGGTCCCTTCATCCCGAGGTTTTCCGGACAATATGTCAGCGGTGGGGAACACCGGATGTAGATCTGCTAGCATCCAGGTTCAACACGAAAGTGGACAGGTTTGTCTCTTGGACAAGGGATCCCCTAGCGTGCGGCTCGGATGCCCTAGTGTTCCCTTGGGATCAGTTCAAGCTGATATATGCATTCCCACCGCCACAATTGTTACCTCGATTACTCCGCAGAATCAGGGTAGAAAAGAAACCAGTGATTCTGGTGGCTCCAGCGTGGCCCCGAAGAGCATGGTACGCGGAGATCGTAAAAATGTCTGTGGGGAGTCCTTGGACCCTCCCACATCGTCCGGACCTGCTTTCGCAGGGACCGATATACCACCCTTCCTTACCAGCCCTAGGTTTGACGGCCTGGCTATTGAAGCCCACATTCTAAAAAAGAGAGGGCTCTCTAATGCTGTGGTGTCTACCATGATCAATGCCAGGAAACCGGTATCCAGGCAGATCTACTATAGAATCTGGAAGGCGTACATCGCCTGGTGTGAAGCCAAGAAATGGCATCCACGTAAATACGTAATAGGTAGAATTCTGGACTTCCTACAATGGGCTGTAGATAGGAAGCTTGCCTTGAGTACTATCAAAGGTCAGATTTCGGCCTTGTCAATATTTTTTCAAAGGCCCTTGGCTTCGCATTCACTAGTCAAAGCCTTTATACAAGGAGTGATGCGTATTAGTCCTCCGGTTAGTATTCCCATATGTCCATGGGATCTAAACTTGGTTCTGTCGGTTCTACAGAAACAACCATTTGAACCATTACAGCATATTTCCTTGGTGCTTCTCACCAGGAAATTGATTTTTCTAGTAGCCATTTGTTCGGCTAAAAGAGTATCGGAATTAGCAGCTATGTCCTGTAAGGAGCCATATCTGGTTATCCATAAGGACAGAGTAGTGTTACGTCCTCATCCAGCCTTTCTTCCTAAGGTGGTATCGAGGTTTCATTTGAACCAAGATGTGGTTCTTCCTTCTTTTTTCCCCAAACCTACTTCGGTAGAGGAAAAGTTATTGCATTCTTTGGATGTAGTAAGAGCAGTTAAAGCTTATCTAAAAGCCACTGCTCAGATTCGCAGAACGGATACTTTGTTTATACTGCCGGAAGGCCCCAGAAAGGGTCAGGCAGCGTCAAAATCTACTTTAGCCAAGTGGATTCGACAGGTCATTATGCAAGCTTATGGCTTGAGAAGGAGACCGCCTCCGTTCAAAGTTAGAGCGCACTCCACGAGAGCAGTTGGAACTTCATGGGCAGTGCATCACCAGGCCTCCCTGGCTCAAATCTGTAAGGCCGCAACATGGTCTTCAGTACACACGTTTACTAGGTTCTACCAGGTGGACGTTAGAAGTCAGGAGGATGTCGCCTTTGGGCGCAGTGTGTTGCAGGCCGCAAAAGATCCTCATGTCTGATAGCGCTCAGCTTATATATGGTGTATCCCCCCCCTCATTTGGCATTGCTTTAGGACATCCCATTAGTAATGACTATGTCGCTCTGTGTCCCGTGATGTACGAAAAAGAAAATAGGATTTTTATAACAGCTTACCTGTAAAATCCTTTTCTTGGAGTACATCACGGGACACAGAGCTCCCGCCCCTCTTTGGGGACACTTATTGCTTTGCTACAAAACTGAGGTGCTCCCGGATGGGAGGGGCTTATATAGGGGAGGGTACTTCCGGTTTTGGAAGTTGCCAGTGCCAGCACCTGACGGTAACTATATAACCCATTAGTAATGACTATGTCGCTCTGTGTCCCGTGATGTACTCCAAGAAAAGGATTTTACAGGTAAGCTGTTATAAAAATCCTATTATTGTCAGGCAAGGGCATTAAAAACAAAGAATAAAAAAAAATAAAGAAAATTAACTTTCAAATCGTAATTACCTAGCCAGAGAACATAGCCGAGGAGCACTCACAAGCTCTTCAAGCTGCACTGCTCATTGTCAATGGGTCTTAAATCCGATCTCTTATCTGTATGGAACATACAGCCAAGAAAAGAAAGAAAAAGTAAGCATAGGGGAAAGGACCCCATAGCGGTTATGGCATATACTAATTTGACAAAGGCAAAAGTTAAGCCTTGCTGTAAATACCTGGCTCGCTCTGTGAGTGCCGCCGTTTCCTACCGCATTAGTTGCGAGCAACTGCTCTCCCCAGTGACATCTGAACCACTGGGGAGAGCGCCTCGCTTAAATGTGCCTCCCGATGACGTGACCGTCATGACGTATGACGTCACGTGAGTCGGCCAAAAGGTGCACTCCACGTCCATGCCGTAGCAACGCTCACGTCAGGGCGAACTGTTGGCAACCTCCCTGCGCAAGTGTGGGCGGAAGTGCTACCCGTGACGCAGGATGGAAGCGTCGAATTGCCGTCAGGATACCGCCCTGCCAGAAGGCATGGATCGGCATCCGACGGCTTGGGTGGCCACATGTTCCCCTCATCATCTCCTCACTCCACACCAAGCCTAACAGAAAAGGGAGAAGGAGAGACACCTAGAGATGGAGGACCACATCGGGCAAAATGGACTGCATGTTAATACATGCTTTTTAAATAAACTGTCAGTTTTGAAAGCAGTCAACTAGCATAGTATCTGCTTATATTCCAAGAATGATTCTATTATTTGAAAATAGCTGCGATGAAGGGAAAAGAACATAAAACTAAAAAAACAAAATAGAAACTAATAAAAACCAAATAAAAAAACTCAAAACTGCCGAAAAACAAAACATAACATAACATAACCCACGATATTTAAAAATTTCAAAATTTACACAGCAATCATTGAAGCGCCAATTATCTAATAAGTTGGCATATCGGCCATCGAAATGCCTCGGCATTAAACCAAACTGGCTGATGTTACTTGCTTGGCTAATAGCCGCCCAAACAGTACCAAGGGGGAACCATCTGTATGGTTGGAGGGCAACTTGGGAGGTGATGGTAATACATCCCTATATCCCAAGTCGCCGGGGTTACAGACACATAGTCCTCATAGAAAGGGCCGGTAGGATACTATCTTATTAATGCCTGGCAGCCTGGTCGCTTCAAGGCGTTCTATCCAGAGGGTTTCTTTTTGGAGTATACGTTTATCCCAGTTGCCCCCTCGGGTGTCCTGTGGGATTACTTCTAATATCATGAATTTGACCATTGAGGTGTAAAATTTATGATATAATCCCAGATGGCGGCTTACCGGTGTGATCATTTTAGCAAACTGTGAGTAGTAAATGTGATCATATATGCGTTGCTTGAACTGTTGAATGGTCTTTCCTACGTAAAATGCCCCGCATCTGCAGATCATAAGATACACTACCCCTTCTGTGTTACATGTGGCATGAAATCGAGGGCAAAAACTTTGGCCATTTGGAAGTTTAAATCTTTTACCTGGAAGTACCCAGGGGCAATAGGTGCATTGTCCACAGGTGTAGAGGCCTCGGTCTACGTTCGCTTGATGACAGTTTGGTTTGTATTCACTGCTTGTTAATCTACTACCTATTGAAGTGGCCCTTCGAAAAACTATTTCTGGGGTATTTCTCACATATTTACCTACTGTAACATCTTCACTGAGTAGGTGCCAATGTTGTTCCAGACACCTTCGCAGTGATGTAAGCTGTGCGGAATATTTAGTTATAAATTTAGTAGTTTCCTGATCCACGTTGGTCTTGGGTCTGGAATACAGTAAAGACGTTCTCTTTTGTCCGTTGGCTTTGTTGTAAGCTCGTCGGAGGAGCTTACAACATAATCCCCTCATACCACAAGTAAGCTATTAGCTAATGTTACCAGGTTGGCCTTATGGCACCGATACATATCCTAATCTATGTTGGTTCTTTCTATTGATACTTGGTGCACCCCCATGTTCCCGTCACTCACTGTTCTCCTCTTCCTTCACCATTTCAGCCTGGTGGGACGCCCTTCTTTGGGCACGGGATTGGGGTTGAGACACCTGGGAGGGGGTGAAGCGAATGCATCGGGCAATTTTAAGTGATACCTCTGGTAAGAATTAGATGTTGGTAACAGTGTCTGATGTACTTACGAAGTAAAACACAAATGTATGCTATATATTTATGATGCATTATCAAACATGACTCTCTACTTTGAAATTTAGAAGCTCCTGAAGAAGCGATTAGCAGACAATTGCGAAACCTGTTGAGCCACTTTTAAAATTTCCAAGAAACATTTTGGACTTCCGCCTTGGGGACACTCCTCTGCCTTTCATATTCTCAGTGGGAAGATTCATCATGCACACCCACGGATTGAGTATTTTGTATCATTGAGTGTCCTACCATGGTTCTTGTCTATGTTTTTTTATTTTAGATTATATTCTTCCGTATTCTGAAAATACAATTAGGTTAATTTCTGTACTACTGTGCAAATAAAATTTGTTATTTTTTACATATTAGTGCCTTCAAAGTCCATTTTCTTTTTATTCAGCTATATACACTATGAAATAAATAAACTCATTGGCACCCTCCCTCTACATAAGGCTCGATGGGTTCTTTAATGAATATTACAAAGAGTTCCGAGAACTCCTAGTCCCTCATCTTTGCGACTCCCTTAATAGCTTTCTGACCACTGGTAACATACCTATGGAATCTCTCGAAGCCCTAGTAATCACTATCCCTAAACCAAACAAACCCCTTGATAATCCAGCTCATTATAGGCCAATATCCTTACTCAACACAGATATCAAGCTCTATGCCAAACTTCTCGCTTAGCGATATATTTCCCAGACCTCATACATAATGTTTAGGTAGGGTTTGTTCTGCATAGGCAAATGTTTGATGGCACCAGGGGCGGATCCAGAGTCTAGTCTCGGAAGGGGCACTGTCAGAAAATAATTTTTTTGTGGGCAATTTATCGGGGAAATGGCTGGTGTTGGCTCGTCAATCATCCTGGCACCATGGTTGTTATGGTGTCAGGATGACTGAAGCACATTATTTCTATTATTACATTGTAGACATGTGCACACTGAAATATTTTGTTTCGGATTTTCGGTTTCGTCTGAAAAATAAAATCATTTAGTTACTTCCAAAATTTGTTTTTATTTATTTTGTTTAGTAAAAAATGCATTCGTCCAAAAATCTGAATTAATTAAGGTCCAATCTGTCATTGAAGGCTTATGGTGTCTGTTGAATGTTCTAAGAAGATTTGACGAAGCAACTAAACTGTACGACGCCGCAATCGTACATTTCCGGTCTAATGCTACGCCCGCAAGCTATAGTAGAATTCTAATGTTATATGACTAGTAATAATTATTGTTAGTAATTATTATTACTAGTCAACCAACATTAGAATTCTTCTATAGCCTATGGGCGGACCATTTGACCATAAATGTCCGCTCGTGGTGATCGTATGTTTTTAGCTGCTTCATCGAATCTTCATGCCTCTATAATGTCAATAGCAATCTGTGTCTATCGAACCTGCGGTCGAATGTGCCTAACCTAACTCTACTAGTTCAAGATTATTCGACATAGAGAGAAAAGATTTGACATTATAGAGACACGAAGATTCGACGAAGCAGCTAAAAACATACGATCACCACGAGCGGACATTTATGGTCAAATTCTCTGCCCATAGGCTATAGAAGAATTCTAATGTTGGTTGACTAGTAATAATAATTAATAAATATAATTATTACTACATTAGAATTCTTTGTTTTTAGCTGCTTCGTCCAGTCTTCATGTCTCTATAATGTCGAATAATCTTGGACTAATAGAGTTAGGTTAGGCACATTCAACCGCAGGTTCGATAGACACAGATCGCTATGGTCACCGTCATGTTGAATCTTCTATCTATATCAAACTGTTGTCGCAATGAAAATAAAGCATTTTTTATGTCGGATCTTTCGGAATTCGGATGAAAATGCATTCGGACGAAAACAAATGCACATGTCTATTACATTGTAATATTAAATGAAATGGTTCAACTCACCATAATGCAGAATCAGTGGGAGCCCTGAGCGTGTCACTTGCCACTGTCACCTGCCACATGTTGCAGATTGTCACTTGCCACGTCACCTGCCACATGTCGCAGATTTCACTTGCCACGTCCCCTGCCACATGTTGCGGATTGCCACTTGCTACGTCACCTGCCACACATTTCGGATTGTCACTTGCCACATCACCTGCCACAAGTTGCGGAGAGTTGGTCTCCGGAGTCCATTAAGGCCTTTGAGAAGCTCAAGGCTGCCTTTTTTTCTACTCCTGTGTTGGCACATCCTGATCATATGTTGCCTTTTATCATTGAAGTTGATGCTTCTGAGACTGGAGTTGGTGACCTTCTGTCTCAACGTCTTAGCTCTGAGAGCGAAATGCATCCGTGTGGCTACTTTTCCAAGAAATTTTCACCTGCGGAGTGCAATTACGAGATTGGTGACAAAGAGCTGTTGGCGATCATTTTAGCCCTGAAAGAATAGGGACATCTCCTTGAAGGTACTACTGTGCCGGTTCTCATTCTTACTGACCATAAGAATCTCACATTCTTGTGTAGCGGGTATGTACTTTCCCGGGTATAAATTTGAACCTGACAGAGACATTGGTGATGTGAAATTCCCTGCAGCCCAGCAGGTGGCGCTGTCGCCCTGGGCTGGGGTTGAATCATTGCTGTGTGTTGTGCTTCCTTTTTGTCCTCCCTCGGCAGCAGTATGGTGGGGCGGGGAACCCGCCGTGCTTGCTGGGAGAGGGTATAAAGGGGCCGGCCATCTTGGTCAGGGGGTCGAAGTCCCAGGCACCTTCAGCTTGTGGACGGTGGTTCGTGTCGGTCCTCTGGGTGGCCTAGGCCTAGAGGACAATCGGAGGTCGTGTTCCATCCCAGGCACCTTTAGCCTGGGGTGAGGTACTCGGATGGAGGTCCGGAGCTCAGTGCCCAACACTGAGTTCCGCGAGGGAAGGAGATCCTAGGGAACCCCGGGAGTGGGTACCCGAATCCGGAAGGCGTAATGGACCGGGGGGAGCTCCTCACTTGAAGACCCGGTGCAGCATATTGCCGGTGACAGGTGAGCCTCTCGTCGGAGACCACCTGGAAGGAAATCCCCCCTCGTGTGGAGACCGTAACCCACTTTCAGGAAGGAAAGTGGAGAACCAAATTGTGTCTGGGCCTATTCGCATCCACGCCTCCTTTTTCTGTTCTGTTTCTACTAAGGGAGTTCAACTGATTGTGTTCATTCGAGAAGAATAAAGGAGTGTTGAACTTTTATGGTGTGGGGCTCATTTCCTAACAGACATTGTTCAAGGTGACTCTTGGAGGGAGGATCCAGGTGCACAGCACTGACCCAAAGGTAATACAAGAACGTTGCTTATACCGCACTGACACATGTGGTGGAAGCCAGGCGTGGTGTCCCCGCTCCCTCCCCTCTAAGATACCCCTAGACAAGAGAGAGACGAGACGAGAGAAAGAGGGGAGTGAGGAGGGCGCTACACTTGTCTAAGGCTAAATGCCTCTCTCCCAGAAGGGCGCGATGGGCTCTTGTCAAGTTTTGATTACATTGTCTCATTCTTACCCGGTACTAAGAATGTAAGGGCTGACGCTTTGTCACAACAATTTTCCTCCACTTCCAAGATGGAGTTGGTTCCGGTTCCTGTGATTCCTCCTGATCGAATTCTGGCTACGGTTCTCACTTCTCCTTTGGGTGACAAAATTCTTGCTACTCAGCTTGATGCTCCTCCAGAGAAACCTTGTGACCGCTGCTTTGTCCCAGAGAGTCTCCGTACTGCCGTGCTCCAGACATACCATTCTCCCAAAGTTGCTGGCCACCCTGGGAAGAATCAACTCTATTGGGCCATTTCCCAACAATTCTGGTGGCCTAGTCTACGCGCTAATGTAACCGCCTTCGTAGCTGCCTGTTCCATGTGTGCTCAGAGTAAGACTCCACGACACCTTCCAGTGGGCCTCCTACAACCCATACCTAATGGAGAGAGGCCCTGGACCCACCTGTCTATGGATTTCATTGTGGGGTTACCCAACTTCCAGGGCAACACAGTTATCCTTATGGTGGTTGACCGGTTCTCGAAAATGTCTCATTGTATTCCACTTAAGAAGTTGCCCACTTCTAAGGAACTGGCTTCCATTTTTGCTTGGGAGATCTTTCACTTACATGAGCTACCCAAGGTGAATGTCTCAGACAGGGGTAGTCAGTTTGTGTCCCAGTTCTGGCGAGCCTTTTGTGCACAGTTGGTAATTCAGCTTGCCTTCTCCTATGCGTATCACCCACAGTCTAATGGGGCCGCAGAACGAGCCAATGAGTTCTTGAAGCAATTCCTACGTTGCTATATTTCTGACCATCATAACAACTGGTCAGACCTCTTTGTGAGTTTGCTCACAATAGTGCCTTGAATTCTGCTTCCCGATTGTCCCCGTTTATGGCGAACTATGGTTTCCAACCTTCCATGTTGCCTGACCTGTTTGTTCCTCAGAGTATTCCTGCGTTAGAGGAGCAACTCCGTGGTCTTCGTTCCACTTGGGCACAAGTCCAGGAGACTATGCAACATGCTAACGATAGGTACAGACTCCATTCTGACCGCAGACGCCTGCCTGCGCCTTCCCACCAGGCTGGGGACAGAGTCTGGCTGTCATCTCGCAACCTCCGACTTTGTGTTCCTTCTTTGAAGTTCGCACCTCGGTTTATTGGGCCTTTCCGTATCCTTCACAGGATTAACCCAGGGGCTAACACGTTGGACCTTCCTTCTAGTATGTGTATCTCAAATGTGTTTCATGTTTTCTTATTGAAACCTTTGGTCTGCAACTGCTTTACCACCTCAGTGCCACGTCCTCACCCTATACAGGTTGAGAACCATGAGGAGAATGAAGTACAATCCATTGTTGACTCCCGTAGGTTCCGTAGGCGCATATAGTACCTGGTTCGTTGGAAAGGTTACGGTCCAGAGGAACGCTCTTGGGTCTCATCCTCGTACGTACATGCCCCTGCCCTCCTCCGTGATTTCCATAGATGTTTTCCCCTCAAGCCCGGTGGTCCTCCGAGGGGGAGGGGTCATTGAGGAGGGGGTACTGTCAGGGCTGGGCTCAGCCCTTCCTTCTCTGAGCTGGCCACTCAGCTGTCGGCTAATTGCCAGCTCCCATCTCTCCACAGTGACTCACCTGTTGATGATCCTGCTCGTCTGTTCTGCCTACTTAAGCCGTCCACCTCAGATGATCTCTGCCTTTGCCTTGGTCAATATCACAGAGACTATCTCCTGCGTTCCTGTTGAAGACTTGCTTGGCTGACGTTCCTTCTGGCTTCAGATCCTGCTTGCTGTTCTACTACGTTTATCTCTGGCTCTCTGACTTTGGCTTGACTGACTATCCGATCCGGTTGCTGAACTCTGGCTATGTTTTGACTACACTTACTCTGTTAATCTTTTCATTATTATTATTAAACAAGTGTAATTTAACTGTACTTCTGTCTCAGTCTGATTCATGGTTTCTGACAGGTATGCAGTTTTTAAGTGGCTAAAGTAGGGACAGGTCACTTATCTGTCAGGAACAGTGCTTAGTGTCAGTGAAAGGTTCCAGAGGAGTAGAGAAAAAGGCAGGGACACTCAGTTCTTCCTGGAAGCCTCATCCATTTGGGTATAGACCTGCCAGGCCACATTCCACTCCTCGAGACAGACGCTGATGCTGTCTCCGAGTCTCCGAACTGCTGTGAGTGTTACCGGTCGGGTTGCTTTCCTGCTGGGTCCGTTGTGTATTGCTGGACTTCTGTTACAATATATTCCTGTTACTGCACCTAGACTACCCGCCGCATCATATTGCACCTACCCACATTCACAATGCAGGTAGAAGGATGTGCTAATGGTGGCTGGTGGTGCCTAATGGCGATGGTGGCAGCTTGTGAGATATATTTTTGTGACCTGTGACAGAGAAATTAAGCTTGGGGTGCAAAAAAAACAAAACTATTTTTGGATGGTGGCAGGTTCAGCAGCTGCTGTAGTAGGAGTTTGGTAGCTGCTACTGATCCAGGACTGGTCCCCATCTCCATCTATAGTGCATTTACACTAGAGAATAAATACCCTTCTTCTCCCCTATAGGACACTCACCCTTCAGCTGGAGATCTGGTCAATCCCCCTCTATAGAGCACTCACTCTTTAGGTAGCAGATCTGCCTCCATCCTTTCTATAAACTCACCCCAAGTAGCAGATCTCCACCATTGCCCTATAAGAAACTCACCCTTCGGGCAGTAATTCCCCAACATCCCCTCTATAGAATGCTCATCCCAGGTAGCAGATCTCCTCGATCCCCCTAATGGATATTCATGCTTAAGGCCAGGTTCTCCTTCTTCATCCAGCACCACCACCAGGACAACTGGTCATCACAGAGCGAGAGCCAGCCCTCTAGTACAGCAGGCTCCCTCCTTGAGCACTATTAAAGTGCAGAGGAGCCACTCTCCACTCCAGGCCTAGTGCAGTAGCATGGAGTTCAGGTTGCCATCAGTGTTGCCAACTGTCATTTTAACTGGCAGCCAGTAAAAATCTGGCACATTTCTCCTGACAGTAAGTGCCAGTGACATGTCGGTGAGGTGTCAACATTATCCGTGTTGCTGCACACTGCTGTCAGTGTCATTGTGAGAGTTAATTCATGTGTGGGTGCTGCCCATTCTAATTTCTTGCCCTCCTGATTCCTGTCAATCAGCTACTTACTTACTTTATCAAAAATAAAATAAATAAATTAGATAGGATCCTAATACGTGTATAGTCACATTGACAAGTAGCAACAAGGTGGAGCAGGCGCTGTATATTTTTAATTTCAAGATAAATTAGTAGGTCTGCAGACCAGTGGCCTTCAATGGTTTATCCTCAAAATGTAGCCAGCATGATACACACATGTACTGTAGCAAATAATGTTCAAACGTCATACTATTTCATTTTGGTTGATTGATTGATTGATTGATTTTATTATTTGTAAAGCGCCAAATACAGTTCAAGAACTGCGCCAATTTGCGAAGGACATATTTGCAATCCGAATCATTGGTGTATTTTATGCTCGTTGCTCATCATTGGTGTATTTCAATTAGGCCCCTTTCACACGATAAGCTTGCTCGGATCCGCCTGTCCGTTTTTCAGGCAGATCTAAACGGGCCACCCATTGACTCCTATTGGCAGGCGGATGTCAGCAGAGATGTGTCCGCTGACACCCGTCTGCCATCCGATCTGCTAAAAACAGACGTATGGTGATACGTTCAGCCATCCGTCTGGTGGATCGGATCGGATGAGATCAGATGAAAATGGACATGCTGTCCGTTTTCGTCCGATCTCCCCATAGAAATCAGCGGGGCTCTGACAGGTCCCTCCCTGCTCAGTGAGCAGAGATGGACCTGTCATCCGCCGGCTCAGTGGAGATCAATGAAGCAATCTCCTGCTGAGCTGGCGGACTCCGTTGAGCAGATCCGCCCCGTGTGAAAGGGGCCTTAGAGACAGAGCTAATATTGAAAGGCTATCATCTCTATAATGCACTGTTTTATTTACATAACTAAGAAAAATGTTTTGCAGAAGGTGACATATTTAAATGCTGTTTAATATGACAAAACCATAACTCTATTTTATGAAATAATAGTATATAATCTCAGAAGTAGACAGACTGTATATCTGCTTTACGGAAAATGCATGTGTTATGTTTAAGCCAAGTTTGTGTTGGCAAAGAATACATTGCATACTAGTAAATCTATCAGCCTAATGCCCCATACACACGATCGTTTTTCTTGCCATTTTTTTTCTTGCCGTTTTTCACGTCGTTTTTTTTCATGTTTCCTCTCAAGCCTGTCTTGCGTACACACGATCATTTAAAAAAACGATCAAGCAAAGCGCAGTGACGTACAACACGTACGACGGCACTATAAAGGGGAAGTTCTGTTCGAATGGCGCCACCCTTCATGTTAGTAAAGTTTGTTGAGCGACGATTCGCTCTTTTCAGTCTCGTGCTTTTCAGTCCGTGACTGCGTGACGAATGTGCTATCTCCATTACGAACGCTAGTTTTACCAGAATGAGCGCTCCTGTCTCATACTTGATTCTGAGCATGCGCGTTTTTTTTCACGTCGTTAAAGCATACACACTATCGTTTTTCACGTCGTTAAAAAAAACGACATGAAAAACGACGTGAAAAAAGAGAGCATGTTCGAAATTTTTAATGGCCGTTTTTCACGTCGTTAAAAATGCTCTGGAGCCTACACACGATCATTTTTAATGGCCATTTTTTTTAATGGCATTTTTAACGGCATGAAAAACGATCGTGTGTATGGGGCATAATAGGCAACTCCTTTAATAGCAGATAACGGGAAACAATCCAGCTGTTATATATAAAACCAGCAGATGCAGAAACTGTAGAATGTAGTCACAATGAATGTTATTATTGTGTACAATTAAATATGACATTGTGAGGTCCTACTCTGACTTCTGTGTGGTTGTGGGATGCTCCATTATCTACATACACTGTGATTATTAATTAGATACTTAGAAATCCCAGAAACATTAAAGTGTATGTAAACTGTTGATCTTCTTTTATTTGCTTGCTTTTGGTCTCTTTTGGTCTGCATAATACCCAAGACCCTGCATTCACTATATCTGGTCTCCCACAGTACACAGAACATGGAAATGCAATTATTTTAGTAAATATAAACTGCTAAATACCTTTTCTCATCAACAGTATATAGCAGTCTTGTGATTGTATCAGTTCCTAGTAAAGCTTGTAGGAGGAGTTTTCATTCTCCCCTGATCCTCTGTCTGGACATGTGTGGACAGTGCTGATTGGCCCTGTGCTGATCACATGCACCCTCCAAAGAAAAAAAAAACTCTCTAGCAATACACACCAAACTGAGCATATGCAGCCCGTCCCCTGGCCCTGTAAATATCAGGTCATTTTTTGGAGACAGTGAAAGAAGAGGAGGATCAGAGAGACAGGATCAAACAGCCTCTATACACAATTCAAAGGATTAATCCCTTAGGTCCCACAGTGAGTATAACAAGCATGCTTTACTGAATATACAGACTGATATTACTGTTGTGGGTGTAACAAGGCTCATTGTAACTAAAATGTGCAGGTTTACTAATGCCCTATTATAGTTAATCTTTATTACAAGAAGTTACTTTTTTCTGCCACAAGATGGAGCTTTGTGAACTTGGATCCATCATCAGTAAAGAGGATTACATTTTGGGAGTTGTGGTCCGAGCCAGAAAGAACTCCTTTGGTGTAGGGGAGGAGTTATATAAATTAGAGAACCCGGGAAGCCAGAGAGGAGTCTGGGAAAGAGACTGGTGTGTGCGGAAGAACAGGCCCTGTCTGGGAGAGAGACAGGGAGAAAAATACAGAGGAAGACTGTTTTACAGTAAAAACAGTGTCTGTCCGTTCCCGGAGGACTGGTAAAGCTGCTGCCATCTGCCCTAGACAAGTCTGTGTCCATCTCACTTTGTGCTGGAGCTGGAGATAATCCTGAGGCCTAGTACTGGAGCCACCGGAGACGTAGACCTGCTGATTTCCGCTGTGATGCTGCTAAATCTATATAAAGGCTGTTGCTGCATCACAGAGGTACTGCTGTCTGAATACTGCAGAAGTACACCTGGAATCATTTCATCTTAAAGGGGGCCCCCATTCATCACTGAAGGAGACCTGCTTTGAAAGCTATTGAAAGACAAACTGCACTATCCCATTTAAAGGCACCACCAACTATCCCTGTATGTTCTGAAACAGTCCTGCTGCTCAGAATTTTAACCCTGAACATCTAAGATACATCTCATATTAAACTCTTGATAATTAACCCCTTGCTGGACACTTTGCCACTCTGCACTCCTAGGAAATCAGTGTTCTACAACAGTTTCTTTATTGCAGAAAGCATTTTCTTTATTGCTTAACCACTTAAGGAACGGGCCTATTTTTCAGACTCAGTGTTTACAAGTTAAAATCAATTTGTTTTGCTAGAAAATTACTTAGAACCCCCAAACATTATATATATATATATTTTCACTCTAGAGAATAAAATGGCGGTCGTTGTAATACTTTTTGTAACACCGTATTTGCGCAGCGGTCTTACAAGCGCACTTTTTTGGGGATAAAATACACTTTTTTTAATAAAAAAATAAGACAACAGTAAAGTTAGCCCAATTTTTTTTTCTATATTGTGAAAGATAATGTTACACCGAGTAAATTGATACCCAACATGTCATGCCTAAAAATTGCGGCCGCTCGTGGAAAGGCGACAAACTTTGACTTTTAAAAATCTCCATAGCCGACGTTAAATTTTTTTTACGGGTTATCAGTTTTGAGTTACAGAGGAGATCTAGGGCTAGAATTATTTCTCTCACTCTAACAATCGCAGCAAAACCTCACATGTATGGTTTGAACACCGTTTTCATATGCGGGCACTACTCACATATGCGTTTGATTCTGCTCGCGAGCTCGTCGGGACGGGGCACTTTCAATTTTTTTTCTCATTTATTTTACTTTGGGTCACTTTTTTTTCCTATTACAAGGAATGTAAACATCCCTTGTAATAGAAAAAAAGCATGAGGGGTCTTAAATATGAGGGGTCAAAAAGACCTCAGATCTCATATTTACACTAAAATGCAATAAAAAAATAAATAAAAAAAAATGTAATTTGAAAAAAATAAATAAAAAAATTCTCTTTTAAGAGCATTGGGCGGAAGTGACGTTTGATGTCGCTTCTGCCCTCCAATGCTATAGAGCTGAGCAAGGGCCATCTTTCCCTCACTCGGCATCCAGGCAGTGAGAGGAGCGAATGCGATCGTCTCTGCTGCTGCCGACAGCTCCGGTAAGCGGTGGAGACAACCAGAGTGCGACGGGAGGGGGGGTGCCCTCTCCCGCCACCGATAAAAGGGTACTTGCGGCAAATCTACCACATAGACCACTTTTATCTGAAAGAGAAACGCACGCCGTTCCTGAAAATACCGGGGTTTTGGCAGCTACCTGCTGCCATAACGGTATTTAGCGTCAAAGTACCGACGTAGGGGTGCAGGGATTTGCATGAAGTGGTTAAACTTCTTCAAGAGCTCCAACGTGGCCAGCCGAAGATTTACTTTGAGGACTGCATTAGAGTGCCTCTTACCCCATTTAGTCAAAGTTTATAGTTATTTTACCATCATTGCATTAAAGCCTAGGCCCCAGCCTCACCAGTAAGTTACTCTAGGCAACATAGTCATTATTCCATTGATACTAAATTCATTGTCACCTTTTGTTGTTCATTTCCAGTGGGGAAAGCTACAGTTTATGCAGCCTTATCAAAACCTAAGGAGGCACTCCTACTGCATTGATTGATATTTGAAACTGTATATGCCAAAAATTTTACTGCATTGTGATTTCCTGTTATTTTTGACCACCCATATTCTTAAAGTGATTGTAAAGCTTCCTTTTAAAAAAACAAACAAACATGTCATACTTACCTCCACTGTGCAGCTCGTTTTGCACAAAGTGGCCCCGCTCCTCGACTTCTGGGGTCTCTTGGCGGCTCTCGCTGTTCCTCCCCGCATCAGATAACCCCCTAGAAAAAGCACTCTCCCAGGGGGTTACCTTGCGGGCGCGCTCACAAGTCCAGCATTTGCGTTCATAGACACGAATGCCGGACTCGGCCCGCCCTCAGCGCCCGCGTAATTGGATTTGATTGACAGCAGCGGAAGCCAATGGCTGCACTACTATCAACCTATCCAATCAAGAGCCGGGACCCCATGCAGAGAGGGACAGCGCATCCCCACCGAGGGAAATACGGGGCTCGGGTAAGTAAAACGGGGGGGGGCTAGGGGGCCGGTCACTACTAGAAGTTTTTTCACCTTAATGCTTAGGATGCATTAAGGTGAAAAAACACGAGGGTTTACAACCCCTTTAATATTGCTTGTTATCATACTTCAAGGTCTTACGTCCTATTTCAGGGTGGCCCTGAGGCACTTACCAAAAGTTGTAAATTTTAGCTTATTGAGGGGCATACCCAAGGTGTCTGAGATACAGAGGTCTTTGTGGAGGTCAAGGTAAAAATAGAGGACCCAATTCAACCAGTGGCTCCTGTGGGGGTAGCGCTACATGAGTTTAGTAACATTTTAAGTACAATCAATACCTGTCTTATGCAGCATCCACATTTAAGAATTAGTATGCTGAAAATTTTTACAATTTCTTTATTGAGTTTAGATTTGCTTTATGCAAATTAGCACAAATGTAAGAAAATTTGCTAAAACAAAATTGCAAATTAACAATTATTAGACATGGTTGCCGCATTAGTTTACTCTTTAGGTACTTCTTACCCCCTGACAGGCCACATTTGGCATGTCATTTTTTTGGGCGGGGGAGCGGGTACCTGGTTTTGACAGGTACCCAGCTCCCACTTCTGCTCTGGGCTGCCTAGGCGGCTCCTCCCTCCCTGCAATCTTCTGGGACACATCACAGGTCCCGGAAGATTGCACACCCATTCACGACTGGCAGCGCACCTGGCTGTGAAGCCGCAAGCTGTCACAGTTAGGTGCCCACCGTAGTAATGCCGACACCGCGGAGAGGTGGGGGAGAGGAGCGATGCTTCAGGCAGCCACATGGCTGGACCGTGTTTATTAAAAGTCAGAAGCTACACTTTTTGTATCTGCAGACTTTTAATAATCACATGTAGCGGGTATATGCTTTCTATTTTTTGAATCTGGTGGGGAAACTGTGATGTATGGTTCCCTGGGGCCCACCAGGTGGCGCTGTCGCTTTGGGCCCGGGGTTGAGCCATCGTTGCGGTGGCGTACCTCTTTTGGCCTCCCTCAGTGGTTGTATGGTGGGGCGGGGAACCCGCCGTGCTTGCTGGGAGGGGGTATAAAGGGGGCGCCCGTTTTCGGTGGTGGGAGTCTAGTCCCGGGCACCTTCAGCCTGAGGGCGGTGGTTCGTGACGGTCCCCTAGGCGGCCTAGAGGATGTTTGGAGGTTATGTTCCATCCCAGGCACCTTTAGCCTGGGGTGAAGTACTCGGGAGGAGGTCTGGAGCTCAGTGCCCACCACTGAGTTCCGCGAGAGAAGGAGGTCCTAGGGAGCCCCGGGAGTGGGTACTCGAATCCGGAAAGCCGTAATGGACCGGTGGGAGATACTTGCTTGAAGACCCGGTGGAGCATATTGCCAGTGACAGGTGAGCCTCCGATCGGAGACCGCCTGGAAGGAAATCCCCCCTTGCTCGGAGACCGCAACCCACTTTCAGGAAGGAAAGTGGAGAGTTCATTGTGTCTGGGCCTACTCGCATCCACACCTCCTTGTCTGTTCTGTTCTCTAAGGGAGTCCAACTGATTGTGTTCACTTTGCATGAAGAAGAATAAAGGAGTGTTGGACTTTAATGGTGTGGGGCTCATTTTCTGGCAGACATTGTTCAAAGTAACTCTCTTTGGAGGTTCCAGGTGCAGAACACTGACCCGAAGGTAAAACAAGAACTTTGCTTCCACCACACAAACATCTGCGGTGAGGGCTTGGCGTGGTGACCCCGCTCTCTCTCCTCTAAAGTACCCCTAGACAAGAGAAAGACGAGCTGATAGAAAAGAGGGGAGAGAGGAGGCCGCTACACACAGAACCAGGTGGAACTCTGTTTTAAGGCTTTTTTCCTCAGTTTTCCTCTGGTGATCTGGCCAGTAACACACATCCTGTATTGGAGTGCCCCCACTCTGTATGAAGGAGCACAGGGGGCATATTTTGACAACAGCATTGTCAGTTTGGGAGGGGGAGTGTTAGATGGACTAGCAGATTTAGATACACTAACAAATTGAAGCCAAACTCCAGCTCACACTTTATAAATTGTTACAGGGAACAGTTTTTTATTTTCCTTTGGGATAAAGGTTTTACATAAATAAAAGCTAATCATTGTAAGCACCACTTTCAGTGGTAAATGGTTTGTCTCATCCTTGCAGTTGATTGGTAAGCTGCAATATAATAATTGTTTGTTTTTGGATTTATTACTGCTTTAAGCTGGCTTAAGATGAATAGAATTTCCAAACAAAAAATTCTTAGAAAAAGTCTTAGAAAGATTCTCAGAACATTCAAATGTCGTTTGAAGATTTTGTTTGCTTTTAACAAGTAGGTCTTGTAATGAGTGGACTTTACCAAATAAAAACTACATGCACTGTTAAAAACTAAATCGTTCAAAATAAAATTTCCATCCTGCTCCTTTGAATTTTCTTTTCACTGTGGTTAAAAATGAATGCTGATTGTACCTGCTAATGATTAGAAAAGTGAACAAACTTCTTGGAACATTCTTTTCCTAAGAATTTGTGTTGGGGGAAAAAAAGGTACCGTATATACTCGAGTATAAGCCGAGTTTTTCAGCACATTTTTTTGTGCTGAAAATGCCCCCCTTGGCTTATACTCAAGTCTGTTTCCGACTTCAACTTTGTGCACTTGATCCCGGCCATCCGTAGGTCCCCTGGACCCCAAACTTGGCACACAACTCCTCCTCTACAAGTGTGCAAAGTTTGGTGTCCGAGAGACCTAGGGACGGGGAGCACCGATTTTTCAAAGCCGGGCACCCCTTTCCATAGACTCCAATGTTAAACGGTCATTTCTTTGATGATTTTGGGGACCTGGTACTGGCCGGCTGTAGGTCCCCTGGACCCCAAACTTGGCACACATGTAGCCCAACTCCTCCTCTACAAGTGTGCCATGTTTGGTGTCTGGAGGACCTACAGCCAGGGAACACCGATTTTTCAAAGCCGGACACCCCCTCAATAGACTCCCATGTTAAACGTCAGTCTAGTCACAGTGAGGCATGGAAACAGTGACAGTGAGGCATGGGCACAGTGAGGCATGGACACAGTGAGGCACAGTGAGGCATGCACATGGACACAGTGAGGCATGGACACAGTGACAGTGAGGCATGGGCACAGTGAGGCACAGTGAGGCATGGACACAGTGAGGCAAAGTGAGGCACAGTGAGGCATGCACATGGACACCCTAGGCTTATACTCGAGTCAATAAGTTTTCCCAGTTTTTTGTGGTAAAATTAGGTGCCTTGGCTTATATTCGGGTCGGCTTATACTCGAGTATATATGGTAAATTTTGCAGGCACATTCCTGCCTGCTTCATAAAGGTTTACATGGTCCTCAATTAGACGCTGCTGCTATGCAAGCTATCCTGTCTGCTCACACTATCCTTTGCTTTACTGCCAGAAGGTGCACAAAGTAAAGCGATAAAAGGGACAATATTCCTAGATGGTGCTAGCCCTTCCTTGATATAGTTAGTGTCAGAGTCAGAGGCCATGGTAGCCACATTTATCCTCCATTATGTATGCGGAATACTCATGATGTTTGGAAACAAACCTGATTGGATGCAGCCTTTGATCAACTGAAAAAATACAGCAGGTTCCTTTCACAAAAAACGATTGAATGATCGACTATTAATGAACAGAGTGAGGCCGGTAGGGCCATTGACTGAGAAAATTTCACACAGTGTATGGCCAGCTTAAGTCACATATATATTGACATGTATTTAATGTTAAATTTTAACAGCAAACTTGACATGTTTTCCTCACATATTCACTTTCCATCTTCCACAGATGACCTCTGGCCTGCATATTATGTATGTAAAGTAAAGTGCTGCCATGCTCTAGTGTACCTAATAAGCCTGGGGGGACATAAGTGACAAATGACTGGCCTTTACCTATAAGAAAAGTCATTTCCCTTGTTTTCACATTGGCTTCACCAAAACAGTAACGCTGTAATGTGCATGTACAAATTGACACTTGCTCTCTTGCTTGGTTCATACATTTTATTTGATTTTGCTGACAGCCCCAAAACTATCTAGGATATAAAAGATGTTTTGTGCATGGCCAAGAGAATCTGTAGACCCTGACCATATTTACACCCCTACAAATTATCTCCTGTCCCTGCAGATACAAAATAGTGTTCTCTAAAATAATCTAATCTACAGTATGTACCTAATGCACCACATTAGTAAGAAATAAGGATCTTCATTTCTAAACTCATCCAGTGGCAGCAGATGAGGGGTATGTTTTGTCTACTGAAAACCTTAGAAGAAGCAACAAGATTAGTCAGTTTGTCACCTGTACCATATTGACAATATCAGGTTCCTCATCCTTATGGCTCCATTCACACTTGTGCCACTTAAATATCGTGTGATTTCCATTGTGACTTAATCCTGCGAATTGATGTGACTTTGATGCAACTTTGGACGAGTGCAACTTTGTTACGACTTTGGCTTTGACCATTGTGATAGTTTTGTTTATGCCCTACAAAGTCGTTGGACATGTGCAGAACGTTTAAAATTCCTTTTGTTTTGTTTAGTTTCTTTATTTTTCAAACAAATTCCAAATTTTCAGAATGATTTAAATTTGAATTGGCCGAAAATTGATTGACCGATTCAAATTCTGTGTGAAGAATAGCTGATTGTTAAGGAGCAGGCTGGGAAGCCAGACTTTGTGTCCTTAACAACTGATGACTTAATAGCTGTCAGTGGGTTTCCCCAAAGAGAATGCCAGCAATGAAAAATAAATGAAAAAAAAAAACACTAAAATTTAAAAAAAGACGGCGTGAGGTCCCCCCAAAATCCACACCAGACCCTTATCTGAGCATGCAGCCAGGCAGGTCAGGAAAGAGGAGGACAAGCGAGCGCACTCCCTCCTGAACTATACCAGGCCACATGCCCTCGACATGCCCCCAAAGCACTTTTTTGGTGAATAAATAGGAGTACTATATACCCCATACTCATTCACATAGGGGGGCTTCCAGATTCTGATAAGCCCCCTGCCCGCAGACCCCCACAACCATTGGCCAGGGTTGTGGGGAAGAGGCCCTTGTCCCCATCAACATGGGGGCAAGCTGCTTTGGGGGGGGCAGAGCCCCCCTGGCCCCAAAGCGCCCCCCTCATGTTGAGGGCGTGTGGTCCGGTATGGTTCAGGAGTGTGGGAGACGCTCGCTTGCCCCCCTTTTTCCTGACCTTCCAGGCTGCATGCTTGGATAAGGGTTGTGGGGGGGCCTGGTATGGATGGGGGGGCACGCTGGTTTGTTTTTTCATTGCCGGCATTCATTTCATGAGTCGCACACAAGTTACATGTAAATCACGCAGGTGCGACTTTTGAGGGATTACATTGAAGTCTATGTCCCTCAAGTCACATGAAAGTCAGACCAAAGTAGTGCAGGAACTACTTTAATGTCACTGCGACAACGGGAAACATGGGGCTGCAACTTGTCATGCGACTTTGGTACAAGTCGCACAAGTGTGAATGGGGCATATATCAAAGAAAGCACTAACATTATTAGGGCAGCAAGATATACACTCCTTCACTCCATCTATGGATGAACAACATAGCCACCCTTGGACAGCTGCATTATCAATCAGTGGGGAAAGTGGTGTTGGATGGACTAGTAGATTTAGAAAGAGAGCCTAGTGATCAGCTGCTAGACCCAGGCTTTGTCGCATGGGAGGAAGTCACATGTTCCCCTATACCAGGTGGAACTGCGTATTGTTGTATGCTGCAAATGGACACAGTGACAGTGTTTCTTTACGGACAAGAAAGATGTCAGCAACTCCTTCTTAGTCAAATCAATCTCACTACTATTTATTAAAAAAATAACCACTACTAATGACCATTTTCTCATTAGTGTCAGCCAACCGTTTATGTCATTTGCTGCTCCTGGTGTTGCTTTGGTTAATTAAATCAGTTCCACAAAAAAAAATGTCATCTTTCAAGACCCACTGGCTCCCGTTGGGGCTACCCCTGAAGTTCTTTACCTATTCATTGCTGAATTACTCCAGTGCATATGCTTTAGAGAAAAAAAATATACCGTACTGTTAGTATTTTATATGCACATTTTTCATAACACCACAAAAAAAAAACATGAAAATAGCATTTGGCTCTGAACACACATAATATTTTTATCAAAACATTACATTTAAAAAAAAAAAAAGATATCTTTAAAACTATAAACCCTACAGGAAGAAATTGTAGCAGTTACAGAAGATCACACAGTATACCAAATCACTGAACAAATTGTAGGCCAGGTACAGCAGGTATTTGGACAGCTCAGGACTAAAAAGCTGCAGATGGGGCCATATAAAAATTACAAGAGTCCTTTAGTCCCATGTACACTGGACATTTGGCCCCAATGTATGAGTGCTTAGGTGTAGGTGGAAGGCACAGGAGCACCATCCAGCTGCGCTGCCTGGATCCTATAAACTCTGAGAGGCTGACATACCGAATTAAGTAAAAGGGAAATTTAAGATTTTTGCAAGCATGATTGATCGGTTAAAGAGTTATTCTAGGCTGCTGTTAGGCGGTGGGGTCATCCCTGCACTGCATAGATTAAGAGTGCGTTCATATTTGCTAAAGCACCCTGCTGGGCAATTTCATGCAGGGGTTCCCACAATTCATTTTGAGTAGGCAGCCGCATTGAAAGCAAGGGAGCCTGCCAGCTCTCACAGCTAATCATGTCCACTTGCATGTAACTATTCATGATGCGATCACATGCGAGTGATCGGCTTGGTGTGTATACTATGTATGCATCATGAACAATTACATGTGAGGGGGCATGGTTAGCTACATGAGCCGACAGCTTCCCATTGCTTTCAATCGGGCTGCCTACTCGTAGCTAATCATGGGAAACCCCACTAGGGTTATTTCATGTATTCACCAACAGGGTACAAGTGTGAATGCACTCTAAATGCTCAATTGACAGGGAGAAAAGGAACAAGGTGAAATATTTACTTTATGTCTTGCTCCTGCAGGATTCCTCCTCTACATATGACTGGTCCCATGAAGCCGCATCATTTTGCTGCCTGGATGGTCTCTGACATCCTCTGACATCTTCACATACAATATAGGACCAGCAGTTCTACATTGTACAGGAGGATAGTGATGGCCCACCCAAATTCAAGAGAACTTCACAGTGAAGGAGAGCACTGACTTCAGGGGCAACGAGGAATAAGGTTTTTGTAAACATATACAGCTGTACTCTGTTTATTAACCTGATCATTATTTACTTTCTATTCTCCTTTTTTTATTTAAAGTGGTTCTAAAAGTATGAGGTTTTGAGGAGGGAACAGGGGGCAGGCTGGCTGGCTCAGGAGTGAGCATGCACGAGTGCCCCCAGAGCAACTGGCTTGCTATGTGGGGAAACTCGGCAGGGAGAAGGAACCGGGAGCACTGGCAGGGGACCCAAGAAGAGGAGAGAGAATCTATTGTACAGAGCAGGTAAGTATAACATGTTTGTTCTTTTTTTTTTTATTTACCTTTAGAATCATTTCAACCCCATAATTACTAAGTCACCACAGTACAACGTTATGCAAAAATAATATATTCAAAAGGAAAAGTGCATGTTAACAATCGATTTCATATACTAGCTTCATAAACATAGCCAAATAAATGGGCAGAAATCTGTAAAGGAAGAAATATCATAGAAAAAAATTTACACTACAAACCGACAATTATATGTAAATCCTTGGGTTAAATTACAAAGAACTTTATTAAAAAAAGAGCTGCATGTAAATGAATTTGTATCTGTCTGGTAATTCCTGACCTGATGGAATTGTAGCTTTTAAGATAAAGATTCAAATGACTGTATTGTTCTAATTTTTTTCTGACATACTGTAGATCTGCACCTCTTACTGGCACAAAGACTCTTCTCCCCTTGGAATTGTAAAGCATCTATATTACTTATGTTTATTTGCAATGATACTTTCAGGACATCAATACATGAGAACACTCAGGGCATGTAGCATTAGAAGGATGATTGAAACTGTAATTAATATTTTCTTAATAGTTATGTTAATGTTTATTCTTTACCTATAGATGCTGGTTGTACTGTCTGAGTTAATCCTTTGCAAGTATAGCACTTACATCTACCTAATGTGTAGCAATGTGCTGCAACCAGAACCAGTAACCAGTAGGTTATGAGAAAAACAATCAGCGCCACAATGCTTATAAATTACTCCTATAATGACGTGAAAAAAATCAAATATACCCCTCTGAGTGTCTACACAGCTGCTGAACACTTATAGTGATACACCACACCTACTGCAATATTCATTTTGTGAAAATAGTGCAGCGCTGCGTATCTATAAATTTTGCTTTTGCTTTTTGTTGCTGTCCCATTATAAGTCACTGATCACCCGTCCTTAGTAGTATAAAAAAAAAAATGCCAATATATACCATAGTTGGTAGATGCTATAGCTTTCACGCAAACCAATTAATATATACTTATTGGATTTTTTTTACCAAAGACATGTAGCAGATTATATTTTGGCCAATATTTATGAAGACATTTTTCGTTTTTTTAATGGGTATGTTTTATAGCAAAAAGTAATATATATATATATATATATATATATATATATTTTTTTTTTCAAAATGTTCAGTCTTTTTTCATTTATATAATAAATAATGAAAAAACCCAGTGGTGATCAAATACCACTAAAATAAAGCCCTATTTGTGTGTAAAAAAAATGATATAAATTTCATTTGGGTACAACATTGCATTACAGCGCAATTACCAGTTAAAGTAGCGCAGTGTTAAATAGTACAAAATGGCCTGGTCGTGAAGGGGATAAAACCTTCTGGAGTTCAAGTGGTTAAATTAGAGTAAGTGAAAAAAAATCCTTCTTAAACAGTTGTTACCAAACCATATGTCCTCACTGGAAGATCTGCTTCCTACCTCCAGTTTAAGTGACAGCTGTGAAATGTTGGATTTCCCAACACTTATTATCAATAACAATAGTCACTAGGACAAATAGAGAAGGTCAATCTCCCCAGCGGGGGCACAGAATGAAATGAACAATGAAAACCTGAAAGTGGTTCTAATCTTTCTCTTCTCTAGCCAGAGCTATCAACAAAGTTAATAAAGCTAGGCAAAACTCAAATCCTATTAGAGGTTCTAACCCATCCTTACCCTATACAGCACTAAAATAATAATTAAAAAAAATACTTTTTGGTTCCATTTTACACTTAAAAGATGTTTGCAAATGGGAAAAAAGGAACAGCTTTGGTAAGAATGTGTTTTAAATTAGGTACGGTAAGTTCTAAACATCTACTGGTTACTAATTTTGTGAAAATAGTGCAGCGCTGCGTATCTATAAATCTTATATAAACAAATAATTATACATTCCATAAAACAATTTATGAAAAATAAAAAAACAGTTCATATGTAGGTTTCCAAAGCTGTCACCGCTGTGTAAAATCCTATTTAAATGGATCCAATATTCAGTGCACACCACCACCTGGTAAAATGCCTGCTCACCTCAAGGATGAGTATAAAACTTATAGACAGATCACTCCTTGTGTCCACCACGATCAGTCCACTTTACCAATGGTAGTATTTCCTACAGTCCCCAGACTGCGCCTCTGTGTGGGTAATCAACATTTGAATTGTCTCCAAACAACACCTTCCTCCACTCGCTTTTCAATAATCAATTCCACTTATATTTCCAGGGGTTAAGGACATGAAACAAAAAACACAAGTACCATAGTGTTCTCTGCTTTAGAGGGGAGGAGTCGAATCTGTGATGTCAGGCGAAGCGCCGTGAGTTTAGATCTGCGGTGAATGAGCTGGTGATTTGATATATACTGTTTTTATTGTTATTTCTTGTAAGTGTAACTTTTTAGGGGGGCTTTTTTATTAAATTTAAAAGCAGAGAACACTATGGTACGTTAAAGCTATAGCATCTACCAACTATGGTATATATTGGCATTTTTTTTTTTAATACCACTAAGGACCGGTGATCAGTGACTTATAATGGGACAGCAACAAAAAGCAAGGGGCAGGAAAAACTGCCCATCACGGCATAACCCCGGAAGGATAGTTATAAAGCCCACTACAAAGCAAGTACAACATCTCCTCAATCCCTCAATCAACTGCCCTCTGAAGAGATTGAAGAGAGATAGCTCTTCAGAGTCCAAAATTAGTAAAAATGTGCCAAGTCTGGTGGCAAAGACCTTATTGCTGTGAATGAAAGGGTCTCAAGGAAATGTATGAGTGGCAATGTAACAAACCATAAAAGATGATTGCAGAATCTGCAAAGGTGAAACTGAAACACAAAATATAAACAATGAGGCGGGTAGCCCAATGGACTATACACATTGCCACTGATTACTAGTTAAAAGTTGCTTGCTATAGCAACATAGCATGAATTCTATGCTTAAAGGTTAAAAACCTTTTGTGTGCTGCCTCCCCCACAGCCCCCCCAATACTCACCTGAACCCCCTCTCAATCCAGCAATGCGCACTAGATTCTTTTGACTGTGCTGGGACTCCCTCTCCCCATTGGCTCCCACTACTCACAGCCAGTGAGCTAATGAGGAGAGAGCAGGGGACGGGGCAGAGCCATGGCTACATGTGTCTTATGGACATATAGAGCAGGGTTCAGGAGCAAGCACACACCAGTGCTCCCATATCAAGCAACTTGTTTCTGAGGGCACTGGCCAGGGGGAGCTAGGAGCGCTGACGGGGCCCCCCGAGAATAGGAGGATCGGGGCTGCTCTGAGCAAAACCAGAGAGCAGGTAAGTATAAAATGTTTGTTTTTTAAAACAAAAAAAAAGCCAAAACTTTAATACCATTTTAAGTTGTTAGCTTCTTATTTAAAATCAATCTACAGTGGGGATCGAAAGTTTGGGCACCCCAGATAAAAATGTGTATTAATGTGCATTACGAAGCCAAGGAAAGATGGAAAAATCTCCAAATGGCATCAAATTACAGATTAGACATTCTTATAATATGTCAAAAAAAGTTAGATTTTATTTCCATCATTTACACTTTCAACATTACAGAAAACAAAAAAATGGTGTCTGCAAAAATTTGGGCAACCTGCAGAATTTATAGCATGCACTGCCCCCTTTGCAAAGCTGAGACCTGCCAGTGTCATGGATTATTCTCAATCATCGTCTTGGAAGACCAGGTGATGTCAATCTCAAAGGTTTTAAATGGCCAGACTCATCTGACCTTGCCCCAACAATCAGCACCATGGGTTCTTCTAAGCAGTTGTCTAGAAAACTGAAACTGAAAATAGTTGACGCTCACAAAGCTGGAGAAGGCTACAAGAAGATAGCAAAGCGTTTTCAGATGTCAATATCCTCTGTTCGGAATGTAATTAAGAAATGGCAGTCATCAGGAACAGTGGAAGTTAAAGCAAGATCTGGAAGACCAAGAAAAATATAAGACAGAACAGCTCGCAGGATTGTGAGAAAAGCAATTCAAAACTCACGTTTGACTGCACAATTCCTCCAGAAAGATCTGGCAGACACTGGAGTTGTGGTACACTATTCCACTATAAAGAGATACTTGTACAAATATGGTCTTCATGGAAGAGTCATCAGAAGAAAACCTCTTCTACATCCTCACCACAAAAATCAGCGTTTGAACTTTGCAAATGAACATATAGACAAGCCTGAGGCATTTTGGAAACAAGTTCTGTGGACCGATGAGGTTAAAATATAACTTTTTGACCGGAATGAGCAAAGGTATGTTTGGAGAAGAAAGGGCACAGAATTTAATGAAAATAACCTCTGTCCAACTGTTAAGCATGGGGGTGGATCAATCATGCTTTGGGGTTGTATTGCAGCCAGTGGCACAGGGAACATTTCATGAGTAGAAGGAAAAATGGATACAATAAAATTTCAGCAAATTTTGGATGGTAACTTGATGCCATCTGTGAAAAAGCTGAAGTTAAAGAGAGGATGGCTTCTACAAATGGATAATGATCCTAAACACACCTCAAAATCCACGGGGGTTTACATCAAGAGGCGTAAACTGAAGGTTTTGCCATGGCCTTCACAATCTCCTGACCTCAACATTATTGAAAACCTATGGATAGACCTTAAAAGAGCAGTGCGTGACAGACAGCCCAGAAATCTCAAAGAACTGGAAGACTTTTGTAAGGATGAATGGGCAAAGATACCTCAAACAAGAATTGAAAGACTCTTGGCTGGCTACAAAAAGCATTTACAAGCTGTGATACTTGCCAAAGGGGGCAGTACAAGATATTAACTCTGCAGGGTGCCCAAACTTTTGCAGACGCCATTTTTTTGTTTTCTGTAATTTTGAAAGTGTAAATGATGGAAATAAAATCTAACTTTTTTTGACATATTATAAGAATGTCTAATCTGTAATTTGATGCCATTTGGAGATTTTTCCATCTTTCCTTGGCTTCGTTATGCACATTAATACACATTTTTACCTGGGGTGCCCAAACTTTTGATCCCCACTGTAAATCTAATAGTCCATTTAACACTGTCCACTGATTGACAACACTGTTGGCCAAAGATGGCTACATTGCTCCTCCATAGATACAGTGAAGGAGTTAATGTAGCCACCCTAAGATAGGAAGTGTGCCACTGGCCAATCACTGGGTGAAAATTAAGGAATAGGATCTTGAAAATAAGAAAAATAATTCAGCCATCGCATACAATTATTAGTAAACTACAATTTATAAAAATTTTGTTTTTGGGTTTAGTTACGCTTTAAGGTGGCCAGACACATTGCAACTTGTAACCGATTTAGGTATGAGCGATCACAAACAAGTGATCAACTACCGATTATAATATTGAATTATGCAACACACACAGAATTGTTCTGCATTTTTTGACTAAATGAAAATATTGATCAAAACACTATGAGTTCATAAGTGTAAATGAACTATTAAAAATTATCATAATCTACGTGAATTAAAATTAGTTCAACACACATGTATTGTTTATTTAATTGATCAGAGGTGAGCTACAAATTAGCATCATGGCTGATTGACTTGACAGAGTCTAAATTGATTGAGAGCCCAATAAACTGATCAATTGTAGAGTCTTTGATTTTTGATTTGTATTTGACTTGAGCAGTTTTTAGTCGCACTGAATAATCAATTGCTCATCAATCGATACATGCATGATCACCATTACACTCCATTTTAAAGGTTTCTATAACAAAACCGAGCCAATTAAA
Organism: Rana muscosa; assembly: GCA_029206835.1. NCBI lineage: Eukaryota > Metazoa > Chordata > Amphibia > Anura > Ranidae > Rana > Rana muscosa. Next base: position 941,906,813 of record CM055118.1, on the reverse strand, counting down.
ACCCAAACTACCGGCTGACATTTGTTATCATGCTGATCTCATGTTCACTAAATCTTTTTTAATGTTCAGTTTAGTATTTCTTACTGCGGTTTTAAGCAAAAGGACCTTGTTTTTTAAATATCAAAAAAATGTAAGCGGTATTTGGTTAAAATGCATTATTACATTAAAATCAGCATGAAAACCTATGCGACACTTCCTTATTCTCGAAAGCTGGTTAAGCTTGTATGTTTGGAGTTTTCTTTTCTGGAACATGTTATAAATCAGGACACAGGACACAAATTTCTCTCACATGTCGGACTTCAAAATTCTTTACTGCGCCCTTTGCTTAAAAAAAGTCAATGACTTCACCAAGAAAGTTTGATTAGTTTCTTTTTACTTTCTGTAATGAAGTGCCATCCTTTTTACACTTGAAAGGATCCCGGTAATTAATGCAACATTGATCCTTTGAATACAGATGAGCTAACCTAGATAATAGGGTTTGCTATCCAAGGATGGGACTGTAAAGCAATAGTTAAGCTTCGAGTGCCACCATAAGGATTGTGAATGCAATGCATGCTCATACAAAACCTTGGATTGCTATTGTATATAAAAATTGCACATACATAGAATCCAAATGCTTTATTCGAAGAACTTCATTTCATAACATACCATATGTGCTATTTATTATGTGAAAATGGGTGACAACAGTGATAGACAAGCAATCTGCTTGAAAAAGTTGTTTTTACTTTAAAGCAATTTGCTAATGACTTTCTCAGTTTGTGCACTAATCTGTCTTTATTTTTAGATTCCTATACACAAAACCATATTAAGCAGGAGGTCCTAATGCCAAATTCAACACAAAAATATTTCCGCTTCTCAGCTGCTATCAATATTGCAATAAAAAAGCAGCAATTGCCTGTGCCGCATATAATATATTCCATATTGTAAAATAAAGGGGCATTACAGGTCACAGATCCACATTATTACAAGTCCACAAAATTACAACATACTGATTCTGGAATCTCAGATGACCTGTGACAGACTATTTTTATGGAAATAGATTTTTGGAATAATTTCTTTCCTTTTTTAGTAATGGTTCAAGCTACCTTGTAAAACAAAACAGTGTTTTGTAAATGAAAAAATTGAGCTTTACAGCTATCTTTATTTTAAAGATTATTGTTTAAACTTCAGTGATTTCTATTAATTGGCAATTTAAAATAAATTTGTATTTAACACAATTGACATTACTTTTCATGTATAAACCATTTTAATGCGAATGACATAATAACTCATAGTTGCCAACAGTTTCAAACCTAGTCTAATTAATCATAGCAGTGCCAGAGATAGCGTCTCAGCGGACCACAGCATCCTAAAATTTCTGTCATATCAGATTTAGTACATTTTTACATTTTTAAATGCACCTCTTTAAAATGCTAAACGAATATTATAATAAGACATGGTAGCAGCAATGGATTATAAGATTTTTATTTTTTCTCTCCAGTGTTTAAAAGCACAATAAAAATTCAGGGCTACAATAATTAAAGAATTTGCGGTGATCCACACCTAGAAACTAGAGATAATTATTGTTATTATAGTCATTTATATTAATGTTCATTGCAGGATATCTGTGTGCGTATGTGTGTGTTTCAATACTAAGCCTTTAAAAATGGTTAAAGATTCACCAAATAAGAGTGAAGCTAAACCTATGCTCTTGTACCAAAAGCAATTATCATGATGTCAGAACATCTCACCCGTATGTTGATAAAGGATACTCATGTAAGAAGGTGTTCTAAAATATAATTGTCTCTTTATTTCTGTGTTGACATGAATATGTTAATGGGAAATGACCCTAGGCCATACAAATTACAGGCAATCGCCAACTATTAATGATGTATCCTTCATGGATGAAATAAATAGAAGTAAAATAAGGAAGAAAACAAAAAATGTACCTAACAAAACGATTCTTCATTTAAACATTGCGTTGGATTATCATACATTATAAGACAAAAAACATGTCAATTAATGCCCTGTACACACGATCGGATTTCCGATGGAATTTTCCGTCGGAATTCCGATGAAGCTGACTTTCATCAGCCTTGCCTACACACCATCAGACAAAATTCCGACCGTCCAAAACGCTGTGACGTAAAACACTCCAACGAGCCGAGAAAAATTAAGTTCAATGCTTCTGAGCATGTGTCGACTTGATTCTGAGCATGCGTGGGTTTTTTCTCCGTTGGAGTTCCACACAGACGATCAGAATTTCCTATTGTTTTTTTTTTTTCCACCGGAAAAATTTAAAACATGTTCTATTTTTTAACACCAATGGAAAAAAGTCCGATGGGGCCCACACACGATCGTTTTTTAACCGACCGTGTGTACAGGGCATAAGTGAACTTGGACATTTATTAAATTTTCCAGCTGAAGCACAGATTAAGATAAGATTTTTTGCATACATGTCTCAATTGTTGGCAGATTACATACTGTAAACAGAAATAGAAGTATATAGTATACTATTTGTAAATATTTATAGGACATTTGCCTAGGTATCCAATGACTATATAGGCAGATGTGATTGTATACGGACTGGATATGGGCTTGCAATATCTGCTGTCCTCCGTAACTACTTATATACTAACAATTTCTGTCATGCATGGAATAAGATCAAACATTTGACACAAAAAAATTGTTTCACATTGATTTTGTATGCAAAAACAGCAGTATTAGATAAATATCCAAAGAAACAGTAATGGTGTGAAAGTGTTAAACTGATAGATATATAAACCAAGAATCATCTATATTGATTTGCCATGGTGCGACTTGGTAAACTTTTTGCCGGTATTATTGGTGCCCCATACATTCAAACTGTTGCATTTGTAACAACCTATTTTTACTAACATCCTAACAGGACAGAACTATGACATTGTTTAATAGTTTGTTTGATTCTTATTCAGGCACTTGAGAACTTTTCATATTGGTATGTGGGTCTCAATCAGACCTCAATATGTTTAGATTGCAAATGAAAGATCTTTGTGTGATCCCTGCATCTTGACTATGTTTGGATAAATTGAATGTCTACAGCTTTGTTCCTGTCACTTCAGCAGGGCTTTTTTTCTCAAACAATAGATGCTGGAAATCAACCACGACCCCCCAAAACTCCTCCCCCACACACACCCTTCAAATTACATGAATTAGTGGGTGTGGTCAGTCAAATTTCACGAACAGTAGGAGGGTCTTAAAGTTGCATTAAATACCAGGATTGCATTACATACAGAGTGCAGAGTTCAGGGGGGTTACACACAGAGTGCAGAGCTGTCACTTGTAAACACAGAAACCGGACTTCTGTGTTTACAAGTGATTGTGGTGAGCAGGCACCAAGTTCCACCTGAAAAAATATGAAAAAAAGCCCTGCACTTCAGTATTACTGTGACTCTCCTTGGCACATGATAGGGTTTTCTGGAGGTTTTCTATGCTCCTGAAGGCTAGATTCACCTTTACAGAAACAATTATTAATGTATATAATTTCGCAGAAAAAAAAATGTAATTAATTATTTTCTTCCTGCAAGAACCTAGAAAGCATCGCAACCTCCATCAACAGATCCTGGGTGAAATGTGGGCTCCTGCAGACATGTCCTTTGGCTTTCAGCCTGTACCTCTCTACGGGCTTTTTGTTTAAAAGCCAAAGGACATGTCAGTGGACTACAGAAGCGCTCATCAGTGCCCCCGCAGTTCATTGACGCTACAAGTCCATCTGCCAGTGGTAGATGGTACTTGCAGTTTATTCATTCACAGAACTGCATTGTTTTTAAAAACTGACAGCAGGGAGGGTAGAATAACCCTGTCTGCTGTCTGGGGGGGGGGGGGTCAGGAGGAGAATGGGCAGGAACTAGAACATGTTCCATGTTCCACCCTAGTACATGTTCCAAAGGTTAACTTCTCCTTTAAGAAACATTTGATTGAGCTGTATATCACAGTCATGAGTGTGTGTCAAAATACTCAAAACTTTCAAAAACTGTAACTATGGAGAGACTATTTAGTGTTGTGGATGTGTGTTTTGATAATGCAACAAAGTACTGGAACCATAGGCATAGTAAATAGAGAGGTGGCATACTTTTTCTGGTGACTTTATTATAAAGTCAGATTAGGTGAAGTTTTGGTGTGCTGGCAATATGCAATTTGGGTCCTGGGCTAATGCACATCAATGTTGCTGTTCTTACTCCACAGAGCTTGCAACTCATCCTGGGACCTTTACTTTACAATACCGAACCTTTCCCTAAAAAGTATGGTGCATGCCTGAACCAGAATGCCTACTCAAACTGGGAACTTTTCAAATCCAACTTATTTTCATAGTCATTACAGCCCTGCACAATATACCGTATATACTCGAGTATAATGCCCCCTCGGCTTATACTCAAGTCACCTTTTTGCGCCTGATCTCCCGGACTTTGGGGACCCGGTAATCTTGGCACACATGTAGCCTCACTCTTCCTCTACAAGTTTGCAAAGTTTTTTGTCTGGGGGACCTACGGCCGGGGAGCACCGATTTTTCAAAGCCGGGCACCCCTTCCATAGACTCCCATGTTAAACGTTAGTCTAGTCATGAACACAGTGAGGCATGGACACAGTGAGGCATGCACATGGACACAGTGAGGCAAAGTGAGGCACAGTGAGGCATGCAGATGGACACCCTAGGCTTATACTCAAGTCAATAAGTTTTCCCATTTTTTTGTGGTAAAATTAGGTGTCTCGGCTTATATTCGGGTCCACTTATACTCGAGTATATACGGTAACTGAGCTTAGAGGCAAAGCTTGATAAACTCTACCAAGCCCATGCAAATCAGAACCCAATGAATTTCCAAAGAGATCCTAGATTCTGACTTTTTTTCAAAGAGTATTCACCACAATTTACCAGACATAGAAAAACATTTCCTCAGGTTAAAAATAATACTTGGCCTTCATTCACCCCTGTGGGCCTAGAAATAGCTTGTAAAGACACAATCCTTTGCATGCAGGACTTCCCCACAAAGGAATCTGGTATATGAGGAGCTCAAACTAAAGCATTGTACACACGATCGGATTTTCCGCAGACAAAGCCTCTGACTTTTGTCCGAAGGGCTTTGGCCAAAAGCTTGTCTTGCATACAAACGGCACACAATTGTCGGCCAACAAACACTATGTAGTTTTTCAGCTCTTTAGCGCCACCCTTTGGGCACCTTCTGCTAATGTTGTGTTTGGTGAGCATTGCTTCCGAGCATGCGTGTTTGTACTATGGACTTTTGTCCGACGGACTTGTGTACACATGCTCGGAAAATCCGACAACAGACCACTGTTCGTGGAAAATTTTAAAGCCTGCCATCCAACATTTGTCCATGGAAAATACAACAACAATTGTCCGATGGAGCATACAAATGGTCGGATTTTCCGCCAACAGCCTGTCATCACACAATTCCCGTCGGAAAATCTGATCGTGTGTACGAGGCTTTAGGAACCCTTCCAATAAGAGAACCAACATATTCAGGTATACACAGACATTTCAACAAACAAGCTTTCAAAGTGCAGAATATTTAAAAGGTTAAATACCAGCGAGGGTGAGATATAGGTTCTGGTTTTCCTTCAAACTTTTGGTTTTGCACAATGTATACATTTTGATGGACATAATATAGTGCGATTATAAAGTATTCAGACCCCCTTCAAGTGGGCCTGAATACTTTATGAATGATCTGTATATGATTAGTCTGTGTCCACAATTACATCTTTTAAGGGATGCGAGAAATTGAGAGTTTTAATTTATATAAAATTTGGGTAAAAATCAAGATATTTGGCTATTTCTGTGCTTCAAACAATTGTTAGAAGTTCCCTTCAACTGTCTTGGGACAGATTTTGTGTTATTTTATGATTTTGTGTTAAAAACTGTCCCTAATTATCCTCATTATTTAAAAATTTTTACACAGAAAGGAAAAAAAACTGAAAAAAGTTAAATAAAAAATGAAAGTGACAATACACAAATAACAATCGATATACATACAAAAAACAAAACCACCATAAATACACAAAAAACATACACCCTGTAAAAATAAAATAAAAACAAAATTGTAGAATATTTTCAAGCAGATTTCACCTAAGTCACTTCAATGACAGAAACAGAGTTTCTTCTTTCACTCCAATGTGGAATTCTCAGAACTCCAACAATAACTCTCCTTTTTTGACATACAGAGCTCATGTGTTGATTGGTTTTAGCAGTTACTTTTGTCTTTACTATCAAAATGCCTTTTCTTTGTCTTGCCAAATCTGTGATTTCAACATAATTTTTTTTTGTATGCATTTAACAGCAAGGATGTTACTAATGCTTTGATCAATAAATATCTCATTTACCATGACACGTGTTTCAGATTATATCAGCTTTATGTCTTTGTCATAACACATCTTTCATGTTTTTTTAAAAGCAGTTCTTTGCAAAATTATATATTGTAAAGTGAAAATTTGGTAGTAAAAGTGAGAATTTGGGACAAAATCAATTATTACAGTACATATACAGTATATGATGAAGTCTGTCTATAGAATTAACTTTTTTCATTTTGCTTAAACCTTTACTCCAAAAGTAAAACTGTGTTGGTACCAGCTTTAAAAAATTGTCTGAAGTTGGGGTCTATTTTTTTTGTCTTTTACCTAAATTCCCTTTACATATCCATCTATGGCTACTGTGGCCAGTGGCGATGTGTCCATAAGGGCGAACGGGGCGCTGCCCCTTCTCTCCAGCCACCCCCTATATGACCAATGGATAGATTCATGCATAGCGGTGCGTGTTTTTGAAGCACCTGATTAGAGCCCTAGGCTCTAATAGGCGTCAAAAAAATGTGACCCAGGTGTGTTAGAACAGCAAATGAATATTCACTTTCCTAACACTGAACCGCCTCTCCGCCAATCAGGTGCTTGGGTCTGTTACCCATCACCTGATTGGTGGAAACGTCAGGCGCTGTGATTGAACGCCTATCAGGCGTCCAATTGCCTATAGGAGAGGATGAGAGGAGACGACGGGAGAAGACACCGCTTGCCGCCATCACCCGCTGCCCCACCGAGACAGGCGGCAAGCTGGTGGGGGGTAACAGTGGTGGCATTCGATGGGCACAGTGGGAGCATTCGATGGGCACAGTGAGAGCATTCAATGGCACAGTGGCAGCATTTGATGGGCACAGTGGGAGCATTTGAGGGGCATAGTGGGAGCATTTGATGGCACAGTGGGAGCATTTGACGGGCACAGTGGGAGCATTTGATGGGCACAGTGGGAGCATTTGATGGGCACAGTGGCAGCATTTGATGGGCGCAGTGGATGTATTTGATGGGCACAGTGGCTGCATTTGATGGCACAGTAGTTTGATGGGCACAGTGGCTGCATTTGATGGGCACAGTGGCTGCATTTGTTGGGCACAGTGGCGGCAATTGATGGGCACAGTGGCAGTGTTTGATGGGCACAGTAGTTTGATGGGCACAGTGGCTGCGTTTGATGGACTCAGTGGGGGCAATTGATGGGCACAGTGGCTGCGTTTGGCACAGTGGCTGCGTTTAATGGCACAGTGGCTGCGTTTGATGGGCACAGTGGCTGCGTTTGATGGGCTCAGTGAGGCTGCAGATGATGTGTTTTTTTTTTTAGTTTGTTTTGGCCCCCCTAAAAAATTTTGAGCACCAGCCTCCACTGACTGTGGCTGACAACATTGCTCCACGTCTTTATCTCGGAATGAACCAAGTTGACAGATAACATTACTGTACATTATATTGTGCATATATATATTACAGGAGGTGAAAAAATAATAGATTTATTGACAGGATCAACTGGTAACAAAACTATGGTGCAGAGAAAAACTGCTATGGTAATGCTAGAGTCTTTACATATGTAGCTTTTGATTTTGCCCATAATTCCAGTTAAAACATTATTTATTCAAATGTGCTCTGTGATAACAAATTACCACTTATGAGTTGTATGCCACCTGCAGGAAAACTGTACTTTCTTTAATATGTACATTTTCATTCATGTTGGATAGTATAACTATTACTTTCCTCCCAGTCCTCTCTTTATCTGTTCCCCTCTTCCTTTGTTCATTCACAGAACACATTCGGGGAATTCCATAAATACTTACCTCCACTTTTCTGGTGCTACAGCTCTTTAATATGGCCTGCACCGGGGGGGCGTGACCAGAAGCCGACCTGGACGGACGCTCAGCTTGAGAGCTCTCCTCCAGCCTGCTGCTATTAGGCTAAATTGGGGGGTAAATCACTGCTTTCCATGAGCAACACCCGCACCACTCGATCCTTCTCAGCCAGAGGATTGTCCCTGCCACCACTGGGTGCTTCCACGTCCTTCAGGGACTACTTTAAACTGCCCGACATGCCGCCGGGCGGACACAGCAAGATGGCGCCGGACGTTGAGGCCTCCCGCCACCGCCATCCCCGCGAGGCCACCATCCACAACAGGATCTGCCTGCATCCCTGACAGCGACGCTGTGTTCCAATGGGCTCCTACCAGCGGTGAGTGTCCGCCAGCACCCCATCCATGTCCCGCCCGCTCCATGCGGCGAGAAGGCCGCAACTCAGCCTCCATCTCAGTACACACAGTGTACAGAGGCCTTCCCCAAACTGCCGCGCACAGCACCAAACCCAGATCCGCTGGACACTGACTCTCTCTCCCCCTCTCCCCTGGATGCCACAAGTGACTTTCCGGCCCTCTCGAGTCCCATGCACCCATCAGTGGCCCCGGGGCCTGAGGAGAGCGGGGAGCCTTGTCCCACCTCCGGGGGTCTCCAGTCTTGCCAAAGGCCCAGAGGCCTTCCCGCTCAAGGGAACACAGCCACTTCGGGGGTCACCCAACAGCCCCACTACCCCTCTCCTGGGCCCAGGTGGCACAGACCCGGCCCCCGCCTTCCCGGGATGACTCCCCGGCATCCACACCGCAGTCCCCTCACGTCACGTCATGGTCTGAGCCATGGGACCCATCGTCCCTGCAGCCTGTACCCCGGGCCCGGGGAGCCCCTGCTGAGGACTACTACCCACATTCTTCGTCTTCCCATCCGCTCTGGGGTCAGGACGGAAGAGGAGGCCCCTCATGGCAGTCCTATCTACAAGCTATCCCCACTAAGGAGGACTTTAAACAGTTGATAGCAGATGTCAAGACCACCTGCTGTGCTGAGATTCAGACCATACAGGCCGGCCTCAAACACCTAGCTGACAGGGTGGAAATGGCGGAGCAGGAGATCCAGGAGACTAAGTTGGCGGTGCATCGCACCCAAATCCAGGGCTCGGACCATCGCCTCCTGCAACGCCACGTAGAAGACCTGGACAACAGGGGGGGCAGGAACAACATCCGCATGCGGGGCCTACCCGAATCGGAGGAAGCCGAGGACTTACAGAATACATTACAGGTGATGTTTAATGACCTCCTAGGAGCACCCTAGCACATCAAGTCAGTCCCTGCTACACTCCTAAACTAGGAGCACCCGCAGACAAACATATTGGTATGGACAGAGCCCACAGAGCCCTCCGCCCAAAAGGCCCCCCTTCTAAGCCAAGGGACATCATTTGCCGAATACAATCATACCCGCTGAAAGAGGACATTATGCACAAAGCGCGCACTATCCACAATTTGGTCTTTGACAACTCTCCGGTGCAGATTTACCCAGACCTATCATGGATAACGCTCCAAAAGCGCAGGCTTCTGCAACCACTGTTACGCACATTGCAAGACATTGCAAGACAAGGACATCCCCTACAGATGGGGTTTCTCCTTCAGCCTGAGCGCCAGACATCAAGGAAAATCATCTTCCCTATGATACCCAGAAGATCTGGATTTCTTTTGCCAGACTGGGATCTGGTGGCCACCCCCCCTCCACCTCCGGTGACATGGCAAAAGGTCCCGCCAACCAAGCGGCCCAGAGGACAGAGTCCCCCCCCCCGGCACCCAGTTGAACTACCCACACACACCTCTGTTTGGCTGGCCAGGCACCGCTGAGAGCTACCCTTTGCTCATGGAAGATCACTATCCTTATTTACATGACTATCCCCCCCGAAGGCCCTTGCATTATTTTTGTTTTTGTATTCCGGGCTGCCTTGGATTGGCCCTCCCTAGTTAGTCAACTTTACGGTTACTAACCCCCCTGTGGTTTACCACTAGACAGTTCCCTCCTGGACCTCGGTCCATTCGAGTCTCCCCGACCCGAATTTTCCTGACCCCCCAGTTCGGGAGTCCAATCGGAACTGTTTAGGCACTAGGACCTCTCGGTCCAAGAGTGCCTATTTGAAAATGTTTGATTTGTTTGCTGATAATGTTCTTACCTTGTTTTTCTCTCTCCCTTGTAGATTTCTCTGTTCTTCTCTTCCGCAGTCTGCCTCCCGACCCCGTTGGCTCCCTGCCCTCCTCGTGTGGAAGCCCGATCCTAACCAGATAACTACCTCTGTAGCCCACCCCCCACTGTACAATGGCTAAGATATTTTCACTGAACAGCCATGGACTTAACTCTAACAAAAAAAGACATTTGGCGCTCCGAGAGTTTAGGCAGTCGGGGGCGGACATCATTATGGTGCAGGAAACGCACTTTAACAAAGGGGACTCCTTTACATTTGCCTCCAGACACGTCCCTCGAGTATACCAGGCCTTTGGCCCACGTAAGCGGGCGGGCGTCGCCATCCTTTTTAAGAAGGGCACCCCCTTTACCTGCTCCTCCTCTTACCTTGATCCGCGGGACACTTTCTCATTCTTCGGGGTCTCTGGCAGACAAAGGCCATTACCCTTTGTGTAGTATATGACCCGAATGTACGCCAACACCGCTTCCTGACCAGGGTTCATGCCTGCCTGTCCCGGGAGTCCCATGACTTCCTAGTGATTGGGGGAGACTTTAACTTGGCCCACTCCACAACTTGGGACCGCCTAGTGGCGAGCCCCAGGGCACCACAATCCCGAGCCCTTAGGGACTCTAAAATGTTCCATCAGCTCACTAGGAGACATGCCCTATTTGATGCCTGGCGGGCTCTCCACCCAGGCGACTGCCAGTACACATTTTATTCGGCCCCCCACCGCACTCACTCACGCATAGATTATTTTTTCGTAAATAACAACACACTGCGTATTACGGACTCAGCGCATATCCTACCCATCTCCTGGTCCAACCATGCCCCCATCACGCTCTCTTTAAACTTAGATACCCTCCTCCGCTGGCCCTACAACTGGAGGCTGAATACCTTCCTCCTACAACACACCCCGTCGAAAATTTAATTAGAGGCCACCCTACAACATTACTTCATCGAAAATGACACCCCGGACATCACCCCCTCCACACTGTGGGCTGCCCACAAGGCGGTCCTCAGGGGGCGGTGTATGGCACTCTCTTCGGCTATGAAGAGGGATGCCAACGCTGCCAAACTGTTAGCGGAAAAGCAGCTAAGGACCCTTGAGGTCCAACTCCTGCAGGCACCGACCACCTCACTCCTTAAACGAATTGTACAAGTACGTATGATACTTCGGGACCTCGCTATTGGCCAGGTGGAGAAGGCACTGATCCGTTTAAAAAGGCTTTACTATGACAAAGGCCATAAGGCGCAATCACTCCTGGCTAGGCAGCTGGCAGACCGGGCCCTCGCCTCTACCCCACACCAGATAAAGAACAGACGGGACGACCTGGTGACCCACCCCCAGGACATAGCAAACACCTTTGCTGACATTTATACTGACTTATACAACAAAGCAGAGATCCCACACAACCCCCCTTCACCCGACCTGACAGACCGGATGACTCAGTACCTCGAGCAGGCGGGACTGCCCCGACTTCGAGAGGAAGACCTACGAGACCTTAACGCCCCTATCTCGGCGGAGGAACTAGCGGCGACCATTAAGGACTTCCCGGCCCACAAATCCCCTGGCCCGGACGGGTTACCGTACAAATATTATAAAGCCTTCCTGCCCCTCCTGAGTCCCCACATGACTAAATTATTCAACGCCTTTCTCCAACAGACCACTATCCCAAGTGACATGCAGGGATCCTTCTTAACCATTATACCAAAACCAGATAAAGACCCTGCCTCCTGCGCCAGTTACAGGCCTATAGCCCTGCTAAACTCAGATCTTAAGATCTTCACAAAACTTCTTTCAATTAGACTAAATGTTATTCTCCCCGCTCTGATACACAAGGACCAGGTGGGGTTTGTCCCTCTATGCCAAGCGGGGGGACAACACCAGAAATGTCATAGATTTAATTGACGTTACTAACAGAGAGGGAGCGGAAGCCTTGATCCTGAGTTTAGATGCAGAGAAGGCCTTTGATCACCTGAGCTGGCCCTTTATGCTGGCCACTCTGCGACATATTGGTTTCAGGGGTCCATTCCTGCGGGCGGTACAACACCTTTACTCAAACCCCACCTCCCAAATTAAAACCCTCTTTGCCACTTCACCTTCCTTTCCGATAGCTAATGGTACTCGCCAGGGCTGTCCGCTATTTGCAGATGACATCATCCTTACCCTGACTCACCCCAGGATTTCCCTACCCAACCTCCACACCGAATTGGATAAATACGGATCGCTCTCGGGGTATAAAACGAACGCGTCAAAATCCACGGTCCTTCCAATCAATATCCGGGTAGATGAGGTTCGTCACCTGCAGTTGAACTTTCCTTATAAATGGGAAGGGGCTTCCCTTAAATACCTGGGGGTACACCTCACCCCATCCTTCAGCTCCCTTTACCAAGCCAACTTCCCCCCTCTGTACCGAACGATCAGAGAGCTTCTTCAGAAGTGGAAGGCACATCATATTTCACTTCTGGGACGAATCGCGTCCATTAAAATGGTCATCCTCCACAAGCTTCTCTATTTATTTCAGACGCTGCCTCTCCCAATCCCGTATGCCCAGTTATGCAGACTCCAGAGTGATATCTTACAGTATGTCTGGAACTATAAAAAACACAGAATACCATGTTCTGTCATGACAGCATCCCACGGGGACGGGGGCCTGGCATTCCCTAACTTTGTTAGATACTATCAAGCAGCCCAGCTGCGATCCATAGTTTTGTGGTTCCCCCAGAGGTCCTACAACAAGAGGACGGAGATAGAAAAGATTTAGTTAGCCCCTGTACACCCTAACAGCCTCCTATGGGATGCAAATGTGGAGGTAGACCCTGCCCGTCTACTGGGCTCCATGTCCCTGCTTCGCGGGCTCTGGCGCAAGTTGTCCCATGAAAAAGAACTTAAGTCAGAACGCTCCCTGATGAACTCTTTCATCTGTAACCCTAAAATTCCGGAAAGCCTAACCCATCTGATGTCCTGGCCCTGGGCCTCGCGGAATTTATTCCACTTCAGCCATTTAGTTGACCCGGGATCCCGTAGGCTGCTGACATTCTCGGAGCTCCAAACAAAACACAAATTGCCACGACAGGTGTTCTACAGCTACTTACAGATCAGGCACTTTGCCCAAACCATAGCCCAGCGGCTTCAATTCTCACCGCCCTCCCCATTTGAACTGGCCCGGCAGTGGATCAGCATCCCCCCAACCAGTGATGCTGCATTGGGAGGAGCCTGATGGGGAAGCTGAGACACTAGTTCTTCATTAAGTCTGCTCTCTCCTTTTTATTGACAGCAAGCAGTGGGTGAATTCTATAGTCAATAGCAGGCTGTCTATTGACTAAGGGTCTACCCACTGCCTGTTGTAAATCACAGGAGGAGCGGACCTGATGGAGAACAAGTGTCTGAGAATGCTCATCAGGGTCTACCCTTACATATACAAAATTCTCCACCACAGCTGCAGGGGCATGATGAATTGTGACTGCATTGAAGGAGGAATGTCCGTGCACCTCCACACTCAGTGTGTGCTGCTACTACATTAATTGCCACAATCTTCTGGGTCCTGTGCTGAGTAGTTTTCTGGCTTCATTGTGACCACAGGAGGTCACTCGCTCTGCACTGCCACCATTCACAGAAAGACTTGTATTTTTGTATTGCAAGGCATTTTCTGATTGGATGAGGTGGAGAGGTAGTAATAATTTTGTGCAAGTATAACATGTTTGTTATTTTAATAGAAAAAAAAATTAGACTTTACAATCACTTTAATTTTCAAGTGAAAATACATTGCTCAAAGACTAGATCTGGTGATGTTTTGTTGTTTGTACAAAGATTATTTTGGGGTTAAATGTAATAAACTTTTATTTTATGTCTTATAGTTGAATACTACAAACATTAACTATTTTAATGCATGATTAGTAATTTTGGTCAGGTAGGTAGAACATATTGCTGCATACATAGGGGAAAAATGTGTCCCATTTTGGTGCTACAACCCTGTGTACGGCTTTCCTTGCTGTGTGTGAAAGCCGTACACAGGGGTGTAGCACCAAAGGGGGCACTTTTCCCCTATGTATGTGGCAATATCAACTTGAGCCCCATCAAAAGGTCTCCCCCTATGTCATAACTGCAGTATTTACATATTCAGATATTCCATTCGCCTCTATACTTAAGAGGACTATATATTTACCCATTTAATAATTTGGTCCAGGATCAATGGGCCACTTCTCTGTACTATTGATACTGTATTGAACATACTTAGAGTGGAAATCTGTGACCACTTACCATTCGTTGTGTGTGATTTATACTCTAATACCTATACATGACCACTATATACCAGTGGTATCTACTATAGACCACATGATATATGTGTATCCTACTACCATAGACACACATATGCAATTTCGTTTTTTCAGTTGTTTGTCAGTTTGGTCAAGTTCTCCCATACCCTGAGCCACAAGTTTACCAGCACCTACCCAGTATCTGTCCTGTGGAAGCTAATATTTTAGTGAAACGCGTTGATGAGCAAGTTTTTGGAGGCATTACTGGATCAGAAATTCTTCTCTTACCTTGATACATTATTAAATACATTTTTGTACCGTAGATCCAGTCCTTTATAACTGCATTATTGGGTAACTGGTAACTGTTTCCATACAGGGTGTTGTTTGTATGTTGTTTATAAGTTTTTTAACTATGTTGTAATAAAATTTATACTTTTTTACTGATTCTCCCTCTCATTGTGTGCCCACAAAGTCCGCTTTTTTTTGACTTGGTCAATCTTTAAATATAAAGTGAATTTTATATACAACTGTATACATCACACCAAAATGAGGGACAACTGTGTAGAAAAGAGGTACAGAGGGACTTTGTTCTAAATCAAGGACAGTCTCTCGAAAATCAGTGGCAGTTGGGAGCTATGGGTTTACACATTCAACCTGTATGATGTTCCCTTTTATCATTAAAATATAAAACTAGAAGTTTAGAGACCTGAGAACTCAAACACAGTGTTAACTGAAAGAGATTGCAGTCTCCAGTAGATATAACACATGTGTAGCTGGTTTAACTCTTTGTTTTCTACAAAACACTGAAATGCAAGTTTTGAGTGGACTGCTAATTCAAGTGAACAATACTAACCTTATGGATGTATGAGTGTGTAAAACACAATTCTCTAGGCTTAGGTTTCTCTAAAATTTTAAATAGAATAATGTATCCTAGCTTGAAAATGTGGCCTTTTCACTAAACAATAATGTTTTGGGTTTCTTTTCTGTTTTACATGTTTACAGGGTCATTATTGTTTTTACACAACCTTGCAACTGAACTGGCTACAGAGATAATATTGTCATTATTTGTGTTGGTCATGTTTGAATAAAATAAACTTAATGAACTATCCTATTGTGTGTCTTATTTGTGCATAGATCCTAGAAGTCAATTTCCTTTAGTATTCATTACAATAATGCAATATTTAAAGGGTGAACTGAGATTAAAAGAGTACAAGAGAGAGGAAAAGAGGAGGAAGGAAAAGATGGGAGGGAGTAAAGCAGCCCATAGATAAATTGATTTTCTATAGCAGCCAGCAGTAATCGTATTCCAAAAATCCGACAGGCTGGTTGTATCCAAGTCAATCAATGGATCGACTTGGGTTCAATCAGCCTGCCCATACATGGATCGAAATTTGGCCAATCCCTGCTGAACCGGACAAATTTTGAACCATGCACGGCCAGCTTAAGAAAGGGAGGGATGGTTGGGAGTCATGACTCTATGAAACCACATACCAAAGGGTGGTTATGTATAAACATTGGAATAGCAGCTCCCTAAGATTTTAAAGCGGAGTTCCAGGCTTTTTTTGTTTATTAAAAGTCAGCTACAAAAAGTTTAGCTGCTGACTTTTGATAAACAGACACTTATCTGTTCCACAGTCCAGTAATGCGGCCACACGGAGCCCCACTCTTCTCCCCCTCCTCTCCTCAGCGCCTCCATTGAAAGTGTGGGCACCCGGCCATGACAGCTTGCGGCTTCACGGCCGGGCGCGCACTGTGCATGCGTGAGTTGCGCTGCGCTCTCCCAGTGGACAGGCAATATTCTGGGACCTGTCATGTGTCCCAGAAAATTGCAGAGAGGGAGAGGCCGCCTAGGTGGCCCATAGGTGGAAGCAGGAAGTGGGACAGGAAGTCCCACTCAAAACTAAGCACCCACCCCCCCTCCCCAAAAAATTACATGCCAAATGTGGCGTGTAAGGGGGTGAGGAGTGCTTAAAGCGGAAGTTCCACTTTTGGGTTAAACTCTGCTTTAAGCAGTATTAAACACAAAAGCAAACAGTTATTACATTGCAGCTTACCAATTCTTAGATATGATGGCTGTATTTGTTTCCTTCTTTACACCTTTCTTTTATTTTCATCTGGTTATCCAACTAGCAAGTGTTTTGTTTTTCAAAAGCTCAAGTTCTCCAGCAGAATGTATCAGTTTAAATGGATGAGACAAACCACATAACACTGGCAGAGGTGATAAAAATGATCAGCTTTTATTTATTTATGCAAAACGTTTTTCCCAAAAGTCAAATAAAATGGTGTAACTGATTATAAAGTGTAAGCTGGAGTTTGGCTTTGATTTGTCAGTGTATCTAAATCTGCTGATACATTTAACACTACCCTCCTTCCACATTGACAGTGCGGCTGTCTGATGTGTCTCCTCTTCTCATTCCTCCAGAGTTGTGTCTCACTTATACAGGAGGTGTGTTACTGGCAGGGCCGGACTGGGAATAAAAACCAGCCCTGGAAAAAAATTCATACCAGCCCCATAGCATTATTATACCGGCCCAACAGCAAAACGTCATTATTTTCCTGTTTATAAAAGAGAAAACAATGCATTTTAAAGCACATTTCAAGAGTGTATTATATTTAGAGAAGACAGATATGAAAGCACATAGGGCTATATATATATATATATATATATATATATATATATATATAAAAAGCAAATTCCAGTTAAAAGTGCTAAAAGTGGTCAATCATCAAGGGGGACCCCAGGAACTCTGGGAACGTGGGGGGAGGGGGACTCTGTTGACCAGAGAGAACACCTTCCGCAGAAAGAATACACTAAGGTAAGGGGGGTGGGTTTACTAATATAGGGGCAAACCTTTATATCAGAACCCCCCTTACATTGTTGTATTCACTCCCCCCCTTACATCAGTGACCCCCCCTCGGACTGGCCTTGTGGGGCTGTCACTGACCTCCTCTCAGGTGCACCATGGATCAGTCAGTCAGCTCCAGCTCTGGTTTTATCCTATAGTCTCCTCTCCACAGTCCACACATGTCTGACTTCTCCCAATGACCCCCATCCCGGCAGCACCCCTTCTCTTGACTCCTCTCCAGACTCCCTCAGAGACTGCAGACATGATTTAAGACAAGAGATGGTTAGAGGTTCCAGACATGATACAAGAGATGGTCAGAGACTGCAGACATGGTACAAGAGATGATCAGAGAATTCAGACATGGTACAGGAGATGGTCAGAGACTGGAGACATGGTACAAGAGATGGTCAGAGACTGGAGACATGGTACAAGAGATGGTCAGAGACTGGAGACATGGTACAAGAGATGGTCAGAGACTGGAGACATGGTACAAGAGATGGTCAGAGACTGGAGACCTGGTACAAGAGATGGTCAGAGACTGGAGACATGGTACAAGAGATAGTCAGAGACTGGAGACATGGTACAAGAGATGGTCAGAAACTGGAGACATGGTACAAGAGATGGTCAGAGACTGGAGACATGGTACAAGAGATGGTCAGAGACTGGAGACATGGTACAAGAGATGGTCAGAGACTTCAGTCATGGTACAAGAGATGGTCAGAGACTGGAGACATGGTACAATAGATGGTCAGAGACTACAGACATGATACAACAGATGGCCAGAGACTGCAGACATGGTACAAGAGATGGTCAGAGAATGCAGACATGGTACAGGAGATGGTCAGAGAATGCAGACATGGTACAGGAGATGGTCAGAGACTGCAGACATGGTACAGGAGATGGTCAGAGACTGGAGACATGGTACAAGAGATGGTCAGAGACTGGAGACATGGTACAAGAGGTGGTCAGAGAATGCAGGCATGGTACAGGAGATCAATGCTGCCTCATCAGTGCCCATCAATGCAGCCTCACTGTGCCCATCATTGCAGCCTCACTGTGCCCATCAAATGCAGCTTTATGGTGCCCATGAATGTAGTCTCACTGTGCCCACCAATGCAGCCTCACTGTGCCCATGTATGCCGCCTTACTGTGCATATGAATGCAGCCTCACTGAGCATATGAATGCAGCCTTACTGTCTATAAATGCAGCCTTAATGAGCGTATGAATGCAGCCTTACTGTCCATGAATGCATCCTTACTGTCCATGAATGCAGCCCATGAATGCAGCCTTACTGTGCATGAATGCAGCCCATGAATGCAGCCTTACTGTGCATGAATGCAGCCCATGAATGCAGCCTTACTGTGCATGAATGCAGCCCATGAATGCAGCCTTACTGTGCATGAATGCAGCCCATAAATGCAGCCTTACTGTCCATGAATGCAGCCCATGAATGCAGCCTTACTGTCCATGAATGCAGCCCATGAACGCAGCCTTACTGTCCATGAATGCAGCCCATGAACGCAGCCTCACTGTGCATGAATGCAGCCCATGAATGCAGCCTTACTGTGCATGAATGCAGCCCATGAATGCAGCCCATGAATGCAGCCTTACTGTCCATGAATGCAGCCCATGAATGCAGCCTTACTGTCCATGAATGCAGCCCATGAATGCAGCCTTACTGTCCATGAATGCAGCCCATGAACGCAGCCTTACTGTCCATGAATGCAGCCCATGATTGCAGCCTTACTGTGCATGAATGCAGCCCATGAATGCAGCCTTACTGTGCATGAATGCAGCCCATGAATGCAGCCTTACTGTGCATGAAAGCAGCCCTACTGTGCATGAATGCAGCCCATGAACGCAGCCTTAGGCCTCGTACACACGACCGAGTTTCTCGTTGTAAAAAACCTGTCGTTTTTCTCGACGAGATTCTTGTCAAGCTTGACGAGATTCTTCTCAAGCTTTCCTTGCATACACACAGTCAATTCCAAATCTCGTCGTTGGAAAGCGCGGTCACGTACAGCACGTACGACGGCAGTATAAAGGGGAAGATCTATTTAAATGGCGCCACCCCTTGGGCTGCTTTTGCTGATCTCGTGTTACCGCGTGTGAAGTAAAAGTTTGGGAAGAGACGATTCACGCTTTTCAGTCTTCGTGCTTTCAGTACGTTACAGCGTGACAAATGTGCTATCTCCATTACGAACACTAGTTTTACAAGAAGGTGCGCTCCCGTCTCATACCTGATTCTGAGCATGCACGCTTTTTGAAGACTCGGAAAAGCATACACACAAACGTTTTTCTTGTCGCAAAACAGGCCGACGAGAAACACGACGAGAAAATCGAGAATCCTGACCAGAAAAAAGAGAGCAGGTTCTCTATTTTTCTGGTCGAAAAAACATACACACGAACGGTTTTCTCGGCAAGAAAGCTCTCTCTGCAGTTTTCTTGTCGTTTTTGGACGAGAAACTTGGTCGTGTGTACGAGGCTTTACTGTGCATGAATGCAGCCCATGAACGCAGCCTTACGGTGCATGAATGCAGCCTTACTGTGCATGAATGCAGCCTTACTGTCCATAAATGCAGCCCGTGAATGCAGCCTTACTGTGCGTGAATGCAGCCTTACTGTGCGTGAATGCAGCCCATGAACGCAGCCTTACTGTGCATGAATGCAGCCTTACTGTCCATAAATGCAGCCCGTGAATGCAGCCTTACTGTGCGTGAATGCAGCCTTACTGTGCGTGAATGCAGCCCATGAACGCAGCCTTACTGTGCATGAATGCAGCCCATGGATGCAGCCTGTGAATGCAGCCTTACTGTGCATGAATGCAGCCCGTGAATGCAGCCTTACTGTGCATGAATGCAGCCCATGAATGCAGCCTTACTGTAATCGAATGCAGCCCATGAATGCAGCCTTACTGTGCATGAATGCAGCCCATGAAAGCAGCCTTACTGTAATCGAATGCAGCCCATGAATGCAGCCTTACTGTAATCGAATGCAGCCCAGGAATGCAGCCTTACTGTGCATGAATGCAGCCCATGAAAGCAGCCCATAAATGCAGCCTTACTCGAATCAAATGCAGCCCATGAATGCAGCCTTACTGTGCATGAATGCAGCCCGTGAATGCAACCTTACTGTAATCAAATGCAGCCTTACTGAGCCCATCAATACATGATACTTGCCTGGATTACATACACCAGGCATCTCCAGCGCTGTGTGTGAGAGCTGGCTGGGTCTGTGTTCGGCTGTGCTGCCTGTAGACCGACTCGTGTGATAGTAGATGGGAACACTGAATGAATCAGTGTTTCGCCTATCACACGAGTCAGTCTAGGGGGGCGGGACCTTCCTACAGGCAGGCAGCACAGCCGAACACAGACCCAGTCAGCTCTCACACACAGCGCGGGAGATGCCTGGTGTGTGCGATACATAGGAGAGAGAGAGGGAGGGGAGCGCTGCAGTCAGCCGCAGCTCAAAGCAGCCCCAGGACAGGCAGCTTACCGGGATTTTTCCCACTATCCCGCTGGGCCAGTCCGGCCCTGGTTACTGACCAGATCACCAGGAGAAAACAAAAGGGGAAAAGCCAAAGCAATGAAAACTGTTTCAGCCACCACATCTAATGATTGGCAAGCTGTTATATAATACATTTTTGGTTTGGCTTTAATACTGCCTTTAAGTGTTAGTGATTTGAGGTCAAATGTTGCCAGAAAGTAGTGCCCCGCACCAGGTGCCCACAACAATGTGTAATCTTAGTTGATAATTTTGTATGCTTGACAGCTTTTCAAACATCAGTGTCTGGGATGTTCGTTTCCTAAATTCTAAGAATGGGAGGACTGGAGTTCTCAACACTTATGTTGTGACTCATTTTTTATTCTTATGTGCACTATACTCTTAAGAGCAGTAATACCATAATCAGAATCAAAAAATTCATGCAGCAAAAATTTTAACTCCTACATTCGGGATAAGCAAAAGGTGCCATGGGAAAAAAGTATTTTACCTTCTAATAATAGAACCTATGCAGAACAGAGACTATAATTCACTGCAGTACATGACATCAAGAGTAGTCAGCATAATCACTAAGCCGTGTCAAAGAAAATGTCCCAGTGTGCCCCCAAGTGTCTTTTTCAAGGTTAAAAGTCATGATGTTGCTTTTTTTCTTGCTTTCTTTTCTTGCTTTTTTTGCTGCACACATTTTAGATGCTTCTTATTATGTATCCACTCCCTGCTGCACAACCAATTACTGGTTTCAACTAGCATGCCACACATTTCCTGGCAGGACTCCTGAAAGTTGCAACACAGGGAACACTGTAGAGATAGAAAAGGCATACTAGAGGGGGCTTTGCTGAATCAGATGGGGAGGTGCACTATGGGAAGGAGGGGGCTGGAGGCAGAGGAGAGCAGCAGTACAAGAGGAATTCTGAAGAGGAGAGGACTAGCACATGTAGCACACGGACCTTTTCCTGCCTTTTGCTCACTTGCAGGTCAAGGCACACTGCGCTATATGCCCGTACCCTCCTGTTTGAGGAGGTTGAGTGGTGTTAACAATTTTGGGTCCTGCAGCAAGGTATCCCAGCAGACTGGTTCTCAGCTCCTAGCGTATAGGGACAAGTCTCTATTTCTCCCCAGGAAGGCCAATGTCCACACCACTTTAACTCCAACACTGAGTTTAATTTATAAGCAAGTTCAAGTTCAGCAGACAGGAAAGGTGGATGAGAGAAAGGACAGTAAGGTTTGGGAGATAGGTCCAGGCACAAACTGGTACGATAGTTGCTACTCGATCTTGAGTAGGTTTAGCTCATCCGGATAGTTCCCTGTAAGAGCGGATCCTAGCAGCCGGAGTGATGCTCGAACGTTCATTTTAGGTTTCTTAGAGATACGATTGGGAGATCCTCTGCCACAGAATCTTTAAGTCCCAAACTCCTCAGCTATTGCAACACAAACACAGGTGCCAGTGATAGCACGTTGCAAGGCCTGTGATGGATCTTTGAATCCCTCCAGAAGGTAACCAGGCCTCTCTTTCACCGTGAACTCTCACCGGTCCATCAGAGAGGTCCTCCCCCGGTCTCCTCTTCTTACAGCGGGTCCACCCTTTTCCGGGCACCCTGGGATTCTTCTTTTGGAGATAGGCCCCAGCTAAAGGTGCTGGGCCTACTAATGGAGTTGCAGCCCCAGGCTAAAAGGTGCCTGAGACTGATGCACACGCGCACCCCTGGCCTGGAGGGCCGGGTGGCATGAACCGCTCACACTCCAGACTCCCGACTTCCACGCCAAAAGAATGGCGTCTGCCCCTTATGTACCCTCTCCCGGCATGCACAGCAGGTCAACCACGCCCACCATACCGCTGCCAAGAGAGGACACCCTAAGGCATAGCAATGTCACCCACGGTTCAACCCTGACCTGATATGGCAGTGCCACCTACAGGCCACAGGGAACTGCACATCAGGTTACATCACATAGGCAGAAGCGAGTACTAACAAATCAAAGTGGTCTGAGCCTGGCTACTAGCTCAGAGCAACCCCTAAATTTAAGTACATAGCACCCCTGAAAGTACACATTATACAGTAAGTGGAGAAGAAAGAGGGTTGTTGGGGGAGCAAAAAAGCAGCAATATTAGGTATGAATAAGATGGAGGAAAACAGCAGTACAAAAGGTACTTCTGATAGGGTCCTGGAGGCAAATAGAGGAGCAATAGGTATGTAGCGCACTCCCCCTCTTCTCCTTGTCTGCTTCGGCTCCTCTCAGGAGAAAGGGGCACAACAAGCCCGTATCCTCCCGTGTTAAGAGGTTAGGCAGTGTTGTTTTTGGGCCTTGTCTGCAGCCGGAGCATAAAGTCCTCCTGAGAATGATTCTCACCTCTACAGTGTGTAGATGCAAGTCCTTGACTTCCCCAGGAACGTAAATGTCCACACCAGCTGAAAGTCCAACTCAATCTTTATTTTCCACTTGCACAACACATTTTTCTCTTGGATGAACGAAAGGTTGGAATAAAGACACAGGATAGCTTCAAGGTGTGGAGGAGGTCCAGGCACAAACGTAGCTCAACTTTTAGGACTGTTTAGATTCTCAAACAGCTTTGGCGCATGGTCTCTGCCACAGACCATGAGGTTGGTCTCTGCCACAGACCTGGTGGATAAGGGCACTGCCACTGACCTGGCGAACAGGGTCTCTGCCACAGACCTGGTGAATAGGGTCACTGCCACTGACCTGGTGAATAGGGTCACTGCCACTGACCTGGTGAATAGGGTCACTGCCACTGACCTGGCGGATATGGATTTCCTTCCTAGGACATAGCCCCTTTTAGGGATAAGATATCCCCCCAGAGAGTCAACAGACCCCTTCCTTCACCGTGTCCACAGCACCGGTCCCTCGGAACAGGATCCTCCCTTCTCTTAGGGTGCAGGTCCCCTCGCAAGGCGGCACCCTGGACTCCTTGATCCCTTGCGGACCCCAGCCGAAGGCTTCTGGGCTCCAGGCTGTCACCGCTACTCCTGGGCCTCCATGCCCAGGCGAACAGGAGCGGGGAGGTAGTACCTCACCCCAGGCTAAAGGTGCCTGAGGTGGAACCGGAACAAGGCCTCTGGGCCTAGGGCACCCGGAGATGAAGAACCACACTCCCACGCACCCAGGCTGAAGGTGCCTGGGCGTGGACGGACGAAGACCCCTCTCAGAAGATGTCCGCCCCTTTTATATCCTCTCCCGGCATGCACAGCAGGTTCCCCACCCTACAGTACGGCTGCCGTAACCGCTGCTCGCGGTTCAACCCTGGCCCAGAATGGCAGCACCACCCTCCGGCCACAGGGAACACATCACAAGCATTAACCCCTGAGAACAAAAATGGTCCATGAACCTCATCAATTTAATGTGTCTGAGCCTAATTACCACTCAGACACTTCCCTTAAATTGAACACCCCGCTACAGGTATTTAGTTGAAAAAGAAACAGGGTGAACTATTATGTTGGACACTGAAGGGGAGAATTACCCAAATGAAATGTTTTACCTCTAGAAAGCTGAAATGTAGGCAGACGCACATTAACTTTAAAGACGCACATTAACAGCAGCTGTGTAATCAATGTATTTTTTAAATGCAAATAGTAAGTACCTGAATTTGACCTGGTATCGACTGTTTGCAGGCCTGTACTGCAGAGCTAGAGTGTGAGAGGAAGAAGCAGTACAAGGAACCATATTGCATATTGAAGCAAAAGTTGGTTTTGCTACTGTATCCTTTAAATATATCATTGGCGCTAGAGTTGGGCGAACAATTTGAGCTGAGCAAAAGTTCAGGCTGATCGCCCTTTTGGCACACCTGAATTTGCAGGGTGCTCGGTGGGATGTTAACCCGCCAAGCATCCCACAATGCACTGCACACTGTACAGTGCATTTTAAGCCCTGATTGGGCAAAGCTTTGCCTAATCAGGGCACAGTGAATAGCTGGTTGTTAAGAAGCTGTCCGGGAAGCCTTAAAAATGGAAACAAAGTCCTTAAAAAAGGATGAATCATCAGCTGTCAATGGGCTTCCCCACTAACAGATGAATATAAAAAATAAACATTGCCGAGAATATAAAAAAAAAGTGGATTTTAAGGGGAGCCCCACGCCAAAAACAAAAATGGTGTGGGGTCCCCCCCAAAATCCATACCAGACCCTTATCCGGGAATGCAGCCTGGCAGGTCAGGAAAGGGGGGAGGAGCGAGTGCCGCCCTCTTGAACCATACCAGGCCACATGCCCTCAAATTGGGGATGTGGGCGCTTTGGGGCAGGGGGGCTCTGCCCCCCCCCAACCAAAAGTACCTTGTTCCCATGTTGATGGGGACAAGGGCCTCAATCCCACAACCGTGGCCGGTGGTTGTGGGGGTCTGTGAGCAGGGGGCTTATCAAACTGGAAGCCCCCTTTAACAAGGGGCCCCAGATCCCAGCCCCACATGTGAATGAGTATGGGGTACATAGTCCCCCGATGAAAATCTATCATCAATGATGCCGCACCCGAAAAAAATAAAAATGTAAATGCTCCCACCGTCTATAAAGGCTGGCCGCCTACTGCAGGCTAAGCTGTTTTCAGTTCTTATATAGGTAAGGGGTGGGGTCACCTGCCTATGTCACCTGGCTACGGGGCCACCTGGCACCACCCCCTTCTGACATCACAGACCAGTGCATGCTGGGTCAGTGATGTCAGAAGGGGTGGTGCAACCAGGTGACGCTGCCTGGTGGCTCCGCCCCTTACCTATATAAGAACTGTCAAACGGTGGAGCCTGCAGTAGGTGGCCAGTCTTCACTTTTCTTTCATTTTAGTTTTTTTTACTTTTCGGGTGTGGTGTGCGGTAATTACCGTTGGATTTACATCGGGGGACACTGTTTTAAAAAAATTTAATAAAGGAATTGTCAAAAACTGTCTCTGTGTTTTTATTAGCTTTTGACTTTTTTTGGTGAATGGGTAGGGTTACTATGTACCCTATACTCATTCACATTGGGGGGGGGAAGAATCTGGGGCTTCCAAATTCTGATAAGCCCCCTGTCCGCAGACCCCCACAACCACAACCACCGGTCACTGTTGTGGGGATGAGGCCCTTGTCCCCATCAACATGAGGACAAGGTCCTTTGGAATGGGGGCAGAGCCCCCCTGACCCAAAGCACCCACCCCCCTATGTTGAGGGCATGTGGCCTAGTATGGTTCAAGAGGGGGCCGTTTGCTTGCCCCTCCAGTTTCCTGACCTGCCAGGTTGCATGCCAGGATAAGGGTCTGGTACAGCATTTGTTTTTATTTTGGCCTGGTATGGACTGGGGGAACGCAAGCCATTTTTTTTTTCTTTTAACCGGCAATTATTATTTTTTTATTCAGTTGTCAGCGGGGAAACTCATTGACAGCTGATGACTCGTCTGTTGTTAGGGACACCGCAGCTGGCTTATTGGCCCTGCTTCTTAAAGGAGTTGTAAAGTCTCAAGGTTTTTCACCTTAATGCATTCTATGCATTAAGGTGAAAAACCTTCTGTGGTGCAGTTGTCCCCCAGGGCCCCCCTTTTACTTACCTAAACATTCCAGTGACGAGAATGAGCCCAGCAGCTCCAGCCGCTGTCTCAGGTCATCATTGGACAGATTGAGAGCAGCAGGGGCCATTTGCTCCCGCTGCTCTCAATCAAATCCAGTGACACCAGAGCCGGGGGCAGGGCCTGTGTCTGTCTCAATGGATGCAGCAGGACTGAGGAGCGTGCCCGCACGAATACCCCCATAGAATGCGGCACTCCATGGGGGCACTTGATGAGGAGCCAGGAGAGACACCGGGGGACCCCAGAAAAGGAGGATTAGGGCCACTCTGTGCAAAACCCTTGCAAAGAGGAGGTAAGTATGACTTGTTTGTTAATTTAAAAAAACCTTTACAATCACTTTAACAACCAGCTTATACTGCGCCCTGATTGGGCAAGACTTTGCCCAATCAGGGCACAAAATGCACTGTGGATTGCAGGGCGCTCAGCGGGGCGAACACCCTGCAAATTCAGGGGTTTGATGAACAGTCAATTTTAGGCTCTCATGTTCGAGCCGAACCATTCACCCAACACTACTGATGGGCGGCACTGATGGGCAAGACTGATGAGCAGGCACTGATGGGCACTGAAAGGCAGCACTGGGTAAAGAGCCAAGTCATCGGCTCTTTACCGAGATTGGGGTTGCGCCATGTCCCAGTGATGCAGCATGATCGCCAGAACAATGGAGCATCCTGCCCACCGTCATTTGTCTATATGGCAGGTGGAAGGTAGTTAATAAGGAGGCCCCATGATCCCCCCCTATGTGAATGAGTATGGGGTACATTGTACCCCTACCCATGCAACATAAAAGTATAAAAAAAAAATAGGAGGCAGTTTTTAACAATTCCTTTATTAAAAAACAATGTCCTTCAATGTAGGTCCATCGTCAATCATGACGCCCACTGCATCGCTGCACGGAAAAAAACAAAAACGATTGGCCTGTGATGAAGGCTAACCGCCGAATGCTTGCTATGCCATTTTACAGGCAGACTAAGGGGACCCCCAGGTACTATATTTAAAGGAATTTTTCATTTTTATTGTTTCACTTTAAGCATCAATAAAATCACTGCTCCTGCAAAAACATTTTGCATTGCTACATGTCCCCCAGGGCAGTACCCAGGCCCCCATACCCTTTTTATGGCCAATAACTTGTATATAAGCCTTCAAAATATGGACTTTTAATTTTTCAAATTCAGGTCCCATAGACTTCAATTGGGTTTGGGTCCGAACTTTTGCAATGTTCAAGAGTTCTGACACAAACCAGCCGGGGGGTGTTCGGGCAAATTCTTTTAAGGGCACTACTGTGTCTGCAGCCTCATAGCTGTAAATCCGCTATTCTGATATTTGGGATGATATTTGGTGATGTTAATACTGTGCTGTACTGACATGAGTAAGCAAAACCCTGTCTCTACCAAGATGGCCACCTCCATGCAGAGACACCTTGCAATAATATACATTTCAGGGTGCTGGCTTTAAATGCAAACTTTTAGGTAGATAAATGGCAAATTCCAGGAGCTACAAACACAATGAGGCTGTTTTCAGGTGTTTTAGTGCTAAAAATAGCGCCTGAAAACTGCCTCTCATGCCTCCCCAGTGTGAAAGCCTGAGTGCTTTCACACTGTGAAAGTGTGCTTGCGGGACAGGGAAAAAAAAGTCCTGCAAGCAGCATCTTTGAGGCGGTTTAGGAGCCCTGTATATATCGCTCCTACACCACCCCTGCCCATTGGAATGAATGGGCAGCGCTTACGAAACGCCTGAAAAGCGCCTCCGAAGCGCCGCAACACGGGCTCTTTTAACCCATTCTTCGTCCGCTAGCGGGTGTTAATAGCATCCCGCTAGCGGACGAAAAGCGGACGGACCCGCCGCCCCAGTGTGAAAGCACCCTTAGGCTGGGTTCACACTATTGCAAATTTTGTGCGGGTTTCCCCACATCTAAAATCGCATAGCAGGAGATTGTATATGGCTCTCTGTGGAGCCGGTTCACACATCTCCGCAGCGGCTCCGGTGCGGATTGCACAGGAGTCCTGTGCAACTTTTGGTCCGTTTCAGGTCCGAATTCAGCCGAGAATTTGGTCTGAAATCAGACCTATAACAGTGAATAGAGACGCACTGGTCCCTTGCTGTGAGCCACTGCGTTCTCCAGTGTGAACCCAGCCTTAGTGTTGTGAAGAGATACATCACAGTAGTATAACTTTGAAAAACATTGCTCTGAACAATTTAAAGGTACAGTTTGATTGCTGCCTATGGCTACAGTGCTGATGTAATAAATCAGCCTGTGTGGATGTAATCTGAACAATCATTGATCTTCTATGTCTCTTAGGAGCTGATCAATATATTTTGTTAATATCAAAAGCACACTAAAATATAGGTCAAGGAAAAGTAAGCCCCCATAAAGTTCATCTATACTGCACATTAATGTATGCTTTGTCTGTTCTGTCAAACTGAAGACAGAAAACTGCAACTTTCATATAAAAACACAATACAAAATGTCATCCACCGTCATCTTGGACAATGCTAGAATTTTTAAGTGAGCAGCCCCCGTGTTAACATCAAACTTGTCATGAGAGCTGCCATGGTTCACTGTGGTAGCTCTGACCTACATTGATAACAACACTGAGCTTTTCAGATTTAATATACCCCAAACACTTAAAAAGGATCATCTAAGGATATCTAGAAAAAAAAAAGACAACTGGTAAAAAGAAGAAATTATTAACTATTGTTGCTGTGTATCAATAGGGAATTGATTAAATGCGTCAGCTGCAGGATGAATCAAGAATCACTTTATGGTTTTAGTTTACATATTTATTCCAATTCAGTGGTTTTACATTCAGCACATCAACAACTTCTGCTGTGCCAAGATAACAGCTGGATACAATCTGCCTTCTACTTTACAGAACGCACACACAGAATGGCAGATCCAGAAGAAAGTCAATAAAATCTTGCTTTTAACTTGAAAAAGATTCTTTAAACCTGAAGTATAAAATATCTCTCTGGGACATACAAAACTTGCACTATATTCTTTTCTCTTACTTTTGCAAATTATAGAAAAGACATCCCATGAATCCGTACAGAGATTTACAGCTAGTGCAATAGCAACCTTAGTGCAAATTCGTTGTAATGTTTGCCTCTTATGGAGTTATTGAATAGCTGACACAAAGGGTTTTTTACAGGCGCAGCTTCTACTCTTTATAACTGGGACTGCATGAAATGATTTGTTCATCATATAAAATATTTGGATGTTGGATTCACAAGTAAAAATTTGCCTTACTCAATCAGTATAGGTGCTGGATACAATTATATTCTTTGACAAACAAGCGTGTTAACTAGGTCAATTCTGCTATTTGTTCTAGCTTTTATGAGACTAACCTGCAGACCATGCCATCTCTCTGTAAGCAAATGGATTAGCCAATGTTGAAGATTACAGAGTGGAAGGTTGGTGTCAGGAAAACTTCAGCAGTATGGCATCATTCTTGCTGTATCATGACTTTTCTCTGATTAAGACATGGCACTGCTTAGATTGGGACATGGCATAGCTCTGACTTTGGATTATTGGACTGGTGGTCAAACCATGGTATTAGGCTGTGACATGAAACTAGTCCACCATCGGTATTTGTAATTATATGTGTAGCACACAAACCTTTTTCCTGCCCTTGGCTCACTTGCAGGTCAAGGCACACTGCGCTATATGCCCGTACCCTCCTGTTTTAAGAGGTTGGGCGGTGTTAACAATTTTGGGTCCTGCAGCAAGTTATCCCATTCAACTGGTTCTCGTCTCCTAGGGTGTAGGGACAAGTCTCTATTTCTCCCCAGTAAGGCCAATGTCCACACCACTTTAACTCCAACGCTGAGTTTATTTTATAAGCAAAGTTCAAGTTCAGCAGACAGGAAAGGTGGATGAGAGAAAGGACAGTAAGGTTTGGGAGATAGGTCCAGGCACAAACTGGTACAATAGTCACCACTCGATCCCGAGTGGTTTAGCTCACCCGGATAGTCCCCTGTAAGAGCGGATCCTAGCAGCCGGAGTGATGCTCGAACGTTCACTTTAGGTTTCCTAGAGATACGATTGGGAGATCCTCTGCCACAGAATCTTTAAGTCCCAAACTTCTCAGCATTTGCAACACAAGGACAGGTGCCAGTGATAGCACGTTGCAAGGCCTGTGACGGATCTTTGAATCCCTCTAGAAGGTAACCAGGCCTCTCTTTCACTGTGAACTCTCACCGGTCCATCAGAAAGGTCCGCCCCGGTCTCCTCTTCTTAGAGCGGGTCCACCCTCTCCTGGGCACCCTGGGATTCCTCTTTTGGAGATAGGCCTCAGCTAAAGGTACTGGGTCTACTAGTGAAGTTGCAGCCCCAGGCTAAAGGTGCCTGAGACTGATACACGCACGCACCCCTGGCCTGGAGGGCCGGGTGGTGCAAACCGCTCACTCTCCAGTGCTCCAGTCTCCCCTAAAAATGGCGTCTGCCCCTTATGTATCCTCTCCCAGCATGCACAGCAGGCCAACCACGCCCACCGCCGAGAGAGGACACCCTAAGGCATAGTAATGCCACCCACGGTTCAACCCTGACCTGATATGGCAGTGCCACCTACAGGCCATAGGGAACTGTACATCAGGCTGCATCACATAGGCAGAAGCGAGTACTAACAATCAAAGTGGTCTGAGCCTGGCTATTAGCTCAGACCAACCCCTAAATTTAAGTACATAGCACCCCTGAAAAGTAAAGGGGCGCTACACATGGTACAATAATTACTCAATTATCGAATTCCATACCTATTTACCATATGAATATACTGTGCCATCTAGCACAATGAACAATGGGTGGCAGCTGCTGACCAGTGTATTCTGACAGCAGAGAGTGCCCGCTGTCAGAATACAATGTGTAAATAGAAAAAAAAATGGCGTCAGCGCTTAATGGTATGTAGCTGCTAGCAATTAGTGTAGATATACAAAACACTGAGATAACAATAACAAAGAAAAATTGTAGTGCTCAGCACAATATCAAAAAAACCAAAACACCTGAAGGGTTATGATAGTGAGTCCAACATTGAAAATATTCAAAATAATCAAACATAGAAAGTATCAAGTGATAGGATTCAGTTGTTTTCCCTGTTCTAGTGCTTCAATCACCCAGTGCAACCTCCACCAATGTCAGATAAACACACTCATCAGATATACAGTAGTTGCTGTCTAATTACTAGAACAGCAAAAATCGCATATACTGTAAGAACCAGGTCATCAGAGGTATGTAGTCATCATTAGCTCACACTTATCCCCTCTATCCGAATCACAGGACCCTCTTCAGAATGTATGCAAGTGCATGGATCATGACCAGAAAGTTTTATTTCTAATGATAAAAACAGCTCAGCATATCCCATCCATAGTAATAAGTCACCAATGACAAAAAAGAAAAAATTTCATGGTGCAGTATTTATTGGTGAACCAGCATGAAAACAAACATATAAAACAATTGTGCCTATAGCACTTACATAAAAAGCTGCTAATTCAAACAGGCATAATGGCAGCAGGACTTCAAATGCAAAACATCATGTATGAAATAGCAAGCTTGCACTTACATGAAGAGCTGCCAATCTGAAACAGAGTGGCAACCAGGACCTCAGGCCTTGTGTAGTAATAAACCTCTACTGTTTTGCGCACACATGCATCATCAGGAGTAAAAAAAGTATAGAAAATGTAAAGAATACAATGGGGCTGATTTACTAATAACAGTGCGCTGCGCTGGTTCTAACCTTAATTGCTGCGCCGGATAACTCCTTCACTGGGCGCAGGAAGCAGCGGCGCACTGTTATAGTAAATAGAAATGTCAGCGGCGCTCTATTGAAAATGAATGGTTCCCTATGGGAGCCCATTGATTTGAATAGAGGTCGCCCGGAAAGTCGGATCCGACTTGCGGGCGACTCGTGTGCCGGCTGACACAGGGACAACGCGACTTTGCGAGGCAACCTGGACACGACCTGAGCATGCAGCAGCCGCTCAAGTCGTGTCCTAGAGGCGACTAGCCGGCTGAGAATGTCTTCAGCGCGATGTCATCGCGCTGGTCCTCGGCAGCCTCGCTGTCCCATGTTTGGTATGAATCATGAAGGGGAACTCCAGGCCAAATTTTTATGAAAAAACTGGCATGGGTTCCCCTTCAGGAGCATACCAGGCCCTTAGGTCTGGTCTGGATTCTAAGGTGAACCCCCTAAGCCGAAAAATGGCGTGGGGGTCCCCCCCAAAATCCAAACCAGACCCTTATCCGAGCACGCAACCTGGCAGGCCGCAGAGGAAAAGGGGGGGACGAGAGCGGCCCCCCCTCCCTCCTGAACTGTACCAGGCCACATGCCCTCAACAACCCCGCGGCAAAAACAAAAAAAAAATTGCGTGGGGTCCCCTTAGAATACACACCAGACCCTTTATCCGAGCACTCAACCTGGCAGGCCGCAGGGGAAAAGGGGGGGACGAGAGAGCGGCCCCCCCTCCCTCCTGAACCGTACCAGGCCGTGTGCCCTCAACATGGGGGGTTTGGTGCTTCGGGGCAGGGGGGCGACCTGCGGCCCCCCCCACCCCAAAGCACCCTGCCCCCATGTTGATGGGGACAAGGGCCTCTTCCCGAAAACCCTGGCCGTTGGTTGTTGGGGTCTGCGGGCGGGGGGCTTATCGGAATCCAGGAGCCCCCTTTAATAAGGGGGACCCCAGATACCTGCCCCCCACCCTATGTGAATGAGTATGGGGTACATCGTACCCCTACCCATTCACCTGGTGGCAAAATAAGTCAATAAAAAAAGACAACACAGGTTTGAAAAGTAATTTATTGGGCAGCTCCGGGGGTCTTTCTGCCGGGCCCCCGCTATCTTCTGCTAGCTCTTTTGCTAGCGGGGGTCCCGGGCTTCCTCGCTGTCTTCTTCCAACTTCGGGGGTCTTTCTGCCGGGCCCCCGCTATCTTCTGCTAGCTCTTTTGCTAGCGGGGGTCCCGGGCTTCCTCGCCGTCTTCTTCCGACTTCGGGGGTCTCTTGTTCTGTTCTCCGGTTGTTCTCCCGCTCTCCGACGCCTTCTCCTCGATCTCCGGTTCTTTCTGCCGGACGCCCCGCTATCTTCTCGCGGCTCTTTTGCTAGCGGGGGCCGGTCTTCTACGTTGCCTTCTTCCTTCTTCTCTTCGCCCGATGTTGACTCATTGCTCTCCACCGCCGCAATGATCTGTCCAAGCAGCGGTGCCACTTTTATTGGCATGGGGCGTGGTCACCAGATGATGTCACCGCTGACCCCGCCCCCATTTCACGTCACAGTCCCATCATTCCCCGGGACTGTGACATCATACGGGGGCGGGGTCAGCGGTGGCATAAGCCGGTGACCACGCCCATGCCAATAAAAGTGGCACCGCTGCTCGGACAGATCATTGCGGCGGTGGACAGTGAAGAGGCAACATCGGGCGAAGAGAAGAAGGAAGAAGGCGATGTAGAAGACCGGCCCCCACTAGCAAAAGAGCTGGCACAAGATAGCGGGGCGTCCGGCAGAGAGAACCGGAGATCGAGGAGAAGGCGTCGGAGAGCGGGAGAACAACCGGAGAACAGAACAAGAGACCCCCGAAGTCGGAAGAAGACGGCGAGGAAGCCCGGGACCCCCGCTAGCAAAAGAGCTAGCAGAAGATAGCGGGGGCCCGGCAGAAAGACCCCCGAAGTCAGAAGAAGACGGCGAGGAAGCCCGGGACCCCCGCTAGCAAAAGAGCTAGCAGAAGATAGCGGGGGGCCGGCAGAAAGACCCCCGGAGCTGCCCAATAAATTACTTTATAAACCTGTGTTGTCTTTTTTTATTGACTTATTTTGCCACCAGGTGAATGGGTAGGGGTACGATGTACCCCTACTCATTCACATAGGGTGGGGGGCAGGTATCTGGGGTCCCCCTTATTAAAGGGGGCTCCTGGATTCCGATAAGCCCCCCGCCCGCAGACCCCAACAACCAACGGCCAGGGTTTTCGGGAAGAGGCCCTTGTCCCCATCAACATGGGGGCAGGGTGCTTTGGGGTGGGGGGGGCCGCAGGTCGCCCCCCTGCCCCGAAGCACCAAACCCCCCATGTTGAGGGCACACGGCCTGGTACGGTTCAGGAGGGAGGGGGGGCCGCTCTCTCGTCCCCCCCTTTTCCCCTGCGGCCTGCCAGGTTGAGTGCTCGGATAAAGGGTCTGGTGTGTATTCTAAGGGGACCCCACGCAATTTTTTTTTTGTTTTTGCCGCGGGGTTCCCCTTAAAATACATGCCAGACCTGAAGGGCCTGGTATGGATTCTGGGGGGACCCCCACGCCATTTTTTTTTCATTTTTTTGGGGGGGGGGTCCCCTTTGAATCCATACTAGACCCAAGGGCCTGGTATGGACCTGGGGGGGGGACCCCACGCTGGGTTTTTTTTGGTTTTGTTTTTTGAACCGTTTTTTGTTTTTTTTTTACATTTCCATTAACAACCAGCTATAAACAGGTAAAACAAAAAATAGCCGCAAAATTGCGGTACTTGCGTTTTGGATGTGGGTCCATTAAATTCTATTACATCCAAAACACTGTTTTTGTCCTGGCAAAAAAAATATGCAGTTGCGTTTAAAATCGTTTTTCACAAACCCTCTAAATGCCTTCAGACGCCAAAGATTTCCACATTTCAGACGCGGTACCAGCGTTTAGCCGCATTTTAGTTTAGAAGCGTTTTTAAAGGTGACCTTTTTTTTACATTGATAAACTCCAAATTTATGGCAAATGAGGAAAAACCAAAATATATATATAAATGAAATTGCTTCCATTGCATTGTGGACAATCCACAACTTGGGGCAGCTGACGTGGCAAGTGGACAATCCACAACTTGTGGCAAGTGATGTGGCAAGTGACACGCGAAATACAACTACACTGCTGCTCTCAGCTGCTCATATCACTCTGGTCTCACTAAATAGCTAAAATCGTAAATAATACTGTTTTTGGAGCTTAGGGCGGCTCCTTATTATATACATGCAAATGTGGTAAAACACGGCATGCAAACGCCACAAAGCGCGCCTTTCTAAACGCCACTTTCAACCTTAGTTCAGAACACTTTGCACCAGGGTCCCGTCTACATGGGGCCTAAAAACGCCTATGCCATTTACAGCTCCAAAACGCCATGGTGGCTATGAGGCCATAGGCTAACATGGAGAGATGTTTTTAAGCTGCAAAAAACGCTCAAACAAGCGGCTTGAAAAACGTCCGTGTGCATGTAGCCTTATAATAACCACTTGCGCACTGGCCAGACCAAGTTTCACATTTCAGCGCTGATGCACTTTTAATGACAATTGCGCGCTCATACAACACTGTAACCCAATGAAAATGTTTTATTTGTTGGCACACAAATAGAGCTTGCTTTTGGTGCTATTTGATCACCTTTGTGTTTTATTTTAATTTTTTTTCTATAAATACAAAAGACCGAGTTTAAAAAAAAAAAAAAATTGATATTTTACCCACTTCAGCACTGGGCCTATTCTGGCACTTCTCTCCTTCATGTAAAAATCATAAATTTATGGCTATAAAATTACTTCAAAACACCAAACATTATATATTTTTTTGGAGCAGACACCCTAGTGAATAAGCTGGCGGTCATTGCAAATTTTTATCTCGCTCGGTATTTGCGCAATAAATTTTCAAACGCCTTTTGTTTGCTAAAAATATTACAAAACAGTAAAGTTACGGCCAATTTTTTGGTATAATGTGAAAGATGTTGTTATGCTGAGTAAATAGATACCTAACACGTCACGCTTTAAAATTGCGCACACACATGGCATGACACCAAACTTCAGTAATTAAAAATCTCCCTAGGCGATGCTTACATTTTTTTTACACGTTACCATTTTGGCATTACAGAGGAGGTCTAGTGCTAGAATTGCTGCACTCGTTCTAACGCACGCAGCAATAACTCACATGTGTGGTTTAAACGACGTTTACATATGTGGGCGGGACTTACGTGTGTGTTCACTTCTGAGCGCGAGCTACCGGGGACATGGGCGTTTTTTCTTATTTTTGT
Organism: Rana muscosa; assembly: GCA_029206835.1. NCBI lineage: Eukaryota > Metazoa > Chordata > Amphibia > Anura > Ranidae > Rana > Rana muscosa. The sequence goes on along the minus strand of CM055118.1, from coordinate 941,870,377 downwards.
TTTTGTTTTGTTTTTTTGACTTTTTTGTATTTCTTACTCTTTTTTAATTTTTTTTAATTTTTTGGGATCACTTTTATTCCTATTACAAGGAATGTAAACATCCCTTGTAATAGGAATGTGTGTGACAGGTCCTCTTTATGGAGAGATGCGGGGTCAATAAGACCCCGCATCTCTCCTCCAGGCTGGAAAGCATGATATTGTTCCAAAAAAATCACCAATCTCATGCTGACAGCCAAGATCACGGCTTGGTTAACATACGGGAAGACGGCATGATGTCATAACGTCGTGCCCGCGCCTCCGACGGTCATAGAGATGACTGATGACCATCTGGTCACCAGTCATCTCCAAATCGTTCTCCGAGCCCCAGATGGCACGGGAGAGCCCGGAGAAGCACCGGATGGCGGCAAGAGGGGGGGGGGACGTCCCCTCCCCCCGCCTATAAGAACGATCAAGCGGTGGAACTGCCACTATGATCGTTTTTATTGTGCACAGAATCGCCGGCTGAAAAGAATGATATCTGAATGATGCCTGCAACTGCAGGCATCATTCAGATGTCACCGCCCAAAGCCAAGGTCGTAATTTGACGGTGGGCGGTAGGAAACTGGTTAATATTTTTAAAAAAGGTAATTTTTCTTCTTCATTGATGTACACTGATGAGACTGCACTGATGGGCACTGATAAGGTGGCAAGGGTGGGCACTGAGAGGTGGCATTGCTATTTGGCACTGGTGGGCAGTGAGAAGTGGCACTGCTAGGTGGCAATGATAGTTGGCAGTGATGGGCACTGATAGGCACTGGCAGCACTGCTAGGTGCCACTGATTGGCACCAGTGGTGGGCATTGATAGGTGGCACTGGCAGGGGCTACTAATTGTCACAGATGATGCAGAATTGCCTCTTCCTCTTCGGGCCCCATGTCCCTTGCACATAAGCCGGTGATTGCCTTTTTTTTATGCTCACGCTGTCAGCACAAGGAGAAAACAAAAACAATTACCCAGCTTTTGTTTACATCACGTGATCAGCTGTCATTTGCTGACAGCTGATCACATGGTAAAGGGCAGGGATCGGCCCCTTACTCGGATCTGTCATCACCCGAGTCTCAGTGACTCTGTGACCACAGCACGCGCAAAGGGGAGGATGTTTATTGACGGACTCCCGGCAATTGAGGACCATGCTGTGGCCGTCGATCAGTTATAGCGCTGATCTCAAGTGATTAAAGAGGGTAAAAATGGGCCATTGACATGCATCACAATTCAACTTAGGAATGAGTCTTTGAAAAGTTAAACTAAATAATTTGGCCACTTTATCCTTCCAAATAATTCACTTCCTGTCACATAGCCACACAGGAAGTGAGGGAAAATCCCTAACAATGTCTTTCCTTGGGGACACACAGGTCAGTCTAAATACTTTCCCCATTATGCACATTGCACTCGAGCATATTGCGGGGTACACCACAAATTATTAGGTAGTTTGGACTGTGGGGTTTATTTACTAAAGGCAAATCTACTTTGCACTACAAGTGCACTTGCTGTATATCTGAGGGGGACATGCAAGCCAAAAAAAACATCTTTGCTTTTACATGATTGTAACATCCAATCACCAGTACTTTCCCTCAGATTTTCAGCAGCTACACTTTTACTGCAGAGTGGATTTGTCTTTACTAAACCCCAAACTACCCAATGATTAGGGGTGTACACAACAAAGTGCTAGAGTGCAATTTGCTTAATGGGGACACTAGTTAGATTGATCTGTGTGTCCCCAAGAAAAGCCATTGGTAGGGTTTTACCTTCACTTCCTGTTTAGCTGTGTGACAGGAAGTGAAGCCAATGTTAAGAAAAGGAGACAAAGGCCAAACTACAAAAAAATATATATAAAAAACAAAAAACACACACGCAGGGGTTCTAATACTTACTTAGTTTCCCTCAAAATGCCCACAATTAGAATTGTATGGCCTTGAGCTATTTTTAAGTGCAGTGCTCTAAATCAGTGCTTCTCAAGTACCCCCAACAGGCCATGTTTGCAGGTTTTCCTTCATCTTGCACATGTGCTTTAAATCACAGTCAATGGTTTTGATTTTTGGACAGCAATTCTCGATAAGATAAATTCACAAAACATGTCCTGTTGGGGGTACTTGAGGACTGAGGCTGAGAACCAATGCAGTAAAAAAAGGAAAATTGAATACTTACCGCTCTGTATTTTTCATTTCCTGGTGACACTCCATGGCAGCACACAATACAATCCATGCATATACTACCATGAAGGCACCATGGTAGACAAATCACACCAGTTTTGTTTTGACATGTCAATCAGCTGTCACATTTGTTGCAAAGAAAACACAAAACAAACATCAAAACTTTCCATCTAATTTTATTGTTCAACAAAACAAAAAGGGAAGGCAAAATAAAAAACATGGTCAATTTGAAACAGTTACAGACAACATCTTGAGCAATTTTTGGCCAAAAAAATGCAGCAGACAATTAAATCAAAGTGAACAAACAACACACATTAACAACATCAGAATTATTTCAGGGGAACATATCTCCCCCACACCAAAAATATACAATCCAAAAAAGTTAACCAACCACTTGTTTTGCAAAGACATAACAAATAAAATACATGTGTTACAAACTCGATAAGGACACAAACATGTACATTTTGCCCCCACATACTTGCCTCTTCTCAAGGCAAGCGACCGAATGCTCTGTGAGCTTTATATAACATATGTTTGTGTGCTAATGAGGCAATTGAAAACACATGCACAGTCCATGAAACACCCAAAATGCAAGTTCTCCTAATTTAGAGACTGAAATTCAAAGTGGGTATACCTGTTAAGGATGTCCTTCAATTTCTAACCCATAAAAACACTCTCTGAGTGAGCATGCCCAGAAATATCCAAGCGCTGTTCACACACAAAAAGCACGCCAAAAAAAAATAACTGGCTGGGCATGTGCAGAACAACCCCAATGCAGCTAGCAAAAAATAACCCCCCCCCCTCCCCCCGTCCAAAATTAAGCACATCATCCAGCATGCTACAAAATTAGAGATGGGACAATCACCCCTCCCCCCCACCAACAAATCCCATTGCAGTCTATGGGAACTGACTTGTTAATTTTGCTAGTCCCCACTTGGCTGGCTTATCTTCTAGTTATTGGTCTTAAAATGGAGGCCCAGGTCCCACCTTAAGGGACATATATCAATGTCACCAATTTGGAAAACACCAAAAACAAAACAAGGAGAAGTGCCTTTAAATATGCCAAATTGCTTAAGGGCCATTTCACACCACATGCAGTGCATTGCGTTTTTTATGCATCAAAAATGCATGGAAAGTTGGTTATATGGTTCTAAGTGGCAGTGTTTGTTCCAGTTCCACCAAAAAAATAGAACATGCTGCATTTTACCTACACTGGAACGCACAGGAACACACCTAAATGCACCAAAAACGCACTGGAACACACTTGTCCTTATCTATGGTTAATAAAAAAGAGGGGTGAAAAAAAGCACTGGACTGCATCAAAAACTTACCAAAAATGCACTGGAACGCATGAAAAACGTGCATGCAGAAAAGCACCTGGAACGCATCCTGATTGCGTTTCTATGGTGTGAACTGACCCTAGTTCACACTATAGAAACGCAGTCTGGGTGCGTTCCAGGTGCTTTGCTGCATGCGCGTTTTTGACACATTCCAGTGCATTTTTGAGGCATTTTTGATGCAGTCCAGTGTTTTTTCCCCCCTCTTTTCACTTAGGACAAGTGTGTTGAAGTGCGTCTTTGGTGCATTTAGGTGCGTTGCGGTGCATTCCAGTGCATTTTTGGTACGTTCCGTTGCGTTTTTGATGTGTTTTACTGGGGTCCAGTACAGTTTTGTACCTAAAAAATGCAGCATGACCAATTTTTTTTTGGCTTTCTGAAATGCACTGGAACGGACTGCAGTGGTGTGAACTATGCCATTGGTATTAATGTGATCAACTTTCTTTGCATTTTTCAGGCATCAAAAAAACGCACTGCATCCGGTGTGAACTGGCCCTAAATATCATCCCTGGGGGGTGTCTATAGTATGCCTGTAAAGTAGCACGTTTTCCATGTTTATAACAGTTGGAGAGCAAAATGACATTTCTATTTCAATAAATTTTTATTTTTCAATTCAAGACATGTACAGAAAATCTTAAAAAATTGTTGTTTAAACATGACAAAGGGTTATTTCCAATTGTTTATGTCACAATGTTCTCATCAAGAGATTAAAAAAAAATTCAAAAAAATGAAAAATAGGCATTCAGGGAAGTCACACCCCACCTGGACGCCCCTAACGGGATCATCCTGCGCCCAGGTCAGGCCCCCCCCCCCCCCAGCCCGCCATCCTCATATGAAACCAATAAAAAGGAACTCGGAATCTTAATGAAGAACAGTACTACACTCATATACAATAACGCCCATCAAATTTAAGACTTGGAAATACCGCAATAAGAACACAGTAAATAATGATATCAAATCTTTGAATCATGTTTAAGCATCGAAACAAAAATAAAATAAAAATAAATAAAACAAAAGATAAAAGAACCAAGAAAAGATAGAATAGAAGAAGAAATAAGAAGAAATCACATGCCGAACACGAGGCCCTTTAGGAATAAGAGCGGTCAGGGTCATGCCTGAAAATGACATTTCTAAAGTAAAATAATAGTCATTTAAAAGTCCTTGCGGCTGTAATGAATTGCTGGTTCCTGTCAATACAGATAAAAGTCATTGAAAGTCTTTGCTAACCCAAAAAAAAAAATGCGTGGGGGTCCCCCAAATTCCATAACCAGGCCCTTCAGGTCTGAAATGGATATTAAGGGGAACCCCGCTGCAAATTTAAAAAAAAAATGACGTGGGGTTCCCCCCAAATATCCATACCAGGCCCTTCAGATCTGGCATGGATTTTAAGGGGAACTCCCACCCCAAATTTTAAAAAAAAATGGCGTGGAGTCCCCCTAAAAATCCACACCAGACCCTTATCCGAGCACATAACCTGGCCGGCCGCAGGAAAAGAGGGGGGGACGAGAGCGGCCTCCCCTCCCTCCTGAACCGTACCAGGCCACATGCCCTCAACATGGGGAGGATGTCCCCATGTTGATGGGGACAAGGGCCTCATCCCCACAACCCTTGCCCGGTGGTTGTGGGGGTCTGCGGGCGGGGGGCTTATCGGAATCTGGAAGACCCCTTTAACAAAGGGGACCCCCAGATCCCGCCCCCCCCTGTGTGAAATGGTAATGTGGTACAAATGTACCCCTACCATTTCACAAGGAAAGTGTCAAAAATGTAAAAGATGACAAGAGCCGGTTTTTGACAATTCCTTTATTAATGTCTTTTCTTTTCTTCCATCTTCTTCCATCTTCTTCTTTTCTCCATTCGGGTTTCTTCCTCCATCTTCATCTTCCTCTTCATCTTTATCGTCATCTTCCTTCTTCCTTCAGTGTTCTCGTCCGCATCTTGCCCCGGCGTCTTCCCCTGTGACCCCTGTGCCCCGCTTACACCCGGTGACCCCGCCCCCTCTGACGCACATGGATTTCACGGGGACTATCCCCGTGGTGACAGAGGGGGCCGGAGCCACTGGGTGTAAGCGGACCAAGTGGAGAACTGAAGCGTCGCACAGCGGGAACCTCCAATTCAAACGGAGCGGCCGGAGAAGAAAGAAGAAGGGAAGACGCCGGGGCAAGATGCGGACGAGAACACCGAAGGAAGAAGGAAGATGAAGAGGAAGATGAAGATGAAGATGGAGGAAGAAACCCGAATGGAGAAAAGAAGAAGATGGAAGAAGAAGAAGGAAGAAGAAGATGGAAGAAAGGAGAAGATGGAAGAAGAAGAAGATGGAAGAAAAGAAAAGACATTAATAAAGGAATTGTCAAAAACCGGCTCTTGTCATTTTTTACATTTTTGACACTTTCCTCGTGAAATGGTAGGGGTACATTTGTACCCCATTACCATTTCACACAGGGGAGGGGCCGGGATCTGGGGGTCCCCTTTGTTAAAGGGGTCTTCCAGATTCCGATAAGCCCCCCGCCCGCAGACCCCCACAACCACCGGGCAAGGGTTGTGGGGATGAGGCCCTTGTCCCCATCAACATGGGGACATCCTCCCCATGTTGAGAGCATGTGGCCTGGTACGGTTCAGGAGGGAGGGGGGGCTGCTCTCGTCCCCCCCTCTTCCCCTGCGGCCGGCCAGGTTATGTGCTCGGATAAGGGTCTGGTATGGATTTTTGGGGGAACTCCACGCCATTTTTTTATAAAATTTGGGGTGGGAGTTCACCTTAAAATCCATGCCAGATCTAAAGGGCCTGGTTTGGATATTTGGGGGGAACCCGCATGTCATTTTTTTTTAAAATTTACAGCGGGGTTCCCCTTAATATCCATTCCAGACCTGAAGGGCCTGGTTATGGAATTTGGGGGGACCCCCACGCTTTTTTTTTTTTGGTTAGCAATGACTTTCTATGACTTTTCTCTATATTGCCGGGAGCCGACAATTCATTACAGCCGCGGCTGCTTTTAAATGTTTTTTTTTTCCTTTAGAAATGTCATTTTGCTGGCGCACTGGCAAGTTCAGGGCTGCGCCTGTTCAACTTATGCAAATTGAGTTAGGCGACTTGACATTTACTAAGATTTTGCTGGCGCAGTGTCCCGGCGCATTTGAACCATTGAAATTCCCGCGCTGAGCTTGAAAAACCCCCCCGCAGCTCGAATCGGAATTGCCGGCGCAGCGGGCTGGTTTTGAAAAAGTTACTTTTCCACTCTATTTTGGGCATATTAGTTATTTGGGCCGGTGTCCCTACACTTCCTCACATCACCCCACATCACACCCATTATATTCTCACTTCCAGCTTCTTTATATTTAGATTTTAACATGCCCTGCGCCAGGTCCATAGTAGCGCACTGAGCGCCTCCTCCCGGGCGCAGAGAACACTATAGTAAATGGGAAATAGGGCTGCGATACCGGCGCTAATGTTTTGTAAATACCAAAACAGCCATTGCACACGCAGATGCGCCAATACTCATGGCGCAAACGTTTGGTAAATCAGCCCCAATGTGTTAGAAAATAGTTTTTGGACATTTGAGCGGACTTTACCGGTACCAGAAAAGGAACACTATATAGTTTTACAAAAAATAGGATTTTTTACTCACCGTAAAATCCTTTTCTCTGAGTCCATGGACCGACACAGCTTCTCTATTGACAAAGTGGGTATTATCCGTTAATTAGGAGTGACTAGGCAGAAAAACTTGTAAAAAGTGTTGCATCACACATTCTACAGTCCCGCCCAGGGGGCGGACCCCCCGGGTATATCCTCCCAATCTGCATATCGCAGATCAGTTCGTCAAAAAGCAGTACAAACTTAAAAGGAGGGGTGGGTGCTGTGTCGGTCCATGGACTCAGAGAAAAGGATTTTACGGTGAGTAAAAAATCCTATTTATTCTTTCGTCCATGGACCGACACAGCTTCTCTATTGACAAAGTGGGACGTCCCAAAGCAGTGTCAGAGAAAAAAACGAGGGGTGGTAACAGCATAAAAACAAACTTCACCCCAAAACACAAAACAGCACTCCAACGGAGGAGCTGCAACTCTAAACAGCCGCTTGCAAAACCTTGCGGCCGAAAGAGGCATCCGAAGATGCACCTACATCAACTTTGTAGAATTTTGTGAGTGTGAGCGGACGACCAAGTCGCCGCTTTACATAATTGGGAAACAGACACTTGATGTCGGAAAGCCCAAGAGGCACCTCTTGCCCTGGTCGAATGCGCCGTGACCGGAAAGGGGGGCACTTGACCCTTTAAGGCGTAAGCCTGGATTACTATCTGTCGGATCCACCTAGAGATGGTGGCCAACGAGACTGCTTGGCCCTTCTTGGGACCAGCCACCGAAACAAACAGTGAGTCCGACTTCCGGAACAGGGAAGTAGCAGATAGGTATACTCTCAAAGCTCGGACAACGTCCAAGGAATGCAACGCCGACTCCTTAGGATTCGACGGCTGAGGACACAAGGATGGAAGTACAATGTCTTCGTTGAGATGAAAGCCGAAACGACTTTCGGAAGAAAGGAAGGCTGCGGCCGCAGCACCACCTTATCCTTGTGGAAAATCAAATAGGGAGCCTTGCAGGACAAGGCTGCCAGCTCAGAGACTCGTCTAACTGACGTAACAGCCACCAAAAAGACCACTTTCTGAGAAAGTGTCAACAGGGGAATATCTCTAATATTCTCGAACGGCGCCTTCTGAAGCACCGAGAGGACCAGGTTCAAGTCCCACTAAGGTAGCGGGGGACAGACAGGAGGGGCCATATGTTGAACCCCCTGCACAATGTACTCACGAGAGAGTGAGCCGCCAGGGGTCGCTGAAAAAAAGACAGCCAGGGCAGATATCTGTCCCTTAAATCGTACTTAAGGCAAGCCTTTGGTCCACCCCATGCTGTAAAAACAGCAGGATTCTGGAAACCAAATAAGTACGCGGATGCCATTTCATTTCCTCACACCTGGAGATGTAGGCCTTTCAAGTGCGTTGATAAACCTTCCTAGAGGACGATTTTGGAGCACTTCTCATCGTAGAGATTACTGAATCTGACAGGCCCCGGTCTCTCAGTACCTGGTTTCTCAACAGCCATGCCGTTAAAGCCAATGACTGTAAAGCAGGATGGATCATGGGACCTTGCGATAGCAGGTCCTTCTGCAGTGGTAGGCGCCAGGGGACGTCTGCTACCAGACGTACTAGATTGGCGTACCAAGGACGCTGAGGCCAATCTGGAGCGATTAGGATCATTGGAATTCCCTCTGTCTCCACTCTGCGGAGCAGAAGAGGAAGAAGCCTTAAGGGAGGGAAGGCATAGATTAGCCGATACTGACCCCACAATGCCACCAACGCGTCCGTTGCATCTGCCCATGGGTCTCTTGACTGGGCCACAAACCTCAATCCTTACGATTGAGTCGGGAAGCCAGAAGATCTACGTCTGGTGTGCCCCATCTTTGGCAGAGGAGTTGGAACACCTCCGGGTGTAAGGACCATTCGCCCTGGTCCAGCATCTGGCGGCTCAGGTAGTCCGCCTGCCAGTTTTCCACACCCGGAATGTACACGGCCGACAGTGCCGGTACGCTCCTCTCTGCCCACTTCAGGATGCAAGCAATCTCCGATGCTGCAGCTGAGCTTCTTGTTCCTCCCTGATGATTGACATATGCCACTGCTGTGGCGTTGTCTGACTGGATCCTGACTGGACGCCCTTGCAGCCTCTGAGATCATTTGAAGAGGCACAGCCTGATCGCCCGGATTACCAGGACATTGATCGGCAGGAGGGCTTCCTCTGGGGTCCAGCGACCTTGCGCCGACTGAACACCCCAGACTCCCCCCCAACCTGTAAGGCTGGTGTCCGTCGTGATCACTATCCAGTAAACCGGAAGAAATGACTTCCCGGCCAATAGAGCCGGTGCTGTCAGCCACCATACCAGGGATGTCCTGACTATGTGGCTCACTCGGATTTGATAATCCAGAGATGATGGACATCTGTTCCATCTGGACAGAACTTCCTTCTGTAACACTCGAGTGTGGTATTGAGCATATGGGACCGCCTCGAAGGAGGCTACCCTGAGGCCCAACACTCGCATGCAAAAAACGGAGTGACGACCAATTCCTGGAAGTCAGCTGCCGTACTGCAGCCCGGAGGGTCTGCAACTTCTCCACAGGGAGGAATACCTTTGCCTCTGAGAAATCCAGAATCAACCCCAGGTACACTAGGCATTGAGTGGGCACCAATACTGACTTTTGCGTGTTTAGTATCCAACCACAGTCTCGAAGAGTCTGACAGGTAATGGACACGCTTACCTCTAATTCTGAGCTTGAAGGGGCCTTCAGCAGAAGGTCGTATAAGTAGCCTGTGATAGCGATACCCCGCTGTCTTAGAAGTGCCAGAATCGGAGCGAGCACCTTGGTGAACGTCCTGGGTGCTGAGGCAAGGCCCAACGGGAGGGCCACAAACTGGTAGTGGTCCTTCCCGATAGCAAATCGCAGAAATCTCTGGTGTCTGGAGTATATGGGGACATGCAGGTATGCGTCCTTGATGTCCAAGGAGGCCAGAAAGTCCCCCGGATGGAGAGCCGTGACTACAGATCGAACCGACTCCATCCGAAAACTTTGTACCTTCACAAAGCAATTGAGGGCTCTGAGATCCAAGCTTGGACGAACCCCCTCCTTCTTCGGCACAATGAACAGATTTGAGTAAAAACCCCGTTCCAGGTCTGGAACTGGAATAACTACCCCGCGTTCCAGTAGACCCTGGACCGCCCCATACAGGGCCTCCCGACGGGTCGGTAGTAGCTGGAGATTGGAGGTGATGATTCTGTCCGGTGGACAAGAGAAAAACTATCTTGTAGCCTGAGGAGATTACTTCGCAAACCCACCTGTCGGAGATTAGTGCTGTCCACTGAGTCGCGAATTTGCGAAGACGTCTCCCCACCCGAGAGCTGGGTGGGGGTGGACCTTCATGCGGACGCAAATTTGTCCGCAGGCTTATTGGGTATGCGGGACCAAGGACGCTTTTGTCCTTGGGCAGGCGCTTTATCGGCCTGGGGTCTTTTCCCTGTCGCCCTAGGGGGACGAAAAAAACGCTTGCGTGCAGTAAAGGAGGGCCCTTGCCCTTGGCGTGGCCCCTTACCCTTGCTAATTTGGGGAAGCAAAGTGCTTTTACTTCCTGTGGCATCCTTGATGATGTCATCCAGAGAAGCCCCAAAAAGTCTATCACCCTTAAAAGGCAGATCCAACAGGGCTTTCTTGGAAGTCTGGTCCGCAGACCAGCCTTTTAGCCAGATCAGGCGGCGTATTGCTACTGCATAAACCGAAGTTTTAGACAGCAGGGGAATAGTATTCATGTCTGACTCGCAGACAAACCTAAGGCCCTGGACCAACAGGTCGGCCAATGTTATCTCATCAGGAGGAGCATCTCGCTCCTTAACCCCTGGAGTAGCAATCTTGCCCATTCAGTAAGTGTGTGAGACACTAGGGCCCCCGCCAATGCCGGGCGTACTGCCGAGCCTACCACTGAGTATAGGTAGCAAGCGAGTGCTTCAGCCTTCTTATCCACAGGGTCCTTGAAAACAGGAGCCCCTTCTACAGGAATTGTGGTGGCTCTATTAAATCTGGACACCGGAGGGTCCACTATAGGGGGGAGAGGTCCATTTCTTCAGAAAACTCTCCTCAAAAGGGGTACCGTACCGCAAACCTCTTTGGGGCTGTAAAGACCCTCAGTGGATTCTCCCATTCCTTGTATAAGAGTTTATCAAAAGACACACAAGGGAACACCTTAGCAGTGCGGACAGGTCTATGAAACCCAAGTGGACCGGAGTCTCTGCTGCTTCTGCAGTATTTTCCAATTTTAGCATATCCCGCACTGCAGTAATAAGGTCAGATACCAAAGCCGTCTTGCGTACTGACCTGGACTTTGAGTCATTCTCACTGTCCGGTCACGGTCTGCAGTCTCTGATGCGTCAGAATCTGGGCCCCGAGCTGTAGCTGGACCTGGTTCTGCACCAGAATTATCCCCAGAAGCTTGCAGGGGACAGGGCGTTTACTACCCCCTGTATTCCCGTGTGCTGCTTCCACCCTGGCAGCAAACGCCTCTAGGATTGCAGTCATAGCGTTCATAGACACCTCAGGGGCACCAGCTGCTAAATCTGGTGTTTCAGGGGAGAAGACATCTGGCTCAGATGCCATGCTGACCACACGCTGACACTCACAGGGCTCCAGGCAAGATATCAATAGGCCACCCTCCTGTGCTGCAGAGAGGCTGGGTCACCCAGAGGACTCACCACCCTGGACCGGTACTGCTATGCTGCCGTGTGCTGCGCCTGTGATGCTGTCCCACTGCTGCTGTGTCAGTCTGCTTCTTTTATCAGCCTTTCCTGTGTGAATTTTCGCACTAGTGTAATGCACCCTAGAGGCCGGAGGCTCTCGCAAAATGGTTGCCAAAAACGTCTGTATGGAAGATAATGTGGGCTCTAAGAAAATGGCCGCCGACCGAAGATAGAGGTCAAGCAGCTATAGCCCACAAAAAGATGGCCGCCGAACGGCAATATCTGCATACAGGGTGGACAAACATGGCCGCCGATCAGCTGATAGGGGCCAGTGGGTGTGGCCGAACCACAGGAAGATGGCCGCCGGGCAGTCACAAGAGGCCGAACTCGGCATGGACCACCTCAAAATGGCCGCCGACAGCATGGAGGAGGAAGCATACAAACACAGGTAAGCAGAAATGACATTTCTTTTAAATGTTAGTTAGAGCCAGCCCCGCTCCAGTGGAACCCCCTAGGTGACCCCCAGCACCCAGCAACCTTTAGCTAGAAGCCCAGGGAGGAGGAAAAGGCAGGGAGAGAGGGAAGAAAGGGGCCACAACCACTTACTTGATCTCTCCAGGAATGTCCAGCTAAATCACCCAGCCGAGGCAGGGGAGTTTTACTTACCTATCCTGCATGTCTTATGCTGGAAGACATTCCAAACAGGTCATCGTCCACGCACGGAAGGTGACTGTTGGCCAGGCATGCTGTGATTGGACCCAGAAGGGACGATCATATGTATGCCCTGGAGCGTAAGCTCACCGGCCAGGCTGCTGCGACTCGGCCGTAAGGTCAGCCGAAGCTGAGCGGTCCGATGCAGGCCCTGGAGCGTAGGCTCACCGGCCACCCGTGGAGCGACGGGCATGTCGTGGAAAACCCAGCGCGTAGCTAGGGTCGGCACACGCTCGATGGCTGAAACTGGGGAGACTACAAGGATCGAGGATCCAGCCTGTCACCCAGTCGGCAGTTGATCGAAGATCGCAGGAAACAAAAATGTAGCAAAAAAAAAATATATATATATATATATATATATATATATATCTTTTTCCCCCGGACCAATGGGCCCGAAGGGAGCCATGTCCTACTCCTTGCTAAACAGAAAAAAACTGATCTGCGATATGCAGATTGGGAGGATATACCCGGGGGGTCCGCCCCCTGGGCGGGACTGTAGAAGGTGTGATGCAACACTTTTTACAAGTTTTTCTGCCTAGTCACTCCTAATTAACGGATAATACCCACTTTGTCAATAGAGAAGCTGTGTCGGTCCATGGACGAAAGAGTAATAAATACATTTATTTAACGTTACAAAATGAATAAAAATATATAGAATAAAACAAGAGAAAATCGAGCTCTCATTTGTATAACCACAGATATATAAGGTATGTATATATTCCCTATTACTGCTGAGTCAAATAAGGTCAACGTTTCGCTGTTGCTTCTTCAGAACCTATTTCCATTGACTGCAGGCAAAGGGATTCTGCATGGGAAAGAAAAGAGTGTCAGAACTTCATCACACGGATGACAGATGCAGACAAATGATATATAGCAATGTAAGCCCCATAGATGGTATGGTGTATATGAGGTGCCACTCACATAGCAGAGAGAGCCCTCCCATGTGCGGCATTCCGTACGCTACCCAGGCCCAATCAGATCAGCGCGACACTCCCTAGATCAAGACGATCAAAAAATACCTGATTCCCCAATCTAAGAGGAGGACAAAAAATAAGAAGAATGAGCCCCCATATAAAGATATGCGGGGTAATATATATAATATAATATCATCTTGACAAGGTACTCACAATGCCAGCAGATCCACAGCATCACTACATCAGGGTGATCATTTTTTTCACAAAATATATGGAGCCGCCCTCCTATTGGTTCCCATTATATAATATAGATATACAGATAAATATTTGCGGCAAAATATAATATATTATGGCAATATAGAAAAAAAGATACAATAGTTCAAATACCTAAATCAAATGATTCAGGATGAGGGTCGGTGATCGATTGGATTGTATAGAAAACTTCCAGATGACAAACAGAAGATCAGCTAGGACCTATATGAACCAGATAATAAAGCAGTCACCATTTATTAGTATTCAACTCATAACGAATTGGATCAAAAGCAAACCACATTGCATTAAAACTTACCAAAAAACTGGCATAAAATAACATCCAATGATCTGCATTAGTAGGTAATTAATATCGTCTGTGCTAATGATGACTGCAGGTATAGATCTGAGGAGCAAAGTAACTTCAATTACTCCCCAGCATACTAAATCATTAAGGTATATTGAGTGAGGTTTTCAATAAAAGTCCCAGTAAATAAACTAACCTGTTGCTGCATGTCCTGGATAAACATGCCACCATAGACAGCTCCTGCATCTGAGCTTTAAGTAGAGCCGACAATCAGCAACACCCAACAATCCAAAACAGCTGACTATAATCAGCTGTGAGGGCTGTACCATCATGTGTAAGCATGTGGGGCATTGTTTTGCTTTCGTCTATCTATCAAGGTTACTCTGTGGTATAAAGGAAGCTGAGACTTCTGCAGTGTGTAAATGTGCTTTTACTATACAAGATGCTGTACATACAAAACTATTACAATATTAGGAATACAATACAAGACTGACAGATCTCTATAACAAGCAAAATGCCTAGCAAATGAACAGCCTATGGTCTATAACAGTACAAATACATTTAAAGGTTACTTAACTTCGATTACGCTATGTTCATGATCTCCATTGCTGGTGACCAGGTATCTTCTTCTTATGATGAGTGGCTTCTTCTGATCTTACAGCAACATGATGTGTGTATGTGTCCTAGCTTATGCCTACTTTTATGTGTCAGGCTGAGTTACCAAACAACAGAAAACATACCTGTTTACTGTAGCTGTATTCAACAATGGACTGTTGAATACAACAATGCTATCTACCTATTGTTTACTCAAACCAAACCTGTCAGTAATCTGAAGCCTCGTACACACGACCGAGTTTCTCGTCCAAAACCGACAAGAAAAGTGCCGCGTGAGCTTTTTTGTCGAGAAAACCGTTCGTGTGTATGGTTTTACGACGAGAAAATTGCCGTGAATCTCGACGAGAAAATAGAGAACCTGCTCTCTATTTTCTCGTCAGGATTCCAGATTTCCTCGTCGGCCTGTTTCGTGACGAGAAAATTTGTGTGTATGCTTTTACGACTCTTCCAAAAGCGCGCATGCTCACAAGCAACTATGAGATGGGAGCGCATCTTCTGGTAAAACAAACCTTCGTAATGGAGATAGCACATTCGTCACGCTCCAAATTTTTGCATCGTTTAAATGTTGTGCATTGAAATCTTCGTTAGAATGTTACATTAATCCAAACGAATGAACTTCTTTTGCTGCTGATATTCACACAGAGTTATGACTATCTTTTTTTAACCTTTTTCATGCTGCTCTTAAGAAGATTTATGTGTATTATATCGTGCAAGTTTTTAGGAATATTTAAAACTTTGATATTTTTCAAACTGATGTTAATTGTAATTTCGCAATGTTTTGGTAGTGATCTCCCATTGAATCTTTTAATATATATTATTTAAATTTTACACCCTTTTTTGGGAAATACGATTTCGTTATTTTTTTGGGGGGTTGGTATCTGTCCCTTTTTTTGTCAGTCAAATGTATCTGCTTACTCCAAAGCTAGATTTTACATTTTTACAAATACACATAGTCAAGTATGAACTTAAAGAAAAATAACATTTATTCATGTTTGAACTAAAATAAAGAGAAGGCAGCGCTGGAGAAGCTGCTGCCATTTGGGCATCCCAGGGACCCCAGAGCACACAGCAACCCTGTGTGGACACTAAAATTGGGAGCTTGAGAAGGCCAACATTTCTGAACACAATCTGATGCTGGCCTCCCAGAGGTCAGGAACAGCAGCAGGTGAGATATATGTCCCAAGTGTGTGGTACTACAACAGGCTGCCTTCTGTCCGACCACAATGAAGCAAGGCCATCACTTCCTCGTCTTCCTGGCAACCTTCCCCGCAACCTTTCCTGAAGCCTTCCCTGCAGCCTTCCTTCTTCGTTTGGCTGGAGGCTGGGCCACTGGAGGGGTACTCCTGTCAGGAGGAGGAGGAGGTGGAGGAGAAGGGGGTGGCGCAGAAGAACAAGGTGGAGGTGGAGGAGAAGGGGGTGGTGCAGAACAACAAGGTGGAGGTGGAGGAGAAGGGGGTGGGGCGGAAGAACAAGGTGGAGGTGGAGGAGAAGGGGGTGGGGCAGAAGAAGAATGTGGAGGAGGAGGTTGAGGTTGGGACAGTTGTGCCATCTCACAAATGGCGGTATTGGGGGTAATTTTTCCCATCACCCCCTTGTTGAGCAAGGTGATGAGCAGGGGCTCGCATAGGAGGCGTTGCTCCATGCTCATCACCTTGAACTTTGCCTCCACTAGGCCGGCAATGGCCTCTTTAGGGGATGTGGGCTCTTTGAGAGTGGCATGGGCCTCTTTAATAAGGGCCATTGCTGCCTCACTGGTGGTCCTGTCCCTCCTGCCTCTTTTGGGAAGCCGGATAGGAGGCACCTGGGATCTGGTGCTTCTCCTTTGCCCTGCCACCTCCTGGCTGCCACTGGGCCCTGCCACCTCCTGGCTGCCACTGGGCCCTGCCACCTCCTGGCTCACAGTGGGCCCTGCCTCCTCCTGGCTCACAGTGGGCCCTGCCTCCTCCTGGCTGCCACTGGGCCCTTCCTCCTCCTGCCTGACAGTTTCCAGACCCTCCTCCTGGCTGATTTCATCCTGTGTATGAAAAAGGGACATAGTTTAATATGTTGGTTTAATCTTTGCAGCAAACTTTATAAACATGATTGAAGCAATTAGAATGTAAATCCAGAAATCATTTTTTCTAATTTACACCTACATCAGATTGACTATTTAGCACCCAATTAAGTACAGACTAATGTCTCGAGATCTTGATTTCACTTGTGGAAGCCAAAATATTGTATGTTTCTCATCTTGACATATTTGGCAAACATTAATTTTATCCAAATACATTTTCATTTAATACTATACCTGGCTCCAGATAGCCAAATCAGGATCATCCAGGATGGCTGCCTCCTCTTGCTCCAGAGAAGGCTCAGGTTGGCTGCAGGGAAGTCTGGGGGGAAGAGTGGAGAGTGATGGCCTTGCCTCAATCTGGTCATCCAGGAAGGACATCCTGCTGTAGTACCACAAAATCGGGACATACACATCATCTGCTGCTGCTCCTGACCTCTGAGAAGCCAGGACCTTAGAGCGTTCAGTCCTGTAGATGCCTCTCAAGCTCCCAATTTTAGTGTCCACTTGTTTTGCTGTGGCTGTGGGCACCTTGGTCTGCACAAATGGGAGCAGCTTCTCCAGTGCTGCTTTTCTCACCCCTCTTTTTTTGTGGATGGGGTTTTTCGTCTCCCACAGAGCCGGCAGCTCCCTTACCCGGTCAATAAATTCCGCCAGGAACTCTTTGTCGCTAATAAAAGACATTCATATTGTATCTGCAAGTTAAATAAATAATATATAACTAATGTGAGGCAAACAGTCTAACCTCCTTAACATCGTAGTCACCATATATATCCTACAACATTCTCAAGACAGTATAGGCCAACAATTTGGCACAGTCTCAAAATCACATACCTTTGTTCGCACGTCCGTCACTTGAACTCCTCTCTCCGCACACCGAACGTACTATAGTCACATGTGTGTTTGCTATATACACACCACGCATGCGTCAAAATACGAACACGTCGCTCCGCACACGTCGCCCGCCCATGACGTTCTAACTAACATCTTTTCCCCGCCCCTTCTCTTTCGGCGCGCAGACAGATATGGCGGAGTTACAGCAGGTGTCTGATAATTCCGCAACTAACGAGGAGGAGACAAGCCTGGAGACCGAGGAAACGTCACGATCAAGGAGGAGGTTCAAGGCATCGAATATGTCTTTTGCCGAGATGGCGGAGATGGTGGACATCTTGCTCAAGTCTGATTATGACGCAAAGCATGGGCCGTATAGCAAACCAAATAGAAGGAAGGCCAAAATCCTCACTAAAGTCGTGAAGAGTCTGAAGACGAATTTCGGGGTGAAACGCTCAAATGAGCAGCTCAGAAAGAGGTGGTCAGACCTCAAACTGAGGGAGCCAGAGCAGTTAAGGAGCATTAAGAGAAAGCTTGCAAAAAGTAAGTAAAATGTACACTTTTATGCTATTAA
This sequence comes from Rana muscosa, assembly GCA_029206835.1. Taxonomy (NCBI): domain Eukaryota; kingdom Metazoa; phylum Chordata; class Amphibia; order Anura; family Ranidae; genus Rana; species Rana muscosa. The sequence goes on along the minus strand of CM055118.1, from coordinate 941,852,338 downwards.
TCCTTTTCTAAACTGACATGTTGCTGGTTTAGTTTTTTTTTCTTATTGGACTCCCTTCCAAAATGTAATATTTGGAACTTGGTTGGCCACAGTAATCGTTCGTTACGTTACAGACACTTCGTTCGGCCACTATCCGCTGTTTTGGCTTATTTTACAGCCACAAAAGTAATTAGACATCTGCCATTTTTTGGGAAATTTGGGGCACAAAGTTTTAGGCTAGATGATGTGTTTGTAAAGAGAATGAAATGCAAACTGTAAACTGTGTAAAGGAGAGGACACTCAGCAGCTGCTTCCACATCTGTACTTTGGAGCACTATAGTGTGGGCCACCAGACCCGCCTTTTTTGGGTGTCCCACACAGGTGCATCAGAGAATTTTTGTGTTGCCTACATGTCTAAAAAATGACAGACAAAGGTGAATACTAAGCATATTCTTGGTCAGAAATAATGCATTCATCTTTAACTTCCGCCCAAACACACACTTGTACCCCACTTCCAAGAAATTTAGCCTGTTTTTTTTGTTTTACGTAGAGAATTTCTGTGTCATAACTCTACCTTTTGTTTGATTCTCATAGGGGAGAGAAGACTGGGAGGAGGACACTCCAGGGAGCACAGGAACCCCACAGCTTCACAACATCCCCAAACTCCAAAAGACCAACAACTTAAAGATGTGGAGGAAGTTGAGGTGGAGGAAGGAGAAGTGCAGGAAGGAGAGGTGGATGACGTTGTGGAACTGGTCACCACAACAGGTCAGTATCTGTCACCACAGCTTCAGGTAAGAGAGGTAGGCCTGCAGAGTTAGAATACCTTTTTATTTTGTTTTTAGGGGATGTGAATGTTGGGGTGAAGGATAGTACAGTTTTCTCTGCTGACAGTGCCCTCCGCCTCATCCAGCAAGTGATGGAATGTAGCACGGAACTGGACAAAATTAAAGAAAGAATTCATGTGATGGATCAAACATTTAAAGACATTCTCGATGTTTTGGGGAGAATCCAATAAGGCATCCCAACCCCCTTTTTTTCATGTTTCTTCTTCAACTTTTAGAAAACTTTTTGACAATCAAACCAGCCAAAAATCGAATCTGCACACAGTGTGTCAACATGTGCTATCTGCCATCAGGGGATATCCATGTACGTCTTTTGGGGGTGCAACCCCTTCCTCGTATCTAAAGTAGGTGAACTGAGGAAGGGGTTGCACCCCCTAAACACGTCCATTGATCACCCCTGATGGCAGATAGCACATGTTGACAATAGGGATCAGGAGTCTAAAATCCCTATAGGAAAATAATCCCAATTGTGTGCATATTCAATTTTTGGCTGGGCAAGGGGTGGCAGGACCCCATATTAGGACGGGCACATAGAGACATAAAGTTTGTGTAAGTGAATGTCTCAGATTGCTCCGAGGTATCCAATTTTGTAATTTTTGGAATGCAACTGTTGTTTTTGTATTTTCCTAAGAAAACAATTGCCGGTTTGTGGCCAGGCAAACAAAAAATGTAAATTAAAAAAAAAAAAAGTGTGTGAATTTGCACATAGTAAAATATTTGAACACAAACAACGTGTAGCTTCTTTTTCTAATACGCTCTAACCTTATTTGGTACATTTTTAAAGGTTACATAGTGAAATGGTTGGTATTTACTAAAGGAAAATACACTTGGCACTACAAATGCACTAAGACAAACTAGGACACAGGAAACCAACAAAAGTTAGACGTTTAAACAAGATTTTTATTTGGATCGTTAGACAGGAATCTTTAGACATAGCCTGGCATAGGAATTGCCCCCCTACCCGTGAAATAGTCCATGTATTTGTCCCGAACCTCACGGGCATTTTGGGGGGGCAAGCCAGCACGGGCAGATTCCAGGCCCGGCAGGGGATTATCAGGGGAAAGTCCAGCCTCAGGCAAAACTGAGGCCATATAGGAATTAGATTTGCGGCAAAGAAAATTGTGTAGCACACAGCAGCATAATACTACATAGTTTATTTTGTAGTCCGCCAAGTGTATTGAAGTCCTAAAAAGGCAGAACCGGCTGGCCATTATGCCAAAGGCATTTTCAACGACTCTTCGGCCCCTGGCCAGCCGGTAATTGAACACCCTATTCTCTGGGGTCAGGGTCCTCTGAGGAAATGGCCTCATAAGATGCGGTCCGAGCCTGAAGGCTTCATCAGCCAAAAAAACAAAGGGGAGTCCTTCAATATTCCCTGCATCCGGTGGCAATGCAAGGTCGTCACTCTGGAGACAGAGGGCAAACTCCGTCTGGATGAAGGATCCCCCATCGGACATCCGGCCATTCTTCCCTACATCAACATAGAGGAATTCATACCGTGCTGACACCACCGCCATCAGCACAATGCTATGAAACCCCTTGTAATTGAAGTAGTAGGACCCAGAACGGGGTGGCGGCACGATGCGGATGTGCTTCCCGTCTATAGCACCACCGCAGTTGGGGAAGTCCCACCGCGTGGCAAACTCCGATGCCACAGTCTGCCATTCCTGTGGCGTGGAAGGAAGCTGTGGAGTCAAACAAGATGAAAAAATATTAGAATACACAAATCAAACATTACAAGTATATTGTAATAAAAAACATTAGAGGCCAACATCAAGCAAAGTCTACGTTTATTAAGGTGTTTAAAATAAGTATAATGGAAGGCTCATGTATCATATTCATCACCCCCTATGATGGTCCATTAAAAAATTATAATGGGGAGGGAGGGGGGGTAGATGTGTTTGGATACAGGATAGCATTGCAGTGGAGGTGCGTCCAGAGTGGGCGCTGGAGCACTGCCCCCTCTCTCCTGTGCCCATCACTCAGAACAATACATAGGTTCATGCCTTGCATTAACCTATGTATTTTCTATGCCGCCCACTATTCAGGTGGATGGCCCCCTGTTAAGCGACCGACATATCAAGAACTGCGGCATTTATGCGCTTAAAATTGCATATCAGAAACCGGAAGGAAAATTGTCTTGCACATTACAGCCTGAGGGATGTAATTGGCTTCAGAAAAGTTAAATAGGGGACGCAGGGGACGGGGGGCATTCCTTGGGTAAACACTGACAGGCTGCTCTGCCAATCATGTTCACCAAGTCTGTTTAATGGTAACATGATTGGCTGATGCAACATCAAGGGAAGGAGAAGACATCAAGGACAGAAGAAGGATGGCGCTGACCACAAGAAGGTAAGTGCAGGGCTGGGGGGGAACTGGCTGCATTGGAGGGGACAAAATGGCTGCATTAGAGGGAACAAAATGGCTGCATTGGAGGGAACAAATGGGGGCGTTTAATAGGCACCAGAGCAAAAAAGGAGGAAGTTTATTTCCTAAATTGGGGTTTGAACCCCCAAACATTTGGAGCAACAGGCGCGCCTGCTGGAAAGGTTAGTGAAGGAAAATATGCATGGAGGAGAAAAAAGGGGCAATCTAAAGCTTCAAGCATGCATGGGGACAAAGGGGACATTCTCAGCATATTACAATCATGGTAATTAGGGAAGGATGAAAGAAATACAATACATTAGCATACATGGAATACATAAAATGTGATGTTAAGGGAGAAAACTTACCCTAATATAGTCCTCCTGCAGGACTTGTATAATGGCAGAACAGGTGTCTGGGATTATGAGGCCCAGAGCCTGGGGGGAGATGCCTGTCGTGAACTTCAAGTCCTGAAGACTTCTCCCTGTCGCCAGATAACGTAACGTGGCGATGAGCCTCTGCTCAGCACTGATGGCTTCCCGCATAACGGTGTCCTTCCTGGTAATATAGGGGGACACCAAAGCCAACAGTTCCTGAAAAACGGGGTCAGACATCCGCAGAAAATTCCTGTAGTCCTCAGGATTATTCTCGACTATCTCCCGCAGCAGTGGCATGTGGCAGAATTGGTCCCGCTGGAGCAACCAATTCTTGGTCCATGAACTTCTCCTCACACCATTCATGGACTGGTCTTGGTCCAAAACAAGCAGACCAACACCAAGTGCACGCACAGCACGAACTCGACGACGAGAACGTCCAGGCGACATGGCTAGGAAACGGTCGTCTTATCAGAACGTACAGAACAGAACGCACTTTAGAACAGCAAGGCCTATGAATAACGAACTGAAAAACAGAAACGAACAGGCAAGAACGCACTGTAAAACAGATACGACCTGCCTAGACTCCCTGAAAGTCAAGATACGAACCCACAAGCACAAACTGAACCGCAAAAAACGATCTGAAAAGTACGAAGACTGAAAAGCGCGAATCGTCTCTTCCCAAACTTTTACTTCACACGCGGTAACACGAGATCAGCAAAAGCAGCCCAAGGGGTGGCGCCAAGAAAAAAGATCTTCCCCTTTATAGTGCCGTCGTACGTGCTGGACGTGACCGCGGAGAACAACGAGGAAATTGGGAAATGTCAGTGTGTACGCATGGAAAGCTTGACGAGAAAATCGACAAGGTTAACAAGAATCTCGTCGAAAAAAACGACGTGTTTTTTACGACGAGAAACTCGGTCGTGTGTACGAGGCTTAACAGTCATTCTTTCAGTTTGAGAGCTGAAAGAAATCTCAAACAAGTAATGTCTTGCTTGTTTACTGTAGCTATCCTGTTGAATACAACAATGGTATCTAACCCCATTGTATGAAAACAGCATTTGTTTGAGAAATCTACTCAAACCAAAAGACTGACAGCAATCTGACCCACTCACTATTGTAATATTGTCCCATGTATCCTATGTCTGATTAATATAATAAAAATCATATTTTTAACAAATGCAACACAGGCATTAAAGACATCTTCGGGTGGGGAATCCCCCTTAGGTGCCAAAAGAATCGCGCCACCTTATCCCACACATGCATCTAATACTGTATGTACTTAGAGAAACAGCACTACCCGAGAATGACCTCTGCAGTGAGTCGCAATTGCAGAGCTGGACCACAAGAGGCAGTAGCTAAACAAAACAATACAAAACACATATACCATGCATAGTTAAAGTAATTTGTAGATTTAATAACAAAAATAAAGATAAAATAAGATATGGGGGGGATACCCCTGGCTCCTACCACCGCAACACCACCACCTTGGTACTGCAGCGGCTAATAAAAACCAAACTGCAGCCAGATGTTATCCATGCCGAGGGTCCCCAAAAGAGAAAATAAACAAATAAATAAATCAGAGATGAAGCCATGATCCGAGATGCATTAAGGGCCCCTCCGGCAAACCGCACATATATAAACTGAGCTGAACTCTGGGGCATCGAGGCAGAGGAAACCCTCGGTCCCACATTAAAATATTGTAGAATTGCTGCACCGGTCATCCGAGCTTCCCATGTTTAATACCATATATTAAACAATTTAATAATGATAGAGTCAATTCTCAATAGTATAATACATAATCAAACTTCATGACATGATCAAAATCTATACAGAACTATATAACCAAACAGGGGAGAGAAAAAAACTGTCATTCTGTTTAAATCATTTCACCATATTCTCTCAAAGAGAGAGAGAAGCCAGAGCATGGGGACCAATCAATATTTAACCTACGAATAGTTTGTAACTTAAGGCTTCGTTGAGGCCAGGAGGCGAGGTGGCATTAAGACTAAAGATCCATCTAGCTTTCCGCTGTAGGAGCTTCTTATCAATATTTCCTCCTCTGGGATCTTCAACAATCCTTTCTAGCACTGTAAACTGTATCACTGAGGTGTCGTGCTTGTGCTGAAGGGCAACATGTCTCCCAATGGGGGTATAGAGTAGTTTTTTTCTGATGTAATATATATAATCATAAATCCTTCTCCAGAAGTTCCTAAAGGTTTTCCCTATATAGAATGATCCACACCTACATAGGGCAATATAGATAACGCATTTGGTTTGGCAGTTCACAAAATGTTGAATTCTGTGTAACCTGCCATTGGGTAGTGTGAAAGACCCTCCCTCCAGAATCCAGTCACAATATTCGCTCCCACATTTAAACATGCCCTTTAGATCTTCAATTGGCCCCATAAATTCATGGAAATGGCTATGGACCAGACGATCTTATAACGACCTACATTTTTTGTACGTGATTTGGGGATATTCTTCAATGTATTTTCTCAAGATTGGATCCCCAGTGAGAAGATGCCAATGTTTCTCTAAAGTTTTTTTCACCATTTTATGGTGTAGGTAGTAAAAATCCCGACCGTATCTTTCTGTTTTTTTTATTTTCGTATCGAACAATAGTTCTTGTCTATTTTTTAAGCAAGCTTTATTATAGTTTTTTTTAGGGCTGTCTTAGTATAGCCCCTCTGCAAAAGCCTCATTCTCAATGTGTGTGTGGATGGAGAAATCTATGGCCTGCTTAATTCTTGGGATGCAAACTTTTACTTGCCTAATGCTTGGGAAAGTGGATTGATGATGCTGGAACCCATAAGTTTTTTTTTATGTGTTTTATATTATTATTATTATCATCATTCAATAGTATGAAGGTGGTATAGGGTACAGAGAATCTTAAAATTATAGGGTATCAGAAAAAAAAAAAGTATAGGGTATATGAAAATTGAGCTGGCTGCTTCTACACACACCAAAAGATTTCCACAATCACCTTGGTTTATTACAGGGATGAGTCAATTGATAACTGAAGCACCACACCATAATATTCATATCCAGATGCAAGTTTATTCCAGTGAAAGCCAAGGTATTTTAGGGGTTACAGCTCCTTCGCTAGAACTTAAGAAATGAAAACAAAAAAATCACTGAACAACTCAGGTGCAATTCACTTCTTTATATTATTACCATTCTAGACAACGGACATAAAGGCAAAGCATAATGAATGTGGTAAAGATTTAGGTAACTTGTCTTATTCAGTTCTAAACAGGGGACATACTGTATTTACAAGTTTGTATTTGTACTTGAATTGTGTCCAAAATAAAGAGTTTTACCACATGAGGACAGTCATGTCACACCCCCTCCCTGTCCTGGTAATTTCTCAGCACTGCGATAGTTTACCTGACAATTACCTTCTCATGCAACACTGTACCAAAATGAATTTTATATCTTTTGTTTTGAGACAAAAACATTTTTTTTTACTATATAAATGGAAAAGGACCAACAATTAGAAAATAAATGTTTACTTTCTGCTATAAAAGATAGCAAATACAAATGCTAGTATTTGCTATCTTTTATAGCAGAAAGTAAACATTTATTTTCTAATTGTTGGTCCTTTTCCATTTATATAGTATTTTTTTTTATAAAAACCCTCTTTTGGGAAAATAGACACTGCAAGTTGATCTGATTTTTTTGGAATAAGAAGGATGGTGGGACTTTATATGAAGCGCATTGCTAGGTCAGATTTTTTGGCCACAATTTTTTGAAATTAAGAAACATGAAAGTATTAAGCAGATTAAAACATGGAGCTTAGTAATAGTGCACTAGAACCATTAAACGTATAGGGCATGCACAGAGAGATCTGGAGGAGAAGAGGTTGATGTACAGGTCACATACAGTAGGAGAATTGATATAAAGGAGTTAATGTACAGACAGGAAAAGGGAGGAAAAGGGTTAATATACAGATCAAATGAGAGACAGAATAGAACTGACATATACTACATATGCAGGTTAAATTTTAACATTGAGTGCTGGGATGAGGGCGCCATTTGAGCCTCTGGTATTTATTTGCATAATACTATAGAGGTGTGAATGACTGTAGAGGAGGGGATTACACTATTTCTGGAACAGGATGACACTGGTCATAGTTTACAGTTCATACTGGCTGTATTTGGGAAGCTTTCTTCCTATGCGGACTCAGTAGTAGGTTTATTGTTGGTTGTTTTAAAGCCCAACTCCAGAAATTAAAATAAGATTTTTTTTTTTATCCTGGAGTGGGGCAGGATCCGGTCACAACTTACAGAGCAGACTGCAGAGCCCAGGTCGCAGTGCTGGAAGGAGCCATCAGGAGCCTTCAGAAGCTAGGAGTAAGCCAGTCATATATGGACTGAAATTTGGCCGATTTAGCAGGTACCAGATGAATTTTGATCCATGTATGGGAACTGTGGTTGTACAGAAGTTGATCTAGTGATCGACTTCTGTACAACCGCCCTGTCTGATTCTCATTGCTCAGTCAGAATACAATAACTCAGCGGGGAGAATTTCCCCATTCACATCAAGTGCGTGAATGGGGAAATCGGGTCAGTTTTTTTTAAAGGGCGGGGAGGCACCAGCACCAAGGAGTTAACAATGTTACGACACAGCATTTAACAACAGCTGGTTCCAGCAACCTCCCATAGATGGATGTAATTTGGATCTATCTAAGGGTATACTGGTTGTACTGAAGTCAATTCATCAATAAACTTCAGTACAACCAGCCTGTCGGGTATGTTTTATTCGTATTATCACTGTCGCTGGCTATAGACGGCAGCAGTGATCATTATATTCTGACAGCTGGGAAACCTCCTGCTGTCAGAATACAATAGCTCTGTGGGAAGCTTAGAAAATCGCTTGATTCCCCCCTCAACTCAATGAGTGTCGAGGGAAAATTAAGCAGTTTTCTATCCTTCAGTCTGTGGTTGAAGGAAAGAAAACTGTGCATTGTATGACCAGTTTTACTGCTGAGTCTGCATCCATTGTTTCATTTTCTTAGGCCACGATGAAGGGAATGGAGCTGTACCCCCAAAATGCATTGGATTTCTAAACAGTCATTTCTTGGAATAGACCTGTTTTTTTCTATTCTAGCTTCACTTATCCCTTTAACCCGTTCCCGATATACTGCGGCAGAATGGTTCCACTGGGCAAAATCCTGTACGGGTACGTCCTTCTCTTTTTCGGCCACCAGATGCTGGCACTATTGCCGCTGGCCATGCGCGATTGCGTGCACGAGTGTCAGCATGGGAATTTGTGTGTGTAAACACACAAATCCCTGTGCTGTCAGGGAAGAGGAAACATATTGTTTGTTCCTATTAAGTAGGAAAAATTATATGTCTCCTCTCCTAGACATTCCCATCCCAACACAGTTAGAACACACTGAGGGAACACACAGTTAACCCCTTGATCGCCCAATAGTGTTAACCCCTTCCCTGCCAGTGACATTTACACAGTAATCAGTGCGTTTTTACAGCACTGATCGCTGTATAATGGTCAATGGTCTCAAAAAAGTGTCAATAGCGATCTGTCCGTCGCAATACCACTAAAAATCGCTGATTACCACCATTACTAGTAAAAAAATGCCATAAAAATGCCATAAATCTTTCCCATAGTTTGTAGATGCTATAACTTTTGCGCAAACCAATCAATATACGCTTATTGCGATTTTTTATTTACCAAAAATATGTAGAAGAATATATATTGGCATAAACTGATGAAGAAATAATAATAAAAAAAAATTGGGGGATGATTATTATAGCAAAAAGTAAAAAAATATTGTACTTTTTTCAAAATTGTCGCTCTTTTTTTGTTTATAGCACAAAAAATAAAAACCACAGGAGGTAATCAAATACAACCAAAAGAAAGCTCTATTTGTGGGGAAAAAAATGACGCAAATTTTGTTTGGGTACAGCATTGCATGACCGCGCAATTGTCAGTTAAAGCGACACAGTGCCAAATTGTAAAAAGTGCTCCGCTCAGGAAGGGGGTAAAATCTTCCGGGGCTGAAGTGGTTAGCCTGCTAAAGACTGAGTGATTAGCACTGAATAACCATACTGTACATATTATCCTTTGCCTTCACTGTTGTCATATTGTTGTTAAAGCCGGGCCAAAGATGGTTAGAATCTGGGCCGGTTCAGCAGCGACCGGCTGAGATTCATACTATGTATGGGCAGGCTGAATGTACCCAAGTTGATCGATTGATCAACTTGGGTACATCCAAGCTGTTGGATTTTACATGTGATCATTGCTAGCAGCTATTATAACTAAGCAAAATAGATCCATCTATGGCCGGCTTTAGTACAATTAGATTAGATATTTCAACTGCAACCAAAAGATAATTCCAAAATTTTATTTTTTTTCCTCTTTCAAATGGTGCATCGAAAATGAGAAGGCAGAGGAAGGAAGGGTGCTTTTTTATAGCTATTATTTTATTTTGTGTCCTAGCCGTAGTCCTCCTTTAAATGTCCAGTGAAAGATGCATATTATCCGAAAACGGATGAAAAAGGAACATTTCTGTAATTGTCCAAACCACTGCAGGGGCATTCAGCCCCATTATTCTACTTTAGATGACTCTATTCTGCTAACCTTTACATCATAAGCTCTCACAGGGTCACAACCGTCCACAGACCGACACCAGCTTTTGGCATCCAAGTGTACAAGTGCTTAAATAATTGACTTTTATGCAGAATACAATAGATTTATTTCCCTAACTGCCTCTTTTTTAAAAGATGAATTGCCTAAATATGGATTTCTCGCTAACAGGCTTTCCAAACAATAAAGTCTAATTCAGATAAATGAAGAGGAAATGCAACCTGCAGTTAGCAGGTTAATTCACTGCTTTAATTGTACATGTGCATTAAATCCATTATATAAAAGGCCTTGCCTAGTATCATTCACATTAAGCTTATCTGTTGTTACTTGCACAAGTGTCAGTTGGGAAATTAATATTCTGGTCTGGCAGGAATCTTGTATTCCCCCCACAATTACAAATGAAAATAAATCAGACTACCTTGGCCTCCTGCATGAATATAAATCCACAAAGAAATAATATACAGTATCAATTTTTCAGCATATCTCTGGCTGTACCTGTGAATTAAATCCCTCTGTAAAAATGAAGGGGAAAACTACCTCCTCAGAAATCTAACAAAGGTACCATCTGTTCCAAAGCTCCCTATAAAATGTTAATCATCAGTGGTGTCATACTGGCATCTAGTGTTAAAAGATGGGAAGCGCATGAGCAATATATACTTGCGATATGAAGTCTACTCTTTAGAAAACGTGGAAGCAAAAAAGGAATCATTACGGTTGTAAAAAAAAAAATTGCAAAACAGAATTGCTTTAATATAATATAAGCATCAAAAGATTTGTTTTTCTCTGTCTACTTGCCAGCATGAACATCAAATGATGTGTGTGTGTATATATATATATATATATATATATATATATTTTTTTTTTTTTAACTAATAATTTTGCATAATACAGCAGCATCCACACATGTAGGTCACCCAACTCCAGAGGTGATTTATTTTTACAATGCAAATATACCTTTGCACACCGGTACTGACTAGTATTTCAGTGTTTCTCTTCTCCCTCAGTTTCTCTCTCTGACGCTGTTAACATGACCCGAGTGCCTACGAAGAACGACAGGAGAGGAGCAAAGAAAAAAATCTTAGCAGGCGCTGAACAGTTGTAAGGAGTCCGGGGGCTGACGCGCACGGTGCCCATGGTTGCAATGCTGCCCAGTAAAAATCTGTGGCTTTGTGTAACAAAAAAGAAAAGCTTGATTTACCTGCCAGATTGTTGACAATTTATGGGCAATTTGGAGCAATTTTTTGACGTTTTACCAAAGCATCCTTTAAGAACCTAACAGGCACTCTGGCTGAAAATGTCTGCTCTGCGACCCTGCAGAAGTAATGGAGTAAAATTCCAAGCTATGCAAAACCTGACAAGTAGAGAGCTGATCATAAATGTTCTTCATGGCAGAGCTAAAGGAGTAGCTGACCATACACATCAGTGACAGGTGATGCATTGAATATAAACGACATTTCCGTACCACCAAACCTCATGACAAAAATGCTGGATATCAGTAATTGTGGTTATGGCGGTGCTTGTGGAAAATCTGCAGTGTGAAGATGAAGTTAGGCCAGAATCACTTGCTGCCATGGTTTATTCCTTTGGTAACATTATATGTGATATGGAGGATGAGGCAGGTGGCAGATGGCGATAGCGAATATACTATATTCTCCTCCTCCACATTCACACATATATTTATTATTTGATTGAAAAGTTTTCCACAAGCCATCCTCTTCAGCAAATATCATTCTCATTCATAATCTGATGGCACGCCATGTGCGCTCATCAATGCCCGGGACCAGGCAGGACCATATTCATGTGAGAATTAAGCATTATAGTGGTTCCTCAACTTAGAGATGAGCCTTATACAGTGTGTTGTATTTAGTTACACAGAGTCCACACAGAGTTTCGCTACACAGCTTTGCTTGATGAATGTTGCATTTAGGAGGGACACCGCTGAGCCTATGCCCTCTCCACCAGTCCAGGGTACCTTTGCCACCTCACTCCCAGTAAAAGATCACTTTAGCCTGGCCATTTAATTGGCCAAAAGCTTCAGAACACAAAAGAAAGACTAGGTTAACATGGAAGTTCCGGGGACCAGGGGGAGCCCTGACAGCCCAGCGCTGGCGTTTGTAGGTAAGTCACTCATAATGTACTAGTATGTGGTGCGTATCACTTTTTTCATATTACATGTACTATTATTGATACTGTATACACATACTACATGTGAACTGCATTACCGGAATTTATGTCTATCCAGTTTTGAAATGTAAACATCTCTCCTACACAATATAGCCAGGAAAGTGACACCACGTGGCCATGTAGATAGCAGCAGGATTCAGTAACATGGCCATTTTAAGACTTGGGGTGTCACAAATGGCTGTATGAGTAAGGCATAGCCGTAGTGTTACATTTCCCAAGCCCCGCAAACATAACACCATATGTAGTTTGCCTAGATTTCCCACCACGTGCTGTGGTTCTATATGCTTATACTGACAATGCATAGTAGTGACTGGCATAGGGCAGTGCACATTGGGGGTCAACCTTAAGTTCCAGTGACAGCTGAATTTCGATCAATCAGTTGCAGCTGAGAGTAAGATGGAATTGGAGGTGTCATGGATGTCATTGATCATGATTGACAATTGATCAACATCACTGGAGAAAGTGATTGACAATGTCATTACACTATATATACACAAAAAGAGATTGGGCAAAAACCCAAACACATCAGTACATAATCATGCAAACACAATATACAATGTGAGTGAATAAATATATCAGGTGAGTAAGATAATCAATAATTGATCAATTTATTTTTATCGTGTTAGAAAGAGTCCTAAAAAACATAAAAAAGGGGAAACTTTTGGATACAAAATCCACATGGAATACTTATAATTGATATGTTTAAAAAGTCCCAACAGGAAAAAAAAAAAAGATTTGAAACAAGGTGATAGTGAAAGCAACTTCTGATGCCACCCCTCACAATCGCAATGATGACTGATCAAATACTTAAAATCTGGACGGAGAAGTGAGTTGAAAAAGCCAGATGGCCTCTTACCGAACTTGATGAACCCCAAATTATAGGGGTCAAACTCGCCTGGTATCAGCAATAATCAGCTGTGATGTTCCTCCTGGTCAGCTCCAAAGAGGAATAGCCACTCTCCCCCGTCAAGCACAGCAAGATGGATTATTAAAAATTTTTTAACCACTTAAGCCCCGGACCATTTGGTAGCTAGAGGACCAGAGGTGAATTCAGAATTTTGCACTGCGCTGCTTTAACTGTAAATTGTGCGGACATGCAATGTTGTACCCAAACGAAATTTGCGTCCTTTTCTTCCCACAAATAGAGCTTTCTTTTAATGGTATTTGATTGCCTCTGCGATTTTTATTTTTTGCGATATAAACGGAAAAAGACCGAAAATTTTGAAAAAAAATGATATTTTCTACTTTTTGTTATAAGAAAAATCGAATAAACTCAATTTTAGTCATACATTTAGGCCAAAATGTATTCAGCCACATGTCTTTAGTAAAAAAAATGTCAATAAGCGTATATTTATCGGTTTGCGCAAAAGTTATAGCGTTTACAAACTAGGGTACATTTTCTGGAATTTACACAGCTTTTAATTTATGACTGCCTATCTCATTTCTTGAGGTGCTAAAATGACAGGGCAGTACAAAACCCCCCCAAATGACCCCATTTTAGAAAGTAGACAACCCAAGGAAATTGCTGAGAGGCATGTTGAGCCCATTGAATATTTTTTTTTTTTGTCCCAAGTGATTGAATAATGACAAAAAAAAAAAAAAAAAAATTACAAAAAGTTGTCACTAAATGATATATTGCTCACACATGCCATGGTTATATGTGGAATTGCACCCCAAAATACATTCTGCTGCTTCTCCTGAGTACGGGGATACCACATGTGTGGGACTTTTTAGGAGCCTAGCCACGTACGGGACCCCGGAAACCAAGCACCGCCTCCAGGATTTCTAACGGCGCAAATTTTTGATTTCACTCCTCACTACCTATCACAGTTTTGAAGGCCATAAAATGCCAAAATAGCACAAAACCCCCCCCAAATGACCCCATTTTGGAAAGTAGACACCCCAAGCTGTTTGCTGAGAGGCATGGTGAGTATTTTACAGCTCTCATTTGTTTTTGAAAATGAAGAAAGAACATTTTTTTTTTTTCTTTTTTTTTCAATTTTCAAAACTTTGTGACAAAAAGCGAGATCTGCAAAATACTCACAATACCTCTCAGCAAATAGCTTGGGGTGTCTACTTTCCAAAATGGGGTCATTTGGGGGGGTTTTGTGCCATCTGGGCATTCCATGGCCTCCGAAACTGTGATAGGCAGTGAGAAGTGAAATCAAAAATTGACACCCTTAGAAAGCCTGAAGGCGGTGCTTGGTTTTTGGGGTCCCGTACGCGGCTAGGCTCCCAAAAAGTCTCACACATGTGGTATCCCCGTACTCAGGAGAAGCAACAGAATGTATTTTGGGGTGTAATTCCACATATGCCCATGGCATGTTTGAGCAATATATCATTTAGTGACAACTTTGTGCAAAAAAAAAAAAAAAAAGTATTTTTTCCGCAACTTGTGTCAACATATAAAATATTCCATGGACTCGACATGCCTCTCAGTATATAGCTTGGGGTGTCTACTTTCCAAAATGGGGTCATTTGGGGGGGTTTTGAACTGTTCTGGCATTTTATACACAACATTAGGAAGCTTACATCCACTCTTCTAACCACTTGAAGACAAAGCCCTTTTTGACACTTTTTGTTTACATGAAAACATTTTTTTTTTTGCAAGAAAATTATGTTGAACCCCAAACATTATATATATTTTTAAAGCAAAGGCCCTACAGAATAAAATGGTGGGTGTTGCATTTTTTTTTTCTACACAGTATTTGCGCAGCGATTTTTCAAACGCATTTTTTGGGGAAAAAATACACTTTTTTTAATTTTAATGCACTAAAACACACTATATTGCCCAAATGTTTGATGAAATAAAAAAGATGATCTTAGGCCGAGTACATAGATACCAAACACGACATGCTTTAAAATTTCGCACAAACGCGCATTGGTGACAAACTACATACATTTTTAAAAGCCTTTAAAAGCATTTACAGGTTACCCCGTTAGATTTACAGAGGAGGTCTACTGCTAAAATTACTGCCCTCGATCTGACCTTCGCGGTGATACCTCACATGCATGGTGCAATTGCTGTTTACATATGACGCCAGACCGACGCTTGCGTTCGCCATTGGGCAAGAGCAGGGCAGGACAGGGGTGCCTTTTTTTTTTTTTATTATTAATTTTGCTTTTTTATTTTATTTTTAAACTGTTGCTTCCATATTTATTTATTTTTATCACTTTTATTGTTATCTCAGGGAATGTAAATATCCCCTATGATAGCAATAGGTAATGACAGGTACTCTTTTTTGAAAAAACTGGGGTCTATTGGACCCTAGATCTTTCCTCTGCCCTCAAAGCATCTGACCACACCAAGATCGGTGTGATAAAATGCTTTCCCAATTTCCCAATGGCGCTTTTTATATCCGGGGGGGACATTCCCTCCCACTGCTTGTAAAAGCAGTCCAGAGGCTAATTAGCCACTAGGATTGCTTTTACATGAAAGCCGGCCGCTGGCTGAAAAGAATGATACCAAGATGATACCTAAACCCGCAGGCATCATTCTGGTATAAACATTCAAAGTCCAGCAACATACCAGTACGTTGCTGGTCCTTGTTGGACATGTATTGTAATCTTTTTTTTCATGCAGCCTGTTGGCTGAACGAAAAAAAAAGATTGATCGGTGGGTATGCCCACCATTAGAATACCGCCCTTCATCCACCCACTTCTAATGATGGGCATACATGCACCATTTATATATGCCGAAGCATGGGGGCATCTTCTCGCAAAAGTTATGCCGCGTACACATGGTCAGACTTTTCCACGGGCAAGCCTCCGTCGGAATTTCGACCGTATGTACGCGGCATTAGGAGCAAAATCGCTCCTCCGCTCCTGCTGCCCCAATGCTTCGGCATATATGCTTTTTTTTTTTTTAACTGTGGTGGTGAAATTAGCTCCTACAGCACTGGAGTCGCAGGGATCAGGCCTGTCTCTGCGAACGCTGCAGTTATGTGTGTTGTGTTTTGCAAGTGACAGTGATCGATCGATACTGCACTTGGGTGGCCTGGGCTGGACGGAGGGGCAAAACGCAGGTGCTAGCAGGTATCTGGGCTGATCCCGCTAACACTGCGTTTTTGGGAACCCTAAACTGCTGGGGACGCTAGTATAGATCTGATCAGATCAGATATTGAGCTGATCAGATACTATACCACTAAGGGGGGTGTATGCTTCACGCGTGGGTGTTAGCGTTACTGGCACTAACCTGACGCTGCCTGGGGTGTGACTCAGACCCTCTCTGACGCTAAAACCTAATTGATATCACCCGCCGGGCAATCAGGGGGTTAAACCTTTATTGGGTTATATACGGCGGGTGCCCTGACACTATAAAAAGCAAACTAACTAACCAGCGTCACCCGTAACACTTATATGATGATCACTGGTGAAAGGGTTAACTAGGGGCAATTAGGGGGTTAAAACCTTTATTAGGGTAATATATGGGGGTACCTGACGCTATATAAAAACCTGACGGCGAACCTAACAAAAAATTACTGGCTACCTATCGGCATCACCGACACTAAGACAACGATCATAAAAACGATTGCTTAGCGACAGTGGTGATAGGGGGTGAAAGGGTTACCTGGGGGGCGATCAGGGGGTTAAACCTTTATTAGGTAATATATTGGGGTACCCGACGCTATAAAAACCTGCGGCGAACCTAAAAAAAATTATTGGCTACCGATCAGCATCGCCGACGCTAAGACATCGATCAGAAAAATGATTGCTTAGTGACAGTGGTGATAGGGGGTGAAAGGGTTACCTGGGGGGGCGATCAAGGGGGTTAAACCTTTATTAGGTAATATATGGGGGTACCCGACGCTATAAAAACCTGCGGCGAACCTAAAAAAAATTACTGGCTACCGATCAGCATCACCGACACTAAGACATCGATCAGAAAAATGATTGCTTAGTGACAGTGGTGATAGGGGGTGAAAGGGTTATCTGGGGGGTGATCAGGGGGTTAAACCTTTATTAGGGGGGTTAGGGGGCTACACTGGACCTAAGACTAAACTTTGGTGACACTTTTACAGTCACAAATGTCACTGATTGCAGTGATCACTAAATAAATGGTCACTGCAATCAGTGACACTGTGACTGGGGGCTGGGGGGGGGGGGCTGGGGGTGATCTGGGGGTGTCTGGGGGGGCCTGGGGGGGCGATTTATGTGCCTATGTGTCCTGGTGTCAGTGTAGTGTTGTGTGTACTAACCTGGCATCTTCTCCTGTACGGCGCTCGGTATATGTGAGCGCCCCAGGAGAGATGACATCACTTCCTCCTTCCTGGCAGGCAGGGGAAGCTCTCTCATTCGCCGGGAGCGATCGAGAGGGGGTGGCCGGAATCGAACGGCCGTCCCCTCATGTCGGATCGCTCCCGAAGGTAAAACGACCGCTCACTGTAAAGAAGGGGGTCCGATCGGACCCCCCAACTATACAAAGGCAATCACGTACATATACGTGATTCTGCCTGTCGGTGCCATTCTGCTGACGTATATTTACAGTGGGCGGTCGTTAAGTGGTTAAAGGATTTAGAAGAAAAAGAAGAGGAACTTCATAGTGCAGTACATAATGGTAGTTTATTTCAAAATCTTCTCATGCACAGCAAAGAAATACATACAAAACACACCTACAATCTATCAGGCTGCCAGCTGGTGCATGGTGACGTCACAAGATTCTCTCCAACCGACGCGTTTCCCTGTAACAAGCATCGACTGGGAACAGAGAATTACACTATGAGATGTTTTTTCTGAATAACTGACTTGATAAATGTTTTTGTGTTTTATTTACTTTTTCATGGTACTAAAGTACTAAGAACCCCTACCCCATTCATGTAGAGGAGGGATAGGATATTTGGGGGCCATTTTATCTTAATGGGGGCTTCCAAATTCCGATAAATTCCCCCAAACTAGACCACAACATCCATCAGGCCTGGAATGTGGGGAAGAGGCCCTGGTCCCTATCAATATTCAAAATGTAGACATGGTTACCTCCCTATGTTGAAGACATACGGCCTGCTATGGTTTATGGACTGGGGCATCTAACTTTTTTCATGTGTGTGAGGGTTCATCCATACCAGACCATTTTCCAGGCATGGAAAATATTACACAATGTAAATCCACCGTAAATCACACCAAGGTGTCTGTTATGGATTTTGGGAAGGACTCCAGCTGGTATTTTTTTGTGGAACTCCACATCACTTTTTTTTTTTTTTTGCATGTGTTACCTCCTTAACATCTATACCAGGCCCTCATCTAGTATAAGGTTCTGGTATTGATGAAAGGAAAGGCAATGAAAAAAGTGTCTGGGAAATGTAATTTAGTGGCAATTTAAATTGTATTTTTCTACTTCTTTGTAAATGTCACTTTTGCTTTAGTACATTGTAAATATTGCACAGGTGTGCCACTTCACAGGCAGCTTTGGGGCACCCCCTAAGCATGTTATTTAAAGGAATCTAGCATTTTGAATGGTTCACTTTAACCACTTCCGGACCACCCACTGTATATATACATCATTAGTTTGCCGTTAAATACCGGGGTTATGGCAGCAGCTAGCTGCCATATCCCCGGTATTTTTTTTATACAGTAAGCGATTCATTCTCTTTCTGATAAAAGTGATCCCGGCACAGGATCACTTTTAAAGGATGCAAGGGAGGTGCCCCCCCCCCACCGCTTTCTGGTCATCGCCAAGCTTACTGGACCTTTTGGTTAGCCCTGAGCCATTCCGATCCTCTTAGTGGCTGGGCAGGAAGCCGAATGGGGGAAAGATAGCCCTCACTTGGCTCTATGGCCTTGGAGGAACGTCACTTCCTTGGAGGCCTTGGAGGAACGTCACTTCCGCATTTCTGCAATAATTCTAGCACTAGACCTCCTCTGTAACTCTAAACAGGTAACCTGTAAAAAAAAAGTGTCGCCTATGGAGATTTTTAAGTACCGTAGTTTGTCACCATTCCGCTAGGCGCGCACAATTTTAAAGCATTACATGATAGGTATCTATATACTCGGCATAACATCATCTTTCACATTATACAAAATAATTTATTCAAAAAAGTGTATTTTTTCCACCAAAAAAATGTGTTTCTAAGAATGCTGCGCAAATACGGTGTGTGACATAAAATATTGCAATAATCTCCATTTCATTCTCTAGGGTCTCTGCTAAAAACAAATATATAATGTTTGGAGGTTCTAGGTAATTTTCGAGCAAAAAAATACTGGTTTTAACTTTCAAACAACAAATGTCATAAATAGGCCTGGCCCTAAAGCGTTTGTAACCTTAAAAAAATATATATATATATATATATATATATATATATATATATATATATATATACTGTATACCCTGTTCCCAGTGGCGTAGCATGGGGGGGGGCAAGGGGGGTTGCCCCGGGCGCAAAATTTAGAGGGGCGCAGCGACAGGCGGCAGGTTACCTGCAGCTTTTCTCCTGCACTGTGCTGTCTAGGAGACTGTGAGCTCTTCCGCTTCACTATGAGAAAGAAGTTGCGGTGCAGTCCCGGCTTAGGCTCCAACGGTGACACTGACAGAGCAGTGAGTAAATGTACACTGAAGACCATCCATGATGATCCCAGCGATTGTGACCGTGCGGAGACTGGGAGGAAGGAGGAGGGCAGGTCAGTATAGGAATCAGGTAGGTCAGTATAACAATCAGATAGGTCAATTTAGTGGTCAGTGTAGGAATCAGGTTGGTCAGTGTAGGAATCAGGTTGGTTAGTGTAGTGGTCAGTATAGGAATCAGGTAGGTCAGTGTAGTGGTCAGTATAGCAATCAGATAGGTCAGTTTAGTGGTCAGTGTAGGAATCAAGTAGGTTAGTATAGTGATCAGGTAGGTCGGTGTAGGAGTCAGGTTGGTCAGTACTACTGTACTAGTGGAAGGGACTCAATGAGTGCTAAAAATGCGCGGGTTAGGGGGCGCAAATCTCTTGCCCTGCCCCGGGGGCTGACAACCCACGCTACGCCACTGCCTGTTCCTTTAAAGCATGTTAAACAGCACAGTGCTTGTGCTATGTAATTTGTCTCTTTGTAAGATGTGAAATACCTGCCTGATTCCTCCTGTTCCTGTGTCCCCCCTGTCTCTGCTGACCACGATAATCTCCTGGTCCATCGTTACATAGTTACATAGTAGGTGAGGTTGAAAAAATACACAAATCCATCAAGTCCAACCTATGTGTGTGATTACATGTCAGTATTACATTGTATATACCTGAATGTTGCGGTCGTTCAGGTGCTTATCTAATAGTTTTTTGAAACTATCGATGCCCCTCGCTGAAACCACCGCCTGTGGAAGGGAATTTCACATCCTTGCCGCTCTTACAGTAAAGAACTCTCTATGCAGTTTAAGGTTAGACCTCTTTTCTTCTAATTTTAATGAGTGGCCACGTGTCTTTTAAACTCCCTTCCGCAAAAAAGTTTTATCCCTATTGTGGGGTCACCAGTATGGTATTTGTAAATTTAAATCATATCCCCTTTCAAGCGTCTCTTCTCCAGAGAGAATAAGTTCAGTGCTCGCAACCTTTCTTTATAACTAATATCCTCCAGACCCTTTATTAGCTTTGTTGCCCTTCTCTGAACTCGCTCCATTTCCAGTACATCCTTCCTGAGGACTGGTGCCCAGAACTGAACAGCATACTCCAGGTGCGGCCGGACTAGAGTCTTGTAGAGCGGGAGAATTATCGCTTTATCTCTTGAGTTAATCCCCTTTTTAATGCATGCCAATATTCTGCTTGCTTTGTTAGCAGCAGCTTGGCATTGCATGCCATTGCTGAGCCTATCGTCTACTAGGACCCCCATGATACTGTGGTCATCTTATATGCCTCTGTCATCACACGGTCTGCTCTCTGTCTCTCCTTCTCCCCCTCCCTCCCTGCCTGTCAGTTCAGATGCCTGTGTGTGGGAGTGATCTCCTTCTCACTCCTCCCCTCCTACTGCTCTTCCCTGTCACTTGAAATACCTCTTAAAAGTTGCTTGCATCCCCTCTGTTTTATCAAGATCTAAACAAGATGTTATAGATGTTTGTTTGTTTTTTTAAACTCTAATCGTAAAACCTTCTCTCGCAGCTGTCACATGACATTCCTCTGCTGGCTGGCTGATGTTGGGTTATCTCAGCCCCTCCCTCGGCATTCCTTACATTGGGGAAAGGGGAGCCAAGGAAAGTCGCTGACAACAAATCATTGCAGTGAGATGAGGTATTTACAATTAGAATTTTAAAAAAATGGACACATAGTGATGTACATTTTGATAAAACATAGGGGATGGCAGTGTTTTATCATCCTGACTTTACAACCACTTTAAGTGCATTAAGCCGGCCATACATGAATCGAAATTCGGCCAGTTGAGCAGGCTGATTGTATCCAAGTCGATCCATCGATTGACTTGGACTCAACTAGCCTGTCAGATTTTTTACATTTGTTCACCGTCAGTGGCTATAGCCACTAGCAGTAATCATTGTGTTCTGCTGGCCAGACAGGCTCCCCATGCCACCTTGCCAGTTGAACACAATAGCACTGCGGGAGGCATTAAGCGATTTTCTTTCCTTCCAAGCCACTGTCAAGTTGACCTGGGACAGGCCTGGGCACCTTGTGGTCCCCAAAGCCAACTCTTAGGGGGAGGACACAGGGGTGGAGCCAATTCCTGCGGTATTGTTAACCCGGGCACTGCAGCAAAGCCGGAGAAAAATCCCTGTCAGTATTCAAAACACTACTGATCTCCCAGTGAAGCTTAGACCTTGAATGCTGTTGAGGCAGGTGAATACAGCTGCTACAGTGGCACCATCTGGTCTGGTGGGGACAGCCACAGACAAAATATCAAAAGACAAGTTCTATCTTCAAAGCTCCCCGTTATCATCTGAGTAGAAGAAGGTCACTGGATGCCTCTAGAAATGGCGGGAGAAGTTCTGAAAAAATTACTACAACGTGGGCTGTGCGAAGAGTGCCCAACACTAATATAGACTTCAGAAAGATAAACCTTTCAGTGAGAGAGCTTGGCTACTCCTGTTGAGTGACCTGGAATATATTTGAGAACAACTGGCTGAGTTTAAGCGAATGGGGATCATAAGTCCTTACACATCTCCCATTGTGGTGGTATGGAAGAAGAATGACTCCCTCAGAATTTGCATCAATTATTGAACATTCAACTAGAGAACAATTCCTGATCAGTATACCACTCCACAGATATTAGACGCCTTGAAGAGCCTATCAGGGGTGAGGTGCTTTAGCCTGTTAGACCTTAAAAATGGGTAATACCAAACCCCCATGGAAGAAGACAGGGAGAAGACTGCCTTCATCTGGCCACTGAGGGTTTTTTTTCAAGTTAAAGACTAGTTCTTTTGGCCTTGTATGTGAGCTGAATTTGAAGGCCACTGTCATTCTTGCTTAAAATGCATTCAGCTGAATATTCTGCTAACCAAAGCTGCCTCTATGGGCAACCTCCAAAGTCAAAGACCGATGGGATTGGTGTGCAATAAAATGTCCTGGTAGTAACTGACCACTTTACTAGGTACGCTCAGGCGTTTCCAACCAAAAACCAACAGGCCTCAACTGTAGCCAAAATTCTTGTGGAAAAGTTATTTGTCCACTATGGCCTGCCTCGGTATATTCATTCCGATCAGGGAAGACTTCAAGAGTAAGCTTGTTAAAAGACTGTTACATCTACTTAGTATTTGGAAATCAAGGACAACCCCCATCACCTCCAAGGGGACCCCCAGACAAAAGGATTCAATCACACTCTTCTGGATATCTCTGTAAAAAAAACAGCATTGGAGCAGACACATTGCAGCTGTAGTGCATACTTATAGTAGCACTGCAAATGATGCCACAGGCTATTCACCGTATGTACTGTTGACTACCTGTCGATCTGGCCTTTGGTTCTTTCCTAGATTTATTATCTCACAGAAGATATCTAGATCACCTAATAAAGAACTTGAAACAATGTATGAAAAAGCTTTGGGGGCCTCAGATGCCTGGGGCAACCAGAACAAAAAGAACGTTGACAGCTGCCCAGACTGCCAACCTATCAGATTCACCCAGAAAGGAAGATAGGCCTATTAAAGATCAAGCACCAAGACTATTTATTGCCCATAGTGGCAGCAGTTCAGATGTCCTCCTATGGTTTCTTGCAGACCCTGTCCACCAACTTGGTCTCAGGACACCATTTTAAACACAGCTGAATAACACAGTAAAGAAGAAGAGATTGGCATAGACTGATTGTGGCCCTCTCCATCTGAAGAGACCACCACATCTTTCCTTGCAAAGGGAACAAACCATTAGAGTCTCCAGAGGACCCTGCCATGCCACCTACAGCAGAAGACATAAAGACTGACTCAACACACAAAAAGTCAATAACAGAAACAGATGAGGCTGAAGCTACTGAAAATCAGGAACTGCGAACAAAAGGAGCCATTCCGCCCCTAAAAGGCTGACATATGACATGCTGGGAGAAAGTGCAGAAAAAATAATTTACACTATTCAACAGACTAATGACAAGCCAACCGTCCTAACTACAAGTTTTGGTAGGAGGCAACCTGCCCTCACCCTCTGACACACTGACACACCTAGGTGGACCATCTCCACGGTAATGGCCTCCTGATGGTTGTTGGGAGGCTCGCTTGTGGAATTCAGTTGTTAATGAAATATTCAGGTTGGTGTGCATGTTAACCTGTGTGTATAGTTAGTCATTTCCTTAAGCTAATTTAATGCTATAGATGTTATGTGTTTGACGGACTTCTTCCCATTTTTGGGGACCAAAGATTTTTTTGTAGTATGTAGCCAGCTCTGCTGTGATGTTGATTTTATGCTGCACTATACCCTCCAACAAGCAGGGGGAGAGCCATAGCCCAGCCAGCCTATAGACTTCTATGCAGAGTGCTGATAATCATGAGAGATGTAGTTTGAAATGACAGCCAATGGACTCTTTAAACTACAGTTCCCGAGAGACACCAAGCTGCAGAAGTGGTGTGTGGGCTTTTACCAAACTGCCCAGTAAACTTCACTCTATTGGTGCCATGGGAACTAAAGTGAACATCTGCTTCCTGCTGACAGACTGCTGAGACACCAGACCAACAGGACTGAGCCAGTGGCCCAGGAAGAGAGACACCCTGGCCCACACAGCACAGACCACAGAGATCACACATTGACCATTGCCGCAGGGATCCCAGATTGTCCTCTCACCTTCTGCTTCCCACAACCGGGCCTTGGAGGCATCCTAGCAAGAGAGAGAGAGCAGGGCCCCGATTCTACAGAGAAAGCTTGCAGCTGCACTCCAAGGACTGGTGAGAAGGCTTATCACCCTTATTCACACTGTTAGCAGGAACTGAGTAACTGAAGGAAAGACATTAAAGCGGTTGTAAACCGCTGGATGTTTTTTTTTTTCCAAGCCACTATTTTTTTCCACGCCTGCTATTCCCACCGCCTGCGCCGCTAATGAGGCCAGAACCACAAGCCTCCGGCGCCTGCCGAAGACGTCAATAGGGCCAGCACATCCCTCCTCAAAGGGAAACCTCCTCTCAATGCCTATGCAATCTCTGCCCTAACCAGCATGGAGCGCACCTACTCCGCCCACGCAGGAAGTGACACACTCAACATCCTCCCCACCCAGCAGGGAATGACGACCCAGCCAAAATCCACAAGAAGGGGCTGGCAGACAGTCATCAGCGGTCCTCCTCTCTATTTGAGGGCTGAAGGCAGGCAGGATCACACCCTACTCCACTTCCCCAGGTAGGGATCATGCCAGGCAGAGAAAGGGTACAGCTGAAGTTTTTTAGGAAGCTCCACTGGCCAACAACTGAGACCTAGAGCTCCTTCAGGTTCCTCTCACATGCAACCTATCCTTGCCGAGAAAACACTAATCCTGAAGTGTGGGCCTGGAGAACTGCCTTTTAAGTAGTTGGGTTAATGTGTTTCCTGTCCCGGGGGTAGGAGCTCTACGTCTCAGGGGCTGTCCTGGAAGACAATTTGAGAAAAAGGGGATTTAAAGAGGAAGTAAACCCTCTAAAACATTTCCTGAAAAAAAAAACCCTGCAAGAGAAAAGGCATAATGAGCTAGTATGCATAGCCCCAGGGTACATGTATCAATGCAAAAAAAAGTTTTAAAAACGGCCGTGCTTGCAACTTTAATGTAATGTCTGGTCCTGGCAATACGGATGAAAATCATTGAGAAAAATGGCATGGGTACACCCCCCCCCCCAGCCCATTACCAGCCCCTTTGGGTCTTGTATGGATATTAAGGGGAACCCCGCACCCAAATTAAAAAAAGGAAAGGCGTGGGGCCCCCAGGCCCTATATACTCTGAACAGCAGTATACAGGCGGTGCAAACAAGACAGGGACTGTAGGTTTGTTGTTAAGTAAAATCTGTTTGTAATTTTGAACTGGTACATTTTTAAAGTGTAGCTCCAGCCAAAAAATCTATTTTTAAGCTTTTTGGAAAACATAGGGAAGGGTTATCACCCCTGTAACTTTTGTTTTGCTGTCTGTGCACCTCTTCAGAACATTTCACCTCACTTTCTGTCCCAATGACATTTTTTTTTTTTTTATTTGGGGTTTTTAGTGAAACAAGGATTGGTGATAAAGCATCAGTGGAGAGGAGATGTGTTTTTTTCCCATATTAACTCTTACAGGAGAGAATTTCCCTTCCTAGGGGTAGGTTTCCTCTTGCTTCCTGTTGTTTCCTTCTGTTTGCAAGTAGGAGTCGTTTGTAAGTTGGATGTTGGAAAGTAGGGGCCTGCCGTATATACTCTGCAGAAATTTGGCCCTTAGGTGTTGGTGTTGCCACAACACTGTAAAACCTCACAGTTACTCTTGGTGGGTGCTGGAAAGCCCTGCTGTGAACTATTATATCAAGAATTGCAATTACATACCATTGTTGAACATTGGTAGGAAAAATTGGGCCTTTGGTGGTGGTGCTGGTGCCACAACACTGTAAGTCCTCACAGTTACTCTTGGTGGGTGCTGGAACGGGCCCTGCTGTGAACTATTATATCAAGAATTGTAATTACACGCCATTGTTGAACAGTGGTAGAAAAATTGGGCCTTTGGTGGTGGTGGTGGTGGTGTTGCCACAACACTGTAAGCCCTCACAGTTACTCTTGGTGGGCGCAGGAATGGGCCCTGCTGTGAAATTTTAGATCTTGGGCACTGGTGCCACAGCACTGCAATGTCAGGAATGGTGTCATTACTGGGCTCACCTGCTGGTGGCACTGTTGCATTCGGCAGCAGTGGGTGTAGTTCTGGTGACCACCAGCGGGTGTCTCCTCACCAAGACTTTCCACCAGCCATCAAGCACACCTGATCTGGGTCTGCTGGACTATATAAACCCGCCCTTAACAAAGCTCAGTGCTCCAGAATTCCTTCTGTAAGCCTGGTCCCTGCCTGAACCTGATCCGTTACCTGGTCCTGAACCTGATCCTGATCTGTTCCCTGCCTTGTACTGGACTCTGATCCTTGTACCATGTCCCCTGAGACCTGTCCCCTGATACCAGCTCCCCCTTGCTGACTGCTCCCAGTACCTGGCCTTCTGCTCCCCTTGTCTCTCATCCCTGCCTTGTTCATGTATGTGTGTTCTCTTTTGTACATATTAGTTAGCTAGTTAGATTAGGTTGTTTTTGGGGTTTGTTGTGTTCCTTTGTATTCGTTTCTTGCTTATGGTTTGCTGTGGTTTTGTTTACACGTGTGTCTTTATCTTTAATAAATATATATATTTTTCACTTACTCTGTTCCCGATTCCTTAATGTGCAGCCCAATGATCTGACCACCTGTATTGGATGTCTGTGTATAGCATCCTCGTGACAGAATTCTGGAGCCATACAATCAGATCGGCTGCACCTTGGAATTGGGTCTGAGCACTTGTTAAAATTACTGAGATGGAGGTGGACGATATTTTTTATCTTTCGCTCCTGGCAACAGATGACAGAGATTTCTGTTATCAGACACTAAGAGAATATACCAGAGAGCAGTTATTAGAATGCATCCGCATAGCTCACGTTTTTGTGGATCAGGGCAATTTTGTGTTTGAGGATGTACAAGCTTTGATTTGTATCTGTACAGAGTTGGCCCTGTCTGATGCCTCTATTGGAACTGACGATTATACACCTCCTTTTAATGCAGCTCAAGTAGAATCTTTGGTGTGGCTGTTGGAGGATGACTCAGCCTTTTTCCATGAGCAGTACTCAGCTTGTCCTGAACAAGTGCTTGCAGCATGTATTGATTCAGTGCAGTCTCTGGTCAGACAAGCAGTGTGCAAACCTGATTTTGTGAAACCCTTATTACAGGCCTGGTCAAGTTTGTTGTACTCAGCCCCTGTCAGCTCCCAACCATCCATTTGTATGTCTAGATACCAACCTGCTGGGATGTCTTCCTCTCCTTTTCCCACAATTCCCACTTTTTCTGAACAATGTACCCAGCTAACAATGAAGTATCAGTACCCTGTTTCCTCCTGCTGCACTTACCCTGCCTTCAATCCACCTGCTTCTTCCCTCCTATCCGTAGCCCATCCACAAGAACCTCCTCCAGCCACTGTCCCTGCACCTCTGCCATTTTCTTCCATTTGCCCAATCCCAACCTTTTCATATACTCCCCCCGGTACTTGCAAACCTGCAGTGACTAAGCCCAAAAAGAAGCGGAAGTACTTTCCAACCCACACAATCTTACCGGTATCCCAACCTGCCTCCACACCCACCAACCTGTTCCAGCCTGAGGTTCCCGTGCCAGCCTGTCAGCCTGAGGACCCTGTACCAGCCTGTCAGCCTGAGGACCCTGTACCAGCCTGTCAGCCTGAGGACCCTGTACCAGCCTGTCAGCCTGAAGACCCTGTACCAGCCTGCCAGCCTGAAGACCCTGTACCAGCCTGCCAGCCTGAAGACCCTGTACCAGCCTGCCAGCCTGAAGACCCTGTACCAGCCTGAAGACCCTGTACCAGCCTGCCAGCCTGAAGACCCTGTGCCGCCAGCCTTCCAGCCTGAGGTTCCCGTGCCAGTTTGCCAGCCTGAGGTTCCCGTGCCAGTTTGCCAGCCTGAGGTTCCTGTGCCAGTTTGCCAGCCCGAGGTTCCTGTGCCAGTTTGCCAGCCCGAGGTTCCCGAGCCAGTTTGCCAGCCCGAGGTTCCTGTGTCAGCTTGCCAGCCCGAGGTTCCTGTGCCAGTTTGCCAGCCCGAGGTTCCTGTGCCAGTTTGCCAGCCCGAGGTTCCTGTGCCAGTTTGCCAGCCCGAGGTTCCTGTGCCAGCCTTTCAGCCTGCAGTGCCAGGGCCAGCCTTTCAGCCTGCAGTGCCAGGGCCAGCCTTTCAGCCTGCAGTGCCAGGGCCAGCCTTTCAGCCTGAGAGGATCCCGTCTGCTGCCCAGCCTGAGATGACCCCGTCTGCTGCCCAGCCTGAGATGACCCCGTCTGCTGCCCAGCCTGAGATGACCCCGTCTGCTGCCCAGCCTGAGATGACCCCGTCTGCTGCCCAGCCTGAGATGACCCCGTCTGCTGCCCAGCCTGAGATGACCCCGCCTGCTGCCCAGCCTGAGATGATCCCGCCTGCTGCCCAGCCTGAGATGATCCCGCCTGCTGCCCAGCCTGAGATGATCCCGCCTGCTGCCCAGCCTGAGATGATCCCGCCTGCTGCCCAGCCTGAGATGTTCCGTCTGCTGCCCAGCCGGAGATGTTCCTGTCTGCTGCTCCGTTGCCCGCTGCCCAGTCTGATGTTCCAGAGTCTACTGTCTTGCTTGGTGACCCTGTACCTGGTATCCAGCCTCACGATCCAGTTCCTGATGGTTCCATTCCTGATACTCTTCCTGGTGGTTCCTTTACCGCTGCCTAGCCTGATGACTCGGAGCCCGCTGTCCAGCCTGAGGATATGGTCCCTGCTAAGACCTGTTCCTGATGCCCAGCTGGCCGCTGACGTCTTCCTGATGGATGCCCTTTTTTCCACTATTTTAATCCTGATGGTCACCCAGCCTGATTGTAATGCCCCTGCGTGGTCTGCCTCCGATGGGTTCTTGCCCGTTGCCCTGCAAATTTTTACTTCTAAATCTAAACTTCCTGACCCTGGTGGTGGGATGCGCGCCCTATTTTCAGACTCTAGTGGCACGTCCCCCAGTGAACTAAAGGACTCTGGCCTAGGAAGTACGAAGAAGTCCGCAGACATAGTATGGAGACTTTTTTGGGTGTTTCCGCATCCACTCGGACTGTCCAACCAAGGGCTGAATGGAGTGTCCGGAGGCCACTCCTTAAGGGGGGGGAACTGTCAGGAATGGTGTCATTACTGGGCTCACCTGCTGGTGGCACTGTTGCATTCGGCAGCAGTGGGTGTAGTTCTGGTGACCACCAGCGGGTGTCTCCTCACCAAGACTTTCCACCAGCCATCAAGCACACCTGATCTGGGTCTGCTGGACTATATAAACCCGCCCTTAACAAAGCTCAGTGCTCCAGAATTCCTTCTGTAAGCCTGGTCCCTGCCTGAACCTGATCCGTTACCTGGTCCTGAACCTGATCCTGATCTGTTCCCTGCCTTGTCCTGGACTCTGATCCTTGTACCCTGTCCCCTGAGACCTGTCCCCTGATACCAGCTCCCCTTGCTGACTGCTCCCAGTACCTGGCCTTCTGCTCCCCTTGTCTCTCATCCCTGCCTTGTTCATGTATGTGTGTTCTCTTTTGTACATATTAGTTAGCTAGTTAGATTAGGTTGTTTTTGGGGTTTGTTGTGTTCCTTTGTATTCGTTTCTTGCTTATGGTTTGCTGTGGTTTTGTTTACACGTGTGTCTTTATCTTTAATAAATATATATATTTTTCACTTACTCTGTTCCCGATTCCTTAATGTGCAGCCCAATGATCTGACCACCTGTATTGGATGTCTGTGTATAGCATCCTCGTGACATGCAACACCCCACAGATACTCTAGTTGGAGCGCAGGAATGAGCCCTGCTGCAAAGTATTGCATCAAAAATTATAATTACACGCCCCTCTTAAAACAGGGGCTGAAAAATTGGGCCTTAGCCACTGGTGGCGGTGCCACAACACTGCAATCCCTCACAGATAATCTAGTTGGAGCGCAGGAATGAGCCCTGCTGCAAAGTATTGCATCAAAAATTGTAATTACATGCCCCTGTTAAACAGGGGCTGAAAAATTGGGCCTTAGCCACTGGTGGCGGTGCCCAGAACCAAAAATGTTTACCTGACTGAGTGGGACGTATGTAAGTACCAAACACACTTGCTAAGTTTTCAGATTCATTGAGAAATAATTGGATTCTGAACCAGCTTTTACACCCACGTTTCTCTAAGATTAGATTTGCCTTTTCTGTCAGATCCTTCAAAACCCACAAACTCTTATTTAAATAGGGCACTTTGTTTACCAAGACTATGGTTACCCTATGAGGATTAAGAAGGACTCCCTTTATAAACCTATAGAAATAGATTGAATTAGTTTATATGTTATATGACACGCTTGTTTAATCCCATTTCAGAACGCATACATTTTTTAGTGACCAGGGACATATACCCACGAAACTGAAATTTTGTACGGTTATAACAATTTAGTGAAATGTGGATAACTGTTGAAGTTGTTTTCTGGTTAATATTTGTTTGGTCTTAATTATTAAGACGAGTTGACGATACTTTTATTAAGCTATTTACCATTCCAATAACCCATAGAAGAGATGTATAGCTTTGTTAAAAGACAACTATATCATCAAATGAAGTGTTTATGGCACATTAAGCATATAATGACCTATAGTCCTCACTCAACAGATTGGCTTGCACAATTAACATATGGACTTGGAGAAAATTTAAATACGAGATTTCATAGATATTTCATGTTTTAACCAGAAGCTGGAATAATTAGTTACTGGTTACAGTATATATAACTTTGCTTATCTCCATGTTATATGCATCAAAATGTATGGTTATATGAGCATCACATATTACATTAACACATTGGCTCCCTCTAGTGGCCAAATTATCAAATTGCATAAGCAATATATATTTCTTTAATTTCTATTATGCCTCACCTGTCTTATAATGCGAGAGATGCTTTACTATTACATGCGTCAATACAATAGTGCGCTGATACATACAGTGTAGATGCAGACTGATTCACATGACATACAAAAGGTTACACATCAAAGCATTCATACACCCTCTTCCAGGCCCATTACATCATTCTAAAATCCTGAAACATTCGAATATTTTGTCTAGCTAGCTTCACCTGAGTGCTAGAAAACATAGAGAGAGAAAAAGAGAAAAAAAAACAAACAAGAGAAGAACTGATATAAACAATTTATTTTCTGCTTAAAATTCCCTTATTGCTTGCAATAGTATTTGAGAAATAATTAGTAAAAATAATAGGATTTTTATAACAGCTTACCTGTAAAATCCTTTTCTTGGAGTACATCACGGGACACAGAGCGACATAGTCATTACTAATGGGTTATATAGATACCGTCAGGTGCTGGCACTGGCAACTTCCAAAACCGGAAGTACCCTCCCCTATATAAGCCCCTCCCATCCGGGAGCACCTCAGTTTTGTAGCAAAGCAATAAGTGTCCCCAAAGAGGGGCGGGAGCTCTGTGTCCCGTGATGTACTCCAAGAAAAGGATTTTACAGGTAAGCTGTTATAAAAATCCTATTTTCTTTCTCGTACATCACGGGACACAGAGCGACATAGTCATTACTAATGGGATGTCCTAAAGCAATGCCAAATGAGGGGGGGGGATACACCATATATAAGCTGAGCGCTATCAGACATGAGGATCTTTTGCGGCCTGCAACACACTGCGCCCAAAGGCGACATCCTCCTGACTTCTAACGTCCACCTGGTAGAACCTAGTAAACGTGTGAACTGAAGACCATGTTGCGGCCTTACAGATCTGAGCCAGGGAGGCCTGGTGATGCACTGCCCATGAAGTTCCAACTGCTCTCGTGGAGTGCGCTCTAACTTTGAACGGAGGCGGTCTCCTTCTCAAGCCATAAGCTTGCATAATGACCTGTCGAATCCACTTGGCTAAAGTAGATTTTGACGCTGCCTGACCCTTTCTGGGGCCTTCCGGCAGAATAAACAAAGTATCCGTTCTGCGAATCTGAGCAGTGGCTTTTAGATAAGCTTTAACTGCTCTTACTACATCCAAAGAATGCAATAACTTTTCCTCTACCGAAGTAGGTTTGGGGAAAAAAGAAGGAAGAACCACATCTTGGTTCAAATGAAAACTCGATACCACCTTAGGAAGAAAGGCTGGATGAGGACGTAACACTACTCTGTCCTTATGGATAACCAGATATGGCTCCTTACAGGACATAGCTGCTAATTCCGATACTCTTTTAGCCGAACAAATGGCTACTAGAAAAATCAATTTCCTGGTGAGAAGCACCAAGGAAATATGCTGTAATGGTTCAAATGGTTGTTTCTGTAGAACCGACAGAACCAGGTTTAAGTCCCATGGACATATGGGAATACTAACCGGAGGACTAATACGCATCACTCCTTGTATAAAGGCTTTGACTAGTGAATGCGAAGCCAAGGGCCTTTGAAAAAATATTGACAAGGCCGAAATCTGACCCTTGATAGTACTCAAGGCAAGCTTCCTATCTACAGCCCACTGTAGGAAGTCCAGAATCCTACCTATTACGTACTTATGTGGATGCCATTTCTTGGCCTCACACCACGCGATGTATGCCTTCCAGATTCTATAGTAGATCTGCCTGGATACCGGCTTCCTGGCATTGATCATGGTAGATACCACAGCATTAGAGAGCCCTCTCTTTTTTTAGAATGTGGGCTTCAATAGCCAGGCCGTCAAACCTAGGGCTGGTAAGGAAGGGTGGTATATCGGTCCTTGCGAAAGCAGGTCCGGACGACGTGGGAGAGTCCAAGGACTCCCCACTGAAATTTTACAATCTCCGCGTACCACGCTCTTCGGGGCCACGCTGGAGCCACCGGAATCACTGGTTTCTTTTCTACCCTGATTCTGCGGAGTAATCGAGGTAACCATTGTGGCGGTGTGAATGCATATATCAGCTTGAACTGATCCCAAGGGAACACTAGGGCATCCGAGCCGCAAGCTAGGGGATCCCTTGTCCGAGAGACAAACCTGTCCCCCTTTGCGTTGAATCTGGATGCTAGAAGATCTACATCCGATGTTCCCCACCGCTGACATATTGTCCAGAAAACCTCGGGGTGAAGGGACCCTTCCTCTGGGCCTAATTGCTGGCGACTTAGAAAGTCCGCCTTCCAATTCTCCACTCCTGGAATGAATACCGCAGATATGGCTGGGACATATTTTTCTGCCCATTTCAGGATGTAATTTACTTCCCTCTGGGCTGCACGACTCCTGGTGCCCCCCTGATGATTGATATATGCCACTGCTGTGGCATTGTCTGATTGAATTCTGACAGGGGACCCTTGGAGTTTGGATGTCCATGCTACTAGGGCATACCGGGCTGCTCGTATCTCTAAGAGATTGATGGGCAGGGCCTTTTCTGCATCCGACCATCTGCCCTGGAGAGACTATTGCTCCAGTACTGCTCCCCAGCCTATAAGGCTGGCATCTGTAGTGACCACCTTCCAAGAAATCGGACTGAAGGATTTCCTTTTTTCCAGATTCTGGGGAACCAACCACCAACGGAGGCTCTTGCGAACGGAAGGGGACAAGGACATTGTAAGTCTAGAGCCTGAACTTTTTTGTTCCAGGCTGACAGTATGGCCCCTTGCAAATTCCTTGAATGGAATTGACCGTAGGGTACTGCTTCGAATGATGCCACCATTTTTCCCAGCAGCCTCATATACAGGCGTATGGACGGCTGTCTTTTTTGTACCCACTAAGTGGATCAAATATTTCAAAGACAACACCTTTCCTTGAGGCAAGAATATTTTTCTCTGGCCTGAATCCAACCTTAGCCCCAAGTATTCCAGACTTTTGACTGGTTTTTAGGGCTGACTTGTCTCGGTTGATAATCCAACCGTGAGATTCCAGATACTTGATTGTCTTGTGAACGACCACGTCTAGTTTTTTCACTGAGTGGTCTATCAGCAACAAGTCATCCAGATATGCCATTATCATTACACCTTGTGTTCTTAGATTGGCCAATAAAGGGCCAGAATTTTTGTAAACACTCGTGGTGCTGTGGCCAAACCGAAGGATAAGGCTCTGAACTGAAAATGGCGCCCTTCTACTGCAAAGCGTAGAAATTTTTGGTGGACTGGAAAGATGGGAATGTGCAAATAAGCATCTTTGATGTCGATCGCGGCTAACCAATCCTCCCCTTGTAGGGCAGTGGCCACCGATCGGATTGACTCCATCGGAAAGTCCTGATATACAGGAATTTGTATAGCCCTTTTAGAATTAATATGGGCCTCCCGTCCGCGTTTGCTTCGGGACTGTAAAGAGGTTTGAGTAAAACCCGAACCCTCATTCTTCCAGGGGAACCTCCATAATTACTCCTTGGAGCAATAGTTGTTCTAGTGCCAACAGGAGGGACTCTCTCTTCCGGGGATCCCTTGGCACGTTTGACCTCAAAAATGGGAAGGAGGAGAGTCTTTTAACTCCAAACTGTATCCCAAACCTACTGCGGAGAGCACCTATCTGTCTTGATCGTGTCCCGCCAGGTCTCTTGCGAACAACTGGAGTCCTCCCCCCACCCGACTGAGTGGGGGCTTCAATGAATTTAACTTTGGGGGAGGTTTTGTACCTCCCCTGACCCAGGGTTTCTCATTACCCTGCTACTGTCCCTGTTTTTTACCCCCGGGAATTGACCGAGGAGGCCGTCGGAACTGTTACACAGCCGATGCCCCAGGGACTGGAGAAGCAGGCCTCTTAAAGAGGGACCTCTAACTCTGTTTTTAACCGGCAAGAGCGTATTTTTACCGCTGGAAATTTTCTGGATATATTTGTCCAGGTTTTCCCTGAATAAGCGTTCACCATGAAATGGGACGCTAACCAGCCATTCTTTACAGGGAGCTTCAGCAGACCAGTTTTTGAGCCATAGGAGCCTACGCATATGTACTATAGACAGCGTAAGGCGGGAGGCCTGATGGACTGAATCCTCTATGGCGTCAACCGCAAAGCCTAAGGCTCTAGGTAGATCAGCTAGGGCAAAGCCTGCTGATCTGTCAAGTCCCTCAAGACCTGTTTCAACTGATCCTTCACTGCTTAGCAGACCCCAATAGCTGCTACTGCTGGTTTTATCACCAAGCAGATTTTCATAAGGACTCCAATCTTTTATCTATTGGGTTCTTGAACATTTGGACATTATCCACTGGACATGTCAGTGATTTATACATACAAGAGATGGCTGCGTCCACTGTAGGGACCTTCCATTTTTTTTTTTTTTTATGAACTTATCCTCCATGGGATAGACCACCGGAAATCTCTTGGGGGAATAAATATTTTCTCAGGACGTTCCCAATCCTGGTAAATGAGCCCTTTCAGTAAAGGGTGAAGTGGAAAAGAACAAACAGTCTGGGGGCTTCTAGCGACCCCAACGAGGATACAGTAGTGGTTGATGGTTCCGCAAGGTGCATTTTTAAATGCTGATCGGACCATGTTAGTCAGAGACTGAACCCATAATCTTTCAGCTTGAGATGCTGAGAAAAGGTTCCCCCACTGTTAATTCCTCTATAACAGAATCAACCTCATCCTGATCCCCTTCAGGCAGGTCGATCCCTGTATGGGACTGTTGCTCTGCTAACAGGCACTCTGAAGGAGGAGACGGAGATCGGGCGCGCTTTCCCTGACAGGGAGGCAGCGATAAATGATGACAATCTCTCTCTAATCCTCCCAGAGCTGAGGAAAAAACCTCCTCTGTTACATACACAGGAGCAGGTGAACTGAGGACAGCCACAGTACCAAGTACCCCTGCGGGGTCTCTACGGTCACTTACCTCTGAACTTCAGGGGAGACTGGTGCAGCAGAAGTATGCCCAAGATCCTCCGAGCCCGATGAGACCCCCTTCGCTTCCTGGAAGATTCAGTTCCGGAGCTTCTGGACGGCATATTCCTAAGCCTAAAGCTGAGGTATTCCAGCCGTAATACACCACTTTTACTGAGAATAGTCTAGCACAATTGCTGCTATATCACAGTTGGTGTCTACTAATGTGCCTTTCTAGGGGATGCCTGTATCAACCGCTTGCTGTATGCCCTTTTTTTAAATGTTGCCAGCTCTGTCTCTGTACTTCATAGCCAGCTCACCACACAAAACTGTGGTTTTTACATGCTGGGACGCCCGCACATGCGCAGAAGCGCTGCGGCGCACACAGAGCGTCATCCCCCAGGCTCCGCCCCCTTTCCTGGCTCACCTCTATATATAGAGGTGCGTGCACGCGCGCGGCCACGTGCGCCTTCGGCGCTAATTTTGAAAAATGGAGACTAGGGACAAGAGCCAGGGCCCCTCTTTGCCGCAGGCCGGGGGATGGACGAGCATTGCAACATGGCAGAGGAAGCAGTTTCCCATAAGAGAACTCACCATCTGCCTGGACTTGCTCTGCTGAGAAGAAACTAGTCCACATGACAAGAAAACATTCCACAGCGGCCTCTAGTGGACAAACACAGGTACCGCAGTCTAATATCTTAAATATATATAAAAAATATATATATATTTTTTTTTCTTGACCACCATTAAAAATTATTACATTTTTTTAGTAGTTACAGGCATGCACAGAATTTTGCGGGAATACCATTAGGTAACAGACAGAAAGACAAATTAGGCTTGGGGGTCCCCCAATAGAACCAAGTTCCTGGGGGCCCCCACTTACCTGTTCCCCGCCGCAGGACTTTGTTTGGTCCACAAAAGCCCAAACTTCACCTATCACGGCAGGCATTGTAATCAAACCTTCAGGGACCGGGTTCCCAAGGATTCCACTCCCCTGGACCTGTATAGCACCCTGCACAGAAAACATCTTGGTCGTGGGTATGACCAGAGCTCTGGATCCCAGGGTCCAGCTCTCCTAAGAGAAGCATTACAGGCAAAACCTTGCTCTTCTCTGCAAGGCCCGGGTACCGACCGTTTAGCTATGAAGCTTTTTTGGTCGGATCCGGAATAGCTTACTGAGGCCCAAAAGAACCTGTACGCAAGCTCAGTGAAAAACACATGTTTCTTCTTGGCCAACACCTTAGACACTGGCAAAAAACTGAGGTGCTCCCGGATGGGAGGGGCTTATATAGGGGAGGGTACTTCCGGTTTTGGAAGTTGCCAGTGCCAGCACCTGACGGTATCTATATAACCCATTAGTAATGACTATGTCGCTCTGTGTCCCGTGATGTACGAGAAAGAAAAGATTCCATCTAGTCCTACTTAGACCTCGTTCCCACACAAGGGGTAAATCCTTTTACCCTTTGAATAAACTGGATTTCCCTAATTAGGGCAGATTAGCAGGTCTACATCTACCCCCGTTACACTTCCTCCTCTTATCCCCCCCCTTTTTTTTTTTATTACTTACTCTATCTCCCCGACTCTAACACACTCCTCTGACTAACACCCTAAAGGACAAATAAGACATATCTCCTTAACGAACTAGCAGAGCCGAATTTCAAATCTCTGAAGTAAGGCGCCCTAGCAAGTTAATAAAAAAAGTTTTCAAGATGTCTAATAATAAACAACAAATCATTCAATCAACGATTAAGCTGTTATCAGTCAATGCCAAAGGACTCAATATACCTGAAAAAATAACAAAATTCCATAATGAATTCCATAAACAAAAAGCAAATATCATTTGCATTCAAGAAACTCACTTTAAATTCGACAAAATCCCGAAACAAGACAAAAGATTCCCAACAGCATTTCACGCCACAAACCCTGAAGGAAAAACAAAAAGGAGTCTCAATATTGATTTCCAAACAAACTTAATTCCAGATACAAGACACTCTGACCGATCCCGGAGGAAGATACAGCTTCCTGAAGGGAAAAATGGGTAAACACCCGATAACAATTGCAAACTTCTATGCCCCCAACTCAAAACAGGTAGCTTTTTTCCGCAAAAATTAAAGACCTATTAACTACTTTTGCATCAGGCATTATCATCCTAGGAGGGGACTTCAATACCCCGCTTAATCCCATTATAGACACCTCGAATGGAGCATCGAGTCTTCCGTACAGAGCACTTAAACAAATTAAAATCCAGTTACAGGAGTTAATGCTACATGACACCTGGAGAACTCTTAACCCTCAAACCAAAGACTTTACGTACTTTTCCAATATACATCAAAAATACTTGAGAATCTACTACTTTTTCATTACACAACCGGATCTAACCATACAGAAAAACTCAACAATAGAAGCCATGCAGGGCCCTTTGAAAAAATTTGGGGGCCCCAAGCAGATTGAGAGGGGGGGGTAGGGTTGCCACCTTTTCGTCAAGCCAAACCTGAACGCTTAAGCAGCGCACGCCAATTTTTTATTTTTTTTGTAGTACATTAAATTCATTACCTCTGTACAAAGCAATGCACAGCAATTTTGTTATGTAGTATACACTATACATATATTTTTGTGATTAAATAACATTTCTAATCGTATGGAATTAATCACAAGAGTCTCCCTATACATCAGAGTCAACAGAGTTCCCCTTTACATCAGAGTCAACAGAGTTCCCCTTTACATCAGAGTCAACAGAGTTCCCCTTTACATCTGAATCTGCAGAGCCCCCCTTTAGATCTGAATGCACAGGGTTTGTTCCCCTTTACATCTGATTCTGCAGGAGAGAAGTGCAGAGGGTAAGATGGAGGCAGTATGTACATGAGAGGATTGCGGAGGGTATGATGGGGGCAGTATGTAAATATGAGGAGTGTGGAGGGTATGATGGGAGCAGTATGTACAGGAAAGGAGTGTGGAGGGTATGACGGGGGCAGTATGTAAAGATGAGGAGTGTGGAGGGTATGATGGGGGCAGTATGTACAGGAGAGGAGTGTGGAGGGTATGACGGGGGCAGTATGTACAGGAGAGGAGTGTGGAGGGGATGACGGGGGCAGTATGTAAAGATGAGGAGTGTGGAGGGTATGATGGGGGCAGTATGTACAGGAGAGGACTGTGGAGGGTATGATGGGGGGCAGTATGTACAGGAGAGGACTGTGGAGGGTATGATGGGGGCAGTATGTACAGGAGAGGACTGTGGAGGGTATGATGGGAGCAGTATGTACAGGAGAGGACTGTGGTGGGTATGATGGGGGCAGTATGTAGAGGAGAGGACTGTGGTGGGTATGATGGGGGCAGTATGTAGAGGAGAGGACTGTGGAGGGTATGATGGGGGCAGTATGTAGAGGAGAGGACTGTGGAGGGTATGATGGGGGCAGTATGTAGAGGAGAGGACTGTGGAGGGTATGATGGGGGCAGTATGTACAGGAGAGGACTGTGGTGGGTAAGATGGGGTTAGGGATTTCCAGCAGTGTCTGTGGGGTGACCAGTGAGTGATTTTGGGAAGATAAGGAAAGGAAAGTGACTATGGAATGATGTCCCTCAGCTGGATGTATAAAGTGGTCTGGGGGTGATATAAGCTGGGGGGAGTTGGGGGCTGAGAATTGTTCAGATGGTGATGTCAAAAATGCAAAAAAAGCTCTTCTGCTCATCTACTAATATATACAGCAATAAATCAAACAGCAGGATTATTAAATGAAAACAATCTGTTAGACCCCTTTCACACTGCAGGCGAAATAGCGTTAAAAATAGCGCCTGCAAAACGCTGCTAAACTGCTGCCCCATTCATTCCAGTGTGAAAGCCCGAGGGGAGAGGCCCGAGGGCTTTCACACTGGAACGTTGCGCTAGCAGGACGTTAGAAAAAGTCCTGCTAGCCGCATCTTTGCAGCGGTGAAGGAGTGGTGAGTTTACCGCGCCTCCACCGCTGCTGTTCATTGAAATTAATGGGACAGCGCGGCTATCCTGCCCGCAATGCGCTGCTTTAGCAGCACATTGCGAGCGTTTTTAACACTTTCTCGACCACTAGCGGGGGTAAAACCGCCCCGCTAGCGGCCGAAATGCGCCGTAAATCCACCCATAGCGGCGGCGGTAAAAATAGCGGCATATTACCGCCGACGCTATGGGTGCTCCAGTGTGAAAAGGCTCTTATAAACCGTAAGCACATACATGTATATATATAATCCAGCCCCCAGCACTCTGTATGTACAGATGATGTGAAGGTAATGTATGACAATTCATATAACTCTGTGTTATCCAAGCCATGAGTGTACAATCAGAAGTGTAGACTCATCACAAAAATACAGGTTACAGGAATGGTCACACATTACTTTCACATTATCTAGTCTGAGTGATTGGGGGATGTTTGTATAGACATGTGTGCTGCTCAGGAGGTATCTGTCAGCTGTGATCGGGCTGGACAGTCACTCCCCCCCCCCCCCCCATACACTCTCTATCTCGTCTGATTCTCCTGTCACCTTAACCCTTTACTGCATCACTTGCAATACAAATACTCCTAAACTTTGCAGCTTTGCTTCCTAGGAGACTTTTCTCAGGAAAAAAATAATTCAGCTCACCTCCTCCCTTCCTCTGGCCAGCCCAACAGGAGCTCCAGTGAGCTCCGCCTCCCAATTCTCTCAGCACTCCGCACTGGTGATTGGAGGGGGGGGGTTGAGTCAGAGATACCAGAGACTGTGCAGGACAGTGGAGGAGGGGGGGGAGAGAGACAGAAAGGAGCTTTGGATTCCAGCACACACCGCAGGCACAGTGCGCTTATTTAAAAGCAATGCTGCTGCTGTCTCACAGTGACAGGTGTGCCGATGGTCTCCCCCCCCGCCTGAATGGGAGGGGGGGCCGCCGATCGTGGGAGGGGGGCCGCTCTGCTGGGTCCCCAGGCCAGCTTGGGGCCCCAAGCAGTTGCTTGGTTTGCCTCTCCTGTTCCGACGGCCCTGAAGCCATGACTATATCACTGATATACTTAAACCAAGATTTTTGAAAACCTTCCAATCACTACATTCGGAAAAACATCCCCCAAAACAATTACTAGAAGCCCATATTACAGTGTTACCCAAAGAAGGCAAAGATACAACTCAGGTTTCCAATTACAGATCTATATATCTTTAATTAACGTAGATGTAAAAATATATGCCAAAATACTAGCTAACAGAATTTTACCCTTGCTGACATCCCTTATAGCACTAGACCAGGTGGGCTTTATACCAGGTAGAGAGGGAAGAGAATATACAATTAAAGCACTAAACATTAGTCATTGGTTAACGTCAAGGCAGAAACAAGGCTTCTTCCTCTCCCTGGATGCTGAGAAGGTGTTCGACGGAGTGGCCTGGGATTTCATAGACGCAGTATTGGAACACATAGGCATCTTGCCTCAGATGAGATCCTACATCAAAGCATTATATTCCAACCCAACAGCACGGGTCAGAGTTAATGGCCACCTGTCGAACGCCTTCAGTTTACAAAATGGCACCAGACAAGGTTACCCCTTATCCCCATTATTGTTCGTTTTAACTTTAGAACCATTATTAAACAAAATTAGAGACAACAAAGACATCAAGGGGATCGAAGTTCAAGACAAAACATATAAAATCGCAGCATTCGCAGACGATATGCTCCTCTTCCTTTCAGAACCACACATATCCATACCCAATCTTCTTAAAGATCTGGAACAATACCATCTATTATCAAATTAAAAAATCAACCACTCCAAATCCAACGCCCTGAACATCACACTTCCCTCAAGCTCAGTAGAACTATGTAAGAAAAATTTTCCATTTACTTGGGCTAAACAAAACATTACGTACCTAGGAATTGAAATTCCATCTAACCTAAATAACCTCTATCAATTAAATTACTTGCCCATATTAAAAGAATCACAGGAAGACCTGAAAAGATTGAACAATTCCCATTAGAATCCCATCTTCATTTTTTTCATCCTTTCGTAAGGCATGTTCCCTCTTTATTTGGAGGGTCAAGCCTCCTAGAATCAAATTTACTAGACTAAATTTACCCAAAAATAGGGGGGGTATAGCGTTACCTGATCTTAGAAAGTATCATCAAGCAACGCTCCTAACGCGGATAGTAGACTGGAACATACACCAAAAAGTAAAAGACTGGGTAACACTGGAACAAACTAAATTTCCCCAAGAAATAAAGTATTTACCTTGGATTAACCCCAAATATCATTCAAAACACATCAAATCACACCCTCTAGTAAGTCCCACACTCAAAATCTTTCACAACACCTTCAAAACTGTCAACACATCACCTTGGCAAAGCCCTCTTACACCATTAAGAAACAATCCAGATTTTCCCCCAGGACTAGAGGAAAATTTTCTAACACATTGCCCACAAAGACATTTTGACCAATCATTTCTTTAAAAATGGTAAACTTCTATCTAGAGATGATTTACACAAAGATATTAAACCATTTACAATCCCACAATGGAAATATAACCAAATAAGACACTTTTTGACCAAAAGAGAGACGGCTCATTCCTGGACGAGACCCCTGACGACACTAGAAGAC
This sequence comes from Rana muscosa, assembly GCA_029206835.1. Classification (NCBI taxonomy): domain Eukaryota; kingdom Metazoa; phylum Chordata; class Amphibia; order Anura; family Ranidae; genus Rana; species Rana muscosa. The sequence goes on along the minus strand of CM055118.1, from coordinate 941,809,587 downwards.
CTATGTACAAAAAAAAACCCATACAGACATATCATCTGAGCCATATACAACTCATTATTCGAAGGACTAACAGACTTCTCCAACAGGTCATGTCAAAACTGGGAAAAAGACTTAGATATAACAATAAAAAAAGAAAACTGGGAAAAAATATTTATGTACGCACACAAAGGATCCCTAAATGTAGCCACACAGGAGAGTGGGTATAAAATCCTTTCCAGATGGTACAGAACCCTATCCATCCTTCACAAATTTTATCCCCAAAGCTCTGGCAGATGTTGGAGATGCAAACAAGAGGAGGGTTCGATGCTTCATATTTGGTCTTGCCCCTTAATTCAAACCTTCTGGAAATCAGTACACAAAACCATTACTTCAATCACCTTAGATCACTTAAACTTCAACCCAGCACAATACCTGTTACACTTTAACTCCATCCCTAGGAAGCAATACCTGAAATCATTAACTATGTTTATGGTAAATGCAGCACGACATTGTATCCCATGTCACTGGTGTTCTAACATTATCCCAATGAAAGTGGAATGGTTCAGGGGAATAAATAACATTGAACAAATTGAAGAACTCATAAGTATATCTCAGGAAAAAATTATAAAATTCTCTGAAACCTGGCACGATTGGATAACTTTCAAAAATTCTCAATCTTACAAACAAATTATTAAACAGTAACAGACTACACTTCTACAGACAATTGCTCACACAAGTATTAGAAAAACTATTAACTTGTGAGTCCTGGATCATGAATGTGCATACCCCCACCCTTTTCTCCTTCTCTTCCCTTTTTCATTTTTTTTTTTTTTCATTTTTCTTCTTCCCCACCAATCCCCCTCATTATCCAAATAGAATATACACACATTAACAACTAGCAGGTCTATATAAAAATGGAGAAATATTGTATAATTACTTGCACAAAATGAATGTCTTGTTCATAACTATATATGCACCATATTAGTCTGTAATGTAAAGTATAATATAACCCAATTAACATTGTCAACAAATTTAGATGTTCATCTTTGTACTCTGATGTAATGTGCTATCTTTTTCACCCAATAAAATCTTATGAAACAAAAAAAATATATTCTTACAAGCTATCAGCATGATCATTGAGGAGGAAGAGGATAGTCACTCAGCATAACAGGATAGTCACTCATCAACAGCATAGGCAGTCTTGAAGGGATCTGACATTTCAAAAAAAAAATTACTCGGTTACATCAGCATCAGGTGCTTGGTAGCTGGTGGTGATCCAAGTCTGATTCATTTTTATGAAGGTCAGTCGATCGAGTCGGTGGACAGGCGCACCCTGTGATCGGTTACAAAGCCTCCAGCAGCACTGAATGTGCGTTCCGAAAGAACGCTGGATGCAGGACAGGCCAGTAACTCAATTGCATACTGTGCAAGCTCTGGCCAGTGATCCATCCTCAAGACCCAGTAACCCAGAGAATTTTCGGTGGGAAAGGTGTCCAAGTTTGATCTTGCCCCTAGGTATTTCCTGCACCATGTAAAACAGACGGTGGCGATGGGTGCTGGAACCGATCATACCTTGGGGCTGTGGACTGAAAAATTGTCTGAACGCATCGGTCAGACAGCCACCTTCTCCACCGCTCCTTCTTTGACTGACCGAAGCCTCAGCAACACGTTGTCCAGGACCAGGAATTTGTAACCTCCCAGTCTCTGGGAACGCGTTGCACAGACCTTTATGCAAGGCCTCCCGAAGATGCTTCATCCTCTGCTCCCTCTGCGACGCCAAGATAAGGTCCGCAACCTTACCCTTGTAACGTGGATCAAGGAGGGTTGCCAGCCAGTAATGATCCCTCTCCTTGATACCACGAATACAAGGATCCTTCTGCAGGCTTTGCAGGATCAGGGAGGCCATGCAGCGTAAATTTGCTGAGGCATTCGGTCCCGAGTCCTCTTGGTCACTCAGGACGACATGATCCGCAGCCACCTCCTCCCAGCCACGTACAAGTCCATGGGTTTCTTAAGGCTGTAATTGATCCCTTGAAGAATGCTGCTGATACTGAGTGCTAGGCTTCACCTCCATGCTGACACAATCCTCCTCCTCCTCCTCCTCCTCTTCCTGTGTGATAGGCGGGCTAGCAGGAACACTGTCTGGATAAAGGGGGCCTTGAGAGGTAAGGAAGTCCTCCTCTTCCTCCCTCTGTTCTGCCTCAAGTGCCCTGTCCATTATTCCACGTAGCGTGTGCTTCAACAGGTGGACAATAGGGACAGTGTCACTGATGCATGCACTGTCACTGCTCACCATCCTCGTGCCCTCCCCTCACCCTGTCCTGGTGCCATATTGCAACAGATACTCATTGATGGCCCTCTGCTGCGTGTGCAGCCGCTGCAGCATTGCCAACGTAGAGTTCCACCTGGTGGGCATGTCACAGATTAGGCGGTTCTTGGGCAGGTTGTATTCCTTTTGGAGGTCAGCCAGCCGAGCACTGGCATCATATGACCGGCGGAAATGCCCACAGAGTTTCCTGGCCTGCTTCAGGACATCCTGTATGCCTGGGTACCTGCCTAAGAACCGCTGCATGACCAAGTTAAAGACGTTAGCCAAACAGGGCACATGGGTCAGTTGTCCCTGTCGGAGGACGGAGAGGAGGTTGGTGCCATTGTCGCAAACCACCTTTCTTTCTCGTACATCACGGGACACAGAGCGACATAGTCATTACTATGTGGGTTATATAGATACCTTCAGGTGCTGGCACTGGCAACTTCCAAAACCGGAAGTACCCTCCCCTATATAAGCCCCTCCCATCCGGGAGTACCTCAGTTTTTTTTGCCAGTGTCTAAGGTGTTGGCCAAAGAGTAACATGTGTTTTCACTGGGCTTGCGTACAGGTTCTTTTATGGGCCTCAGTAAGCTGTTCCGGATCCGACCAAAAAAGCTTCATAGCTAAACGGTCGGTACCCGGGCCTTGCAAGAGAAGAGCAAGGTTTTGCCTGTAATGCCTCTCTTAGGAGGGCTGGACCCTGGGATCCAGAGCTCTGGTCATACCCACGACCAAGATGTTTTCTGTGCAGGGTGCTATACAGGTCCAGGGGAGTGGAATCCTTGGGAACCCGGTCCCTGAAGGTTTAATTACAATGCCTGCCATGAGAGGTGAAGTTTGGGCTTCTGTGGACCAAACAGAGTCCTGCGGCGAGGAAAAGGTAAGTGGGGGCCCTCAGGAACTTGGTTCTATTGGGGGAAACCCAAGCCTAATTTGTCTTTCTGCCTGTTACCTAAGGTATTCCCGCTATTATTCTGTGCATGCCTGTTACTACTAAGAAAATGTAAAAAATTTTAATAGTAGTCAAGAAAAAAAAAAAAAAATGGTAAGACCGCGGTACCTGTGTTAATCACTAGAGGCCGCTGTGGTTCTTTTTTCTTGTAATGTGGATTTTTTCTTCCAAAGTCAAATCCAGGCAGTTGGTAAGTTCTCTGCTGGGAAGCTGTTTCCTCTGCCCTGTTGCTGCGCTCATCCATCCCCGGGCCCTGCGGCAAACAGGGACCCTGGCTCCCATCTAGTTCCTTATTTTTTTTAAAAGAGCGCCAAAGGCACACGTGTCCACGCGCGTGCGTGTGCACGCGCCTCTATATATAGAGGCGACCTGGAAAAAGGGGCGGAGCTGGTGGATGACGCTCGGTGCGCGCCGCGGCGCTTCTGCGCATGTGCGGGCGTCCAGCGTGTTTAAAGGCACAATCACAGGTGTCAGCTGGCTATTGAAGTGCACAGACAGAGCTAGCAACAGTAGAATAAGGCACACAGAGGCGGTTGATGCAGGCATCCCCTAGAAAGGCACTTTAGTAGACACCAACTGTTATATAGCAGCAATTGTGCTAGAATATTAACAGTAAAAGTGGTGTATTACGGCTGGAATACCTCAGCTTTGGGCTTAGGAATATGCCGTCCAAAGGCTCCGGAACTAAATCTTCCAGGAAGCAAAGGGGGTCTCCATCGGGCTCTGAGGATCTTGGGCATGCTTCTGCTGCACCAGTCTCCCCTGAAAATTCAGAGGTTAGTGACCGTAGAGACCCCGCAGGAGTACCTGGTACTGTGGCTGTCCTCAGTTCACCTGCTCCTGTGTATGTAACAGAGGAGATATTTTCCTCAGTTCTGGGAGGATTGGAAGAGAGATTGACAACATTGATCGCTGCCTCCCTGTCACAGGGAAAGCACGCCCGATCTCCGTCTCCTCCTTCAGAGTACCTGTTAGCGGAGCAACAGTCCCATACAGGGATCGACCTGCCTGAAGGGGATCAGGATGAGGTTGATTCTGTTATAGAGGAATCAACAGTGGAGGAACCTTTCTCAGCATCTCAAGCTGAAAGATTATGGGTTCAGTCCCTGACTAACATGGTCCGATCAGCATTTAAAATGCACCTTGCGGAGCCATCAACCACTACTGTCTCCTCGCTGGGGTCGCTAAAAGCTCCCCAGACTGTCTGTTCCTTTCCACTTCACCCTTTACTGGAAGGGCTCATTTACCAGGATTGGGAACATCCTGATAAAATATTTACTCCCCCCAAGAGATTTCCGGTGGTCTATCCCATGGAGGATAAGTTCATCAAAAAATGGAGGGTCCCTACAGTGGACGCAGCCATCTCTTGTGTGAATAAATCACTGACATGTCCAGTAGATGTCCAAATGTTCAAGGACCCAATAGATAAAAAATTGGAGTCCTTATTAAAGGCTGCTTTCTCTACAGCAGGATTGGTGACACAACCAGCAGTGGCAGCTATTGGGGTCTGCCAAGCAGTGAAGGATCAGTTGAAACAGGTCTTAAGGGACTTGCCAGATCAGCAGGCCCTTGCCCTAGCTGATCTACCTAGAGCCTTATGCTTTGTGGTTGACGCCATAAAGGATTCAATCCATCAGGCCTCCCGCTGTCTGTAGTACATATGCGCAGGCTTCTATGGCTCAAAAACTGGTCTGCTGAAGCTCCCTGTAAAAAATTGCTGGTTAGCTTCCCATTTCATGGTGAACGCTTATTCGGGGAAGACCTGGACAAATATATCCAGAAAATTTCCAGCGGTAAAAGTACACTCTTGCCGGTTAAAAACAGAGTTAGAGGTCCCTCTTTTAAGAGGCCTGCTTCTCCAGTCCCTGGGGCATCGGCTGTGAAACAGTTCCGACGGCCTCCTCGGTCAAATCCCGGGGGTAAAAATCAGGGACAATCGCAGGGTAACAAGAAACCCTGGGTCAGGAGAGGTACAAAACCTCCCCCAAAGTCAAATTCATGAAGGGTTGCCCCCACTCAATCGGGTGGGGGGAAGACTCCAGTTGTTCGCAGAGACCTGGCGGGACACGATCAGAGACAGATGGGTGCTCTCCGCAGTAAGTCTGGGATACAGATTGGAGTTAAAAGACTCTCCTCCTTCCCATTTTATGAGGTCAAACGTGCCAAGGGATCCCCGGAAGAGAGAATCCCTCCTGTTGGCACTAGAACAACTATTGCTCCAAGGAGTAATTATGGAGGTTCCCCTGGAAGAATGGGGGTTCGGGTTTTACTCAAACCTCTTTACAGTCCCGAAGCCAAACGGGGACGTGAGGCCCATATTAAATCTAAAAGGGCTAAACAAATTCCTACATATCAGGCCTAGGGATGAGCTTCGTGTTCGAGTCGAACATACGTTCGACTCGAACATCGGCTGTTCGATCATTCGACGAAGATCGAACGATTTGGGCCGTTCGCGCCAAATTCGAGTGACGCGAACGGCCCACAATGCACTACGCCATCGCAGTGTCATCCAGGCGCTGTGATTGGCCAAGCATGCACTGTGACCCCGCATGCTTGGCCAATCACAGCGCCGGCAGCGAGGAGAGCAATGATTGGCCACAGGCAGGATGCCTGTGGCCAATTATTGCTGAGGGGGTTTAGTACACGCCCCACACTATAAAAGGCCGCCAGCGCGGCGGCCTTGTGTAGTGTGTTCCGGAGCAGGGAAAGAGAAGCATAGGCAGGGACAGTGTCATTTTTTTTCCTTTACTAATCCTGGATTCCTTGTGTTTAGGGACAAATAAGGATAGGTAGGGAGAGTGTCAGTGACAGTGTGTTATTCTGTGCTAAACCTTGTTTGTAGGGACAGAGAGGTACAGTGAGGGAAAGTGTCAGTGTGCTATTCTGTGCTAAATCTTGTTTGTAGGGAGGGACAGAGTAGGACAGTGAGGGAAAGTGTCAGTGTGCTATTCTGTTCTAAACCAATTTTGCTGTTCCATATTTCAAATCCTTGAGTTTAGGGACAGAGAAGGACACTCGTGGAAATTATCAGTGTGCTATTCTGTGCTAAATCTTGTTTGTAGGGAGGGACCGAGTAGGACAGTGAGGGAAAGTGTCAGTGTGCTATTCTGTTCTAAACCAATTTTGCTGTTCCATATTTCAAATCCTTGAGTTTAGGGACAGAGAAGGACACTCGTGGAAATTATCAGTGTGCTATTCTGTGCTAAATCTTGTTTGTAGGGAGGGACAGAGTAGGACAGTGAGGGAAAGTGTCAGTGTGCTATTCTGTTCTAAACCAATTTTGCTGAACCATATTTTCAATCCTTGTGTTTAGGGACAGAGAGGTACAGTGGGTGAAACTGACAGTGTGCTATTCTGTTCTAAACCAATTTTGCTGTTCCATATTTTCAATCCTTGTGTTTAGGGACAGAGAAGGATAGGCAGGGGACAGTGTCAGTGTCATTGTTGCTAAGCCTCCTGCACAGTATACACCTGAAGGTAGCCCTTATTGCTCTTTTTCCCATCTCCCTGCAGGCCATCCATTAAAATGTCTGGAAGGCAAACAAGGAGAGGCAGACAGTCAGGAGGCAAAAAAAGAGGGCAAGCAGGCTCTGTGTCTGGGGGCAACAGTGCTGGTCGTGGACGCGGTGCATTGTCATCAGCACATGGCCATGGGACACGCTTGTCCTTCTTTTCGGCAGCTGGACATGTTGAGCCACATCATGCCGAAGACTTGGTAGAGTGGATGACCAAGCCCACCTCATCCTCCTCATCCTCTCTCACCCAGGCTCAGGGTACTGGCAAAGCAGCTGCCAAAGCGTCCTCTTCTCTGGTATCATTATCTTCATTAGTCAATCCTTCCCTAGACCCACCATGTCCTCCTCCTGAGGAGTCCCCCGAACTGTTTGAGCACAGTGTTGGGTACATGCTCCAGGAGGATGCCCAGCGTTTCGAAGGATCTGATGATGATACCCAGCTAGAGGAAGGCAGCAGCGTGAGAGCAGAGAGAGGGGATGCTCAAGAAGGACACCAATCTGGCAGTCATGCTCCAGCAGCTGCAGCATACTGCCAGATTGGCTCCAGTGATGAGGAGGGAGGGGATGATGAGGTCACTGACTCCACGTGGGTGCCTAATAGGAGAGAGGAGGAGGAGGAGGAGGATGAGGAGGAGGCACATCTCCAACGAGGCAGGATGCCCTTGAGTGGCCAGCGTATGGGCAGCACACCGACGGAATCACACCGCAGAGCTCCGCCTGTGCAGGGCGCTGCCTCTGCCCGTCATTCAAAAAGTTCTTTGGTGTGGGCCTTTTTTGAGGCGAGTGCATCAGATCGCACAGCTGCTGTTTGCAACATATGTCTCAAGCGTATATCGCGTGGCCAAAACATCAGCCGCTTGGGCACCACATGCTTGATCAGACATACGTTGACCTGCCATGCAGCTCGTTGGCAAGCCTACCTTAAAGACCCACACCAAAGAACAAAGCTGACCTCTTCTTGCACCGCATCAGCTGGGATCTCCAACCCCACTATACCTTCACTCCTCTCTGAAACCTGCTCTGAGAGGAATGAAGGTGTAGAATTAGGTGTGTCACAGCCAAGTACTTGCGGGCACTCTGCTAGCAGTACACCAACGTCCGATTCTAGCAGGCAAATTTCCCTGCCCCAGCTGCTGGACCGTCGAAAGAAGTTCACTCCCAGCCATCCACATGCCCAGCGGTTGAATGCTAGCTTGGCTAAATTGCTAGCGCTTCAACTGCTGCCTTTTCAGTTGGTAGACTCGGCCCCCTTCCGTGAGTTTGTGCAATGTGCGGTTCCTCAGTGGCAGGTTCCCAAACGCCACTTTTTCGCACGGAAGGCGATTCCGGCTCTCTACAGGCATGTGGAAGGCAATGTCTTGGCCTCGCTGGACAGGGCGGTCAGCGGTAAGGTGCATATTACCGCTGACTCATGGTCCAGCAGGCATGGACAGGGACGTTACCTTTCTTTCACGGCCCATTGGGTCACTCTTTTGGCAGCTGGGAAGGATGCAGGACAAGGTGCAGTAGTGTTGGAGGTTGTTCCACCGCCACGCCTCCAAAATGCTACTACTGGTTGTGACACACCTCTCTCCTCCACCCCCTCCTCTTCTTCTTCCTCCATGGCCTCTTCCTGTGGTTTGTCCTCGGAACCAGCGGTGCTCCGTAGGCGTTCAAGGGGCTACGCAAGTACGCAGGCAAAAAGATGCCATGCCGTGCTTGCGCTGGTGTGTTTGGGGGACAGGAGCCACACTGGGGCAGAGGTCCTGTCTGCTCTGCAGGGGCAGGCCGAGAGGTGGTTGACGCCACGCCAGCTTAAGCCAGGAATGGTGGTTTGCGACAATGGCACCAACCTCCTCTCCGCCCTCCGACAGGGACAACTGACCCATGTGCCCTGTATGGCTCACGTCCTTAACCTGGTGGTGCAGCGGTTCTTGGGCAGGTACCCGGGCTTACAGGATGTCCTGAGGCAGGCCAGGAAAGTCTGTGTGCATTTCCGCAGATCTTATAATGCCAGTGCTCGCCTGGCTGAGCTGCAAAAGGAGTTGAACCTGCCCAAGAACCGCCTTATATGTGACATGCCCACCAGGTGGAACTCAACGTTGGCCATGCTGCAGCGGCTGCACACGCAGCAGAGGGTTTTCAATGAGTACCTGTGCGACTACGGCACCAGGACAGGGTCAGGGGAGCTCGGGTTTTTTTCACCACGCCAGTGGGGCATGATCAGGGATGCATGCACTGTCCTGGCACCATTTGAGGAGGCCACGAGGATGGTGAGCAGTGACAGTGCATGCATCAGTGACACTGTACCTCTTGTCCACCTGTTGGAGCACACGCTGCGTGGAATAATGGACAGGGCACTTGAGGCAGAACAGAGGCAGGAAGAGGAGGACTTCCTTGCCTCTCAAGGCCCCCTTTACCCAGACAGTGTTCCTTCTGTCCCACCCATCGCACAGGAAGAGGAGGAGGAGGAGGAGGATTGTGTCAGCATGGAGGTGGAGGCTGGCACTCAGCATCATCAGCAGCAGTCTTTTAGGGATGATTTACAGTCCCAAGAAACCAGTGGACTTGTACGTGGCTGGGAGGAGGTGGCTGCGGATCATGTCGTCCTTAGTGACCCAGAGGACTCCGGACTGAATGCCTCAGCTAACCTACGCTGCATGGCCTCCCTGATCCTGCAAAGTCTGCGGAAGGATCCTCGTATTCTTCGGATCAAGGAGAGGGACCATTACTGGCTGGCCACTCTCCTTGATCCACGGTACAAGGGTAAGGTTGCGGACCTTATCGTACCATCGCAGAGGGAGCAGAGGATGAGACAACTCCGGGAGGCCTTGCAGAAAGGTCTGTGCAACGCGTTCCCAGAGACTGGGAGGTTACAAACTCCTGGTCCTGGACAACGAGTTGCTGAGGCTTCGGGCAGTCAAAGAAGGAGCGGTGGGGAAGGTGGCCGTCTGACCGATGCGTTCAGACAATTCTTTAGTCCGCAGCCCCAAAGTATGATCGGTTCCAGCAACCATCGCCAGCGTCTGATATACATGGTGCAGGAATACCTAGGGGCAAGGTCAGACTTGGACACCTTCCCCACCGAAAATCCTCTGGCTTACTGGGTCTTGAGGATGGATCACTGGCCAGAGCTTGCACAGTATGCAATTGAGCTACTGGCCTGTCCTGCATCCAGCGTTCTTTCAGAACGCACATTCAGTGCTGCTGGAGGATTTGTCACGGATCACAGGGTGCGCCTGTCCACCGACTCGGTTGATCGACTGACTTTCATCAAGATGAACCAGTCTTGGATCACCACCAGCTACCACACACCAGATGCTGATATAACAGACTAATTGATTTTAAAATGTCACATCCCTTCAAGACTGATGCTGATGCTGAGTGCCTGTGCTGTTAGGTTGACTGGCTATCCTCCTCCTCCTCCTCCTCAATGATACGATTAATGATGATAGCTTGGAAGATCATTTTGGTTTATGGGTGACGCCACCAGTGGCTAAGGCCCAATTTTTCAGCCCCTGTTTAACAGGGGCGTGTAATTAAAATTTTTGATGCAATACTTTGCAACAGGCCTCATTGCTGTGCTCCAAGCACAGTATATGTGAGGGGTTGCAGTGTTGTGCCACCAGTGCCTAAGGCCCAATTTTTCAGCCCCTGTTCAACAGGGGCATGCAATTATAATTATTGATCGAATAATTCACAGCAGGGCCCATTGCTGCGCCCACCAAGAGTAACTGTCAGGCCTTACAGTGTTGTGGCACCAGCACCACCATCAAAGGCCCAATTTTTACTACCACTGATCAACAATTATATGTTATTACAATTCCTGATATAATAGTTGACAGCAGGGCGTTCCAGCACCCACCAAGAATAACTGAGTGCTTTCAGTGTTGTGCCAACACCAACACCTAAGGGGCCAATTTCTGCAGAGTATATACGGCAGGTCCCTACTTTCAAACATCCAACGGTGAGGGGGTTAGCTCGGTAGCGGGTGTGTGTGACCCCCTGGATGGGCTCCCCACACAAAAACAGGCCCAGCAGACGGAGGTTGTGGTTTTCAAGATCAAAAGGTGCGGTTTATTTCTCTATTTACAGTGACAAAAACACAGCAAAGCAAAAAGAAACATAAACAAAATAAATCCTGGTCAGCTTGACCTCTGACTAAACATGCAGGTTTCCCTAACTAACAACTGGGATCAGCCTGGTGCTGTCCTAGTCCCTAAGTCCCTGGTTTAGTAAATGTCCAAACAAATAGCCACACAGGCTTTGTCTCACCGCACAGGGGTTCACTCTCCCTAGACAGTCCACACAGGTCTGGTTCCAGGCATGAGCAAACACCTAATGAAGCTGGGAGTTTTTATAGAGGCCTTAAACGAGCTGACAAGCTTCAGCTGGTCTCATCAACTCCCTGCCTGCACGACGCCCAGCACTCTCCCTAGAGGTATGAATCATCCATGAGCCCACTAGCCTCAGCTGGGCTTCATCAACTCTCTCCCTAGTTGTATAAGTCGGCATAAAGCCTGAATCTGGGAGAAATATACCTACCCCCCTGGATGCAACCAGGTGACTTTACCTTCCTGCTGTCACATACCCCCCCCTCTTGTTTTAACCTTGGGGTTGGAACACCAGCAATCAGGCATTCATGTACTCGAGACAAAGCATCCACATTCCCCATTTGAACGCCAGGGCGATGCTTTACTGTGAAGTTGAATTCCTGTAGGGCCAGGAACCACCTATTTACTCTTCTATTTGTCTCCTTGTTTTGAGCCATCCACTTTAACGGAGCGTGATCCGTAACCATGTCAAAGTGCCTACCTAGCAGATAGTACCGAAGGGAATCTAGAGCCCACTTCACCGCTAAACACTCCTTTTCAACCGTGGCGTAATTTACCTCATGGGACTTCAACTTCCTGCTGAGGTAAATGACTGGGTGCTCTTCCCCGTTCCAGACCTGGGACAATACTGCTCCTAACCCCACATCTGACGCATCACTTTGTACGACAAAGTCTTTAGAGAAGTCGGGTGAGTACAACACTGGCTGGCTACATAAGGCTTGTTTCAAGAATTGGAATGCTGCCTCAGCCTCGGGGGTCCATTTAATCATGACCGACCCTTTCCCTTTCGTCAGGTTGGTTAGGGGCACAGCCTTAGAAGCAAAGTGGGGAATGAAGCGCCGATAATAACCCGCGATTCCCAGAAAGGCTCGTACCTGCTTCTTGCTGTTGGGACGTGGCCAACTCTGGATGGCCTCGACTTTGTTGAGTTGGGGTTTTATTACTCCCCTGCCAATGGTGTACCCAAGATATTTGGCCTCCTCCTGCCCAATGGTACACTTCTTGGGGTTAGCCGTAAACCCCGCTTCCCGGATAGAGTCTAGGACTGCTTGCACTTTTGGCAGATGTGAGGCCCAATCTGTGCTATGGACAATTACGTCATCCAGGTAAGCCGCAGCATACTTCCGATGGGGCCTCAGTATCTGGTCCATTTTCCGCTGGAATGTGGCCGGCGCATTCTGTAACCCGAACGGCATTCTCTTATATTGGAACGCCCCGTCTGGGGTTACAAATGCGGTTTTCTCTTTGGCCGACTTGGCCAGGGGAATTTGCCAATACCCTTTTGTGAGGTCAAGAGTCGTCATGTATCGGGCTGTTCCCAGCCGGTCGATCAACTCATCTATACGTGGCATGGGGTAGGTGTCAAATTTTGTAACTTTGTTCAACTGACGAAAATCGTTACAAAATCGCCAGCTCCCATCCGGTTTAGGCACCAACACAATGGGACTAGACCAATCACTTTGGGACTCCTCTATCACCCCTAAGTTCAGCATTTTCTGTACTTCCTCCCGTATTGCCTCCCGTCGGGCCTCTGGGATCCGATAGGGTTTTAACTTCACCCTTTCACCGGGCGGGGTAATAATATCATGCTCTACCCCAGATGTTTGTCCCGGCAGCTCAGAGAACACCTCCTTGTTGCGAAGCACAAACTCCTTAACCTCCTGTTGTTGGGGTTGTGACAAGGTGGCTGCTATTCCAACCTCCGGAATCACGCAACCAGTTTGAGCTGGTGACCAAGTTTCTGCGACTAGGGACTCTCTATCCCTCCAGGCTTTCAACAGATTAACGTGATAGATCTGTTCGGGCTTTCGCCTTCCTGGTTGTCTGACCTTGTAATTCACTTCGCTCACTTTTTCCATTATCTCGTAGGGGCCTTGCCATTTGGCAAGGAATTTACTTTCAACCGTAGGGACAAGTACCAATATCCTATCCCCCGGGGAAAAGGTACGGGTCTTGGCTCCACGGTTGTACACTCTCTGCTGTGCCAACTGCGCTTGGGCCAAATGTTCCTTCACGATGGGCATTACCTGTGCAATTCGATCTTGCATCAGGGCGACATGCTCAATCACACTCCTGTGGGGAGAACTCTCACTTTCCCAAGTTTCCTTGGCAATATCCAACAGCCCTCTTGGGTGTCTCCCATACAGTAACTCAAAGGGGGAGAATCCCGTAGAGGATTGGGGCACCTCCCTAATAGCAAACATCAAATAAGGAAGTAGACAGTCCCAATCCTTTCCATCTCTATCCACCACTTTCTTCAACATTTGTTTTAGGGTTTTGTTGAATCTTTCAACCAGCCCATCGGTTTGGGGGTGATACACAGACGTACGCAATTGCGTCACTTTGAACAATTTACACAGCTCTTTCATAACCCGGGACATAAAGGGTGTACCTTGGTCCGTAAGCAGTTCTTTACAAATACCCACCCGGCTAAAAACAAGAGAAAGCTCTTTGGCTATGGTTTTGGCCGAGGTATTTCGGAGAGGGATCGCTTCTGGATAACGGGTGGCATAGTCCATTATAACTAATATGTACTGGTGCCCCCTAGCGGACTTGATTATAGGACCTACCAAATCCATTGCAATCCTCTCAAACGGGACCTCAATGATGGGTAGAGGGACCAGCAGGCTACGGAAATGTGGCATCGGGGCCGACCTCTGACACACAGGGCAGGAGGAACAATAATTTTCTATGTCCTTCATCACCCCAGGCCAATAGAATCTCTGTAATACCCTCTCTCGGGTTTTCTCTGTCCCCAGATGACCTCCAAGAATGTGCCCATGGGCCAACTCCAACACCAACTTCCTGTAAGGTTTGGGCACCACAAGCTGCTCAACGGTTTCTTCTGCCCTTTTTGCCACCCGATACAGTAGGTCCTTCTCTACGCTGAAGTATGGGTAAGTGCAGGTATTATCTGGGTTCACTAACTCGCCATCTATTTCCACTACGTTTTCCCGTGCCTTTATTAGGGCGGGGTCTTTTAACTGTTCTGTGGCAAAATTTTCCCTGTGAACCTCAAGATCAGAAAACTCCACAGACGGTAGGTTTTCGTCTGAGGAGGTGGGCTCCTCTCCAGTTTCTTGAGTCTCGCCTGCCAATACTGACAAGGGAAATTCTGGAGAGTCCTCACCACTCTCAGAGGAGTTCTGGCTATCACCTTCCTGGTACATAGGGGCACCAGTGGGGGGCTCAGGATCATCCCACAGTTCCCAGAACTTCGGAAAATCCCTTCCCACAATGGCATCATGCGGTAGTTGAGATACTAACCCCACTGGATGAGAGAGGGTACCTTTGGGGGTCTTGAAACACACTGTAGTCACTGGATACTCTCGGGTGTCCCCATGCACACAAATAACAGCTACCTTGCTATTCCCAGAGACCTCTGTTTTAACTAATTCAGCCTTTATCAGGGTCACAAGGCTACCTGAATCCAGTAATACCACAACATTTCTACCATTAATACACATTTTGCATAAATGTTTCTCAGTTCCCCGAATGGCAGTGCATGCGACTGTCGCACACAGCGACTGACGTCTGTCCGTCAGAAAGTCACATTGCATGGGTTCCTCCACAACCGGGCAATTTGCTGCAATATGTCCCGCTTGCCGGCAGCGGTAGCAAACAATCCTTTTGGCTGCCTCTTGAGCCCCCGACTTCCCAGGCTGTTCTCGCCAAACCCTGGGCAGAGCTCCCACCCTCTCACTCTCTCCACCCTCACTCCTTGGAATCATCTTATCCGCCCCTGGGGATGGTCTGGTCTTAGGGTGGAAAGTCCGAGAGTCTCTGGAAGAGGCCGTCAGGTTCTCTGCAGCCAAGTATCTCTCTACACGATCCACAAGTTTACCGGCCGTTTCTGGGTCTCCATGGCTTACCCACTTTTGAATGGCGGTAGGAAGAGCTCTCAAGAAACGATCCATCACAACACGTTCCACAATCTCTGGTGCGGACAAAGTCTCTGGCTGTAGCCACTTCCTGCTCAGGTGAATGAGATCATACATTTGAGACCTGGGGGGTTTTCCAAGCTGGAAAGTCCAGTTATGCACACGCTGAGCCCGGACAGCCAGGGTGACACCCAGCCTTGCCAATATTTCAGCTTTTAGCATCACATAGTCTTTTGCTTGGTCAGGCTCTAGGTCATAGTAAGCTTTCTGCGATTCACCAGTTAACAGAGGAGCCACCAGTCCAGCCCACTGCTCCTCAGGCCACTTTTCTCTTTCAGCAGTCCTTTCAAATGTGGTCAAAAATACCTCTGGATCATCCTCTCCAGTCATTTTTGTCAATAAACGACTCACCCCAAAGGACGCGGTATTAGTGGGACGGCTTTCCTCACTGGTCTGCGGACGTTGCTGCATTACTGCTTCCATCTGTTGTTGTAGTCTCTGCTCTTGCTTCTGCAACAGGTCTATGAAGCGGGCCTCAGATTGCTGCTGGGCTTGTTGCTGGGCTGCGAAGCTCTGTTGTTGAGCTGCAAGGCTCTTTTGCAAACCTGCATTTGTCTGCTGTTGATTGGCATTTGCTAGAGCCAGCTGTTTCAGTATCTCCTCCATGCTGGCTTAAAAAAAAACTGCCACTGGTTCTCCACCAACTGTGAGGGGGTTAGCTCGGTAGCAGGTGTGTGTGACCCCCTGGATGGGCTCCCCACACAAAAACAGGCCCAGCAGACGGAGGTTGTGGTTTTCAAGATCAAAAGGTGCGGTTTATTTCTCTATTTACAGTGACAAAAACACAGCAAAGCAAAAAGAAACATAAACAAAATAAATCCTGGTCAGCTTGACCTCTGACTAAACATGCAGGTTTCCCTAACTAACAACTGGGATCAGCCTGGTGCTGTCCTAGTCCCTAAGTCCCTGGTTTAGTAAATGTCCAAACAAATAGCCACACAGGCTTTGTCTCACCGCACAGGGGTTCACTCTCCCTAGACAGTCCACACAGGTCTGGTTCCAGGCATGAGCAAACACCTAATGAAGCTGGGAGTTTTTATAGAGGCCTTAAACGAGCTGACAAGCTTCAGCTGGTCTCATCAACTCCCTGCCTGCACGACGCCCAGCACTCTCCCTAGAGGTATGAATCATCCATGAGACCACTAGCCTCAGCTGGGCTTCATCAACTCTCTCCCTAGTTGTATAAGTCGGCATAAAGCCTGAATCTGGGAGAAATATACCTACCCCCCTGGATGCAACCAGGTGACTTTACCTTCCTGCTGTCACACAACTTACAAACTACTACTACTTGCAAACGGAAGAAGACAACAGGAAGTGAGAGGAAATCTACCCCTTGGAAGGAAAATTCTCTCCTGTAAGAATTAATATGGGAGAAAGGTGTCTCCTCTCTACTGATGCTTTATCACCAATCCTTGTTTCAATAAAAACACCACATTTCAAAAACAGTTGTCATTGGGACGCAAAGTGAGGTAAAATGTTCTGAACAGGGGCACAGACAGCAAAAAAAATGTGACAGGGGTGATAACCGTTCCCTATGTTTTACAAAAAGCTAAAAAAAAGGAATTTGGCATGGAGCTCCACTTAAACAATGCAGCTGTTCAAAATTACAAACAGATTCTACATAAGAACAAACCTACAGTCCCTGTCTTGTATGCACCGCCTGTATACGGCTGTTCAGAGTATATAGGTCCTTTTTTATTTTGTGTGCGGGGTTCCCCTTAATATCCATACAAGACCCAAAGGGGCTGGTAATGGGCTGGGGTAGGGGGGGGGGGGGGGTTGATAGGGTAGCTATGCCATTTTTCCTAAAGATTTTCATCCATATTACCGGGACCAGACATTGCATTAAAGCCGCAAGCAGTTTTAAATGGCTTTTTTTCCTTTAGAAATGTTATTTTGTGCAGGGACAGTTCTAAACACGGGAAACACGTGGCACTTCACAGGCATACTTTAGACACCCCCCAGGTACAATATTTAAAGGAATATTTGACTTATTTTTTTTTCACTTTATGCATCATTAAAATGACTGCTCCCGGAAAACGTCCGTTTTTAAAACTTCTTTTTGCATTGATACATGTCCCCTGGTGCAGAACCCGGGTTCCCAAACTCTGTTTCGGACAATAACATGGATAATAGTCGTTATAATTAGCACTTTAGAATCCGAACGTTCGCATCCATTGTATTTAATAGGGTTCTAATGTTCGTGCGAACTTTCGGTCCGTTCGCGGGTTCTGGTGCGAACCGAACCCGGGGGTGTTCGGCTCATCACTAATCAGGACTTTCCGGATCCGATCGGTGGCCACTGCCCTACAAGGGGAGGAATGGTTAGCCTCAATCGACATCAAAGATGCTTATTTGCACATTCCCATCTTTCCAGTCCACCAAAAATTTCTACGCTTTGCAGTAGAAGGGCGCCATTTTCAGTTCAGAGCCTTACCCTTCGGTCTGGCCACAGCACCACGAGTGTTTACAAAAATTCTGGCCCCATTATTGGCCAATCTAAGAACACAAGGTGTAACGATAATGGCATATCTAGACGACTTGTTGCTGATAGACCACTCAGTGGAAAAACTAGAAGTGGTCGTTCACAAGACAATCAAGTATCTGGAATCTCACGGTTGGATTATCAACCGAGACAAGTCAGCCCTAAAACCAGTCAAAAGTCTGGAATACTTGGGGCTAAGGCTGGATTCAGACCAGAGAAAATTTTTCTTGCCTCAAGAAAAGGTGTCGTCTTTGAGAGATTTGATCCACCTAGTGGATACAAAAAGACACCCGTCCATACGCCTGTGCATGAGGCTGCTGGGAAAAATGGTGGCATCTTTCGAAGCAGTACCCTACGGTCAATTCCACTCAAGGAATTTGCAAAGGGCCATACTGTCAGCCTGGAACAAAAAAGTTCAGGCCCTAGACTTACCAATGTCCTTGTCCCCTTCCGTTCGCAAGAGCCTCCGTTGGTGGTTGGTTCCCCAGAATCTGGAAAAAGGAAAATCCTTCAGTCCGATTTCTTGGAAGGTGGTCACTACAGATGCCAGCCTTATAGGCTGGGGAGCAGTACTGGAGCAATGGTCTCTCCAGGGCAGATGGTCGGATGCAGAAAAGGCCCTGCCCATCAATCTCTTAGAGATACGAGCAGCCCGGTATGCCCTAGTAGCATGGACATCCAAACTCCAAGGGTCCCCTGTCAGAATTTAATCAGACAATGCCACGGTAGTGGCATATATCAATCATCAGGGTGGCACCAGGAGTCTTGCAGCCCAGAGGGAAGTAAATTACATCCTGAAATGGGCAGAAAGATATGTCCCAGCCATATCCGCGGTATTCATTCCAGGAGTGGAGAATTGGAAGGCGGACTTTCTAAGTCGCCAACAATTATGCCCAGGGGAATGGTCCCTTCACCCCAAGGTTTTCCGGACAATATGTCAGCGGTGGGGAACACCGGATGTAGATCTGCTAGCATACAGATTCAACGCAAAGGTGGACAGGTTTGTCTCTCGGACAAGGGATCCCCTAGCTTGCGGCTCGGATGCCCTAGTGTTCCCTTGGGATCAGTTCAAGCTGATATATGCATTTCCACCGCCACAATTGTTACCTCGATTACTCCGCAGAATCAGGGTAGAAAAGGAACCAGTGATTCTGGTGGCTCCAGCGTGGCCCCACAGAGCATGGTACGCGGAGATTGTAAAAATGTCTGTGGGGAGTCCTTGGACCCTCCCACATCGTCCGGATCTGCTTTCGCAAGGACCGATATACCACCCTTCCTTACCAGCCCTAGGTTTGACGGCCTGGCTATTGAAGCCCACAGTCTAAAAAAGAGAGGTCTCTCTAATCCTGTGGTATCTACCATGATCAATGCCAGGAAGCCGGTATCCAGGCAGATCTACTATAGAATCTGGAAGGTGTACATCGCCTGGTGTGAGGCCAAGAAATGGCATCCACGTAAGTACGTAATAGGTAGGATTCTGGACTTCCTACAGTGGGCTGTAGATAGGAAGCTTGCCTTGAGTACTATCAAGGGTCAGATTTCGGCCTGGTCAATATTTTTTCAAAGGCCCTTGGCTTCGCATTCACTAGTCAAAGCTTTTATACAAGGAGTGATGCGTATTAGCCCTCCGGTTAATATTCCCATATGTCCATGGGACTTAAACCTGGTTCTGTCGGTTCTACAGAAACAACCATTTGAACCATTACAGCATATTTCCTTGGTTCTTCTCACCAGGAAATTGATTTTTCTAGTAGCCATTTGTTCGGCTAAAAGAGTGTCGGAATTAGCAGCTATGTCCTGTAAAGAGCCATATCTGGTTATCCATAAGGACAGAGTAGGGTTACGTCCTCATCCAGCTTTTCTTCCTAAGGTGGTATCGAGGTTTCATTTGAACCAAGATGTGGTTCTTCCTTCCTTTTTCCCCAAACCTTGTTCGGTAGAGGAAAAGTTATTGCATTCTTTGGATGTAGTAAGAGCAGTTAAAGCTTATCTAAAAGCCACTGCTCAGATTCGCAGAACGGATACTTTGTTTATTCTGCCGGAAGGCCCCAGAAAGGGTCAGGCAGCGTCAAAATCTACTTTAGCCAAGTGGATTCGACAGGTCATAATGCAAGCCTATGGCTTGAGAAGGAGACCGCCTCCGTTCAAAGTTAGGGCGCACTCCACGAGAGCAGTTGGAACTTCATGGGAAGTGCATCACCAGGCCTCCCTGGCTCAGATCTGTAAGGCCGCAACATGGTCTTCAGTACACACGTTTACTAGGTTCTACCAGGTGGACGTTAGAAGTCAGGAGGATGTCGCCTTTGGGCGCAGTGTGTTGCAGGCCGCAAAAGATCCTCATGTCTGATAGCGCCCAGCTTATGCATGGTGTATCCCCCCCTCATTTGGCATTGCTTTGGGACGTCCCACATAGTAATGACTATGTCGCTCTGTGTCCCGTGATGTACGAGAAAGAAAATAGGATTTTTATAACAGCTTACCTGTAAAATCCTTTTCTTGGAGTACATCACGGGACACAGAGCTCCCACCCCTCTTTTGGGGACACTTATTGCTTTGCTACAAAACTGAGGTACTCCCGGATGGGAGGGGCTTATATAGGGGAGGGTACTTCCGGTTTTGGAAGTTGCCAGTGCCAGCACCTGAAGGTATCTATATAACCCACATAGTAATGACTATGTCGCTCTGTGTCCCATGATGTACTCCAAGAAAAGGATTTTACAGGTAAGCTGTTATAAAAATCCTATTTTCCTGGCTTAAGCTGGCATGGCGTCAACCACCTCTGAGCCTGCCCCTGCAGAGCTGACATAATCTCTGCCCCAGTGTGGCTCCTGTCCCCCAAGTACACCAGCTCAAGCACTGCATGGCATCTTTTGACCTGCGTACTTGCGTAGCCCCTTGAACGCCTACGGAGCACCGCTGGTTCCGAGGACAAAGCACAGGAAGAGGCCATGGAGGAAGAAGAAGAGGAGGGGTGGAGGAGAGAGGTGTGTCAGAATCACCAGTAGTAGCATTTTGGAGGCGTGGTGGCGGAACAACCTCCAACACTACTGCACCTTGTCCTGCATCCTTCCCAGTTGCCATCAGAATCACCCAATGCGCCGTGAAAGATAGGTAACGTCCCTGTCCATGCCTGCTGGACCAGGAAACAGCTGTAATATGCACCTTACCGCTGACCGCCCTGTCCAGCGAGGCCAAGACATTGCCTTCCACAATCGCCTTCCATGAGAAAAAGTGGTGTTTGGGAACCTGACACTGAGGAACCGCACTTTCCACAAACTCACGGAAGGGGGCAGAGTCTACCAAGTGAAAAGGCAGCAGTTGAAGTGCTAGCAATTTAGCCAAGCTAGCATTCAACCGCTGGGCATGTGGTTGGCTGGGAGCAAACTTCTTTCGGCGGTGCAGCAGCTGGGGCAGAGAAATTTGCCTGGTACAATCTGACGTCGGCATACCGATAGCAGATTGCCCGCAAGTACTTGACTGTAACACATAATTCTACACCTTCATTCCTCTCAGTGCAGGCTTCAGAGAGGACTGAAGATATAGTGGGGTCGGAGATCCCAGCTAATGAGGAGCAAGGAGAGGTCCGCTTTGTTCTTTGGTGTGGGTCTTTTAGGTGTGCTTGCCAACGAACTGCATAGCAGGTCGACATATGTTTGATCAAGCATGTGGTGCCCAAGCGGGTGATGTTTTGGCCACGCGAGATACGCCTGAGACATATGTTGCAAATAGCAGTGCTGCGATCTGATGCACTCGTCTCAAAAAAGGTCCACGCCAAAGAACTTTTGGAATAACGCGCAGAGACAGCAGCGCCCTGCACATGCTGCCCTTAAGCTGGCCCCTCATTGGAGATGTGCCTCCTCCTCCTCCTCTCTCCTATCAGGCACCCACGTGGAGTCAGTGACCTCATTATCCCCTCCCTCCTCATCACTGGAGCAAACGTGGCAGTAAGCTGCGGCTGGGGGAACATGACTGCCAGATTGCTGTCCTTGTTGGGCACCCCCTCTCTCTGGGCTCACGTTACTACCCCCTCTCTCTGGGCTCACGTTACTGCCTTCCTCTAGCTGGGTTCCATCATCGGAGCCTTCAAAACGCTGGACATCCTCCTGGAGCATGTACCCAACATTGTGGTCAAACAGTTCGGGGGACTCTTTAGGAGGACATGGTGGGGCTAGGGAAGGAGTGACTGATGCCATTGAGCGGAGGGAAGAGGCCGCGTTGGCAGCTGCTTTGCCAGACAAAGTACCCTGAGCCTGGGTGAGAGAGGATGAGGAGGATGAGGACGGCTTGGTCATCTACTCTACCAAGTCTTCGGCTTGTTGCAGCTCAACATGGCCAGCTGAGGAAAAAAAGGACAAGCATGTCCCACGGCCACGTGCTGATGAGGATGCACCGTGCCCACAACCAGCACTGTTGCCTCTAGACACAGAGCCTGCTTGCCCTCTTTTATTGGCTCGTGACTCTCTGCCTCTCCTTGTTTGCCTTCCAGACATACTAATGGCCTGCAGTGAGATGTAGCTGCACAAAGGTGGGATGTGTATATATATATATATATATATATATATATATATATATATATACACACACACACACACACACACACACACATACTGATGCTAGCAGAATCAACTGTGTGGCAATTGTCTTCAGTTAGTTTTAGGTGCACACTGTGCAGAGGACACAGTACACTAACTGAAAATACTTGCAGCTCCCTGCATGTGGTATTGGTATGAGAACTCCACCAATTGTATTCAGGTACCTTTAGGTGCACGCTGTGCAAAGGACACAGTATACTAAGTGAAAATAAAAGAAGCTCCCTGCCTGTGGTATTGGTATGAGAACACCACCAATTGTATTCAGGTACCTTTAGGTGCACGCTGTGCAAAGGACACAGTACACTAAGTGAAAATAAAGCAGCTAGCACAATCACCTGCCTGCCTGTCAGTATAGAGAATAACAGGAACAGATCTAGCTAAACTGAATACAGTGTGTAAATATATATACAACACCTAGGATGCATATATATCTTCTACACACTGTAACTGCAGCTAACTGACTAGCCTGCCTGCTCTATCTAACTCAAATCAAATTACACTGTCTCTCTCTCTCTCTCTCTCTCTCTCTCTCTCTTTATTTTAAGAATCGCCACAACACACTACACAGCCTTATATAGTGTGGGGTGTGTACCTACTCCTCTGAGCTATGATTGGCCAAAGCCACCCTGGCTTTGGCCAATTATGGCTCTCCGTTTTTTCCGCGCTGTGATTGGCCAAAGCATGCGGGTCATAGTGCATGCTTGGCCAATCATCAGCCAGCAATGCACTGAGATGCCGCAGTGAATTATGGGCCGTGACGCGCCACTCGAATTTGGCGCGAACGGCCCATAATGTTCGAAATTCTCCGAACAGCCGAACAGGCGATGTTCGAGTCGAAAATGGGTTAGACTCGAACCTCGCAGCTCATCCCTACTGATGAGTCTCGACTTTAGCTGCGCCTTTCAGATGGTAGGGTCAGAATTTAGCGTAAACAACATGAAAGCATGGATCCATCCTGCCTTGTTTCAACCGTTGGTGGTGGTAGTATAATGGTGTGGAGGACATTTTCTAGGCACACTTTGGGCCCCTTAGTACCAACTGATCATCGTTTAAATGGTACGGCCTACCTGAGTATTGTTGCTGGCTATATCCATTCCTTTATGACTACAGTGTACCAATCTCCTGATGGCTACTTCCAGCAGGATAATGTCACAAAGCTCAAATCATCCCAGACTGGTTTCTTGAACATGACAATAAGTTCACTGTACTCCAATGGCCTCCACAGTCACCAGATCTCAATCCAACACCTTTGGGATGTGATGGAACGGGAGATTTGCATTATGGATGTGCAGCCGACATATCTGCAGCAACTGTGTGATGCTATCAAGTCAATATGGACCAAGGCAAAAGGTGGGTCCAACCCGCTACTTGCAAAGTGTACCTACAAAAGTGGCCAGTGTGTGTATATAGCACCAACAATTTACTTTGCATTTATATTGTACATTTACAGCAGTTCCTGCCCTAAAGGAGCTAACAATCTAAGATCCCTATCTCACATTCGTACAAGGGGTGTCTAAAAAGTTTGATGTATGGTGCAATATCTCAACGTCATCATGGGCCAGGTGCGCGGGCATGCACGTGGCTTTCCAAAGACACGTTGAGAAGCACCACCTAGCATGGTGTACACGTGACTGTCAAGGTAAACCCGCTACGGGCAGTCAAACTTAATCAGTGTGAGAGGTAGGGTCGTGGAGCATTGAGTGAATATCAAGTTCTGCTACAAATTGGGAAAAATGGCAACGGAGACGCAAGTGTGCAGGACGGAAGTCATGAGCAGAAAATGTGGTTACGTTCAAATGTTTTCGCGATGGGAAGGAAAAGACTGGGGGTGAGCCATACTTGGATTGGCTGTCGACAAGAAGAACCCCAGACATGAACGAGCGAGTGAGACAAATGCTGGTATGAGATTGGTGACTGACTCTACGAATGATGGCGGAGGAATTGGGCATTAGCAAGGATTGCGCACCATTGTCCACGAAGATTTGGGCAAGCAAAAGATCTGTGCTACACAAGATGACATACGAACAGAAAACAAAACATATGCGTGACCAGGATCCATCCTTTCTGTGAACCATTGTCACAGGGGATGAGACCTAGTGCTACCAGTTCAATCCGGAATCCAATCAGCAATCGATGGAATGGCGTTTACCATCTTGTCTGCGACCCAAAAAGTTGCCTGCAAAAGTCCAAGGTCAAGACAATGTTGATCGCAAATTTTGTGGACATGGTGGCAATCCAAGAATGTATGACAGTGGTTCTGCGATCCATTTCTAAAGAGGCCTTTGCTGACAGTTTCCAGAAGCCTTATTAGCGGTAGCAAAAGTGTGTTGTGAAAGATATTGATTTTTTTGAAGGCCAATAAAGGTAATTTGTTTCTATCTTCTGTTTTATTTTCTGATACCATTCACTGAACTTTTTAGACACACCTTGTACATACAAGGACCAACTCAGACAGGTGCCAAATTACCTACCAGCATGTCTTTGGAAATTGGGAGGAAATCCACACAGACACAGGGAGAACATGCAACTCCAGGCAGGTAGAGTGCCATGGTTGGGATTCCAACCAATGACCCTACTGTTGTCAGGCAATAGTGATAACCACTTAGCTACTGTGGATTATAGTTCTATTGCTTGAGTAAATACCCTTTTTTAATGCATGCTTATAGTCTGCTGGCCCTGCTTGCTGCAGCTTGGCATTGCATGCTATTGCTGAATCTACTAGGATAAGGTGACCAGATTTTTAAAATGAAATCCGGGGACATATTTTTTTTTTTCACTAGTAATGGCGGCAATCAGCGACTCTCTGCCGGTCACCGCCTCACAGCCTGTCTTGTCTTACTCTCTGGCCCCGGCTACTACTGGGTGGGGAGCGGAGGAAGATCACTCCGCCAGGGAAGGCAAGGAGATAAGCAGGCAGGCAGCTGGCCGGGACTTGAGCCAAGGCAGAAAAACATGCAAGCGCAGCTGAATGGGCATGCACCCAAAACTGAAGAAATATTCCCTCCGCTCCGACCAGCACATGATTATCAGAAAGGAACACAGATAATGGAAAAAAATACACCCCCCCTAAGCTAGTAGGAGCGGCGGAGCGGGGGTGTATAATTCAGAATTTTTTGTTTTAATTCTGCACTGAGTGTCTTTGAAATGGCCCTAGCCCCTGTTCAAATCCAATCCGGGGACAAAACTGGGGACAGACTTGGTCCAGGGACAGTGTCCTCAATCCGGGGACTGTCCCCGGGAACCGGGGAAGTCTTGTCACCCTATACTAGGACCCCCAGATCCTTTTCCTTCCTCGGTTCCCCCAGAGGTTCTCCCCCTAGCGTATAAATCCCTTTCATGACTAATGCCCCGTACACACGATCGTTTTTACTGTCATTTTTTAAACCGACGTTTTTCTCCTCGTTTTTTTTTCATGTTTCCTCTCAAGCCTGCCTTGCGTACACACCATCATTAAAAAAAACGATCAAGCAAAGCGCAGTGACGTTCAACACGTACGACGGCACTATAAAGGGGAAGTTCCGTTCGAATGGCGCCACCCTTCATGTTAGTAAAGTTTGCTGAGCGACGATTCGCGCTTTTCAGTCCGTTACTGTGTAATGAATGTGCTATCTCCATTACGAACGCTAGTTTTACCAGAACGAGCGCTCCCGTCTCATACTTGATTCTGAGCATGCGCGTTTTTTTTTCACGTCGTGAAAGCATACACACTATCGTTTTTCACGTCGTTAAAAAAAACGACATGAAAAACGACGTGAAAAAAGAGAGCATGTCCGGAATTTTTAATGCCCGTTTTTCACGTCGTTAAAAATGCTCTGGAGCCTACACACGATCATTTTTAATGGCCATTTTTTAAAATGGCATTTTTAACAGCATGAAAAACGATCGTGTGTATGGGGCATTAGCCTATTTCTGACATTTGGTGTTTACCAGTTAAAATCCGTATTTTTTGCTAGAAAATTACTTAGAACCCCCAAACATTATATATATTATTTTAGCAGAGAATCTAGAGAATAAAATGCCGATTGTTGCAATATTTTATGTCACACAGTATTTGTGCAGTGGTGTTTTAAACGCAACTTTTTTGGAAAAATTTACTTTCATGAATTTAAATTTTTTTTTAAAGTAAAGTTAGCCCAATTTTTTTGTATAATGTGAAAGATGATGTTACGCCGAGTAAATAGATACCAAAAATGTCATGCTTTATAATTGCACGCACTCGTGGAATAGAGACAAACTACGATACCTAAAAATTTCCATAGGCGACGCTTACAAAAAAATTACGGTTACCAGGTTAGAGTTACAGAGGAGGTCTACAGCTAGAATTATCGCTCTCGCTCTGACGATCGCGGAGATACCTCACATGTGTGATTTGAACACCGTTTACATATGCGGGCGCCACTTCCGTATGCGTTTTATTTGCTGCGCGAGCTCGCGGGGACAGGGGCGCTAAAAAAATATATTTATTTTTATATTATAAATTTGTGTTTTTAAAAAAATAAATAAAATTTGATCACTTTTATTGCTGTCACAAGGAATGTAAACATCCCTTGTGACAGTAATAAGTGGTGACAGGTACTCTTTATGGAGGGATTGGGGGTCTAAAAGACCCCCAATCCCTTCTTTGCACTTCAAAGTATTCAGTTCGCCAAAAACTGCGATTCTGAATACTGTGTATTTTTTTTTAAATCAGGCGCCATTGGCAGCTGAGTAACCCGGACATCATGACGTCGCTTCCGTGGTTACATTGAAAAGACGGAATCAAAGCCGTTCGTGGCTTAGTTTCAGTCTCTCTAGGCGCCGAAGGTGGCGCATCTGGGCATCTGCGTACGCTCGGCGGGAAAGGGATAACATGCATGGATATTTCTTGCTCCCAAGTGCAATATTTAAAATTTTCCTACATTGAACCTCATTTGCCATATAGCTGCCCAACCCTCTATTTTAACTAGGTATTGTTGTAAAGTTGCTATATCCTATTGTGAAGTTATTACCCTGCTTAGTTAGTGTCATCTGTAAAACACTGAGATTGAACAATTTTTTACAACATTTCTATTGTTTATAAACAAGTTCATTTCAGGAGGATTTATGTATTGCTATGGTCACTGTTAGCAGTGCTTTTTGCAGTCACATTTTTTCCTCAGGATAGCACATTACTACTGTAGGATGCCATATTAACTCCTTTAGGGCAGTTTTAACCCTCCCCTCACCACACTATTTGTGAGTACCATAGGCGTGCGCAGCCTATTGCATTAGGGTGTGCACCTCAAATCAAAGCTCAAAAACACGTGCATCTGTGTGTGTATATATATATATATATATATATATATATATATATATATATATATATATATACACACACACATACATACACACACACACATACACGCTTATAAATAAATGTTAACAAACATTTTAAAATGTATTAAAACATTTTTATTAAAAAAACATTTATCAATGTAAACAAACATAATTTTTTTTACTTATTAATTAAATAATCTTTTAACATAAACAAAGCTTTTAAATAAATCTCTAAATCAAATAAGCAATTTAAAAAACTGAACGGTACGTAGGATTTTTTAATATCCTGAATTGTATTTACTGCTTTAAATAAATTTGTTAGTTTCCCCCCAGCAACAATAGATTCCCTCAGCAACAATAGATCCCCCAAGAACAAGACATCTCCCCAGCAACAATAGATCCCTCACGGCAACTATAGCTTCACAAGCAACAATAGATCCCTCCCAGCAACAATAGACACCCCCAGCAACAATAGATCCCTCCCATTAACAATAGATCACCCCCAGCAACAATAGATCACCCCACAAGTAAATACCCCCCAGCAACAATAGATCTCCCAGCATACAGTATCAATATATTCTCCAGCAGCCAACAACATAAGTCCCCTCCCTCAACAGTAGTATACTCCCATCAACAAATGACCCCCCAGAAACAATAGATCCCATCAGCAGTAACAGACTTCCCCAGCATCAATAGATCACCCAGTGATAATAGAGACCCCATCAGCCAACATCAATAGACACTCCATCAAATCCCGCCACCACTTGGCATATACATTCAGTGCTGAGGTGCCGAAACTGTGTTTTCCCGCATTCCTGCTGAAAAAAAGCCCCCAAAATATGTATTTAGACATCAAATTGGC
Source organism: Rana muscosa (assembly GCA_029206835.1). Lineage (NCBI taxonomy): Eukaryota > Metazoa > Chordata > Amphibia > Anura > Ranidae > Rana > Rana muscosa. The sequence goes on along the minus strand of CM055118.1, from coordinate 941,781,342 downwards.
ATCAGAAAAGTGGTTAGCACACTACAGATTATTATGGCTTCCTCAACATGTTTTAGAGAAGAAGACGTCGCACAGAAGGTGTTAAGGAAGCCATAATAATCTGTAGTGTGCTTACCACTTTTCTGACTATTCAGGTGCCTGGCCCTTTTTCGGGAGCCTGAATTACAGTGGTGGGGTATTTTTTGGAAGCACCTGATTAGAGGCGTAGGCTCTAATAGGCATCCAAAAAGGTGAACAGCGGGCGCCATTCTGGGCACTCGCAGTTTACTCAGCGTTATGTTAGGAAAGGGAATGATTATTCCCTTTCCTAACACTGAACCGCCTCTCAGCCAATCTGGTGCTTGGGTCTGTTACCTGTCACCTGACTGGCTAAAACGACAGGCGCTCTGATTGGATGCCTATCAGGCGTCCAATCATAGCAGAGGAAGGGAAGAGAGGATGGGAGAAGACATTGAGGAGCGTGCAGGACACCAGGCGGGTGGGGGATGCACACTGGCAGCATTTGATGGGCACAGTGTCGGCAATTGATGGGCACAGTGTCAGCAATTGATGGGCACAGTAGCGGCAATTGATGGGAACACTGGCAGCAAATGATGGGCACACTGGCAGCAATTGATGGTACAGTAGCTGCGTTTGATGGTACAGTGGCGGCAATTTATGGGCACAGTGGCGGCAATTATTGGGCACAGTAGCTGCGTTTGATGGGCACAGTGGCTGCAATTGATGTGGGGTTTTTTTCAGCTTGTTTGCGCCCCCCCCAAAAATGTTTGAGCACCAGCCACTGCCATAGATATTGTCAGCGAAAAAAAATGTTATATATATATATATATATATATATATACATACACACACACACACACACACACACACTGCACCTCTGGACCCCTTTACATTACACAGCATCTTACACCTAAGGACCTCTTTACATTACACAGCCCTTGCACCTCTGGACCCCTTTATATTACACTGCACCCCTTTATATAAGACTGCACCTCTGGACCCCTTTACATCACACAGCTCCCTGAACCTAAGGACCTCTTTACATAAATATTTTGCTTTTCTTTAATACCACTTTAATAAATAAAGTTAATCAAGTAATTCTGTTATACATCAATATATAGGCAGATGATGGAAAGGAAGGAGTTAAAACAGGAGATAAACAGACTGTTGTTGGCGAGGAGAGAGAGAGAGAAAAAGAGAGAGAGAGAGGGGGTCAGAGAGAGAGCGAGGGGGTCAGGGGGAGAGAGAGAGATCAGGGGGGGGGAGAGAGAGAGAGATATCAGGGGGGAAGAGAGAGAGAGAGCGCAAGGGGGTCAGGGAGAGAGAGAGATATCAGGGAGAGAGAGCGCAAGGGGGGTCAAAGAGAGAGAGAGATCAGGGAGAGAGAGATATCAGGGGGAGAGAGAGCGCAAGGGGGTCAGGGTGAGAGAGAGAGAGAGACATCAGGGAGAGAGAGAGATCAGAGAGAGAGGGGGTGTCAGAGAGACGGGGTGTCAGGGAGAGAGAGAGGTCAGGGAGGGAGAGAAAGAGAGGTCAGGGAGAGAAAGAGAGGTCAGGGAGAGAGAGAGAGAGAGGTCAGGGAGGGAGGGAGAGAGAGAGCGGGGTGTCAGAGAGAGGGGGGGTGTCAGAGAGAGGGGGGTGTCAGAGAGAGGGGGTGTCAGAGGGAGAGAGCGGGGTGTCAGAGAGAGGGGGTGTCAGAGAGAGGGAGAGAGAGAGGTCAGGGAGAGAGGGGGTGTCAGAGAGAGGCGGGTGTCAGAGAGAGAGAGAGAGAGAGATCAGGGAGAGAGAAATCAGGGAGAGAGGGGGTGTCAGAGAGAGGGGGGTGTCAGAGAGAGGGGGGTGTCAGAGAGAGAGAGAGGGGGGTCAGAGAAAGAAGTCAGGAAGGGGTCAGAGAGAGGGAGGGGGGGAGAGAGAGAGAGAAGGGGGGGTCAGAGAGAGCAGGGTCTGGTCAGTGAACATGCTCACTCACTTGGAATGGTCCCCAGGGGCTGGCTCACTGGTTTATTCAGCAGTTTGTCAGTGTGGCTGCTTGTTTTTAATCTTCCCGCCGACCTCCCATTCACAGACGAGCACACAGGAGGGGCGGGACTCTGGAGAAGTGTGCAGTTTACGATCTCAGAGCGGAGAGGAGGAGGGATTGCTGGACACTACACACATCAGAGTGGAGACTGGAGAGCTTCCTGCTGGGGGGGTGTCAGAGATGAGAGCCGCGCGCGGGGGGAGGGGGGGTGTCGCTGCTTGACACATGACAGTCAGTTGCCTGGTGCTAGTTGCAAGCTCTGTGCAGTGTGGACAGTGCAGCAGGAGTAGAATAACTAGCGCTGGCTGCCTGTCACCGCGCCATGCCACCCGCTGTCTCTGCGCGGTCCTCTTCAGTGGTGGAGGGGGGGCGCCGGTCTGACAACCCCAGTGTGTGGCACCTGGTACGGCCCGCCCCCTACTTAGTACGCCACGGGCCGGAGGGGGGGCGGAGTGCAGATTTAGATCACTCCGCCGGCGACTGCGGAACCTGCAGAGCCGGAACTATAGAAGCTGCATCGGCTTATGCGGCTCCCGGCGGTGTTACTCCGCGCTATTTCCCCCCCCCCCTGCTCCCTTCTCCCACTCGCAGCATTTAGCAGCAATAAGCTGTATTTGCCAGCCGGCGACCGGACATTACCCCAGGCAGTGCCAGTGACTGTAAGACACAGCAAGGAGGTCATACATTGCAGGCACAGCAGGGATGATTAGGGTGTGCCTGGGCACACCCGGCACACCCCGTGGGCACGCCTATGGTGAGTACCCTGATGGGCTGCGTGGAGATTGGACAGCAGATGCATTTATCCTTATGCTGCCTTTTCTTCCTCTCCAGTACTGTTAAACACTTTCCATTCTTCCTATTTGAGCAAGGAAGAATTTTCCACCTCTATGGCAGATTTTATAGGAATGCTCACAGCCATGTTGGAAACCTCTAGCCTCAGGGGCACAAGAGGCTGCCTTCAGTTTCTCCTCCTAAGTTGCTAACTCTCATGCCGCGTACACACGATCGTTTTTCATGACGTTAAAAATGCCATTTTTAAAATTGGTCATTAAAACCGATCGTGTGTAGGCTCCAGAGCATTTTTAACGACGTGAAAAACGGCCTAAAATTTTTTCGAACCTGCTCTATTTTTTCATGTCGTTTTTCATGTCGTTTTTTTTAACGTTGTTAAAAACGGTAGTGTGTATGCTTTTCCGAGGGGGAAAAAACCGCGCATGCTCAGAATCAAGTATGAGACGGGAGCGCTCGTTCTGGTAAAGCTAGCGTTTGAAATGGAGATAGCACATTCGTCACGCTGGAAATTATTGCATCGTTTAATGCAGCACATTCTTTTCTTCTTTATATAATGCTTAAATAATGAACTTCTTTTGCTAATGATATTCAGAGTTATGACAAACTTGTTTTTTAGTAATTCTTAGTGATCTCATGAACTTAATTTTTTGTTGGTAAGCCAGATCTCCGTCATAAATTATTAAATAATTTAAAATAGCTTCAAACATTTTTTGGTTTTTTTTTTTCTTTTATATTTAGGAATGTTTATTTTTTTTTCTTTTATCTTTAGTAATGTTGTTTTTTTTTTTGCTTTTAGATTTAGGAATGTCTATATTTGTAATTTTCTTTTGTGTGTCAAGGTACCACACCAACATTATACATTTGTAATATTTTCCCTCAAGGAGGTTTGTGTCCCTTGTTAAAAAAAAGGGACATACTTATATTTTTGGCATCATCAATCACACACATTTTTCATCTCAAGACATTTGAAAATAGAATACCAAAAGTTATTAAAAATACAATGATTCTGCCCCCTGCATTTTTTGGCTTGTCCCCATCAATTTTGACCACTACTGTCTATTGCTATGCAAACCAATTTTTTAACAGACATTAAATATATAGCAATAGTAACATCTATTTTACATCATCACTTTTGTTACATATATATAAACCTTGATATCAATACTATACCTGGCTCCATATGTCCAAATCTGGCTCATCAAGGACCTCTGCTTAATCCTCCGAAGAAGCCAGAGCTGGGCTGCAAGGAAGGCTGGAGTGTTGGCTACAAGGAAGGCTGGAGAGACCTCTGGGGGGAAGGGTTGACAGAGATTCCCTGACTTCCAGATGGTCATCCAGAAATGCTAACTTGCTGTAGTACCACAGACTGGGTTTATAAACCTTATCTGCTGCAGCACCTGACCTCTGGGACTTCAGGACCATATTCCTCTGTACCCTGTATGTGCCCCTAATGGTAGCTATTTTGGTGTTCACATCTTGGATGGTTGCTGTGGGGATCACGGTTTGTACAAATCCAAGCAGGCTCTCCAGTGCTGCTGTCCTGGCTGCTTTATTTTTATTTTTGGCAGTTTTAGTTTGCCACAGGACAGGGAGTTCATTCCATCTGTCCAGGAACTCCCCCATGAACTCTGGACTCTTGAAAAGCCTGCATCTTTTCTGAAAGTCAAAAACAAGACAAAAATACTAGTGTCAGTCCAGACTCCTCAAATAATCTTTTTGACCATATATAGGCCACAAGCTCATCCACTGATGAAACCAAAATCCCAAAAATGTTAGGTACCTTTGTTAACACGTTTGTTGCTAACTTCCTCTTCCGGCAAATGAACGTATTTACGACACATGGATATTAGCTTGATATACACTGCGCATGCGTGAAACTCTGCACGCTTTCCCCGCCCCTGACGTTTGCTATAGTACTTTCCCCGCCCCTTCTCGCTCGTCGTAGTGCTAAACAACATGGCGGAGACACAGGTGGCTGAGATTACCTCAACCGAGGATGAAATTCCTGAGGTCCCAAAATCCAGATCCCGGAGATATAAGGCATCCAACATGACATTCGAGGAAATGGTGGAGATGGTCGCCATTTTGAGGAGGGAGGATTATGATGCCAAGCATGGGCCGTATAAAAGGCATAATCTTGTCAAGACCAAAATTATGGGGAAAGTGGTTAAAACTCTACACCAAAAATTCGGGGTGTACAGAACGAAGGAACAGTTCAGAAAACGTTGGTCTGATCTCAAGTTGCGGGAGCCCGACCAATACAAAAGAATAAAGAAAGTTATAGGAAAAAGTAAGTAATTTTCATGCTTTTTAAAAGCAAATTAGTAATACTTGTATTATGCTGCATGTTTTTTGCTTTAATCTAGCACAGTGAAAGCTAGCAACTTTCATGTTGTAAGTTTTGTAAGCATGCCTGTTCATGCGTTTTACCCCAAAAATTATTTTTGAACACTCAAAAATTTTAAAATAGTTTTGTTAAAAAACAAACAAACAAAAAAAAAAGGTACAAACAATAAAAACCTTTTAAAGCAAAAAAAAAATGTGTGGCTTAATTATGTAAATGTTGCCCAAAGTTCGCAAAATTTGGTTTTGTGTTTACACTGACAATGAAGGGTATTTAATAATGCAAAATACACATGGCACTACAAGTGCACTAGGAGAACCTAGGAGAAACATAAAAGAAACCAAAACAAAAAGACAATACAAATACATTTTCGCAGAAAGATTTTATTTAACAAAAATATCCACAAAATATTCCACATATTGCTGCCGAACATCACGGCCGGTTTGGGGGGCCAAGCCTGGACGGCCAGCTTCCAGGGCCACTAAATTGGTATTGTCCTGTAATGAGGCCTCAGGCCCACTCAAGGTAAGATAATTTGGGGAATGGACCCGTAAAAAATTATGTAGGACACAACAGGTCATGACCACATGGTTCCATTTATAGGGGGCAAGGTGGATGGAGGTGAGGAACAAGCGGAATGGGCTGGCCATGATGCCAAAGGCATTTTCCACCACCCTTCTGGCTCTGGCCAGCCGATAGTTAAACACCCTCCTCTCAGGGGTGAGGGTTCGTTGAGGAAATGGCCTCATTAAATGGGGACCCAGGCCAAACGCCTCATCCGCTACAAAGACAAATGGGAGTCCCTCCACATTCTGCTCCGCTGGTGGCAAGGCCAGCTCATCTGATATGAGCCGTTGGCCAAACTCTGACTGAGAAAAGACTCCTCCATCCGACATACGTCCATTTTTTCCTCCATCCACGTAAAGAAATTCTTAGGTGGCCGACACCACTGCCATCATGACGATGCGGTGGAACCCCTTGTAATTGTAGTAATAGGATCCCGAATGGGGTGGTGGTACGACCCGAACATGCTTGCCGTCGATGGCCCCTCCACAGTTTGGAAAGTTCCATCGTTGGGCAAACTGAGATGCCACATTCTGCCATTCATGTGGCGTAGAAGGGAACTGTGGAGTTAAACAAAAAAAGATTAATACTTTCAGACATAAACATTGCAAGCAGATTTGACAAAATCATTCCTGGACAACTTTAAGATAAACTTAGAAAGATTGTTAAATGATTTGTAACCAGCAAAAAAGCCCAAAAAATAAATAAAAATAAAAATAAAAAAAATACACAGTCACTTCTCAAATCCAACAACCCCTCTGATGAGCTATTTAAGATCTTTTATGGGGGGGGGGGGTTGAAGATGAGTTGGGGACCTCACAAATCAAGGCTGTAGCACTCTGGATGAATTGAAAGAAAATGTAACATTCCTAAGCAATCTTTAGGGGGCGTTTAGGGTAAAGCACTACAATGGAGCAACTAAAGAAAGGTAAGTGACTAGGCTAGGTGGGTATGGCCCCAGGATAGCATGCTGGAGAGGTTAGTTAGGGGAAATATGCATGTAGGCCAAGAAAAAAAATTCACAACATGCATGGGGAGAAAGGGGACATTCCCAGCATATTAGAATCATGGGAATTAGGGACTGATGAAAGAAATAAGAAACATTGTTAAACAAGAAAGACATAAAATGTGATGTTTTAAAGTAGAAAACTTACCTTAATATAGTCCTCCTGCAAAACTTGAAGGATGGCAGAACAAGTCTCTGGTATAATGAGCCCAGAGCCTGGGGGGAGATGCCTGTTGAGAACTTGAGGTCCTGCAGGCTTCTCCCAGTCGCCAGGTATCGCAACGTGGCGATGAGCCTCTGCTCAGCAGTGATGGCTTCCCGCATAACGGTGTCCTGACTGGTAATATAGGGGGACACCAAAGCCAAAAGATGCTGAAATACGGGGTCAGACATCCTGAGAAAATTCCTGTAGTCCTCAGGATTATTCTCCCTGATCTCCCGCAACAAAGGCATGTGACAGAACTGGTGCCGCTGGAGCAACCAATTCTTGGTCCATGAACTCCTCCTCACCCTGTTCATGGCCTGGAGTCGGGATACAGCATGAACCCCTGCTCCAACTACAGCACGAACTCTACGACGAGTACGTAGCCACAACATGGCTAGATAACGGTCGGCTGCTCAGAACGCATTAAAAGAACGCACGGAAGAACAGCAAGGCCTATGAAGAACGAGCTGAAAAACAGGAACGAGCAGACAAGAACGCACTGAATAAACAGATACGAACTGACTACAAGCACTGAAAGACAGATACGAACCCACAAGCACAAACTGAACTCCACAAAACGATCTTCAAAGCACGAAGACTGAAAAGCGCGAATCGTCTCTCACCAAACTTTTACTAACACGCGGTAACACGAAATTAGCAAAAGCGTCCCAAAGGGTGGCGCCATTAGAACGGAACTTCCCCTATATAGTGCCGTCGTATGTGTTGTACGTCACTGCGCTTTGCTCGAACGTTTTTTTTCATGATCGTGTGTACGCAAGACAGGGTTGAGAGGAAACAAGAAAAATAAAGTCGAGAAAAACGTTGTTTTTAAAAATTACATTAAAAACGATCGTGTGTACGCGGCATCAGACTCTGTTTTGGTTCTTGTCCTGTACCAGAACAGAAAGGAGTAGGGAAAAAAGTGAGGAGAGAGGGCTTTTTTCTTATTCAGAAGAATCTCCACAGGAAAAGGACATTTTTTTTTTTTTTTCTCAATAGATTTTTATTGAAAATTTTTCAGTTTAAACAGAGACATGAAACATACATTAAACATATCTCATAAACTTGTGATTCTATAAACAATTGGTACAGTATTACACATGGAACCAATATCACGTCTGACTTAACGGTCAGTGAACCCTCAGCTAAATTGAGCATGTTAGAGCAATTTAGTTGAACTACACATTTATCAGGCACTGTGTTATCACAGAGTATTCGAAGTACATTGAAATAGATTACCATAAAGCTGATTTACCCATGGAAGAGGTTGGTGGGGGTCTCCCCTCTCGGGCACCCCTAAGGGGAGCATAACTGTGTCCTAGCAGATACCCCCTCCCCCTCAACAGGACCTGCAAACCCGTTTCAGGAATACTGATTAATGGAAGAAAAGGAAAACAGAACAGATAGGAGTTACAACTCAGACTAACGATCAAAGATCAAAAACCCGTACTATTCCTGGGGATTCAACCCATCCTATCCACTGCTTCCACATGTGAACAGCCCTTTGTGTGTTCGCATGTCGCAGCGCCAGAGTCGTTTCATGTGTGAAATGTACATGTGTGGTGTGAACCACATCTTTCAACGTGGGAGGGAGTGGGTCTTTCCATTTTCTAGTTATGCTGATTCTTGCCGCTAATAGAATATGGGACAGAATGTTCCTAGTTGGGTTAGGGTATCTGTCAATAGATAAGGAAAGTAAGGCCAGAGAGGGTTTTTTTGGTATGTTTGTATGAGTCACGTCTGCAATCAGTTGGAATACTGAGTTCCAAAAGTGTGTAAGCTTGGGGCAGTTCCAAAGTATGTGCAATAGGCTACCTGTCCTTCCGCAATTCCTCCAACATCTGTCTGTTAGAGAGGGGTGGAATTTTGAGATTCTAGCTGGGGTCAAATACCAGCAGTAGGTTATCTTGTATGCTAACTCCCAAAGGGTTGAGCAGCTGGTGGATTTATACGTAGATTTACAAGCCATTTCCCATTCATTATCAGAGAAGGTATGTCCCAAGTCTTTTTCCCAATTGATTAATGGTGTAGATTTGACGAATGTAGTTTTGTGTTTGAACAGATTGTAGAATATGGAGATACCCTTGCTGTGTTTCGGGGGTGAAGTTAGAAAAATCCATGCTTTTTGGGGGATTGTACATGTCCAGGAACTAAGTGAGGTAATACAATGCTTGGTGCGAACATATAGAAAAATGTCGGAACTAGGAAGACAGTATTCTTCCTGTAACGAAGGAAACGATTTCATTACTTTTTTGACCATTAGATCGGAGAGATAGTTAATGCCCATCTCCTTCCATCTCATGAATGAAGTTGACTCCATTAAGTGGTGAAGAGTTTCGATGGGGATGCATATATTGGAATTCACAGGACTGGAAGTTGAAAGTTGTGTGAGTTTGGCCCAGGCTTTGGTTGTAGCCACTAACGTTGGGGAAATGTGACGGGGAAGTTTCGCCCCTAGGGACAGCGCTATTAGCCAAGATAGTAGGTTTTTGCCCGGAATTGACGTAGATTCTATATTCCCCCATAGTGAGGAATTTGGGGTAGGCGAAAACCATATTTTGGATGGGGTTAGAATGGATGATAAGTGATAATCTTGAAGATTGACATAGCCCGTCCCCCCCGCCAATCTGTGTTTAGACAATTGAGTGTGGGCGCATCTAGGTTTCTTTCCTTGCCATATATATTTTGATAGGATTGATTGTAGTGAATTAAAGTAAGTAGTAGGTATAGGGATAGGAATGGTCCTAAATAGGTAAAGAATTTGGGGGAGGTGGAACATTTTGAACGCCGCAAGGCGTCCCAACCATGAAAATTCAACTGACGCTAACCTGGTGAGGTCCTCCTGGAGCTTGGTACGGAGAGGTAAATAGTTAGATGCGAATAGATATTTTGTCGCTGAGGTGAGTTGTATTCCTAGATAACTTATGCTATTTTTCGCCCATATGTATGGGAATTGAGTTTTGAGTCGTTTACCAACATCCGCACCTACACCCAGATCCAGTATGTTCGATTTAGTTTCATTTACTTTATAATAGGAAATAGTGCTGAACCAGGCGAGCGTCTTTTGAACTTCCAGTAATGATCGTTCTGGGTCAGAGATAATGAGGATTACATCATCCGCAAATAAGCTTATTTTATGTTCCATATCAGCTATAGGGATACCTGTGATTTTAGTATTAGATCTAATGCTCTCTGCAAGTGGTTCCATAATGAGGTTGAATATCAGGGGTGACAGTGGGCAACCTTGTCTAGTCCCATTGGTTATTTGGAAAGGTAACGATAGGGTTTCATCTGAGAACACCCGGGCTGAGGGGTTGGAGTACAGCGCCATTATGGAGTCATGAATTTGTCCTGTGAACCCAAATTTATTGAGAACCGCCGATAAATAACCCCAGTGCACCCTATCAAAGGCTTTTTCGGCGTCAAGGGAAAGCAGGACGGAGGGGATTTTCTTGGATTCTACATGATGAATAAGATTAATCATTCGTCTAGTGGCATCAGATGCTTGGCGACCTTTGGTAAAACCGGATTGGTCTTGATGAATAAGGGAGGGAAGAATGTTTTCTATTCTATTTGCAAGGAGCTTGGCGTAAATCTTCACATCCAAGTTAAGTAGTGATATTGGTCGGAAATTTTTAGGTGAGGTGGGTTCCTTCCCAGGCTTAGGAAGAGTGACTACCCTAGCGCTAAGCATTTCCGCAGGGAAGGATGCGGAAGTGGCGGCTACATTGAAAGTTTGGCAGAGGGAAGGGGCCAAAATAGTTTGGAATAGTTTGTAATATTCCCCAGTGAACCCATCCGGGCCAGGGGATTTTGCAGAAGGAAGGTTGTTTATTACTCGTAATATTTCGTCTATCGAGAAGGGGCTATTTAGAGAAGAGAGTTGTAGTGGGGTCGCAACAGGGAGATGAACTTTATCAAGAAAGGATTGTATACTCTCCGGGGAGGGTTGTGTGATGGAGGGATCATTCTTGAGGTTATAAAGACCCTCGTAATATGTGCTGAAGGCATTCGCGATATCGTGGGGTTTGAGGAGTTTCTCATTAGAGTGAGGGTGATGTAGGAAAGGGATTTTCGTTTTACTCCTATAACCTTTGATTCTGAGGGACATTGCTTTACCCGCTTTATTTCCCGTGGTGTACGATTTGGCTTTAAGCAGTCTATATGTTTTTTCGTGTTTCTCGAGAAGGAGGGATTTCAACTCGTGGCGTAATGTAAATATTTTTGCTTGTAAGAAGGGGGAGGGTGTAAGCTTGTTTTGGGACTCAGCAGTGGACAAGTCTGCTGTCAGTTTGTCCAGTGTTTGGGTCCTGGCTTTCTTCGCTCTGGCTCCCATTTGTAAAAATACACCCCTCATCACAGCCTTATGGGCATTCCACACCACCACCGGATCTGCCACAGTCCCCTGATTGATTGCAAAGTATTCTTCTAGGTGTTGTTTGATAGGTAAGGAGTAGCAGGTGGTACGAAGGAGGTAGTCATTGACTCTCCATATGTAGGAGTTAGACTGGGGAAAATCCCCTGTTATAGACAAACTAACAGGGGCATGATCCGACCAGGTGGCGGTGTGTATAGTAGACTTAGAAACCCTCTGTAGCAAGACCTTATCAGTAAGAAATAGATCTATTCGGGAGTAGGTGTTGTGAGGCGCCGAAAGGAAGGTAAAGTCCCTCTCGTTCGCATGACAACACCTCCACACGTCATACAAATCATTGGAAGCAATAAAGCCTTCTAAAGGAGAAGAGCGTCTTTTAACACCTGACGTTGAGTCCATGTCATTGTTTGGGACCATGTTAAAGTCCCCGCCCAGCAGAAGATGACCTTGTTGGAGCTTTCTGGCAATACGTATAGTCTTTTTAAGGAAAGCCATTTGGCCGTAGTTAGGAGCGTACACAGAGACAATGGTATATGGGACATGGTTAATTGTGCATACCAAGATTATATACCGTCCATCTAGATCTGATTCACAGTGTTTAAGTTGAAAGTTCACTGTGTTTCTGATAGCTATCAGCACTCCTCGCTGTTTTTTGGAGTAAGAGGACGTGAACACATGGGGAAAAAGTCTGTGATGACAATTGGGGGTAGATTTGAGAGCAAAGTGTGTTTCTTGGACGCATAAAATGTCGCATTTATGGGCTATAGCAGTATTCCAAAGGGAGGATCTTTTGGCAGGATGGTTTAACCCTTTCGCATTCAGGAAAAGAACATTGAACCCCATGTTAGGTGTCAGAGTGGAAGGCGAATGTGTGCCCACTTACAGTTCTGGAGAGCGTTGAGTCAGCAGCAGTGTTGACAATCGATGTCGGATGAGAAGTCTTCCTCCGTTGCTTAATAAATTGAGAACAGTGGTCCCAGATGGAAACTATAGGGGTATATAATGGGTTAGATATGGCAAATTGCGACTAACAGGCAATTGGTCCGTGACCACCGTGCGGAAATTATGTGTATTAACTGGCATAAACAGGAATATGAAACAGAAGCAACAAAAAGAGAACAAATAGTAGGACCAGTAACGGGTAGCTCACTGGAGCAAATGGCCAAATAATGGGGTATAGTTCAGCAAACAGGCGTCAAAACGCAGAACCATTCCGGACGAGTCAGTCGCTCATACGTAGCTGTGTGGGCAAACTAATCAGTGGTTGCCTTTGTGGGGTCCATGGCCCACACCAAATGTGAAGGGGTTCGGAACCCCAGAGGACTCTTGGTGAGCAGGAGGGGGGTCCAGTACTATCCCCCAGTCCCGTAGGAGCTTCATGCCTCCCTCTAGGGTGGAGATGGTATGGGGTATGCCGTTATAGGTAACCAAGATAGTGGCAGGGTGGCGCCATTTGTACACAATCTTATGGTTGTTGAAGGCCTTAGTGATCGATAGTAAGTTCGATCGGGGTCAATTCAGGAAGCATGCTAGAGAACATGGTGCTGGCAAAGTTATGTAATTCTTTGGGTTGAACAGATTCTGGGATACCTCGTATCTTAATATTATTGCGTCTGGAGCGGTCCTCGAGTTCCGCGAGTTTGGACTTAACCCATAGAGATTCATCTCTTTGATCATGGTATGCATCCACCAATTCATTTACTGTGTCAGTGCACTCCTCCATCCTATGTTCAATAAATTGCACCCTATTGTCCATTTGTTTCATTTCTAATGAAAATCTGTTAATCAGTGACAATAGGTTGGTCATGAGAGAGGATTGCAAGGACACAAGCATGTCCTTCATAGTAGTGTCTAGTACTGGTTGCCCTAGGGTTGGAAACTGAGCTATTGAGGATTGTAAGGAAGATATGGCTGTGTCATTGTGTAGGCCCGTACTCACAGTTTCTGAGGCCTGTCCTGTCAGATCTATCCGCATCCTCGATTTTGCTGGGCTCTGGGAGACTGGGGTTGCTGGTGACGGGTCATGAAGGAAGCTTGGGGGTAATCCCTGCTGCATTTCATGCGTACGATCCCCTGGGAGACCAGAGACATTCGATGGATGCCGCGCTGTGCCTCCGGCGGCGCCATCTTGCCGCATGTGGCGAGGCTGATAAGCAAAGGATTGCAGCCGCTTCGGACCTACTTCCTGGCTCCGTTTGCGGGACATCGCGGTAGCGGAGCTCGCTGGGTATGTCAGGAGGCAAAGTGGTGCTACGGATGGTGCTGGAAGGCCCACAAAGGTGCTTTCGTCCGGTCCGGTGTGCGGAGCTCTCAGCTCAAGCAGCCATCCACGATCACGCGCAAGCCACGCCCCCTCGGAAAAGGACATTTTGGCTGTTCTATCTCCAAAATGAAATTTTTGTGCTAGTGGATGAGGAACGTTCTTGTTTAAAAACCAAAGCCTCTTCGAGTATAGGCCTCAAGAAAGTTTCTGAGCCTCTCAAGACCGTTCCTAGGCAGTCTGAAGCCTCGTACACACGAACGAGTTTCTCAGCAAAAACCAGCAAGAAACTTGCTGGCAGAGATTTTTTGCCGAGAAATTCGTTCGTGTGTATGGTTTCTCGTCAAGAAAAGTGACAAGTATCTCGACGAGAAAATAGAGATCCTGCTCTCTATTTTCTCGTCGAGATTCTCGTCGGCATGTTTCTCGACGAGAAAAGTGAGTGTGTGTACACTTACCTGTCCTCCCGGAAGCCCGCGCATGTTCGAAATGAATTCGATGCATGCGCGGTAGCTTCCTAGGCGTACGTAGGGTATACCAAGATGGCGGCGACGGCATCGAATGTGACGAGCGCATGCTCGTCGTAGTCGATGACGTCACCGCGTACGCTCCATTCAAAGAACCGCGGGTTCTTTGAATCGAGCGTGTGTACACTCGGCCGGGACAAGTTTCTTGTCCAAGAATCTCGTCGAAAAAAACGACATGTTTTTTTCGACGAGAATCTCGGCCGTGTGTACGAGGCCTGAGGTAAAGGTATGTTGTGCCTGGTCACAGCCCGAAAAGTTTTTTATACTTCCAAAACATTTTTCTCAGTAATATCCAATGGAAGAGTAGTTTTATTAACAAAAAAAATGCTTCTCTGGATTCTGTTATTGGTTGCTTCAATAGATTTATTGCAGTTCCTGTTAGGGCTTCTTTTGCTCTTGTGGGACCACGCAGTCTGTCGTTGCCTCTATGGAAATCTGTGAGACCCTTTCGGTCTGGTCAAAATGTATGGCTCATAACCCAGGCTCTATTCTGACAGATCTTTCTGTACTTCAGCACTTGGAACTTCTTCCAAAGCTCTTACAGTATTGCCTGAACAGTCTTGAGGATTCTCTTGAGCAGATGTCCAGACTTGACCTTTTGTCTGTTTGACTGCTTAAATACTGGTCTGCTGAACCAACCTGTAAAAAGGGAATAGACAATATGCCCTTTGCAGGTCGAGGTCTCTTTAGCAAACATCCAGACTTTTATTTAGGAAATTTAAGGTAGAAAGCATACTTTTGTCTAGCAAAAAGAAAGCCTTAGCTCTTGCGAACAAATCCTTTTCTTCTGGGTTTAGAAAGAATTCCTTGTGTTTCTCCCAGACTTCTTCCTCTGAAGCCTCGTACACACGACCGAGAATCTCGTCAAGAAAAAACACGTCGTTTTTCTTGACGAGATTCTTGGACAAGAAACTTGTCCTAGCCGAGTGTACAGATGCTCCTTTCAAAGAACCCGCGGTTCTTTGAATGGAGCGAACGCGGTGACGTAATCGACTACGACTAGCGTGCGCTTGTCACATTTGATGCCTTTGCCGCCAGCTTGCTACACCCTACCTATGCCTAGGAAGCTACCGCGCATGCGTCAAAGTCATTTCGAGCATGCACGGGCTTCCCGGAGGACAGGTAAGTGTACACACACACACTTTTCTCGTCGAGAAACATGCTGACAAGAATCTCGACGAGAAAATAGAGAGCAGGTTCTCTATTTTTCTCGTCAAGATTCTTGTCGGTTTTCTTGACGAGAAACCTGATAGCCGCGTACACACGACCGAGTTACTCTGCAAGAAAGCTCTGCCAGCAAGTTTCTTGTCGTTTTTAGACGAGAAACTCGGTCGTGTGTACGAGGCTTCAGTCTCATTTTGCCACAATCCTTGGGCTCACAAGCTGGCTAAACCCAGTTCTAATCGGTGACAGGCAGTGGCTTCGCTATGGGGGGCGGTCCGCACCCGGGTAACATCCGCCAGTGGCGTGACACCATCCCGAGGGTGAAGAAAGCCCTGGCTCCCTTTGGCATTTTTTTAGCCTAAACACATCTGGCGTGGCTCCTGTCTCTGTTTTCCTCCCCTGAGTCCTCCCCTCTCACTACTGCTCTGCTGAGCTGAGCCTGTCACTTCTTTTCTCCTCCCGGGTGGCGCGGCCTCACCAGCTGCCGCCTGGGTGTATTGTGTACCTGAGCCGTCCGCCCTGGGGGTGTCCTCCACCGCCAGAGCCCGAGGTGAGCTCTTGCAGTGGGGAGGTGTCATGGTACCTGCCACCCAGTCACACCTGAGCTGACCAGAGCTGCTGTGGTAAGAAGGAGGAGTGCTAAGAGGGGGGTGGTTGTTTTTACCACTGGACACAGCTATATCATATATATATATATATATATATATATATAGGATATAGCTGTGTCCAGCAGCACTCCCCCCCACTAGTTATCAGCTATATTTTATAAAGGTTTAGTGGCTGAACTGCCCACCCATAAACGTTCTGATTACTGGGGGGGGGGGGGGGGAGTGCTGCTGGACACAGCTATATTATATATGGCAACCTAGAGGGGAATTTCTTTAGTGGCTTGGTATTTGGGTAATTGTGCAAGTTGGGCAGCATAATAATATTTAGAGAAATTGAGAACACCTAATCCTCCGCGAATACGGGGAGTGTGTAAAGTAGGTTGTGGAAGATGGGGTTTAATTTTGCCCCAAATAAATTGGGAGGCTTTTCGTTGTAGAATTCTGAGGAAATATGCTGGGACCTATATCGGGAGTACTCTGAAAAGGTATAGGATCTTGGGCAGTATAGACATATTGATTACAGTAATTCTACCCATCCATACTAATGGTAAGGAAGACCATTTCTTCATTAGGGTGGTGAGCCGAGTCAACATAGGAGGGTAATTAGCCACAAATAAATTAGCTGGATTTGCAGTAAAAGTTATTCCTAGATATGTAATTTGTGTTGTTAACCAGGTAAATGGGAGGGATTCTTGTAATCGTGTTTGTAGGTCGGGCGGTATTGAAATGTTTGGGGTTTTGGATTAATAAGAATTTATTTTGAGTCCAGATATTAATTCAAATTTGGTAAGGGTCTCAATCAGGTTCGGAGCTGATATTAGGGGAGAAGTGAGGAATATCAGGACGTCATCAGCAAACATACATAGCTTATGTTGGTGACCACCTAGTTCCAGGCCTTTAATATTTGTGTTGGAGCGTATAAGTTGGGCTAGGGGTTCAATTGCCAAGGCAAAGAGAAGAGGGGAAAGAGGGCACCCCTGCCTGGTACCTCGTTCAATGTCAGGGGTCAGAACGGAATCCGGAGTAGGATACGTATGCTTTTGGATTTTGATACAGAGAAGAAATCCATCTCAGGAAATGTGTTCGAAACCCACATCGGCATAAGATAGAGTTAAAATAAGTCCATGATAGAGAGTCGAACGCCTTTTGTATGTCAATGGAGAAGAAGCAGGCAGGGATGCGGCAGGTTCGTGCTGTGTGGGCTAAGAGGGTAGCACGACGAATGTTGTCACCCGCTTGTCTGAAAGGGATAAACCCAGTCTGATCTTTATGGATCAGGGTTCCTATTATTGGGTTAAGCCGGGTAGAGAGAATTTTAGCTAGTATCTTAATGTCTAAGTTGAGTATGGACTATGGAAATTGGTCTGTAGTTGGACCAGGATGTGTCATCAGTATTTGGTTTAGGAATCATGGCTATGGATGCTAAGAGGGATTTAGTACTAAAGGAATGGTTAGTGAGGAGAGAATTGAAGGCTTCAACCATAGGAAGGGACATTAGATAGCAAAGCATTTATAGTAAGTTGCGGAAAAGCCATCAGGGCCTGGGTGTTTGTGTGGTTTTAACGTTTTTATTGTGGTGCGGACTTCCAAGTCTGAGATTGGCCTGTCAAGGGTTTCTTTGTGAGCAATGGAGAGGGAGGGAAGTTGAACAGTGGATAGGAGGGTATCAAAACTCGTTTGGCTGAATTTGTGAGTATCCGGATACAGGTCAGTGAGTCTTCTACGGAACTTATGGAGAATTTTTTGCAGGTTACTGGAGTAGGTATCTTTGGCAAGATGAAGTTGAATCGGTTTAGGGGTTCAGTCTACCTTACGTAGGGTCAGAGCCAGAAATGTGTTCGGTTTGTTTGCTTCCATATAGTAAGCATGTGTGGATTTGCGGAGAATCTTTTCAGCCGAGTCTGTCAGGAAGAGATCGAGTTCTAATCGTGCTTTATCATAATTTTGTTTATTTAACTGAGAGGACAAATTTTGGAAATTCTCTGATGCCTTATAAAAGGCTTTGTCTAGTTGTTTATGTTGTCTTATTAATTTACGTTGGTAGGATGCTTGACTGATGCAATCCCCTCTGATGGAAGGTTTAAGGGCTTCCCATAGTGTCAGGGGGTTTGTATCTGTGGGTGTATTGTTTGTAAGATAGTCCTTTACAGCGTTTTCTATGTCTTGTCTATATATTGGGTTGGCTAGTAAACTGACATTAATATACCAGGTTTGGAGATTTGGTCTAGGGACCAGTGAGGAGAGAGTCGTCATGACGGCATTATGATCTGACCAGGCACAAGGTATGATTAACGAGTCAAGTATAAGGGGTGAGGTACTAACGTTTACAAGAAGGTGATCTATACGGGAGAACTGCTTGTGAAAATGAGAGTAATGTGTGTATTGTCGCCTGGTAGGGTTATGTTCACACCAAGAATCTAAGAGGGAGTGTTGATTGAGGGGTTGTTGGTAGGAGAGGCGCTGGACATTTATGGGAGTCAGGGATTTATCAAAAATTGGATATATTACTTGATTTGAGTCGTCGCATATCATGAGGGTACCATGTTTATGAGATTCCACTACAGAAATCAAGTGGGAGAGGAAAGATAGTGTTTTTTTATTATGGGCATATAAGGAAACACTGGTAATTTCACTGTCCAGTAAATTACCGGTGAGTAATAAATATCTTCCTTCGGGATCTTTGATCTGTGTTGCTATGGCAATTTCTATAGTGACTTTATTGTAATAATTAGAGTTTAGGTAGTAACAGGATATGTGTACAGAGCCCCTTCCATCCCCCTCTATTGATAAACAGGAAATGGGTGGGAGGGGCTTGGAAAGGGTTTTTGGAGACACATGTGTTTAAACAACAGTTGGTGTTTTGGGAGGACAATAAGAGACATGACTGCCTGGAGCTGGAGAACTTTTGAGATGACTGAGCAAAGGACCATGGAGGACATCTTCACCCCTAAGTTGAGTAATTGTTTAGTTTACTTAACGTGTACATATTGTACATGCTTATATTTGTAGGCATATATTTTGTAAGCTACAAGTTGTGTTGTATTGTGCATCCTACAGTTGTATGTGCAGATTTTTCCTTGCTTAGTAAAGCATTGATACACTACAGAAGTTTAAGCTTCCTTGGTTTTACCACAAGAACTTGATAGACGCAAAGCATTACAATGGGGGCTCGTGGCCGTGATTTGTGCTAAAATTTCAACAGAAGTTTAAGCTTCCTTGGATTTACCACAAGAACTTAATAGATATGATCTCATTATGGAGAGTGAATGGTGTAGTGTAGGGATGGGCTATCTGTTCGAGTCAAACATGAGTTTTAGCGGGGGGGAAGGGATAAATTAGCCGATACTCTCCCAACAGAGCCACCAACGCGTCTGTCGCGTCCACCCAGGGATCTTTGGACCTGGCCACAAACCTCAATACATTCTGATTGAGTCGAGAAGCCAGGAAATCCACGTCTGGCGTGCCCCATCTCAAGCAAAGGAGTCGAAACACATCCGGGTGTAGCGACCATTCTCCTTGGTCCAGCATCTGGCGACTTAGGTAGTCCGCTTGCCAGTTCTCTACGCCCGGAATATACTCGGCCAATAGAGCCGGCACGCTCCGTTCTGCCCACCGCAGGATATGAGCGACCTCCAATGCTGCAGCCAAACTTCTTGTTCCTCCTTGATTGTTAACATACGCCACCGCTGTGGCGTTGCCTGACTGGATTCTGACTGGATGTCCCTGCAGCCTCTGTGACCATGTGGAGAGGCACTGCCTGATCGCCCGAAGTTCCAGCACATTGATCGGCAGGTGGGATTCTTCCTGCGTCCAGCGACCCTGTGTCTACTGTACGCCCCAAACTCCCCCCCAACCGGTCAGGCTGGCGTCCGTTGTGATCACCGTCCAGTGAAAGGGAAGGAACGACTTTCCGGATTGAAGGGCCGGAGATCTCAGCCACCAGACCAGGGAAGCCCTGACTAGTTGGCTCATTCGGATTTGACAATCCAGGGACAACGGAGATTTGTCCCACTTGGACAGGATCTCCTTCTGCAAGACTCGAGTGTGGAATTGAACATACGGTACCGCCTCGAAGGAGGCTACCATGAGACCCAGGACTTGCATGCAAAAGCGCAGCGACGACCACCTTGAGATCCAGGATTGGACGGACCCCGTCCTTTTCTGGGACTACAAACAGATTGGAGTAGAATCCCTGAAAACTTTCCGGCAGCGGCACAGGTACTATTACCCCGCGCATCAGCAGGTCCTGCACTGCCGCGTTCGGACGAGCCGGAGGAAGATGAAGGTTGGAGGGAAAAAATCTGTTTGGTGGACAAGAAAGAAATGAAACCACTTCGCAAACCCACTGGTCGGAAAGCAGGGAGGTCCACCAAGCAGCAAACTCGCAAAGGCAACCCCCCACCCGAGTCGGGCGGGGGCAAATCTTCATGCTGTTGCAGATTTGTTCGCAGGTTTATTTGGCTTGCGAAACCAGGGACGCTTTTGTCCCTCAGCTGGCCCCTTGTCGGTCTGAGAACGCTTACCTGCGGGCTCGGGCTGACGAAAAAAAACGCTTCTGAGCGGAAAAGAAGGGCCCTGGCCTACGGCGTGGCTCCTTACCTTTTCTGGATTGTGGGAGCAGTGTGCTCCTAACCCCAGTGACATTTTTAATAATGTCATCCAGCGAGGCTCCAAATAGCCTCTCTCCCTGGAAGGGCAAATCCGCCAGAGCTTTCTTGGAAATCTGGTCCGCGGACCAGCACTTTAGCCAAATCAGGCGGCGTAGAACCACAGCAGATACTGAGGCTCTGGAAAGCAAGGGAGTTGTATCTAAGACCGCATCGCAGACATACTTGAGGCCATGGACCAACTGGTCGGCCAGTTCCACGCAGACCGGGGAAGCCTGTTGCTCAACCAACTCGTGGTGCAACAATTTTGCCCATTCGGTAAGTGTCTGTGACACCAGGGCCATGGCCAAAACAGGCTATATCTATATCTTTCTTTAAATTGTGGGATGTATTTAATTTATATTGCTTTACGTCTTTTTTGTCTGCATTATCATATATGGCTTTGACCGTATTGCAGACTGATATTTATTGGTATGCCCGGTTGCTACGGTGCATCTATCTATCTATATGGCTGCACATATGGGCATATAATTCGAGAATTGTGCTTTTTTGCAACAATAGTAAACTTCCTTTTATTGTATTATCTGTGATTTTGGTCCAGTCATGTTAGCCGGTGCGGTTTTTACGACGATGGACATGTTGTTTGTGCTCCTTCTGGACTCATTTACAAACCATGTGGCCGCCCAGTGTCATCCTAATATCCCTCTCCCTTCCCCTCCCCCCCCCATTCGGGATGGATGACGCTTCCATTCAAGCACTCGAGAGCAATTCCCCAGCTCCCGAGTGCTGACTGGTAACACTACGCCTGCGCAGTGTCCGCTTTTCATGGAAGTTTCCATTGAATCAGCGGCTTACGCTGCGCTTGTTGTTCAGGCCGACGCGTGTGACGTCATCCCGGCGGTGCCGGGTTGATTGACATATGCGATGGGACGTGGCTACATAAGCACGCAGTTCCAGCGTGTTATTCAACTCATTCACAATTGCAATCTCTCTGTCGCTCCACTACCGGCCGTGCCGAGACTATAGGTATGTCTTTTCAGGTTTGAACCTTACAACCTTCTATGTTTAAATATTCCTTGCTAGCTAATTCTCTGTGTTTTCCACAGAGCCCGCTCGCTATATTTCAACACCTATCTGTGCTGTAGCTTTCACTCTAGCTACACACAGACTTCATTTGATATTACTTTGGCGAGTTTTCACCTGCTGGCTGTCGGGTAAGGATGTATTGCATTCTACTTGCCTAATGTGCGGTTAAGAGTTGCTGTCTAATACAGCAAACTTCTGAAACATATAATCCTTATGAACTATATCTATTTCTCTTTTTTGCCCCCTCCTTTTATTAGTGAGCGCACCCTGTTCTTCAAGCCAAGTTTGCCAATTTGTTCCTAACAGACTGCTTTCTCTCTTGATTATTATCATAATACTAATACCTCTCACTGAATTACTATATTGGCTATTCATTGGAGGCCATCTTGGCATATCTGTTGACCACTTGAAGTTCAACTTAAGATATCTAGGGTGAGTACTCTAGTGCTGAGTCTACTACCTTTGTCATCTACATTATTAGTTTGTTTACACAATTTTTTTTTGTTATAGTCTATTACTTACCTGACTTCATCCCCCTACCATCGGCTCGGCTGGCATTGGTCTTTATCGGGAGATTTACTCCAGACCCCCTTCTTTGTATTGGTTCTTCCCCCATGGGGGGTTGTTCTAATTGTTTTTACTCACTAATATTCAAGTTTAAAGACCTCTTCTTGTGAGTATATTTACATATTTATTTCTATACTCCTATATTTACTACTTTTTAATTATTTTCTCCTTTATATATATATATATAAATATACATTAAATACATACATGACAAACCTATTTTAGGTTAAATTAAATATCATGCTAATGTTTATTATTTAGTATAACTCCACTAAACAATATATTCCAACATTCTTTAACTGTTTTCCACACCCCCATGGTTTGTTTGTCCTGTTTGGAGTGCTATCGATTTCATGTTCCTGTGTTGTTCTATATGACACTGACCCCCTGATTGGATCCAAAATAATATATATAAAATTGCTTACTTCTCAATGTTATTGTCATGGATATGCAGTAGTGTTTGTCTGTCAGCTTACCTTCCTTCCCATGTGTTCATCTTAGAGGCCTGAGCCCTTTCACCTGGCTTCCTTTATAATCTCCTCCCAGCCAGACTCCACCCCAGGCCCTATCACAAAACACTATATTAACCTGTGCACTGCAAGCCTGCTTTGCTGATCAACGTGTTTGTTAGGCATTGTGTGTTTGGGTTCCTGCCTGCCGTGTGCTACGTCTGTCTCTCTGTTACATATTTGGCTTGTCCCCGACTATCCCTGTCTGCTCGTGACCCTTGACCTTCGGCTCGTTCTTTCGTTATCCTTGTCTGCTTGTGGCCCCTGACCTTCAGCTTGTTATTCGGTTCTCTCATATCTTGTGCTGCTGCTTCCCCTCTTTTCCCCTTATCCTACGGGGCGTGAGCTAGGAAACTCCAGGGGCCGCGACCTGGTCCCAGCCTGCAGCATAACATCCTCACCACTAGAGGCCCTGGAGAAGACCTGCTGGGTCTTAGACTCCGCGCCCTGGGGAATCTTGGCTCTAGCTTCCGTTAGGATCCCGGTTGTGCTCCTCTGGTCCCGCTTTCCACAACCACCCAGTTTCCTATCCGCAGCAGTCAGCCATAGGGTTCACTACCTTGCGGTGCACTCCTGTCCCCCTACGGTGTGCATCTGTCACCTGGCCACAGGTGACCTTGACAGTTATTTTGATGCATTATGAATTTGTGATATCTCTAATACATTGTATCTCTCTTTATTAGTCTTTTATGTTGTGCTTTTTGAAGAAGCGTGCCCTCACGTGAAACATGTCAAAGCTCTGAATTTTAGCGTTTGCCATAATTACATCTTCCACCGCCGGTATCTAGCCATCTTTCAGGATCCTACGTTTTTTGGAGAGTTTCCCCTCCCTCAGGCTCCGATTATATTTTTTGGGCGTTCCTCCAGTGGTTGCTACTTTATTATCCATACACATAATTGTTAATTCACTTTTAGAGGTTTTTTATCTTATTTAATGTCATAATTTGTACTATAATAAATTTGTTATATTTTTTTCAAAATATGATTTCTGTCATTCTGTGCCTACAAAGTCCCCCAATTTTTCCTTTCTAAAACAGGCCGTAAGGCAGACCCCACTACCGTGAACATGGACCGGGCCACCGCCTCGGCCCTCCTGTCTGCAGGGTCCTTAAAAGCAGGGGTCCCCTCTACCGGAATCGTGGTTACCTTGTTTAACCTGGATACCAGGGGGTCCACAATCGGGGGAGATGTCCATTTTTTTCAGGACACTCTCCTCAAAAGGGGTAACGGACCGCCAAGTGCTTTGGGATCGAAAAGGCCCGCTGCAGTCGTTCCCATTCTTTGTATATAAAGTTATCAAAATAAGTTAGGTAGGGAAACACCTTAGCAGTGCGGGCCGGCTTGTGGGACCCAAAAGGGACCGACACCTCGGTAGATGCCCCCCCCCATATCCTCCAACTTAAGAGTCTCCCACACTGCGGTGATAAGAGCTCCAACAAGCGCCTTTTCCTGCGCTGACACGGACAGAGTCATCCTCACTGTCCGAATGGTCCTCGTATGCATCATCTGACATGTCAGAACAGGGGCCCTGTGCCATAGCCAGGCCCGAGTCTGAATCAGAACTTTCCCCAGAACATGGTGGGGGGAGGGGGCGTTTTTTTACCCCCCTTTTTCCCCCACACACCTAATCCACCCTGGCAACAAAAGACTCCAGGACCGCCAACAAAGCGTCCATAGGCACCGGTTGCTATCACAGGGATGTCTGGGGAAGAAGCGCCAGCTTCTGACGCCATGCTGACCACACTCGCCTGACAGCCACTTAGGGACTAAAAGGCAAGATACCCAAAAGGTCCACCCTCCTAGCTGCTACAGAACCGAGGGGCCCCCCAGAGGACTCATCACCCTGACCCAGGTACTGCACAGCGTTGCGGTCTGCTCTCTCTCCTGTGCCTGAGGTGTTCTTCTGCGTCTGAGGTGTTCTGTTTGCGCCGTTCAGAAAGACAATCCCAGCGCTAGAGGCCAAAACTAAGCTGGAGCTACAAGAAAATGGCCGCAGACTGCCTCAGGAAAAGAGCGCGAGCTACAAGAAAATGGCCACCGGCTGCTTCAACAGTTACAACAAAATGGCACAGGCTCCGCCAAAATGGCCACCGATCGTTCCTGAGGTACTAGAAATCAGGCCGCGAACACGCTGGGCCTCCAAGCGGAGGCCCCCACAATGCTGACCAGACAACACCCCACATGGAGAGTGAACCCTGGATACCCAGCGCAGCCCCCAGCCAAGACCGGGAGCCCCCCCCCGGCAGGTATACAGCAGGCCCAGCTCACACAGAAGCATGGGGAGAAGGGAAAGGAAAGGGAGAGTGAGAGACCCCTAGTCGACCTCCCCAGGAATGCCCAGCTGTTCCATCCTGCCGAAACAGGTGGAACCCTACTTACCCGTCCTGCGGGGACAGCTAGACGCATTTCCGGACAGACCCATCACCCGAGCAGTACGGAGTGGCTGTCGGCCATGGCCCACTGTGACTCAGACAGCAGTAGCCCGGTCATATGTGTGCCCCGGAGCATATAGCTCACCGGCCACCCCTGGAGCAAACGGGGTATGTCCTGGCCGACCCAGCGCGTAGCTAAAAGGTCTGCTCACGCTCGATGGCTGGACTGGGGAGACTACAAGGATCTATATTATCCAGCCTGTCACCCAGCCGGCAGTTGGTAGTAGATCTCAGGATCAAAAAAGTAGAAAAAAGCAAAAAATTTCCAGGACCAATGGTCCCAACAGGGAGCCAGGTCCTTCTCCTATGCTAGGCAGAAAAAACTGAGCTGCTACATGTTTTTAACTGTTTAACATGTCTGCCTAGTCCTCTCCTGATAGCATATAAACCCTGAGGTCAAGAATAAAGGAGCTGTGTCCGTCCATGGACAAAAGAGAAATGCTTTTTACTTAGTTACAAAATTTACTGACAGAAACCAAGTAATTTTTCGCCTTCACCGATGTGCGCTGATAGGCTGAACTGGTGGGCATTGAGGAGGCGGCACTTATGGGCACCGAGGAGGCACTAATATGCCGCACTTATGGGCACTGATATGTGGCATTGATGGGTGGTACTGATGGGCATCACTCATCGCTAATGGGCACTGATTGCTGCCACTGATGGGCACCGATTGGTGACACTCTATTGCTATACTGTAATCAGTGCCCTGATTACATTCCTAGATGTCCCCCTGCGTGGAGATGCCGCTGATCGGCTCTCCTCACCACACACTGTCAGTGTGAGGCGAGGAGAGCTGATTACTGGCATCTCCGTGTATAGATTGGCTTCGCATTGTGTTCTAGCAACACGGCGCGATCGCCATGCTGCGCGTCCCCTGCGAGCGTCCGTTCTGGGAAGCCGTCATACGACGTTGTCCCCGAACGAGAGCTGCATCGCCCCGCCATCATTTGATGGTGGGTGGGCGGCAACTAGTTATAGTGGTTTTAGTCCCCAAAACAAAATGTTTTATTGAAGCTTACCAATTCGTAGATGTGACAGCTCCATTGGCTTTAGATTTTTTCTACTTTTTCTCTGTATTTTCACCTGGCAATCCTACCAGCAAGTCTTTTTTTCAACTTCCTTTACCTGACCAAGCTGTCCAGCAAAAGTGGCAGTTACAGGGTTGAGACAAACCATTTGCTATGGATGGGGGTGCTTGCAATTGTCAGCTTGTACTGATTTATGTAAAACCTTTATACCAAAATGGAATAAAACTGTTGCTTTAATGTAGGGGTCTTGAAACATTCTAAACAAAGGGCCATGTGTCTTTCAGACTTTAGGGGGACCAGACTGTGGGAAGTCAGAGAAGAAAATGTCCTGGCTTCAAACAATACCTGTTCTTTAAAATTAGGGGAGGAATAGTACCCCATTGTTGTCAGTGGAAGAAACAGTGCCCCATCATTGGTGTCAGTGGTAGGAATCGTGACCCAACATTGGTGTCATTGGGAGGAAGAGTGGCCTGTTGGTGTCACTGAGAGGAACAGTGGCCCATCATTGGTGTTAATTTGAGGAATTAAGCCCCATGGTTGGTGTCATTAGGAGGAATTGTATCCCAACACTGGTTTCAGTGCGAGGATTTGTGCCCCACTGTAGGTGTCACTGGAGGGAATAGTGCCACACCGTTGGTGTCAGTGTGAGGAATTGTGCCCTATCAATAGTGGTTGTCACGCAGCCCGGCCCGACACGTTTCGTCCTTGCGACTGTTTGCTTTTGGCTTTAATGCTGCTTTAGGAATTGGTTAGCTAAAATATATTTCATTTTTGTTTTTAATACTGCTAGAAATTACGTAGGACTCTAAAGGAAAGATGTGAACGTATTACAGTTTGTGCATGTCCTAACCCTGAAATGGCTGTTTAGCCAAAATTCCAATTCCTAGAGAATGCAGAGTGTGCTTGTAACAATCCTATGTACTAGTCTGTTATATGCTGGAGAAGAATTTTCAGACAAGAAGCACCAGGAGCATGGGTCTCTCACAAACTAGTAATTTGTACGTGGTGGCCATCTGTGTCTGTTTGACTTGTCTGGTTAGAACTAGTGTTTTCACATAATTTACTGATGTGCCGATACATTTTCAAGAATCACGTTGGTTTCCTTCACCTGCCTGCTATTAGTGACAGGCACCAAAAAGAGATAAGCGACAGTAAACAAAAAAGCAAAGCTGACCAAGGCGTGTCATTTTCC
Source organism: Rana muscosa (assembly GCA_029206835.1). Taxonomy (NCBI): domain Eukaryota; kingdom Metazoa; phylum Chordata; class Amphibia; order Anura; family Ranidae; genus Rana; species Rana muscosa. The sequence goes on along the minus strand of CM055118.1, from coordinate 941,754,056 downwards.
TTTCCATTCAGCCAGCGGGATGAACGGAAAAAAAAGAAAAAAAAAAGTTCCAATTTCCCCATCCACATGGGAATGGGGAATCACTCCTGCTGAGCTATTGTTCTACAATGGCGGGAAGCCTTCGCCATCAGAACACAATGAAACTATAGCCAGTGGTACTGATTGTTTGGAAAAAACCTGAAAGGGCGGTTGTATAGAAGTCGATTGATAGATCAAATTCTGAACAACCAGGGTGCCCATACATGGATCAAAATTCAGACAATCCCTGCCAAACCGTCCAAATATTTATTCATGTAAATAAACACAAGTGCTGCCCCTCAGTGTAAAACTGCAATAATATATGAGGCTTTTTTCTCATGCTACAGTCGTATAGTCCAACTGCCACGAGTGTGTAACACGGTTCGAGGTGGAAGTGCATGGTATTCCAGAGATACAAACCTGAGGTTATGGCTTTCAGAAGTGTATAATCTGGAGTGGAGGAGAATGTACACTGCATCATTATTTGAAAGAGTCCATTTGCTCTGTAAAGCATACCTATGTGGCACATGGTGGTGGATGACAGCTGTGTCATGATTTACAAAGGATTATATATTCAAACTTAAATGAAGATTTCATTGAATTTTTTGGGCCAGTCACTGATTATTGCACACATTTGTCTTGTTGCTAATTGTTGCACTTTTGAGTTTTAATTTCCCTTTAAAAAAAGTTTTTTGTTTTTTTTATTATTAAGCGCTGCACTCGTGTTTATGTATATTTGCGCGATTGACCTGTCAGCTGCTTTTCATACTCTAAGTGCGATTCTCTTTGGATTTATTGACCCATGTATGGCCGACTTAAACTGTGATAGACATAACAAACATTGTATATATGTAACCTTTTGTCCCCAAAACATATCTCACACACATTTCAGAAATATACTTTATTTTTTTACTCAACAAACACTTGTTAAAAATACAAGAACGTTCTTACAATTCTGGGAGGAAAAAAAAGTACATTGTACTTGAGTGGGAAGCATCAATGATTTGTTCATGATGTCTACACAACTCTAACATACAAAACAGTATTTGGGTTAATGCGAAACACACACATGCCATCTGACATTGTACATCACAAAAACATGAACAGGTGGCATCCTGTAGCATTTCTGTCAAGTAGTCTTAGCAACAAAAAAAATGAAAATGTCAAACTGATTAACTAGCCAGGGAGTTTAAGAATTTAACATGTGCAAATAAAGTGTACACTGCAAAAATTTACCAGGACTCCACCCTGCTGTAAACAAAAGGACACACAATGTAAACCTTCTTCTAGCATCTTAATCAAAACAGTGAGGCGATCCCATTCCTCCCTTTAAGCTAAACAACTCAGAGGACCTCATGTTACTAAATGTAAAAAGCATAAAAAAAAAAAAAAAAGCACTGGGCCAACATGGTACAAGATGAAGAGTTATGTGGAATGGCCAGGAGACCAAAGAGTAAGCTAAGAATCTGAGATGGGTAGAGACCTGGTTTTGAGAAAAGAGGTGTGGCAGATATAGGAAACCGTTAACCAAGGATCTAAGGAGGAGTGGACAGGTGTACCAGAGGTTAGGGTCACAGGTTTCCCAGGAGCAGTCACTGATAGCAGGTGAGCAGTGTACTAAAATAGAGAGCAGATATTAAGGGATGGAGAACTTAAGAGATGTGGGGGATAATGATTGTACTTGAGGGGCTTGGAAAGCAAAGAACAAGGATCTGAGTGACACATTACAAATGTGCTATGAGAGGAAAAATTGAAGGACAATAGTTGGCGTGAGATGAGAGTGGAAAAGGGTCCAATAGAGAGTTGCCAAAGGATCTGAAGATGAGATCACAGTTGGAGTGAGAAAGTGTAATGACATACTGCAAGAGTCTGGACCCTCATGGCAGGAGAAGCAAAGTTTAGTGGGAAGGTGAGGAGTAAACATCTATGAAGGAGCAGACTATCTGCGGGGAAGATGGCTGGCATATTGTAGATCAGCAGACAATTTGAAGTAACCAAGGAGAATATATGCAGAAGAGTAAACAGAGGAGATGAGATGTTGGAGGTCTGGTAGGGAGAGGGTTGAGGAGGAGCATACACAGATTACGGCAGATGAGGAGTGCAAGAGAGTGACCAAAACATAGAATAGTAAGTAACCAAATACTTGAGAGATGTGACAGGCAGGGGGATCACATGTATCAAATGAGGGGGCACAGATTGTGAGAGGTGCAGAGTGTACTAGGGCAGGCAAGAGCACATTGTATAAGGATTTGAGGAGTTGACCATTTTGACAGGGACAGAGATGAGGCCAAGTTAACACAGCTGGATGCTATATTTGTTTTTGTTATGCATTAAGTAGTCTTAGCTGTAAGAAGAAGAAAAAAAAAAAAAAGAGCTCAGACTTGTATAACAGTGCAAAAAGCAATGATGTTCAAAGGGATGTAGCAGCCAAATCGTATTTCACTTCAAGTCTGACCAATGAAATATGATTTTTAACTAGTTGTATTGATTACTGCACTTTGCTTACCTGTTATTAAACCATCCATAATTGTTAAAAAGTGGGCTATTTTGAAACACAAGTCTGAAAGTTTTTAGATTCAGGGATACAAATGCTACAGTCAATAGGCAACCGTTTGAAAACATGGTACAAGTAGTAAAGATTTGCAGATTTCCTCTCCAAAACCATGAGAGGTCACTTGGTGGCTATATTGAACCACGCACTCCCGATTAGAATTCAGCCTGGAAAGAACATGGTGATGCAAACAGCTCTTCAGAACAGAAAATGGGGGCAAATCTGCAAAAGTTTCTTAAAATCCTTGCAATGAACATTACCCAGCAGAATATTTTTTGGGTGTAAATAACAATTAACAGTATACAGTCAGACTTAAAAGACAGTAAGGTGGAGAAATAAGCTGTAAGGCTTCATAGATTTTTTTTTAGTGGGAAAGATACCAAAGAACCATTTGCCTGAAAATCTTCAGAAACATGCATAAAAACCCCCTACATAACCAGAGCTAACCGCGCAAGAAACAAATGACTAAGCACATCAGAGCAAGGGCCAGTAAAGATTTGGAAGGATAGAAAATTAGGGCTTTCAGTCCGATTAGAGGGCCAGTTGACACACCAAAATGCAGTTCAGTAAAGAAGCATTCCGTGCGAGTTTCCAGCACCGCAGGTGGACAAACTGCCCTTGCGATCAAGCACTATATATTTTTTTTCTGTGGTCCAGTGCATTTTGCAGCTCATTAAAATGAATGTACTGTCAAAATACACAGCATGGGAATGCTTGTGTTCCCGTACAATCCCGATATGAACTGGCCCTGAAAGATAGTTGAAAAAGTTGAATAGTATGAAATAGTCAAAAATTATTACTGCTTCATGCTACTCTATGTATCTAATATATGGGGCCTCATTTAAATGCAGATTCAAAGATTTCAGTACTTTGAAAGTCACAGACCTGGAAGAAGTATACAGATTAGTTGTACTAATTCCACTTTGACTTTCATTATTTTCATGCTTGCTTGAGGAGGTCAAGATCTCAAGTAATGAAGCAAAAAAGACAGCATCTCATAAAAAGGAAGTCTGCAAAGGTAGAATGTGGCATGTTGCAAATCACCTGACACAGGTTTGGGGAACAGAGGATAGTAGTATGGTAAGTAGCAGACTGGATATAAAACAAAGAAGAACTTGGGAGATGTGTGAATAGAAGAGCATACAAAGAATATGGATGGTGATCATCGTAATAGACATTAAAAATAATAGTAAGTGATTGAGGACTTTAGAAATGTGGTGGGGGGGGAATGGGATCCATGTATTAAATGAGAGGGTGCAGCTTGCAAGAGGTGAGGAGTGTACTGGAGAGTGCAAAATCACACTGAACAAGGTTCAAAGTAGAGCTGGTAGTTGTGGCACAGACAGGATTGAGGGATTTTGGAGGATAAGGAGTGCTACTTGCTATATCTAATAAAAAAATGTAAATACTTTGGCCCTAATCATAAACACACGGCAGGTGAAAAGTGTCAGACCAAGTGATTCAATCAACAGGAAAATGTGAAATACAAAAAAAATGTCAGGTGAATATCTACCATGCAATATTAACACAATAAAATGTAATGGGCCGGGCCCTTCATATATTTTTTTGGAAATATAATCTTGGTTTTTAAAGCTGTTCTAAGACATTTTAGATCAGTGCAGCTTTTGCATGTGTATACACCGATCTTTGAGTGCTCATCAAGCCACAGGGCAAAGCGTTCATAGCATGAAAAAAAGCTTAGAAGCCAACAATAGTGCAGTCATTATTCTACATGGGCAACTGGCAGCAAATGAAGACCACAAGATATGTCCTGTTGCAATCTGTTCAGTGGTGGCTATGAGGTCTGTACACATCACCAGCTGTGCTCTTGTAGAGATTAAAGCAACCACTACCAGCATTACTGGACACAAATGCAGCATGACAGCACCTGTGTATGCATTCCCTTTACAGTGCAAAATCTAGCTCAAAATGGGCCTGACAGAGTAACTTAAAAATCAACTTTTAATTAACAGTAAATATATAGCAGTGCTTTGAGAATTACTGTATGCATTTTTTATATGTAGATTAACACATGTGCTTAAGCTCTGCCAAAAACTGAACTTCGGATGCTAAATCTAAGCACCTTTCTGCCAATAATACAAAGATAAGTGGCACTATTCCAATTGGCAGCAGACTACAACTCTCAACTGGCACATATCGATTTCACTTCCATGCTGCTCAAAGCCTAAAACCTAAACCAATAATTAGAAACAAAAAGTAATTTGAACAAACTTTAAGCTGACCTGTGACTTAACCAAATTCTTTTATGGTCTTTGTATGGCAAGGAAAAAAAAAATATTCTTTCAAAACGCCTAGCATTCTGTCACTGACAACTTTGTTCCGATTGTATATATTTTTTTATAACACCGATACAAAACTAAATTTCTTTTAATAAAAGAGCAACAAACAAACAAACATAGAAATCAGTTGGACATACAGAAAAAAACCAAAAAACTAATGGAAGATAGTTTGACGCGTTTTTTTCCCCACTAAAAATGGCCACAATGATTCTCTAATGCCAACTCTAAATGGTGTCCTCTGTCCAATGCCAAGCCCCTCCAGCTTGGAGCAATCAAGCTGTGGGTTCCATGGTCGAGGAGTTGGGCCAACGGGTTCATCCGTGATCTGAAAAAAAGTAAAAACACAAACATCCAGCACCAGTCTGATAGGGACAACAAAATACAAGTATTAAATATAAAATTCTACACTAACCCAGTTAAAAAAAAAAATTGTCCTTCCCCCAACATCTGGATTTCCCACTCGACAGTTAAAACAAAGTCTATCATGAGTTTAGATGGTCTTCCCCTCTAACTACTTACATTTGTTGCATTTTTCCTGTCAGAACAGTTCTGTGTTCTCTTATTTGTGTCACTACTGTTCAGTGTTTGTAGCCATTTAAAGGCTCCACCCAATCTTTAGGAATCCTGCCATGAAAGAAATATGTAGACTGCCCACTGATGACCTCTCCCAAAAATGCTAACTGCCTGGCCATCTTCCTTCAATACGTTTAGTAATCGGTCTTAACCACTTTAATACCGGGCCTATTCTAGCACTTCTCTCCTACATGTAAAAATCATCATTTTTTTGCTAGAAATATACACAGATTCCCCAATCATTATAAATGTTATTTTAGCAGACATCCTAGGGAATAAAATGGCGGTCATCGCAACTTTTTATCTCGCACAGTATTTGCGCAATAATTTTTCAAACGCCTTTTTTTTGGGGGAAAAAAAAAACGGTTTCAGGAATTAAAAAATAACAACACAGTAAAGTAAGCCCAATTTTTTTGTATAATGTGAAAGGTGATGTTACGCCAAGTAAATAGATACCCAACATGTCACACTTTAAAATTGCGCAGACTCGTGGAATGGCGCCAAACTTTGGTACTTAAAAATCTCCATAGGCGACGCTTTGAAAATGCTTACAGGTTACTAGTTTAGAGTTACAGAGGAGGTCTAGTGCTAGAATTGTTGCACACACTAACGCACGCGGCGATACCTCACATGTGTGGTTTGAACAGAATTTACATATGTGGGCGGGACTTGCGTGTGTGATCGCTTCTGAGCGCGAGCTACCGGGGACAGGGGCGTTTTAATTTTTACACTTTTGTTTACATTTTTATTTTTCTTGATCACTTTTATTCCTATTACAAGGAATGTAAACATCCCTTGTAATAGGAATCTATTGTGACAGATCCTCTTTATGGAGAGATGCGGGGTCAATAAGACCCCACATCTCTCCTCCAGGGCTTGAAAGCATGAGATCGAGAAAAAAAAAAATTTCACCAATCTCATGCCGACAGCCGCGATCGCGGCTTTGTTTACATCCGATAACCCGGGCGTGATGTCATAACATCGCGCCCGGGCCTCCGGCGTGACCATCTGGTCACAAGAAATCTCTATCGTTGTCATCCGGTGCCGGCCGATTCTTCCTCCGGGCCCCCGATGGCATGGGAGAGCCCGGAGAAGCACCGGATGGTGGCAGGAGGGACATCCCCTCCCATCGCCTATAAGAACGATCAAGGGGTGGAACTGCCGCTATGATCATTCTTATCGTGCACAGAATCGCTGGCTGGAAAGAATGATATCTGAACGATGCCTGTAGGCATCATTCAGATATCCCCGCACAAAGTCAAGGACGTCATATGACGGCGTGCGGTATTGAAGAAGTGGTTAAAACATTTATGCAGATAAGAACATCTGACTTTCCTTGTCAGCATACCTATTCCAAGTTAGTAGTTTAGTATGTACTAAAGCCAGTAGGTTTTATTTACTAAAGCTTGAGACTTCAAAATCAGGCTCACATCTGCAAAGAATCCAATCAGCTTCTAATGTCAGCTTGTTCAATTAACCTTTGGCAATAAACCCTGGAAGCGGATTGGTTTCTATGCAGAAGTAAGACTGGTTTTGCACTCTCCAGCTTTAGTAAATAAACCCCAGGGTGTCAAAACAAATGTGAAGCAACTAGGATTTCCAGCCTCGGTCTGTTCCTGTGTTTGGGCTAGGCCTTCTGACTTGTACACCTTAAGGCTCCACATACACTAGCAGCTCCTAAACTTGAGTTTAGGAGCTTTTGGCACTTTTTGCTGAGGTTAGAGGAGATTCAAGGAGGTTAGGGGAGGTTCAACCTCCCTCTCCTGAACGCGGAAGAATTACGTTCAGGATAGGAACATTTTGACCAAGTGTACATGAAGCCAAATCTGACCTGTTTTTGCTTAGGCTTCTGGTCTTCTTTTTGTATTGCCTCTGACTTCTGTTGCTTTCTGCTTAAATTTAGTCCCAATTACAAATCCACATGTTCATGCCTGTGTACTGCTCCCAAATACAAATTCACCTGCCTTTCCTGCAATTGTTCAGCTAGGATATCCTTTGGAACCCATATTGAGAGCTGTTCTGCCTCACATGTCCATATGTACAATTAATAAGAAAGACAAGACGATTCCAGTCCCTGCATCCCAATGAGATCAATTTTCTGAGATTTCTGTATCTGCTCAATATTTCCACTATGTTTTAGTCATCCTAAATCCTAGGAGTCCCCAGAACCTCCATATATGGCTATCTGTCCCTTGCTTTCCCTAACAGTCTTGGTAACAGTCACCAGAAGTCACATTTTGAAATTGAGAATCATTCAACAATTCACCAATGATTTCTACGGAGACCCGCCATGTACAATAGCTCTTCAAATCCACTAATCTGACTCTAAAGCTCCACCCTACCCTTTTTATGGCTCTTTACAGACAGATCTTCCCTCTTTTCTACTGTGATTTTGTGACATTGCACTTCTGTCAGCAGTGGAGTAGCAGTCCTTCCCATCTCTGTGTGTATTCCAATACTTTAATAGCACTAAAATGTGCGTGAGCTTTTGTTTGCATCCTTGAAATGCAGCTTGGTAAAAGGAATGGACAAAGTGAGAGATCGCACTGTTCCTCCACAACTGCTGAGATGCTGCATAGGAGAAAGCAGAGCCTTCGATACAAGTTCCTTCCGATTATTTCATTCATCTGTTCTGTCAGCCAGGGAGGAGGAAATTAAAAGTACATGCTGTCGACATAACAGCAAGCATTAGCACTGCTAAAAATCTGACTCTCAATTCCCCTTCCGTAAGAACACTTTAAGAAACTTTAGAACATTAATATTGAAATACGTATGGGCACATAGACGCCCTAGAATCTCATACGCTGTACTGACTAAGGAGAAGAAAGCAGGTGGGCTGGCACTGCCAGACCCTAAAAAATACCATCAGGCAGTTACTATCTCACGATTAACAGACTGGATTCACAATAATAAAAATAAAAGTCGGGTTGAGATAGAGTTTAAGTAAAGTAGATTTAGGTAAGATGGTGTGGATTCCACGGTCATACCGACATTTAGCAAAAAGCACAAATCCACTGACAGAGAATGCTTTCAGAATATGGGATCATTTATGTAAATATTATTATTGGGAGCACAACTCACATTTGATTTCACCATTAGATACAAATTATTTTACACCTGGGAACGAGGATTACCTGTATTTTGTCAGATGGGTAAAAAAGGAGACTATACAGCTACAAGATGTGATGATGGGAGTTAGGATTTGCACTTTTTTTTTTTTTAATTAAAGCAAAAATGGGGTAGCATGCCACTAAATAAATGGAGATATGCACAAATACAACACTTTACACAAACTATACCACAGCCACTACGTGGAAAAGATAGACTTAAGCCAATAGAAAAATTGTTTAGTTCAGCATAGTATTTCAAAATATATAAAAAGGTACTAATAAAAGAAATAGAACCTGAATTCCCCACCTATCTTGGGAAGTAGGAGCAAGAACTGGGGGTAATACTAACTGAGCAACAGAAGAGGAAAATATTAAAACTGGCATGTTGTATATTAAGGGAAGTTAAGACGACAGAAATTAGTTTTAAACACACACCTGGATGTTATTTGATCCCAATCAGAGCTCAGAAGCATCCCCTCTGTGTTGGAGGGAGTGCGGCTCTCTGGGGACTTTCGCACACTTATGGTGGGAATGCATTAAGATACAGGCCTTCTGGAGGGAGATCAGCGAGGCTATTCAGAAAATAACTGGGGAATATATGCGGGTTAAACCCTGGGAATGTTTAGTCCATAATACTGTTAAGCCTATAGCACACTATAAGAGATCCTTGATACCACACCTGTTAAATGCAGCTAGGGGCTTGATACCTAGATACTGGCAAACACCAAAAACCCCAAGTGTGAGGGAATAGATACTAGAGATTGACAAGATTTGTTCCATTGAAAGGACTATACATGAAGGGGTGGAGCGAATAGAAAGATATAATGAAACCTGGAAAAAATGGCTGGGAAGTACTTGGAAAGTGTGATGCAGGGGACTGAGAATATATGAGAGTATCGTGAGTATGTAGAAGATTGACCAGTTGTGGAAGAATAAAAGAAGAAGAGGGAGAGGAGGGGGATATGGAGACTGTTTTGTGTTTTTTTTTTTGGGGGAGGAGGGGGTCTGTAAAAATGTATTTTTTCTTTAAACACAAATAAAAGTTATTGAATACAAAAAACAAATCTGACTCACGAAAATGTTCTTGCTATTAAAATGTAGGCACATGATTATCTATTGATAGAGGAGGTTTTGAAAGAAATAATAAGACCTTTACAGTGAGGCTCAAGGCTTTATACCTTCAAGCATTCTATGCATGAAGGTAAAAAACATTGTGTGCAGCAGCCCCTCCCCAATTCTTACCTGAGCCCCATCTTGATCCAGCAATGTGCACTCTCCCTACTCATTAACCATTTCCATACAGGGCACTTATACACCTTCCTGCCCAGACCAATTTTCAGCTTTCTGCGCTGTTGCACTTTGAATGACAATTGCGCGGTCGTGCTACACTGTACCCCCACAAATAGAGCTTTCTTTTGGTGGTATTTGATCACCTCTGGGATTTTTATTGTCTGCTAAAAAAAATAAAAAATGACCAAAAATTTTGAAAAATAAATAAAAGTATTTTTTTTGTTTCAGTTACAAAACGTTTTAAATAAGTACGTTTTCTCCTTCACTGATGGGGCTGCACTGACGGGCACCAATGAGGTGGCACTGATAGGTGGCATGGATAGGCGGCATGGATGGGCACAGATAGGCGGCACAGATGGGCACGGATAGGCGGCACGAATGGGCATGGATGGGCACTGATAGGTGGCACGGGTGGGCGGCACTGACGTACTGTAATGGATGCCAATCAGTGCCAAGCAATAATGCCTGCCAATCAGTGATGCCCATTGTGGGCACTGATTGGCATCCATTAGGGGGCACTAACTGGCATCCCTGGTGGTCTGGTGGCATCCCTGGTGGTCCAGTGTGGGCATCCTCTGGGGGGCTGTGCTGATAATCGATCAGCACAAACCCCCCCTGTCAGAGGAGCAGCCGATCGGCTCTCCTCTACTCGCGTCTGACAGACGCGAGTGAGAAAAAGCCGATGACCGGCTTTTCCTGTTTACACTGTGATCAGCCGTGATTGGACATGGCTGATCACGTGGTAAAGAGTCTCCGTCTGAGACTTTTTACCTAGATCGGTGTTGCGGGGTGTCACACTGACACCCCCCAGCAACGATCACCGCGATGCGCGCCCCCGGGGGCGCGCAACGGCTCAAAATCCTGAGGACGTCATATGACGTCCTGTCAGGATTTTGAAACCACTTTGCCGCCGTCAATCCGCTATAGGGCGCGCGGCAAGTGGTTAAAAATGCTGGAGATTCTGACAGAGGCTGAAGCACTTTAATGAATAAAGCTCTTTGGCTGTACTTCTATGATTCACAGGAGTGTAGTTCGTTTTGCACTTGTGTGACCCATTTTCAGCAAAGAGCGGGCTGAAGTCTGCACTCTGCTGACGTCACTGAATCGCTCCAGACTCAGGCGTCATCACAATCATGGATTAAGGATCCACCCAAATCTCTGGACCGACACTCGCCTTAGCCTCTCAGCAAGCCCCGGAGAGCCTGAGCCGGCCATTCCTGCCCCCTCCACAGCCCAGCGCTCCAGTGAGCGAGGAGAGGGCAGAAAGCTGTGACCGACGGTCATCAGCTCTCTGCTCAGGGAGCTGTGAGAACCGAGCGATCGGCGGTGTTCTATTGCTCGGTTCTTAGTGTTAGAGGCGGCGGGGGACCGATGCTGCATCCACCTAGGCAAGTATTAATAAAACAAAAAAATAAAAAAAAACAACACACTTCTCTTTTAAAAAGGTTCACCGGTGTTTTTCATGTTAACGTCTGGCCTCTGTGCCAACAGTGACTTGGGTGGCTGAAATCACTTCCACAAAATAAAAGTCTGGGTGTCCCCCACCCTTTCTGCCCTCTAGTCACTTTCAGCAAAAAGACTACTGTCCCTTCCACTCAAGGACTCTATCCCTGATCCTCACCTCCAGCATACAGAGAAGAGATCAGGAGTCTATTCCTGTATAATGGACCTGACATCACTAATTAAAGTAAAAAAAGACACACAAACACACATAAATAAATTATATATATATATATATATATATATATATATATATATATATATATATATATATCTATCTATCTATATCAATTTTTATCTTTATACATACACACACACACACACTGTACATATTACAAATAACTACTATAAAGTTAGTTTAAAGAAGTCCAGCCAAAGCTCGTTTGGCTGTGCGTCACCTATGGATTACAGGAGTGCAATTCCTTGCTCCTGTGACCCGTTTTCAGCAGAGAGAGGACTGAAGTCCACACTCTGCTGACATCACTGATATCAGTCCAGGCACCGTGTCTTTGCGACAATAACGTCTGGATCTGCCAGGTGCCTGGACTGACACTCGTCTCGGCCTGAGACGGCCCGCTCCGCCCCCTCCACAGCTTAGCGCTCCAATGAGCACGGAGGGAGATGAGCAGAGTGCTGTGACTGACAGTCTGCAGCTCTCTGAAAACCGAGTGATCGTCGGTGTTCGATTGCTCGGTTTTCAGTGTAAAGGCTCTGGGGGACAGATGCAGCATCGGACCCATGCTGCATTCACCTAGGTAAGTATGAATCTGAAATAAAAAAGAAACCCATACTTCTCTTTTAAAAATGACTTACAGCTTTGCATACATTTGTTTTGCAAAAATGCAAAATTATGAATTTACAAATATTTGTAATTTATGATATAGATACATATTTGAAACTGTTTTATGTAGTAGGAGCTTATGCTGGTTTTTGTGTTAAAAAAAACAAACATGTATAGTTAACACCGTTCTGTTGAACATGTTTCAATATACTATGGAATGTACAAAAATCAACAGTAATTCATTCTATAGATGCCCATAGCTTAAAGCAGAACTTCACACTAAAGGGGTAGTTCTGATTTATGCCCTGTTCTACTATTTTTGGCACTTTTTTTGAAGGGGGGGGGGGGGGGTCGATGTGGAGCGGGTACCTGGTTTTGAAAGGTTGGATCGCCACGGCACATCCACTGGAGGTTCTCCTCCAACCCCTCCCTCCCTGCAACCCTCTGGGACACGTCACAGGCCCCAGAAGGCTGCAGGACTATTTACAAAGTGCAGCGCAGCTTGCGCGCACACACACAGTGGGCAGCCGGCTGTGAAGCCACAAGGAATCACAGCCAGGTGCCCACAGTAAACAGCTGTAGATGTTAACTTTTCATAAACAGCCAGTCACCTGTCCCACAATCCAGCCATGGGCTCACCCCAGCCGTTCTGACATGTCATCTTCTGTCTTTAGCGCCGCCCTCTTATGTGTGGGCACCCGGCTTTGACAGCTTGTGGCTTCACAGCCAGGTGCCAACTGCGCATACACGAGCCGTGCTGCACATTGTGAATGGTCCCGTGGTCTTCTATCACGTGTCCCGGAAGACTGCGGAGGGGGAGTGGGGGGGGAGAAGAACTTCCACGGGTATCTGTCAAAATCAGGTACCCGCTCCTCCCCAAAAGTAAAATTTCTGAAAGATGGGGGGAGGCCTTAAAGCAGAAAGAACTTCCCTTTTGGGTGGAGCTCCGTTTTAATAATATGAACAAGGTGCTGCCACAGATCTAAATAGATTGGCACATTTGTTAAGAAGTGTTCATTACAAAAGAACTTAATGTAAAAGAATTAAGTATTTAAAAAACTGCATGTGTTGCTCACAACCAACCAACTGCCAACAGATCAGGCAGAAAATGAAGATTGGTTTGTAAATGCAACATCTTTACTTGACCTCTCATACAGTTTTTAGAACTGCTGTTGCCGTCTACTAGGTTCTTGATATTTGCTGCTAAAATAATGTTCAGGATGGCAGAGCTACGTATACAGTGGAACCTCGGATTGCGAGTAACGCGGTTAACGAGCGTTTCACAAGACGAGCACTGCATTTGAAAAAATCCTAACTTGGTTTGCGAGTGTTGTCTCGCATAACGAGAAGGATTCAGGCCAAAGTGGTGTGCAGTACCGCATTTGGCCTGAGGTGGGGGGGGCGCCGGAGCGGATCGGCGCCGTTCGGAAATACTCAGAAAGACACGGAAATACTCACGTTTCCGAGCCTTTCCAAGGTGTCCTCGGGCCTTTCCGTCCGTTTTCGCATGTGGTATTGCGTGCCATTGAAGTCAACGCGGAAAAAATTATTTTCGTTTACATTGACTTCAATGGGGAAACTCACTTTAATATGCGAGTACTTTGGATTACGAGCATTCTCCTGGAACGGATTATGTTCGTAATCCGAGGTTCCACTGTATATGGGTTAATCAAACATGGAGATCTCCCTCTTAGAAAAATAAGAAAATGTTTGAGTTCCAAAAGAGCCAATCCTAAAGTGGTTGTAAACCCTCGTTTACAATTTTATGCTACAGGTAAGCCTACTGTATATTAAGGCTTACCTTTAGCTAACAAGGATATCTCCTAAACCTGCACGGTTTAGGAGATATCCCTCTATTTGCATGTGCCGATGTCATGCGGCACATGCGCACTTAAGCCAACTGAAGCAATGGCACCATGTGCCGATGCTTCAGTTGTACTGTGCCGTTCCTGTGCGCATGCGTGGGAGTGACGTCATCGCGGCTCCGGCCAATCACAGCGCCGGAGCCGCGATACACAGAAGTCACTGCGGGACAACAGGTCGGTGGCCGGAGGGGGAGACGTGGACGGCTGCGGGGGCTTTGATCGGAGGTAAGTACTACATAATGAGCTAGTATGCTATGCATACTAGCGCATTATGCCTTTGTCTTGGAGGGTCTTTTTTTTTTTTTGAGGAGGGTTTACTTCCTCTTTAATATTGCTATGAGGAATGTGCAGATATATTTATATACAAGTTCAATTTGCTTCCATTCTGGCATAACAGTAATGTGACCTTGGTAAAAGGTTGATATGTCGACATGAATCTATTCATTTTTTTATGCTCGCTTGCCTAAGCTCCGTTCCTGGGAGGACTATGCCAACAGTAACTCATGATAAGACTTGTGCAGTCTTTCAGACATTCCGACAGTAATACAAGACCTGAAGGCAACTGTGCGCATTTCACATTTGTTACACATTCAGGGGCTGCTGTATTAAGTATTTAAACAAAGCACCTAGATATTAAGGGAGCTGTTAAAAGAGAAATATACCCCCCTTTTATACTTACCTAGGTGGATGCAGCATCTGCCCCCCGGCATCTCTACACTGGGAACCGAGCCATCGAACACCGCCGATGGCTCGGTTCTCACAGATCTGAGAGGAGAGCTGCTGCCTGTCAGCAGTTCTCTCTGCTCCTCCATGCTCACTGGAGCACTGAGCTGCCATCTCAGGCTCTCACTGGCTCGCTAAGAGGCTGAGACGGCCATCAGTCCAGGCACCTGGCAGATCCAAACTCGCAGAGTCGGGATGACGCGGTGCCTGGACTGATTCCAGCGACGTCAGCGGAGAGCAGACTTCAGCCCGATCTCTGTTGAAAATGGGTCACAGGAGTGCAAAACAAATTGCACTCCTGTGACCCTTAGAAGTCCAGCCAAACAAGCTCAGGCTGGACTTCTCCTTTAACACTTTCCACATGCGAAAATGTTCCATTTCAGCATATGGCCTGGTGTCTATTTTGCTTGGCAGTAAAATGTTTCCCTGCATTGCACCGCTTTTTTTTTTTTTTTTTTATTGAGTGTGCACTATGTATTCCAGTCAAGTCTCCACACTGCAGCTGCACTGTATTAATCTGTGGTGCCATCTGATGTGCTGTGAAAAAATAGGATTTTTATAACAGCTTACCTGTAAAATCCTTTTCTTGGAGTACATCACGGGACACAGAGCGACATAGTCATTACTAATGGGTTATATAGATACCGTCAGGTGCTGGCACTGGCAACTTCCAAAACCGGAAGTACCCTCCCCTATATAAGCCCCTCCCATCCGGGAGCACCTCAGTTTTGTAGCAAAGCAATAAGTGTCCCTAAAGAGGGGCGGGAGCTCTGTGTCCCGTGATGTACTCCAAGAAAAGGATTTTACAGGTAAGCTGTGTGAGGGGGTTAGCTCGGCAGCGGGTGTGGGTGACCCCCGAGATGGGCTCCCCACACAAAAACAGGCCCAGCAGACGGAGCTTGTGGTTTTCAAAATCAAAAAGGTGCGGTTTATTTTCTATTTACAGTGACAAAAACACAGCAAAGCAAAAGAAACATAAACAAAATAAATCCTGGTCAAGTTGACCTCTGACTAAACATACAGGTTTCCTAACTAACAACTGGGATCAGCCTAGTGCTGTCCTAGTCCCTAAGTCCCTGGTTTTAAATGTCCAAGCAAATAGCCACACAGGCTTTGTCTCACCGCACAGGGGTTCACTCTCCCTAGACAGTCCACACAGGTCTGGTTCCAGGCATGAGCTAACATCTAATGAAGCTGGGAGTTCTTATAGAGGCCTAAATGAGCTGACAAGCTTCAGCTGGTCTCTTCAACTCCCTGTCTGTACGACGCCCCACACTCTCCCTAGAGGTATGAGTCATCCATGAGCCCACTAGCCTTAGCTGGGCTTATACAACTCTCCACCTAGTTGTATAAGTCGGCGTAAAGCCTGAATCTGGGCGAAATATATCTACCCCCCTGGATGCAACCAGGTGACTTTACCTTCCTGCTGTCACATACCCCCCCCTCTTGTTTTAACCTCGGGGTTGGAACACCAGCAATCAGGCATTCATGTACTCGAGACAAAGCATCCACATTCCCCATTTGAACGCCAGGGCGATGCTTTACTGTGAAGTTGAATTCCTGGAGGGCCAGGAACCACCTATTCACTCTTCTATTTGTTTCCTTGTTTTGAGCCATCCACTTTAACGGAGCGTGATCCGTAACCATGTCAAAGTGCCTACCTAGCAGGTAGTACCGAAGGGAATCTAGAGCCCACTTCACCGCTAAACACTCCTTTTCAACGGTGGCGTAATTTACCTCATGGGACTTCAACTTCCTGCTGAGGTAAATGACTGGGTGCTCTTCCCCGTTCCAGACCTGGGACAATACTGCTCCTAACCCCACATCTGACGCATCACTTTGTACGACAAAGTCTTTAGAGAAGTCGGGTGAGTACAACACTGGCTGGCTACATAAGGCTTGTTTCAAGAATTGGAATGCTGCCTCAGCCTCGGGGGTCCATTTAATCATGACCGACCCTTTCCCCTTCGTCAGGTTGGTTAGGGGCACAGCCTTAGAAGCAAAGTGGGGAATGAATCGCCGATAATACCCAGCGATTCCCAGAAAGGCTCGTACCTGCTTCTTGCTGTTGGGACGTGGCCAACTCTGGATGGCCTCGACTTTG
Organism: Rana muscosa; assembly: GCA_029206835.1. Classification (NCBI taxonomy): domain Eukaryota; kingdom Metazoa; phylum Chordata; class Amphibia; order Anura; family Ranidae; genus Rana; species Rana muscosa. The sequence continues at coordinate 941,737,241 of CM055118.1, read as the reverse complement.
TTGAGTTGGGGTTTTATTACTCCCCTCCCAATGGTGTACCCAAGAAATTTGGCCTCCTCCTGCCCAATGGTACACTTCTTGGGGTTAGCCGTAAACCCCGCTTCCCGAACAGAGTCCAGGACTGCTTGCACTTTTGGCAGATGTGAGGCCCAATCTGTGCTATGGACAATTACGTCATCCAGGTAAGCCGCAGCATACTTCCGATGGGGCCTCAGCATCTGGTCCATTTTCCGCTGGAATGTGGCCGGCGCATTCTGTAACCCGAACGGCATTCTTTTATATTGGAACGCCCCGTCTGGGGTTACAAATGCGGTTTTCTCTTTGGCCGACTTGGCCAGGGGGATTTGCCAATACCCTTTTGTGAGGTCAAGAGTCGTCATGTATCGGGCTGTTCCCAGCCGGTCGATCAACTCATCTATACGTGGCATGGGGTAGGTGTCAAATTTTGTAACTTTGTTCAACTGACGAAAATCGTTACAAAATCGCCAGCTCCCATCCGGTTTAGGCACCAACACAATGGGACTAGACCAATCACTTTGGGACTCCTCTATCACCCCTAAGTTCAGCATTTTCTGTACTTCCTCCCGTATTGCCTCCCGTCGGGCCTCTGGGATCCGATAGGGTTTTAACTTCACCCTTTCACCGGGCGGGGTAATGATGTCATGCTCTACCCCAGATGTTTGTCCCGGCAGCTCAGAGAATACCTCCTTGTTGCGAAGCACAAACTCCTTAACCTCCTGTTGTTGGGGTTGTGACAAGGTGGCTGCTATTCCAACCTCAGGAATCACGCAACCAGTTTGAGCTGGTGACCAAGTGTCTGCGACTAGGGACTCTCTATCCCTCCAGGCTTTCAACAGATTAACGTGATAGATCTGTTCGGGCTTTCGCCTTCCTGGTTGTCTGACCTTGTAATTCACTTCGCTCACTTTTTCCATTATCTCGTAGGGGCCTTGCCATTTGGCAAGGAATTTACTTTCAACCGTAGGGACAAGTACCAGTATCCTATCCCCCGGGGAAAAGGTACGGGTCTTGGCTCCACGGTTGTACACTCTCTGCTGTGCTAACTGCGCTTGGGCCAAATGTTCCTTCACGATGGGCATTACCTGTGCAATTCGGTCTTGCATCAGGGCGACATGCTCAATCACACTCCTGTGGGGAGAACTCTCACTTTCCCAAGTTTCCTTGGCAATATCCAACAGCCCTCTTGGGTGTCTCCCATACAGTAACTCAAAGGGGGAGAATCCCGTAGAGGATTGGGGCACCTCCCTAATAGCAAACATCAGATAAGGAAGTAGACAGTCCCAATCCTTTCCATCTCTATCCACCACTTTCTTCAACATTTGTTTTAGGGTTTTGTTGAATCTTTCAACCAGCCCATCGGTTTGGGGGCGATACACAGATGTACGTAATTGCGTCACTTTGAACAATTTACATAGCTCCTTCATAACCCGGGACATAAAGGGTGTACCTTGGTCCGTAAGCAGTTCTTTACAAATACCCACCCGGCTAAACACAAGAGATAGCTCTTTGGCTATGGTTTTGGCCGAGGTATTTCGGAGAGGGATCGCTTCTGGATAACGGGTGGCATAGTCCATTATAACTAATATGTACTGGTGCCCCCTAGCGGACTTGATTATAGGACCTACCAAATCCATGGCGATCCTCTCAAACGGGACCTCAATGATGGGTAGAGGGACCAGCGGGCTACGGAAATGTGGCATCGGGGCCGACCTCTGACACACAGGGCAGGAGGAACAATAATTTTCTATGTCCTTCATCACCCCCGGCCAATAGAATCTCTGTAATACCCTCTCTCGGGTTTTCTCTGTCCCCAGATGACCTCCAAGAATGTGCCCATGGGCCAACTCCAACACCAACTTCCTGTAAGGTTTGGGCACCACAAGCTGCTCAACGGTTTCTTCTGCCCTTTTTGCCACCCGATACAGTAGGTCCTTCTCTACGCTGAAGTATGGGTAAGTGCAGGTATTATCTGGGTTCACTAACTCGCCATCTATTTTCACTACGTTTTCCCGTGCCTTTATTAGGGCGGGGTCTTTCAACTGTTCTGTGGCAAAGTTTTCCCTGTGAACCTCAAGATCAGAAAACTCCACAGACGGTAGGTTTTCGTCTGAGGAGGTGGGCTCCTCTCCAGTTTCTTGAGTCTCCCCTGCCAATACTGACAAGGGAAATTCCGGAGAGTCCTCACCACTCTCAGGGGAGTTCTGGCTATCACATTCCTGGTACATAGGGGCACCAGTGGGGGGCTCAGGATCATCCCACAGTTCCCAGAACTTCGGAAAATCCCTTCCCACAATGGCGTCATGCGGTAACTGAGATACTAAGCCCACTGGATGAGAGAGGGTACCTTTGGGGGTCTCGAAACACACTGTAGTCACTGGATACTCTCGGGTGTCCCCATGCACACAAATAACAGCTACCTTGCTATTCCCAGAGACCTCTGTTTTAACTAATTCAGCCTTTATCAGGGTCACAAGGCTACCTGAATCCAGCAATACCACAACATTTCTACCATTAATACACATTTTGCATAAATGTTTCTCAGTTCCCCGAATGGCAGTGCATGCGACTGTCGCACACAGCGACTGACGTCTGCCCGTCAGAAAGTCACACTGCATGGGTTCCTCCACAACCGGGCAATTTGCTGCAATATGTCCCGCTTGCCGGCAGCGGTAGCAAACGATCCTTCTTGCCGCCTCTTGAGCCGCTGATTTCCCAGGCTGTTCTCGCCAAACTTGGGGTAGAGCTCCCACCCTCTCACTCTCTCCACCCTTACCCCTTGGAATCATCTTATCCGCCCCTGGGGATGGTCTGGTCTTAGGGTGGAAAGTCCGAGTGTCTCTGGAAGAGGCCGTCAGGTTCTCTGTAGCCAAGTATTTCTCCACACGATCCACAAGACCATCGGCCGTCTCTGGGTCTCCATGGCTTACCCACTTTTGGATGGCAGTAGGAAGAGCTCTCAAAAACCGATCCATTACAACACGTTCCACAATCTTTGGTGCGGACAAAGTCTCTGGCTGTAGCCACTTTCTGCTCAGGTGAATGAGATCATACATTTGAGACCTGGGGGGTTTTCCAAGCTGGAAAGTCCAGTTATGCACACGCTGAGCCCGGACAGCCAGGGTGACACCCAGCCTTGCCAATATTTCAGCTTTTAGCATCACATAGTCTTTTGCTTGGTCATGCTCTAGGTCATAGTAAGCCTTCTGCGATTCACCAGTTAACAGAGGAGCCACCAGTCCAGCCCACTGCTCCTCAGGCCACTTTTCTCTTTCAGCAGTCCTTTCAAATGTGGTCAAAAATACCTCTGGATCATCCTCTCCAGTCATTTTTGTCAATAAACGACTCACCCCAAAGGACGCGGTATTAGTGGGACGGCTTCCCTCACTGGTCTGCGGACGTTGCTGCACTACTGCTTCCATTTGTTGTAGTCTCTGCTCTTGCTTCTGTAACAGGTCTATGAAGCGGGCCTCAGATTGCTGCAGGGCTTGTTGCTGAGCTTCCAGACTCTGTTGGTGAGCTTGCTGCTGGGCTGCAAGGCTCTGTTGATGAGCTTGCTGCTGGGCTGCAAGGCTCCTTTGCAAACCTGCATTTGTCTGCTGTTGATTGGCATTTGCTAGAGCCAGCTGTTTCAGTATCTCCTCCATGCTGGCTTAAAAAAAACTGCCACTGGTTCTCCACCAACTGTGAGGGGGTTAGCTCGGCAGCGGGTGTGGGTGACCCCCGAGATGGGCTCCCCACACAAAAACAGGCCCAGCAGACGGAGCTTGTGGTTTTCAAAATCAAAAAGGTGCGGTTTATTTTCTATTTACAGTGACAAAAACACAGCAAAGCAAAAGAAACATAAACAAAATAAATCCTGGTCAAGTTGACCTCTGACTAAACATACAGGTTTCCTAACTAACAACTGGGATCAGCCTAGTGCTGTCCTAGTCCCTAAGTCCCTGGTTTTAAATGTCCAAGCAAATAGCCACACAGGCTTTGTCTCACCGCACAGGGGTTCACTCTCCCTAGACAGTCCACACAGGTCTGGTTCCAGGCATGAGCTAACATCTAATGAAGCTGGGAGTTCTTATAGAGGCCTAAATGAGCTGACAAGCTTCAGCTGGTCTCTTCAACTCCCTGTCTGTACGACGCCCCACACTCTCCCTAGAGGTATGAGTCATCCATGAGCCCACTAGCCTTAGCTGGGCTTATACAACTCTCCACCTAGTTGTATAAGTCGGCGTAAAGCCTGAATCTGGGCGAAATATATCTACCCCCCTGGATGCAACCAGGTGACTTTACCTTCCTGCTGTCACAGCTGTTATAAAAATCCTATTTTCTTTCTCGTACATCACGGGACACAGAGCGACATAGTCATTACTAATGGGATGTCCTAAAGCAATGCCCAATGAGGGGGGGGATACACCATATATAAGCTGAGCGCTATCAGACATGAGGATCTTTTGCGGCCTGCAACACACTGCGCCCAAAGGCGACATCCTCCTGACTTCTAACGTCCACCTGGTAGAACCTAGTAAACGTGTGAACTGAAGACCATGTTGCGGCCTTACAGATTTGAGCCAGGGAGGCCTGGTGATGCACTGCCCATGAAGTTCCAACTGCTCTCGTGGAGTGCGCTCTAACTTTGAACGGAGGCGGTCTCCTTCTCAAGCCATAGGCTTGTATTATGACCTGTCGAATCCACCTGGCTAAAGTAGATTTTGACGCTGCCTGACCCTTTCTGGGGCCTTCCGGCAGAATAAACAAAGTATCCGTTCTGCGAATCTGAGCAGTGGCTTTTAGATAAGCTTTAACTGCTCTTACTACATCCAAAGAATGCAATAACTTTTCCTCTACCGAAGTAGGTTTGGGGAAAAAAGAAGGAAGAACCACATCTTGGTTCAAATGAAACCTCGATACCACCTTAGAAGAAGGCTGGATGAGGACGTAATACTACTCTGTCCTTATGGATAACCAGATATGGCTCTTTACAGGACATAGCTGCTAATTCCGACACTCTTTTAGCCGAACAAATGGCTACTAGAAAAATCAATTTCCTGGTGAGAAGCACCAAGGAAATATGCTGTAATGGTTCAAATGGTTGTTTCTGTAAAACCGACAGAACCAAGTTTAGATCCCATGGACATATGGGAATATTAACCGGAGGACTAATACGCATCACTCCTTGTATAAAGGCTTTGACTAGTGAATGCGAAGCCAAGGGCCTTTGAAAAAATATTGACAAGGCCGAAATCTGACCCTTGATAGTACTCAAGGCAAGCTTCCTATCTACAGCCCATTGTAGGAAGTCCAGAATCCTACCTATTACGTATTTACGTGGATGCCATTTCTTGGCCTCACACCAGGCGATGTACGCCTTCCAGATTCTATAGTAGATCTGCCTGGATACCGGCTTCCTGGCATTGATCATGGTAGATACCACAGCATTAGAGAGCCCTCTCTTTTTTAGAATGTGGGCTTCAATAGCCAGGCCGTCAAACCTAGGGCTGGTAAGGAAGGGTGGTATATCGGTCCTTGCGAAAGCAGGTCCGGACGATGTGGGAGGGTCCAAGGACTCCCCACAGACATTTTTACAATCTCCGCGTACCATGCTCTTTGGGGCCACGCTGGAGCCACCAGAATCACTGGTTTCTTTTCTACCCTGATTCTGCGGAGTAATCGAGGTAACAATTGTGGCGGTGGGAATGCATATATCAGCTTGAACTGATCCCAAGGGAACACTAGGGCATCCGAGCCGCAAGCTAGGGGATCCCTTGTCCAAGAGACAAACCTGTCCACTTTTGTGTTGAATCTGGATGCTAGCAGATCTACATCCGGTGTTCCACCGCTGACATATTGTCCGGAAAACCTCGGGATGAAGGGACCATTCCCCTGGGCATAATTGTTGGCGACTTAGAAAGTCCACCTTCCAATTCTCCACTCCTGGAATGAATACCGCAGATATGGCTGGGACATATCTTTCTGCCCATCTCAGGATGTAATTTACTTCCCTTTGGGCTGCACGACTCCTGGTGCCCCCCTGACGATTGATATATGCCACTGCTGTGGCATTGTCTGATTGAATTCTGACAGGGGACCCTTGGAGTTTGGATGTCCATGCTACTAGGGCATACCGGGCTGCTCGTATCTCTAAGAGATTGATGGGCAGGGCCTTTTCCGCATCCGACCATCTGCCCTGGAGAGACCATTGCTCCAGTACTGCTCCCCAGCCTATAAGGCTGGCATCTGTAGTGACCACCTTCCAGGAAATCGGACTGAAGGATTTCCCTCTTTCCAGATTCTGGGGAACCAACCACCAGCGGAGGCTCTTGCGAACGGAAGGGGACAGGGACATTGGTAAGTCCAGAGCCTGAACTTTTTTGTTCCAGGCTGACAGTATGGCCCTTTGCAACTTCCTTGAATGGAATTGACCGTAGGGTACTGCTTCGAATGATGCCACCATTTTTCCCAGCAGCCTCATGCACAGGCGTATGGATGGCTGTCTTTTTGAACCCACTAAGTGGATCAAATCTCTCAAAGACGACCCCTTTTCTTGAGGCAAGAAAATTTTTCTCTGGTCTGAATCCAGCCTTAGCCCCAAGTATTCCAGACTTTTGACTGGTTTTAGGGCTGACTTGTCTCGGTTGATAATCCAACCGTGATATTCCAGATACTTGATTGTCTCGTGAACAACCACTTCTAGTTTTTCCACTGAGTGGTCTATCAGCAACAAGTCGTCTAGATATGCCATTATCGTTACACCTCGTGTTCTTAGATTGGCCAATAATGGGGCCAGAATTTTTGTGAACACTCTTGGTGCTGTGGCCAGACCGAAGGGTAAGGCTCTGAACTGAAAAAGGCGCCCTTCTACCGCAAAGCGTATACATTTTTGGTGGGCTGGAAAGATGGGAATGTGCAAATAAGCATCTTTGATGTCGATCGAGGCTAACCATTCCTCCCCTTGTAGGGCAGTGACTACCGATCGGATCGACTCCATCCGGAAAGTCCTGATATGTAGGAATTTGTTTAGCCCTTTTAGATTTAATATGGGCCTCACGTCCCCGTTTGGCTTCGGGACTGTAAAGAGGTTTGAGTAAAACCCGAACCCCCATTCTTCCAGGGGAACCTCTATAATTACTGCTTGGAGCAATAATTGTTCTAGTGCCAACAGGAGGGATCCTCTCTTCTGGGGATCCCTTGGCACGTTTGACCTTATAAAGCGGGAAGGAGGGGAGTTTAACTCCAATTTGTATCCCAGATTTACTGCGGAGAGCACCCATCTGTCTCGGATCGTGTCCCGCCAGGTCTCTGTGAACAACTGAAGTCTTCCCCCCACCCGATTGGGTGGGGGCAACCCTTCATGCATTTGACTTTGGGGGAGGTTTTGTACCTCTCCTGCTCCAGGGCTTCTTGTTACCCTGCAATTGTCCCTGATTTTTACCTCCGGGATTTGACCGAGGAGGCCGTCGGAACTGTTTCACAGCCGATGTCCTAGGGACTGGAGAAGCCGGCCTCTTAAAAGAGGGACCTCTAACTCTATTTTTAACCGGCAAAAGTGTACTTTTACCGCTGGAAATTCTCTGGATATATTTGTCCAGGTCTTCCCCGAATAAGCGTTCACCATGAAATGGGAAGCTGACCAGCAATTTTTTACAGGGAGCTTCAGCAGACCAGTTTTTGAGCCATAGAAGCCTGCACATATGTACTACAGACAGCGTAAGGCGGGAGGCCTGATGGATTGAATCCTTTATAGCGTCCACCGCAAAGCATAAGGCTCTAGGTAGATCAGCTAGGGCAAGAGCCTGCTGATCTGGCAAGTCCCTTAAGACCTGTTTCAACTGATCCTTCACTGCTTGGCAGACCCCAATAGCTGCCACTGCTGGTTGTGTCACCAATCCTGCTGTAGAAAAAGCAGATTTTAATAAGGACTCCAATTTTTTATCTATTGGGTCCTTGAACATTTGGACATTATCCACCGGACATGTCAGTGATTTATTCACACAAGAGATGGCTGCGTCCACTGTAGGGACCCTCCATTTTCTGATGAACTTATCCTCCATGGGATAGACCACCGGAAATCTCTTGGGGGGAGTAAATATTTTGTCAGGATGCTCCCAATCCTGGTAAATGAGCCCTTCCAGTAAAGGATGGATCGGAAAGGAACAAACAGTCTGGGGAGCTTTTAGCGACCCCAACGAGGAGACAGAAGTGGATAATGGCTCCGCAAGTGGCATTTTAAATGCTGATCGGACCATATTAGTCAGGGACTGAACCCATAACCTTTCAGCATGTGATGCTGAGAACGGCTCTTCCACTGTTGATTCCTCTACAACCGAATCGACCTCATCCTGATCCCCTTCAGGTAGGTCGATCCCTGTATGGGACTGTTGCTCTGTTAACAGGCACTCTGAGGGAGGAGACGGAGATCGGGCGCTTTTCTCCTGTGACAGGGAAGCCGCGATCAATTCTGACAATCTCTCTTCCAGCCCTCCCAGAGCTGAGGAAAAAACCTCCTCTGTTACATACACAGGAGCAGGTGAACTGAGGACAGCCACAGTACCAGGTACTCCTGAGGGTGCTCTACGGTCACTAACCTGATTCTTCAGGGGAGACTGGTGCAGCCAAAGCATGCCCAAGATCCTCAGAGCCCGATGGAGACCCCCTATTCCTCCTGGAATTTCTAGTCCCGGCGTTTTTAGACGGCATATTCCTAAGCCACAAAGCTGAGGTATTCCAGCCGAAATACACCAGTTACTGACAATAGTCTAGCATAAATGCTGCTATAAGAAACAGTTGGTGTCTACTAATGTGCCTTTCTAGGGGATGCCTGTATCAACCGCTTGCTGTATGCCTTCTTTAAATGTTGCCAGCTCTGTCTCTGTACTTCATAGCCAGCTCACCACACAAAATTGTGGTTTTTAACATGCTGGGACGCCCGCACATGCGCAGAAGCGCGCACAGAGCGTCATCCCCCAGGCTCCGCCCCCTTTCCCGGCTCACCTCTATATATAGAGGCGCGTGCACGCGCACGGCCACGTGTGTCTTCGGCGCTAATTTCGAAAATGGAAACCAGGGACAAGAGCCAGGGCCCCTTTGCCGCAGGCCGGGGGATGGACGAGCATTGCAACATGGCAGAGGAAGCAGTTTCCCATAAGAGAACTCACCATCTGCCTGGACTCGCTCTGATGAAAAGAAACTAGTCCACATGACAAGAAACATTCCACAGCGGCCTCTAGTGGACCAACACAGGTACCGCAGTCTAATATATTAAATATATAAAAAAAAAAAAAAAAATTTTTTTTCTTGACCACCATTAAAAATTATTACATTTTTTTTAGTAGTTACAGGCATGCACAGAATTTTGCGGGAATACCATTAGGTAACAGACAGAAAGACAAATTAGGCTTGGGGGTCCCCCAATAGAACCAAGTTCCTGGGGGCCCCCACTTACCTGTTCCCCGCCGCAGGACTTTGTTTGGTCCACAAAAGCCCAAACTTCACCTATCACGGCAGGCATTGTAATCAAACCTTCAGGGACCGGGTTCCCAAGGATTCCACTCCCCTGGACCTGTATAGCACCCTGCACAGAAAACATCTTGGTCGTGGGTATGACCAGAGCTCTGGATCCCAGGGTCCAGCTCTCCTAAGAGAAGCATTACAGGCAAAACCTTGCTCTTCTCTGCAAGGCCCGGGTACCGACCGTTTAGCTATGAAGCTTTTTTGGTCGGATCCGGAATAGCTTACTGAGGCCCAAAAGAACCTGTACGCAAGCTCAGTGAAAAACACATGTTTCTTCTTGGCCAACACCTTAGACACTGGCAAAAAACTGAGGTGCTCCCGGATGGGAGGGGCTTATATAGGGGAGGGTACTTCCGGTTTTGGAAGTTGCCAGTGCCAGCACCTGACGGTATCTATATAACCCATTAGTAATGACTATGTCGCTCTGTGTCCCGTGATGTACGAGAAAGAAAATGCAGCATGTCTGCACATCACCGCAGTGTTGTAGTGTGAGCGAGTGCAATGAAGCGTAATTAACCGCATATGTGTCCTTAACAGTGCTATGGACTTACTCTAAGTGTCATTAAGGGTTGTTTTAAGGCAGCTACCATTTATGTGAATGGACTGGCAAGCCACCTCAAAGGACCAGCAGCAAGCTTGGTTATTGCACAGCATGGCACAGCCATGTGTTAGTGCATGGTAGCATTGCAGTGCGGGTGCTTCAGGGTGCCATTCACTATGAATGCCAGGATACTGCATGTTACAATAACATGTGTTGCAGAGAACAGGTGTGAATCGGCCCTTCAGTGCAAATGGCCACTGCCCCCACCTATAACTGGCCTTCGCAGCTAGGAGCACATGGAAGGGCGACGCATGCCAAACAAAACCAAATAAAATTCCCAGCTCAACATACTGACCAGCCTGTAACCAACCAAAATATCCCGTCTAACAGGATGCATTAAAAACAGGGGCTTTGTTTGCACAGATTTGCAAATACATGCATAAGCTGCAGAGCCACTTCATGGCACCCCAGTATTATCTGCAGTCCTAACTTTTGAGAGCCTCCATTAGTAGAAGCGCATGCATAATAATGGATAGATAGAGGGCAGCCGAGACTGAAGGGAGCCCACCCCTCAAAAGGCACTGGGTGCGCCCCTCACCCTTAATGTTGAGAAGTTCAGTTTTTTGACCATGTTCTCTGCAACTTTGACTGATGAATCATTGTTGCTACAAGCATCAGGTCTGAGAAACAGCCAACCGCCTGGGTTTTGCATGCACTACAGTCTCTAGATGTTATAGGCAATGGCACAAACCGCAAAAAGAAGAAAAAAAACATACCGTATATACTCGAGTATAAGCCGAGTTTTTCAGCACTTTTTTTGTGCTGAAAATGCCCCCCTCGGCTTATACTCGAGTCACCTTTTTGCGCCTGATCTCCCGGACTGATCTGATCTCCTGGCCATAGGTCCTCTGGACCCCAAACTTGGCACACATGTAGCCCAACTCTTCCTCTACACGTGTGCAAAGTTTGTTGGCCGGGGGACCTACGGCCGGGGAGCACCGATTTTTCAAATCCGGGCACCCCTTCCATAGACTCCCATGTTAAACGTCAGTATAGTCATGGACACAGTAAGGCATGCACATGGACACCCTAGGCTTATACTCGAGTCAATACGTTTTCCCAGTTTTTTGTGGTAAAATTAGGTGCCTCTGCTTATATTCGGGTCGGCTTATACTCGAGTATATACACGGTACATTAAAAAAAGTGTTTTCAACTATAGCACTTAATGGGTCCGATTTTTTTCAAGCTCAAGTGAACACTTTTAATGAAATAGTTTAGAAGTGTTGAGCACAAGTGGATCTTTGAAAGCACGAAAACATTGGGCCTAAAGGAAGATGGGGTACAACAGAATAACGCCAGGCTAGGATCATATTTGTCCGCCAAAAACAGCAAAGTAACACTTGACATACAATCACCAAACCAGGATGCTAAAGATCAGAAAAAAAAGTTGCCTGTTCTGATGCATCACCAAGTCTTCAAAATACAGATGAAGTCTTGTTTTATTATTAATCTTTGTTTCAACTGTTCAGACTCGTGAAGAGGTGCTGAAGCAGTGTGGACACATTTCAATACCACCTTGGCATCATTTGAATACCACCGCATACACGTACATTACTATCCATTGATAAATACTATGTAGATAGGTGCCTCTTATGATTAGGTGCCCATTAAAAGTACCGTATTTATCGGCGTATAACACGCACTTTTTTCCCCTGAAAATCAGGGGAAAATCGTGGGTGCGTGCTATACGCCGATACTGACATCCCTGAGCTGTCTCCGCTGACTGTGAGCGGAGCGGAGCGAGATACACATAGCCGAATGTACTCGGCTTTTCTCGGCTCCGCTCCACAGTCACGCCCAGTCACGCCATTGGATCTGTGTTATGTCCATCATAGGGCGTGACTCGGCGTGACTGTGAGCGGAGCCGAGAAAAGCCGAGTACACTCGGCTATGTGTATCTCGGCAGCGGCTCTGCCCAGTCCCTGCGTCCCCGGCGTTCTCGGCGGCGTCCGCACAGTCTCGGCGCCAATTTTAAAATGATGCACGGCGACACTGGGGCAAGGCTGCACGGCGACTCTGGGGCAAGGCTGCACGGCGACTCTGGGGCAAGGCTGCACGGCGACTCTGGGGCAAGGCTGCACGGCGACTCTGGGGCAAGGCTGCACGGCGACTCTGGGGCAAGGCTGAAATGGACTCTGGGGCAAGGCTGAAATGGACTCTGGGGCAAGGCTGAAATGGACTCTGGGGCAAGGCTGCACTGTGACAAGGCTGCAATGGACACTGACAAGGCTGCACTGTGACAAGGCTGCAATGGACACTGACAAGGCTGCACTGTGACAAGGCTGCAATGGACACTGACAAGGCTGCATTTAAATGCAAGTTATTTTTCCTTAAACTTCCCTGCTAAAAGTTTTTTTCCCTAAAATTTCCTCCTAAACTTGGGGTGCGTGTTATACGCCGGTGCGTGTTATACGCCGATAAATACGGTATATGAAATTTACTTACTGGTCTCAGATGACTGCTGGGAAGATTGAAAACATCAGCCATAGCACAAGCCATTTCATACTTTGTCATTTGTTCATTTCCTGACCATTGATAAATTCCCTTTATCAGAGAAGGTTCCTGGAAAATAATAAAAAGGAAGTAACATATACATTTACAAAGAAAAGCATTAAATATGAACCTGTACTGTGCCCATGCAAAGCAAGACAATAGGTGAACTTAACTGCCAACCTTAGCTGCATATACTTGTATTCCCTTTGCTCCTTCGCACCTCTGTTTAATTTCCCTGAGCAAGTACTTCCAGGTAGGGTGCATGTAACTTACTCTCCTTCCTCCCATGTGACAGCACTGGTACTTTGCTATTATCTACCCAGACAGCCAGCATTGTCACATAGGGGAGGGATAAGAGATTTTTGCAAGTTCCAAGTCTTCTTTTCTTAATTTCTTTGTTTTTAAAAGAATAAAGTTTTATTCAGTTATCAAGTACAAAAAAAGTACACAGACAAGAGTGAAATAAAGAGAGGGGCTACAACAAGTAGGGGCCCCTAATAATGTTATAATGACATAGATCCACAAGAACTACAGAGCAAAAACTCTCTGTAGAGCAATAGTCCAATAGAGCTTACAGCAGTAGATGTAGAACGTTTTCTTAATTTCTGATGGATTATCAGAGCAGCAAGGGGGCAAAAGAAAGATGGGTACGTTTGTAAAGCTGAGAAGGTAGCAGTTAACTATTAACCTGCTGCTTTGCCCTACATAAGCAAAACACAGATCCACTTTAAAAGATTTTTCCTTTCTCAAATCCTGACTAGCTGCTGATTGTTTACAAGGTTATCAGTATAATGAAGGACAACTTTCACTACTAAAACAGAAAAAAAAAAACACACACACACACACACACACACACACACACACGTGTGTTTCTTTGCAGGTTTAAATGCATATTTTCATTTGATAGGTTTTTACTGGTAAGAAATAGAGAAAGTTATAAGAAATCCTTTTCCAGTAATTTTTTATAGCACCATTTTTGTCAGGTACTCAGATATGCAACCCAAATAAATCATATATAAATCAACACACAAGAGTAGAACAGTGTGCTTTTTACATAAATAAAAAAAAAACAGCTTGCCCAGAATTTTAAACCCAACTCTGCTCCAAGATGACTGCTGGAGCTCATAGGAAGTCCCAGTGACTACAGAGATGGGATTTAGCATCAGTGTAACTAACTCTTAGCTGCGCAAGTCCATGACAATACAATATATACGTGCAGTTAATTGTTTCTAAAAGAGCAGATCACCATTGTTTTCTAACTTCATAAAAAGGAAAAGTGGGGCTAAAGCTCTTTTGGCCATACTTTTTCTGCGGGTCACAGGAGTGCACCTAGTGCACTCCTGTGACCCATACTTTAGACCGCTGCCTGCTGACGGTCACTCAGCTGGTCCAGGCACTGGAGAGATCCCGACATAAATGTCCGGATCCACCCTGTTGCCTGAAGGGAAGCTGCCTCAGCCTCTTAGCAAACCACTAAGAGCCTGAGCCAGCCAATTTCGCCCCCTCCATGGCCCAGAATTACAGTAAGCGCTGGAGGGCCAGAGCACAGAGCCAGTGAGTGACAGTCACTGGCTGTCTGCAGACCAAGAAACGCGTAATCAGCAGTATTTGATTGCTCGATTTTCACACTTCGAGGCAGCGGGGGACTGATGACGCATCCACCTAGGTATGAGTGCATTTTTTTTTTTTATTATTCCTGCACTTCTAACAGTGGTATCCTAATTTGCAAGGTGTTGTTGGCCCCTTTTCTGGAGCAAATTACCATTTAGAATTCCTACACTCATCACATTACAGCAAGTAAAACGAACCAGTGACATACTAAACTCCTACAGCCTACTGCAGCTGTTCTAAAATCGGAAGACTCACCCACTACATTCACAGCACACATATATGAACCTCACAGGGTGTACTTCTCCAAGGTTGTGCAATGAAAGTTGCTTTCCAGCAATCACTTATACATTTCCTACACAGGTCTAAAACTGTAAAATGGATCTGAGAAACATCATGTGAAAAAGAAAGGTGTTATAGCATTAAAAGGAGGGCAGTTTTAGGATTACTAGACTACACTCAAAAGTAGGGGTGCAACGGATCAAAAAAACTCACGGATCGGATCGATCCTCGGATCAGATCATTTTTCGGATCGGCGAAAAAAAAAAAAAAAAACAAACACAAATCTTGTACACCCACCGGAGTTTTAGATTTCACAGTTATTTTCAACACAAAAACAGAGCTTATATGCTTAAATACATTATTTGTAAATGAGATGGACTCTTTACATGTTCAATTTTAAAAGCAACAGCAAACCTGCTGACCTTACATGGTTGCTAATGTGACAGAACATTTAGTTAAATGTGAAAATCAGAGGTGTTCTGTCACATTAGCAAGCATGTAAGGTTTGCTGCTGCTTTTGAAATTTAACATGTAAACAGTCCGTTGGATTTCCAAATAATGTATTTAAGCTGATAAGCTCTGTTTTGTGTTGAAAATAACTGAAATCTAAAACTCCGTTGGGTGTAACAAGATGTCCGCTTGGCCCCTTCTCACTAACATTACTGTGCAGGAGTGTGGGGTGGAGCAAGATGGCGGCGGCGAAACGTCACTACAGTGGCCGCCGCCGGGTGTACAAAGATGGCCTCCGCTCCGGAGCTAGGCCGAAGCCACGGACTTTCCTATGGCCGAGGATCCGGAACAATCCGCGGATCGCGTGGGTGTGCCGATCCGTACAGGGTGACCCGTTCGGATCACGGATCGCCGCCGATCCGTTGCACCACTACTCAAAAGTGGTGGAAGGACTGTTGCAGCATTTAAATAAAGACATATTTTTTATATACTTAAGTTGTAATATTGCCGTTTTAAAACCCAGTGGGGGAACTCCTCTATTCAATACATAGTTGGGGTGTGAAGCTATCTCTCACATCAGTGTCGTTTTTCATTACGTTGCAGCACAGGAATGACTGCATGAAAAACTGAAGACGCTGGTAGCCCTAAGTTCTACGCAACCCAAGACTTCATGTTAATTTTTTAAGTGTACGTTCATAAATGAGTAAAGTTTGATATTATGTTATCTATAAAATAAAAAACTAAGATCTTGCCTGGAGTTCCCATTAAAAGCCAGTTTTGACTGACAAGTCATGTGACCAGGCTATCCTTTCAGCACCCCACTTCCCCAATTAAAATAAATGGGGTTTAGCTTATTAGAATACAGGATTTTTTTTTTTTACAGTTCCCTCTGATATACCGTATAACATTTAGCTCTGCAGTGCATGTCTTTTATAAAAATATTCTGTATAATAGCTTCAGAGCACCGTTCGGCGCTCAGCTGACTGTCCGCTGGTCTCCTCTCCCGATGTGATAGCTGCAGGGGGAGGTGCTGGGAAACCCCTGCTGACGCCAGCCGAGGAAAGGAGTGGAGACCGGCGGGCAGTCACGTGAGCGCCAAACAGCGATCTAAAGTAAGCTATTATATCGCATACTTTTATAAAATTTGATACACTGCGGAGCCTAATGTTCTATACCAGAGGGAACAAAAAAACAAACACACTACTTTTTTTTTTAGAGCAGGAGGGGAGTAAATCGGGAAACTGACAGGCAGAGAGGGGGGGGGGGGGAGGAGACACAGACACAGGAGAGCAGGCTGCAGATGACGGAGGCACGTACGGATGACTCTGGTGTCAGGGCTCAGCAGCCCTGATATATCAAAATCACCGCAGAGAGGGAGGATAGTAGAAACTGGCAGGATCAGCCAGGTATTTACAGGGGGCCAAATTACACAGCACAAGCACTGTGCTGTATATACATGCTTTAAGAGCCCTTTAAGACTGCCAGCATGCCGCGCTAGCGTTAAAGCTAGTTTTAGCGGTGCTTTACCGCCATTTTAGCAGCGCTAGTGAGGCGCATTTAACCCTTTCTTCGGCCACTAGCGGGGGTTAAAAGCGCCCCACTAGCGCTGCTAAAACGACTTTAATGCTAGCGCGGCATGCTGGCAGTGTTAAAGGGCTCTTAAAGCATGTTATACAGCACAGTGCTTGTGCTGTGTAATTCGAAAAGCATTGCTAGGGATTACACAGAAAGATATCCCTCAGTTGAAGTGCAGGTGATCTGGTTGAGAACTATGTATATGGCCCGTAAACTCATACTACAAAAATGGATATCAAACTATTCACCAATGAAAGATCAATGGATCATAGCAATTAATTTTAATATAAGACCTGAGGAACTGACATATAAACATATGAGATGTCCTAAAACATTTGTAAAGATCTGGCATTTGTGGTTAGTCTCCAATCTGCAGCAATCAGTTGAATATAATTACCGTATTTATCTTAAAATCAGAGGAAAATCGTGGGTGCGTGATATACGCCGATCCCTGCGGTCTCTGAGGGAAAAGGAGCGAGCGCCGCTGAATTACATAGAGCCACGATCTCCTGTGTACCCGGCACTCGGTCATGCATGGCCACACCTTCCTGGTCCCGCATTGGGCCACTGTTCTGTCTATCATATGAGCAGGGCCAGGAGGCGTGGCTGTGAGTGATGAAGCGCCGGGTACACAGGAGATCAGGGCTGTGTGTAAATTCAGCGGTGCTCGCTCCTCCTCTTCCCTTGGAGACAGCAGGGATAATTCAACACTGGCAAGGCTACAACAATGGGAAAGGCGAGGCTGTATATGGGCACTGAACAGGCTGCATTGTTGGGAAATTTAATGGCTGCAGATGGGCACTGAGCAGGGTGCATTGATGAGCTGTGACCTCAATTTTGCGTCAAAGTTCTTTGTTTAAAACGTACATTTATTTCCTTAAACTTCCCTCCTAAAATTGGGGTGTGTGTTATATGCCGATAAATACGGTACATAATAATGCATGTACCATATGGGTAAAATGTGAAGGAGGGGAATGAAATATGGTTTGATGAGCGCAAATAGGGAAGGGTGAGGGTTTTTTTTTTTTTTTTTTTCTCTGGTGTTGTTGTTGCTGTGGTTGTTGTATGGACGTTGGGTGGGGTAATGTGATAGAAATGCTATATGTCCTCATTTGTTGTATAATGTGAAAATTCAAAAAAAAATATACTGCTCCTAAACTGCTCCAAAGATGCCGCTTGCAGGACTTTTTCTAACGTCCTACAAGCGCACCGTTCCAGTGTGAAAGCACTCAGGCTCTCACTGGGGCTGCAGGGGAAGCATTTCTTTTTCGTACATCACGGGACACAGAGCGACTTAGTCATTACTAATGGGTTATATAGTTTACCTTCAGGTGCTGGCACTGGCAACTTCCAAACCGGAAGTACCCTCCCCTATATAAGCCCCTCCCATCCGGGAGCACCTCAGTTTTTTGCCAGTGTCTAAGGTGTTGGCCAAAGAGTAACATGTGTTTTCACTGGGCTTGCGTACAGGTTCTTTTGGGCCTTAGTAAGCTGTTCCGGATCCCACCAAAAAAGCTTCATAGCTAAACGGTCGGTACCCGGGCCTTGCAGCGGAAGAGCAAGGTTTTGCCTGTAATGCCTCTCTTAGGAGGGCTGGACCCTGGGATCCAGAGCTCTGGTCATACCCACGACCAAGATGTTGTCTGTGCAGGGTGCTATACAGGTCCAGGGGAGTGGAATCCTTGGGAACCCGGTCCCTGAAGGTTTAATTACAATGCCTGCCGTGATAGGTGAAGTTTGGGCTTCTGTGGACCAAACAGAGTCCTGCGGTGGGGAACAGGTAAGTGGGGGCCCCCAGGAACTTGGTTCTATTGGGGGACCCCCAAGCCTAATTTGTCTTTCTGTCTGTTACCTAACGGTATTCCCGCTAATATCTGTGTATGCCTGTAACTACTGAAAATGTAAAATTTTAATAGTAGTCAAGGAAAAAAAAAAAAAAAAAAAGGACCGCGGTACCTGTGTTAAACCACTAGAGGCCGCTGTGGTCCATTTTTCTTGTCATGTGGATCTTTGGTTTTCTCAAGTCAAAAGATCCAGGCAGTTGGTAAGTTTCTCTGTGGGAATCCACTTCCTCTGCCCTGTTGCTGCGCTCATCCACCGCACAGGCCCTCCGGCAAAAAGGGCCCTGGCTCCTAGTCCCTGTTTGATTTTCGAAAAGGGCGCCAATGGCGCACCTCCTATGAAAAAAAAGGGGCGGGGCGGGTGGATGACGCTCGATGCGCGCCACGGCGCTTCTGCGCATGTGCAGGCGTCCCAGCTTGTATAAAGACACAGTACAAGTGTCAGCTGGATGCAAACAGAGCTAGCAACAAACAGTGGCACACAGAGGCGGTTGATGCAGACATCCCCATAGAAAGGCACTTTAGTGGACACCAGCTGGTATATAGCAGCAACTGTGTTAGACTATTACCAGCAAAATTGGTGTATGACGACGGGAATACCTCAGCTTTGTGCTTATAGGATATGTCGTCCAGACGCTCTGGAAATAGATCTTCCAAGAAGCGAAAGGGGTCTCCGTCGGGCTCTGAGGATTTTGGGCATGCTGTACTGCGCCAATCTCCCCTGAAATTTCAGAGGTCAGTAGCCGTAGGAACCCCGCAGGAGTACCTGGTACTGCGGCTGTCCCCAGTCCACCTGCTCCTGTATATATAACAGAGGAGGTTTTATCCTCAACTCTGGGAGGATTGGAAGAGAGATTAACAGCATTGATCGCTGCTTCCCTGTCACAGGAAAAGCGCGTCCGATCTCCGTCTCCTCCTGCAGGGTGCCTGTTAGTGGAGGAACAGTCCCAGAGATCAACCTACCTGAAGGGGATCAGGTGAGGTTGATAAAGTTATAGAGGAATCAACAGTGGAAGAACCTTTCTCAGCATCTCAGGCTGAAAGATTATGGGTTCAGTCTCTGACTAACATGGTCCGAGCAGCATTTTAAATGCCTCTGGCGGAACCATCAACCACTACTGTCTCCTCGCTGGGGTCGCTGAAAGCTCCCCAGACTGTCTGTTCCTTCCCAATCCACCCTTTATTGGAAGGGTTTATTTACCAGGATTGGGAGCACCCTGTAAAATATTTACTCCCCCCAAGAGATTTCCAGTGATCTATCCCATGGAGGATAAGTTCATAAAAAACAAAAAACAAAATGGAGGGTCCCTACAGTGGACACAGCCATCTCTTGTGTAAATAAATCACTGACATGTCCAGTAGATAATGTTCCAATGTTCAAGGACCCAATAGATAAAAAATTGGAGTCTTTACTAAAATCTGCTTTCTCTACAGCAAGCATGGTGACACAACCTGCAGTAGCAGCGATTGGAGTCTGCCAAGCAATGAAAGATCAGTTGAAACAAGTCTTAAGGGACTTACCAGATCAGCAGGCTCTTGCCCTAGCTGACCTACCTAGAGCCTTGTGTTGCGGTGGACGCCATAAAGGATACAATCCAACAGGCATCCCGCTTTACGCTGTCTGTAGACATATGCGTAGGCTTCTATGGCTCAAAAACTGGTCTGCTGAAGCTCCCTGTAAGAAATTGCTAATTAGCTTCCCATTTCATGGAAAACGCTTATCTGGAGATGATCTGGACAAATATATCCAGAAAACTTCTGCCGGTAAAAGTACAATCTTGCCGGTTAAGAACAAGGGTAGAAGTCCTTCTTTTAAGAGGCCTACTTCTCCAGTCCCTGGCACATCGGCTGTGAAACAGTTCCGACGGCCTCCGCGGTCAAATCCAGGGGGCAGAAATCAGGGACAATCACAGGGTAACAAGAAACCCTGGGTCAAGAGAGGTACAAAACCTCCCCCCAAGTCGTGAAGGGATGCCCCCACTCAATCGGGTGAGGGGAAGACTTCAGTTGTTCACAGAGACCTGGCGGGACACCATCAGAGATGGGTGATCTCCGCAGTAAGTCTGGGATACAGGCTGGAGTTAAAAGACATTCCTCCTGCCCATTTTATAAGGTCAAACGTGCCAAGCGATCCCCAGAAGAGTGGATCCCTCCTTCTGGCACTAGAGCAACTATTGCCCCAAGGGTAATCATGAAGGTTCCCTTGGAAGAAAACGGGTTCGGGTTTTACTCGAACCTTGTCACAGTCCCCAAACCAAATGGGGACATGAGGCCCATATTAAATATAAAAGGGCTAAACAAGTTCCTACATATCAGGACTTTTTCGGATGGAGTCGATCCGATCGGTGGCCACCGCCCTACAAGGGCAGGAATGGTTAGCCTCGATCGACATAAGGGATGCTTATTTGCATATTCCCATCTGTCCGGCCCACCAGAAATTTCTACGCTTTGCAGTAGAAGGGCGCCATTTTCAGTTCAGAGCCTTACCTTTCGGTCTGGCCACAGCACCACGAGTGTTCACAAAAATTCTGGCCCTACGATTGGCCAAACTAGGAACACAAGGTGTAACGATAATGGCATATCTAGACGACTTGTTGCTGATAGACCACTCAGTGAGAAAAACTAGAAGTGGTCGTTCACAAGATAATCAAGTATCTGGAATCTCACGATTGCATTATCAACCGAGACAAGTCAGCCCTAAAACCAGTCAAAAGCCTGGAATACTTGGGGGCCAAGACTGGATTCAAATCAGAGAAAGATTTTCTTTACCTCCAGAGAAGGTGTCGTCTTTGAAAGATTTGACCCACTTAGTGGGTACAAAAAAGAAAAACCATCCATACGCCTGTGTATAAGGCTGCTGGGAAAAATGGTGGCTTCATTCGAAGCAGTACCCTACGGTCAATTCCATTCAAGGAACTTGCAGAGGGCCATACTGTCAGCCTGGAACAAAAAAGTTCAGGCTTTAGACTTACCAATGTCCCTGTCCCCTTCCGTTCGCAAGAGCCTCCATTGGTGGTTGGTGCCAGAATCTGGAAAAAGGGAAACCCTTCAGTCCGGTTTCTTGGAAGGTGGTCACTACAGATGCCAGCCTCATAGGCTGGGGGGGGCAGTACTGGAGCAATGGTCTCTCTAGGGCAAGTGGTCAGAAGCAGAGAAGGCCCTGCCCACCAATCTCTTAGAGATACGAGCAGCCCGGTATGCCCTAGTAGCATGGACATCCAAACTCCAAGGGCCACCTGTCAGAATTCAATCAGACAATGCCACAGCAGTGGCATATATCAATCACCAGGGTGGCACCAGGAGTCGTGCAGCCCAGAGGGAAGCGAATTGCATCCTGGAATGGGCAGAAAGGTATGTCACAGCCATATCCGCGGTTTTCATCCCAGGAGTGGAAAATTGGAGAGCGGACTTTTTTAAGTCGCCAGCAATTATGCCCGGGGAATGGTCTCTTCACCCCGAGGTTTTCCAGGCAATATGCCAGCGGTGGGGAACACCGGATGTAGATCTGCTAGCATCCAGATTCAACGCAAAGGTGGACAGATTTGTGTCTCGCACAAAGGATCCCCTAGCTTGCGGTTCGGATGCCCTAGTGTTCCCTTGGGATCAGTTCAAGCTGATATATGCATTCCCACCGCGATTAATCCGCAGAATCAGGGTAGAAAAGAAACCAGTGATTCTGGTGGCTCCAGCGTGGCCCCGAAGGGCATGGTACGCGGAGATTGTAAAAATGTCAGTGGGAAGTCCTTGGACCCTCCCACATCGTCCGGACCTGCTTTCGCAAGGACCGATATACTACCCTTCTTTACCAGCCCTAGGTTTGACGGCCTGGCTATTGAAGCCCACATTCTAAAAAAGAGAGGGCTCTCTAATCCTGTGGTATCTACCATGATCAATGCCAGGAAGCCGGTATCCAGGCAGATCTATTATAGGATCTAGAAGGCGTATATCATGTGGTGTGAGGCCAGGAAATGGCATCCACGTAAGTACGTAATAGGTAGGATTCTGGACTTCCTACAGTGGGCTGTACATAGGAAGCTGGCCTTGAGTACTATCAAGGGTCAGACGGCCTTGTCAATATTTTTTTCAAAGGCCCTTGGCTTTGCATTCATTAGTCAAAGCTTTCATACAAGGAGTGATGCGTATTAGCCCTCCGGTTAGTATTCCCATATGTCCATGGGACTTAAACCTGGTTCTGTCGGTTCTACAGAAACAACCATTTGAACCATTGCGGCACATTTCCTTGGTTCTTTTCACCAGGAAATTGATTTTCTTAGTAGCCATTTGTTCGGCTAAAAGAGTATCGGAATTAGCCGCCTTGTCCTGTAAGGAGCCATATCTGGTTATCCATAAGGACAGAGTAGTATTACGTCCTCATCCAGCCTTCTTCCTAAGATGGTATCGAGGTTCCATTTGAACCAAGATGTGGTTCTTCCTTCCTTTTTCCCCAAACCTAGTTCGGTAGAGGAAAAGTTATTGCATTCTTTGGATGTAGTAAGAGCAGTTAAAGCTTATCTAAAAGCCACTGCTCAGATTCGTAGAACGGATACTTTGTTTGTTCTGCCGGAAGGCCCCAGAAAGGGTCAGGCAGCATCAAAAATCTACTTTAGCAAAGTGGATTCGACAGGTCATAATACAAGCCTATGGCTTGAAAAGGAGACCGCCTCCGTTCAAAGTTAGGGCGCACTCCACAAGAGCAGTTGGAACTTCATGGGCAGTGCATCACCAAGCCTCCCTGGCTCAAGTCTGTAAGGCCACAACATGGTCCTTAGTACACACGTTTACTAGATTCTACCAGGTAGACGTCAGAAGTCAGGAGGATGTCGCCTTTGGGCGCAGTGTGTTGCAGGCCGCAAAAGAGCCTCATGCCTGATGGCGCCCAGCTTATGTATAGTGTATCCCTCCCCTCATTGGGCATTGCTTTGGGACGTCCCATTAGTAATGACTAAGTCGCTCTGTGTCCCGTGATGTACGAAAAAGAAAAAGGGATTTTTATAACAGCTTACCTGTAAAATCCTTTTCTTGGAGTACATCACGGGACACAGAGCTCCCACCCCTCTTTTTGGGACACTTATTGCTTTGCTACAAAACTGAGGTGCTCCCGGATGGGAGGGGCTTATATAGGGGAGGGTACTTCCGGTTTGGAAGTTGCCAGTGCCAGCACCTGAAGGTAAACTATATAACCCATTAGTAATGACTAAGTCGCTCTGTGTCCCGTGATGTACTCCAAGAAAAGGATTTTACAGGTAAGCTGTTATAAAAATCCCTTTTTTTCAGGCGCCATTTTTAGCCCTTTTGCGGCAGAAAAACGCCTCCAGTGTGAAAGGGGTCTTAGGTAACAAGATTTTTTTTTTTGGGGGGTTAACAAACACTTCAATATCAATTCTTACCTGCATTTTTTTCTCAGCTATCTGGAAGCAGACACTTGCTACGTCCTTGACATAGGTGGGAAATCTCTGTTGCCAGTGGTCCATATTAGCAGATTTGTTGCTGAACTGTACCTTGTCAAACAAAATTGTAACTGCACTTTCCTCTAATTTCTCCACATCCCCATATAACACAGGAACTCTGAGCACAACAGCATCTATTGGACAAGGCAAGGAAAATGATCAAGCACTTTAAAGACTACCTGGAAAGTATGCAATAACTATACATTATAGGTACTGTATAGCAATTAATGACATTACAGAAATCAATACTTTGCTGCAAAAATGTTAAATGAAGACTGACTGGTACTTACTATCGCTGTTCTGCAGGATTACTCGCTCTCCTTCTAGTTTGGTTTTACCATACAGGTTCAGGGGATTTGGCACAGAATCCTCTCTGTAAGGGGGATTTGATCCATCAAAGACATAGTCTGAACTAATGTAGATCAGGAACGCTCCAGATGCAGCTTGGAATAAAAATAGACAAAAATTCATTTACATAAATTGAAGGTTTTAAAGTGAATGTAAAAGCAGGAGTTTTTTTTTTATCTTAATTAGGGCTGTGGAAATTAACTATTAATTCCTCGATTAATCAATTAATTGTTTTGATCGATTAAAATTCTTTTGATCGGTACTCACCTCTCCCCCCGGCTTCCGGGTCTTCAGGATGATCCGGTGATGTCACGGACACCGGCGGGGCTTGCCGTGTCCATCTGAAGGGCTCCTTTGCTGTGCCTTCATATCTGCATGCCGGCGGGACCTTACTATCTGCCACACGCAAGGGCTGTTACACTTCCCTCTATCACTTCCCTCTATCAACCTGGGATTCTACAGCCATCCACTGGGAGTTGTGATAGTGCCCTTCACGGGACATCTACATCCCGACGGACTGATGTTAACCCCTCCTCCTCTGGATTCAGCAGTGGTATCGTTGTACATATTTTTATACCAGTATCATACTTAGTTACATGTTTTTATGACTGCTTTTGCTACCGTTTGGTATTACTCGCATCATTTTTACAGTTTATGTAGCTACATTGATTTTATCTCCAGTGCAATATTTATTTTGTTATCTACTTGAAGACTATAAAAGTTTTAATGCTATTCCCATCGAGCGCTGCCTTTGTGTGTTTTTTGTATCCTGCTATCCATTTTTCCATTGGTTGGTAGCTGCACTGGGAATCGGCCTGCAAGGAGATCAGATAAAAGTAGTTGGATCTGTATGTGCGTTATAATTAATCGAAATGAGTCGATTAATCGATTTTAAAAAAAAAATCGATTAATCGAACACGAAAATTTTAATCAGTAACAGCCCTAATCTTAATGCATTCTATGCATTAAGATAAAAAGCCTTCAGTGTGCAGCATCCCCCCTCAGCCCCCTCTACTTACCTGTGTCCCATCTCCATCCAGCGATGTAGGAATTTCTCGGCTGCCCGAGACTCCCCTCCTCATGTGCTGAGACAGCAGCGCTGCGCCATTGACCAACACTGTTGTCAAAGTCAGTCAGCCAATGAGAAGAGAAAGGGGGTGGGGCCAGGCCGCAGCTCCGTGTCTGAATGGTAACATGGAGCTGTGACTTGGCTCAGGTGCCCCCATAGCAAGCTGCTTGCTGTGGGGGCACTCAACAAAAAAGTGTGGCCAGGAGCACCGAAGAGGAACCCGAGAAGAGAAGGATCAGGGCTGCTCTGTGCAAATCCACTGCACAGAGCAGGTAAGTATAACGTGTTATTTTTACCTAAAAAAAACAAACAAACAATACTTTACAATTACTTTAAGTACTGATGAATTCGGCTTACTGATTTTAAGATTAGTAATAATGGTGTCTCCATGAGTGACAGCCCTTTAAAAAGGGCAGAAACAACCACAGAGTTTTTCATTAAACAGAACATCTCTATAACTAAACCAACTCAGACCCCTCCATAAAAGTCACTATAGTGTGATCCTCAACCCAGAGACACATGTAGCGGACACATGGTTGAATGTAGTGATGAGCTCTAAAAGATTGCATGCCTTTCTGTACATGTGTATATGGCAGTAGCTATGAATTACACTTGATAACCAACGTCACTTCAACATGCTCAGGTCACATCGATCGTGAAATATATAAGCAAAGCGTATTTTTACAAATGGTCAGGTTTCTTTAAAGAGGAAAAAGAAAAGTAAAGTAAATATAACATTTAATCTCAGGCCTTGTTAAAAAATAAGGACTGAAAATTGCTGCCCATAAATTACCTTTCCTGTAAAAGTGGTGCTGGGTCCTGCAGCTCCTATTCTTTTACCTCACTTTTGATGCTTAAATAAATGGGCAACCTTACTAACCAACAAGGAGGCACAAAAGGTTTGGAAGAGTTTGAACGGCATAGGTTTGTTACATGTTTAGACTAAGAAGTACAAAAGGTAAATTAAATACCTGCTACTTTGGCAAGATTTGCAGATGCCTGCACATTCAGCATGGTGGCAGACTCAGCTTGATTCTCAACAATATCTGGTCTTCTTTCTGCTGCACAATGAACAATCACATGTGGCTGTAAATAAAATACACGTACAAGAATATATTAGAGACTAGATTTCTGAACATAAGTTACAGTAAATTCAAGAGTTGTTACAAGTTTCATAGAACTAAAAGGCATCTTCAATCATGTATAATTCATAATAGATATTTTTCCCTTGCAAGTTGTTCCAGGGCAGCTTCCGAATCGTGGCGATTCCGCCTGCAAAACAGAAAGCCATGGTGTGAATGGAGCCTTAGAACTTAGCAAAGCCCTTCAGCATATATAGGACGTACTATACATCCCCATAGACAGCGGTTTGGTGAGCACCGTCACCTTACAGCTGGCACCATGGATTTGTGGCCCCTTTCACTATTTAGGGTATCTTATATTTGCCATACATCATTTCTCTCTTTAGCAGTCTAGATCTTTAACTATTTTCAGGCCATCACGCATACTCTCACCAATATATGTGTACACCACAGACAGTTCATTGTGTACTAATCTCATACCCAGTGCCCCTATCAGTTTTTTTATATCTACTGATCTACATTTCCTTATTTTACCCATACACATGACTTTAGATCATCATGTTGCTATTACCTATACATGGAACCTGTCCACCATTTGCCCCACGTGTCCCTATTGCTTAAATTACCACCACATTAGTATACCCTCATGATGGACTGAATGTCCAATACTTACATCAAGTCTAAATGCTTTTTTCCCCAATATTTTAAGATTTATCTTTTTTTGTCCCGTGGTCATTCCCATTCTCAATATGTAGTACATTACATTGGTTATCATTGTAATTTTTATTGTTATTTCCAGTATGTCCACTAGATGGCCCCCCACCTGTATGACCATATTATTCTCCACATGCGTTTCATCATCACCATCCATTTCCCCCTATCACCACAAGATGGTGGACTCTGGATATGCAGGAATTCAACATGCTATATATATAGCTTGACAAAGGAGGGCGCCTGTCCATTCCACTGACAGTGCGCAGGCTCAGAAACTGCGTTGCAAACACTTCCGGTGTCATCAGACGACGCTGCAGTCCACGAGCGCCTCAGACCTCTCCTCTTTTTTTTACCATCTGAGCCACAGAGTGTACAGAGCCGGTGGATGGCTTTCTATGGGTTCCTGAGTGACACAGCCTGTTAAACATGAAAACAAGGAGACGCACCGCTGCAGGATTTTTCTCATGCTGATCGTTCTTAACCTCAATGTGAGTGTTTTTATTTATTGTACCATAAAGTTTCTACAATTCATACTTAGAAGGCGCCTCTTTCTTTACCTTTTTTCTACAGCTTTTGGATCGTACTTCTGCTATCCTGAAGAGGCCTGCCCACAGTTATGGACCGTTTCTTCACCCTTGGATATTACCATCCATCTTGCACGGTTTGTGCTCTCCCCTGATCCACATCCATTACAATAACACAGACTCAGGTTCTCTGGCATCATTTGAACTACAGTTTTCACCAGAACCACCCCCATTTCCAGTACCCATCTGCTGCACTGTTCTCCTCAAGAGTCTCTTGAGAGCAGCGGGAGCCATTGGCTTCTCTTGTCAGTCAAAACCTGTGGGGAGGGAGTGGGAGGCGAGGCAAAGCCACGCTGTGTGTGTCTGTGGATGAACCCAGCCCGACTCGGTGTGTACCCCCATAACGCAAGGCTTTCTATGCAGGTTGGAAGGAGCAGAAAGTGCCAGAGAGACACTCTAGGAGAGGAAAAAGTTAAACTTTAACCACTTCCCGCCCACCCACCATGAAATGACGGCGGAGTGGTGTGGCTCTCGTTCTGGAATGACATCATATGACGTTGCCCCAGAACGGCTGCTCGGGCAATCGCAGCCCCGCCGTGTTCCTAAGACACGGCGAGACCCCGATCTCGGTAAAGAGCAGATGATGCGTCCAAATCACAGCCAGTCACGTCCTCAATGGCTGTCTAACAGCTCTGTGAATGGGTGGGGGAGACCACTGCTTCATTGCTCAATCACAGAACACTGCATTGGGAGAGTGTAGTAAGATGAGTTCTTTGAATGGTGCTGTATCCCCAGAAAAAAATTCAAAAACTTTAGCTTTAATTTCACTGCAAAGGGTAGCGGATTGGAGGGAAGGGACACACCTCCCTTCACACAGAACCAGAGCTGAGGCTGTTAATCACAGGCTGTGTGCTAGAGATCTCTCCCCGTCACCTTTTTATCTCTTGGTGGCAGAAAAACTTGTCAGAAGCGATTCATCCTGATATCAGAGGAATGAAAATGCAGGGAGAAATTACACCTAGTGCCCTGGACGGAGACAAGTACAGACTAGATAGGGATATGCTTCATTTCATGTCTTTAAGCTTTGGGTGCACATTAGCAAAAACAAAACGTACTGAAAGAAAACAGGGAAGTTGTCATTGTGACCCTGTTATAAAAAAAATACTAACTGCCTGGCCATCTCTGGCTTCTGTACTTTGAGTCACTGATCTGGAAGAAGCATACAGATTACAAAGTCAGCGTGAACCTGAATATTAATTCCAGGTCAGTGCTTTAGAAGGAACTGAAGCCATTGTATGAACATGACAGCCAGGTAGCTAGTATTTTCAGAAGGCAAGATCTTCCATATTCTTTTGGTACAGGTTTCCTTTACACAAAGGGTAGTTTTAATGCCTTCAAGCTTTTCTTCATAAACAAGGTTTAAATATTCATCCTGGAGTTTGTTTACAATGGCACAGAGCATTATATCCACCCATCTTGATACACATAGGTGTGCCATGACCTCAATATGAAAGTGTTGCTACACCAGACGTCATCTGCTAGCTGCAACAAACCCGACACTGAGTGCTTAAAGCAGAGTTCCAACTATATCTCTTACTAGCACATTATGTAGATTTAGCATTGGTTAGTATGATTAATAGCACCGCTTTTCTAGCCATTTTATGTCAAAAGTTACCTTATATTGCTGTTTCTCAGGCAAGCATTCCCATCTTACTTGTGGGCAGGCAAAGCCCACAAGCATAAACTTCCGGTATATGGTGCTGCTTTATAACCAGCATGCACTGCCCGTTCTCGCGCATGCGCAGTAAGGACATCTAGGAAGCACAGGAAACTTCTCAGGTTGCCATCACAATGGGCGTCGGAAATGCCCGCCCCGTTGTGATGGCAACGAAGACAAGCCGAATATATGGCTGTGTGATCCGCCTTAAATCGCGTCACTTCCTGTAGGTAAACTAGGATTTTTGTACTCACCGTAAAATCCCTTTCTCTGAAGTCCATGGACGGACACAGCTCCTTATAAATTCTTGACTTGTGGGTTATGTTCCGTCTATTAGGAGAGGACCAGGCAGACATGTTAGACATTTAAAAAACATGCAACTTTAGCAAAGCTGAACAGCCCCGCCCAGGGAGCAGTCCCTCTGGTCATAACCCCTCATACTGCACTTAGCAGCTCAATTTGTCAAAAAGCAGTACAAACCTAAAAAAAAAAAAAAAAAGGAGGGGAGGGTGCTGTGTCCGTCCATGGACTTCAGAGAAAAGGATTTTACGGTGAGTACAAAAATCCTATTTTCTCTTTCGTCCATGGACGGACACAGCTCCTTATAATTCTTGACTTGTGGGACATCCCCAAGCAGTGCAAAAAACGAGTGGTAGGAACCGCCATTAAACAACTTCACCCCAAACAACCAGAGCTCCTCCACGAAGGAGATGCAATCTCAAACAGCCGCCTGCAAAACCATGCGGCCGAAGCAAGCATCCGAAGATGCATACACCTCAACCTTGTAAAACTTAGTGAAGGTATGAACGGACGACCAAGTCGCCGCCTTACACACCTGTGAAACAGATGCTTGATGTCGGAAAGGCCAGTAGGCAACAACTGCCCTGGTCAAATGCGCCGAGACAGGAAGGGGAGGCGCCCGCCCTGTAAAGGCATAGGCCTGAATCACAATCTGTCTGATCCATCGAAAATGGAGGCCGACGACACTGCCAGGCCCATCCATGGGCCAGTCACCGTAGCAGACAGATACACCCGCAGAACATGTTTAAGGAATGTAACGCAACCTCTTTGGGATACGACCCGGTCTGACCCTGCTCCATGGCTGTCCGGTTTTTCCTTGGCTGATGTCCCACTTAATCTCCATGGCTCTCCTCCTATTGGAGGGTTCTTGGATTGCAGGGGTTCTACCCCCTCCTCAACCCCGGGGGAGATTGGCTCATTCAGGACCACCATTTTACTTGCCTACTGGAATGCTTAAACCGACCTCTTTTTTGGGCTTTCACAAGGGTAATGTATAAATTCTACCATATTTTGCTTGATGGCATAAGCATTACCTATTAACTGTATGACCTCATTGACCTATCTATTCATCCCTTTTCCCTTTTTAGCTAAAAATTACATGCACCCCACTCCTGATGACTGGCTGTTAAACGCCAAGAAACACGTCGAGTCCACACTCAAGTCTGCCCAAATTAAATATAATAATATTATTTTATCAAGCCATTCTGAAAATCAAATAACAAAATTTTGGATAATCATGTTCACTGCACCTGTATGTCCATGTACTGTGATTGCTTTTCTAATCATGCCCTTGACTATGAACTATACTTATGTGATTGTTATTACCTGTATTATGCCTTTGACTGCATGATCTCTGCATTATTGATTTTAATACAATATATTTTGATATTCACATAATTGTCTTGTTTTTGTCTCCTTGGGGTGATTACTCAGCAACTCCTCATGGTTACAGTGATTTCCCTTCTGGGTTTGTGCTTATCATTTATGTTATCCTAGATCAATTCTACACCCATCCATGTCTCATCTAAAGTCCCACCAACCCCCCCCCCCCTTTTTTCTTGACCATTCTCCTTGGTCCAGCATCTGCCGACTTAGGTAGTCAGCTGCCAGATACTACACCCAGAATGTACACGCCTATAAAGCCGGCACGCTCCGTTCAGCCCACCGCAGGATGTGAGCGACCTCCAATGCTGCTTGGTCCTCCTAGATGGTTGACAAATGCCACCGTCGTGGCGTTGTCCGACTGGATCCTGACCGGACACCCCTGTAGCCTCCGTGACCATGTGGAGAGGCACTGCCCTATCGCTCGAAGTTCTCGTACATTGATTGGCAGGTGGGATTCTTCCTGTATCCAGTGACCTTGCGTCAACTGAATACCCCCAACCGGTCAGGCTGGCATCCGTCGAGATTACCGTCCAGTGAAAAAGAAGGAACGACCTTCCGGACTGAAGAGCCAGAGATTTCAGCCACCAGACTAGGGGGGGTCTGACTAGGTGGCCCACCCAGATTCGACAGTCCAGGGACAACAGAGACTTGTCCCTTTGGACAGGATCTCCTTTAACAAGACTCGAGTATGGAACAGGAGCATACGGTACTGCCTCGAAGGAGGCTACCATGAGACCCAGGACTCGCATGCAAAAAGCGCAGCGACGACCACCTGCGGGATGCCAACAGCTTCACCGCCGCCTGGATGCCAACAGCTTCACCGCCGCCTGAAAAGCCTACACTTTTTTTTTTCAAAGGGAGAAAAAAAACCTTGCCTCTGAAGAGAGCAGGATCAGACCCAGGTACTCCAGGCACCGAATCGGCACCAACACTGAAGGTTCAGTACCCAAACCATATGTTCGAAAGGTCTAACGGTCACATCCTCCTCTAATTCTGAGTCCGAAGCAGCCCTCAGAAAGAGGTCATCCAGGAAGTCCACAAGCGATTCCACGCTGTCACAGGAAGGCCAGGATCGTGGTGAGCACCTTGAACAAAACCATTGGTGCCGATGCCAGGCCAAAAGAGAACGCCACAAATTGTTAGTGATCGACCCCGACTGCAAAAATCTGAATTTTCTAATGCCCGACATATATGGGGACCTGTAAATATGCATTCTTGATGTCCAAGGACGCCAAAAAAAAAAAACCCCCGGATGGAGAGCAGCGACCCAAGCGAACTGATTCCATCCTGAACCTTCGTACCTTTACAAAGGAGTTGAGGACCTTGAGGTCCAGGATTGGACAAACCCCGTCCTACTGTGGGACTACAAACAGATTGAAATAGAAACCGTGAAGCCTTTCTGGCAGCGGCACAGGAGCTATTACCCCGTGCTTCAGCAGGTCCTGCACTGCCCCAAACAGGGCGTTCCGATGAGCCGGAGGAAGATGAAGGTTGGAGAAAAAAAATCAGTTATTTTGTAGACAAGAAGAAAATCTATCTTGTACCATGATGGAACCATTGTGCAAACCCACTGGTCGGAAAGCAGGGAAGTCCGAGCTGCCAACTCGCAAAGTCAGGCAGGGACAGCCCTTCATGTAGTCGCATATTTGTTCGCAGGCCCTCTGGCTTACGAACCCAGGGAGATTCTTATCCCCTCAGCTGGCCCCTTGTCGGCCTGATAACGCTCACCTGCAGGTCCGGTGGAAAGAAAAAAACGCTTGTGAACGGGAAAGGGGGGGGGCCTGGCCTACGGCATGGCTCCTTACCCTTTCTGGATTGTGGAAGCGCCGTGCTCCCACCCCAAAAGGCATTTTCAATAATGTCATCCAGTGAGGCTCCAAAAAGTCCCCAACCCTGTTAGAGCAAATCCGACAGAGTCTTCTTTAACGTCTGGTCCGCAGACCAGCACATCAGACAAATCATGCGGTGGAGCCCCACCGCAGATACTGAACAGCCAGGGAGCTGTATCAAAGGCCGTATTGCAGACCTACCTGAGGCCATGCACCAACTGGTCCGCTACCATGCAGACCGGGGAAGCCTGTTGCTATTCCAAGCATGGTGCAGCAATCTTGCCCATTCAAGGAAGCGCCAGTGGACACCAGGGTCATGGCCAACAGTGACCGCCATGCTGCCCCCAATACCATGAAAAAAGGACCGGGCCACCGCCTCGGTCCTCCTGTCTGCAGGGTACTTAAAGACAGGGGCTCCTACCACCGGACCGTGGTAATTCCCTGGATGCCGGGGGGCGCCATAGGGGGGGGGGTGTCCTTTTTCAGGAAACACTCCCCAAAAGATAACGGACAGCCATGCAATTCTTTTGGAATGCTGCTGCCGCTCCCATACGTAGTATTTAAAACGTATCAAGTAAGCTAGGTAAGGAAACCTAGCGATGCGGGCCAACTAGTGGGACCTAGAAGGGACCGACACCTTAACCACTTGACCACTGGGCACTTAAACCCCCTTCCTAACCAGACCAATTTTCAGCTTTCGGTGCTCTCACATTTTGAATGACAATTACTCAGTCATGCAACACTGTACCCATATGAAATTTTTGTCCTTTTTTTCACACAAATAGAGCTTTCTTTTGGTGGTATTTAATCACTGTTGGTTTTTTTTATTTTTTGCGCTATAAAAGAAAAAAAGACTGAAAATTTTGTTAAAAAAAAAAAATTTCTTCGTTTGTTATAAAATTTAGCAAATTTGTAATTTTTCTTCATAAATTTTGGTCTCTCTCAATTCCTGAGACCCTAACATGCTAGAAAAGTACAAATACCCCCCAAATGACCCCTTTTTGGAAAGAAGACATTCCAAGGTATTTAGAAAGCGGCATGGTGAGTTTTTTGAAGTTGTCATTTTTTACCACAATTCTTTGCAAAATCAAGATTTTTTTTTTCTTTTTTCACTAAATTGCCATATTAGCAGGTTATTTCTCACACACAGCATATGCATACCACAAATTACACCCCAAAATACATTCTGCTATTACTCCCGAGTATGGCGATACCACATGTGTGAGACTTTTACACAGCGTGGCCACATACAGAGGCCCAACATGCAGGGAGCACCATCAGGCGTTCTGGAGCACCCAGGCCAATTCTGGCATTTCTCTCCTACATGTAAATTTCATAATTTATTTGCTAGAAAATTACACCGAACCCCCAAACATTATATATGTTTTGAGAATACAATGGCGGTTGTTGCAACTTTTTATCTCGCACGGTATTTGCGCAGCAATTTTTCGAACTCAGTTTTTGTGGGGAAAAAACAGTTTTGTGCTTTAAAAAAAAAATGGTAAGGTTAGCCGAATGTTTTTGCATAATTTGAAAGATGATGATACGTCGAGTAAATAGATACCTAACATGTCACCCTTCAAAATTGCACACACTCGTGGAATGGCGCCAAACTTCGCTACTTAAAAATCCCCATAGGCGACGCTTTTAAATTTTTTTTACTAGTTACATGTTTTGAGTTACAGAGGAGGTCTAGGGCTAGAATTATTGCTCTCGCTCTAACGTTTGCAGCGATACCTCACATGTGTGGTTTGAACACCGTTTTCATATGTGGGCGGGACTTACGTATGCGTTCGCTTCTGCATGCGAGCACACGGGGGCAGGGGCGCTTTAAAAAAAAAATAATTATTGTTCATTTTACTTTATTTATTTTAGTTTGCCACTTTTTTCCCCAAAAATAAATTTTTTTGATCCCTTTTATTCCTATTACAAGGAACGTAAACATCTCTTGTAATAGGAATATGACATGACAGGTCCTCTTTACAGTAAGATATGGGGTCAATAAGACCCCACATATCACCTCTAGGCTGGGAAGCCTGAAAAAAAAAAAAACGATCCTGGCTTCGATCGCAGCAGTGAGTCGGTAGAAGCACCGGAGGGAGGGGGGGGGGGGCGACGTCCCATCTCACCTCCTGTAAGAACGATCAAGCGATGGAACAGCCGCTATGATTGTTCTTATGGTGTAGGGAATCGCCGGCTGAAAATGCCGATATCTGAATGATGCCTGTAGCTGAAGGCATCATTCAGATATCCCCGCACAAAGTCAAGGACGTCATATGACGGCCTTTTGAGCGGGAAGTGGTTACTACGCTTTATTTTTGCAGGGTATTGGCAGGGTATTGCCGGGTATGGGCAGGGTATTGCAGAGTATGGGCAGGGTATTGCAGAGTATGGGCAGGGTATTGCAGAGTATGGGCAGGGTATTGCAGAGTATGGGCAGGGTATTGCAGAGTATGGGCAGGGTATTGCAGAGTATGGGCAGGGATGGATGGATCTGTGACTTCTCTTGTCACAGAGCAGCGCTGTGGGCACTACACATCCAGCCCACAGCACTGCTGCCATCCGCTCCCTCCCCTCTCCTCTTACAATGTACCGATCGGTACAGAGAGGGGAGAGAGGAAACCGGCGTCATCACATGACGCCGGTTTGTTTACAAGTGATCGCTCCGTCATTTGACTGAGCGATCACGTGGTAAATGGCCGCGATTAACGGCCATCTACCGCTATCCGTGATGCGCCGGCTCTTCCTGACCCGGCGGTCACGGATATTTCCGGGAGCGCGCCCCAGGGGGCGCGGGAGCAAGATTCTGGGAGGACGTCCCTGGGACGTTGTCCCAAAATAACTCGACCGCCCTGTAGCCGTCTTTCGGCTATGGTGCGGTCAGCAAGTGGTTAATAGATGCCATCGCCGTAACCTCCATTTTATTGGGGATCCCGCACGCGGTGATAAGTGCTCCAACAAGCGCCCTTTTGCGCTGACCCAGACACGGAAGCAAGCAAGGACGCAGTTCCGCGCTGTCCGAAGGGTCCTGGTTTGCATCTTCTGACAAGTCAGAGCAGGGGACATCTGCCACAGCAAGGCCCGAATCTGAATCAGAACTGTTTTTCCGGAAGATGGTGGAGGGAGGGAGGAGGCGTTGTTACCCCCCTTATGTCCGCACACCACTTCTACCCTGGTAAAAAGGGACTCCAGGACCACCAGCAAGGCGTTCATACACACCCCGGGAACAGGGCACCGATTGCCACCACAGGGATATCAGGGAGAGAAAACGCCAGCTTCTGACGCCATGCAAACCCACACTTGCCTAACCCCCATAGGGACCAAGGCAAAGTACATTGGGTCCACCCTCTTAGCTGCTCAGACTGAGGGACCCCCCAGGGGACTCACCACTCCGACCCAGGTGCCGCACAGCGCTGCCGTCCGCTCTCCCCAGCCGTCTGCAACCTGTCATGGCTGCGGTGTATTCCTGTGCCTGAGGTGTTCTGCGCTATTCGGGCCATTCAGAAGGGACATTTTCACCACTAGAGGCGAA
This sequence comes from Rana muscosa, assembly GCA_029206835.1. Classification (NCBI taxonomy): domain Eukaryota; kingdom Metazoa; phylum Chordata; class Amphibia; order Anura; family Ranidae; genus Rana; species Rana muscosa. The sequence goes on along the minus strand of CM055118.1, from coordinate 941,700,921 downwards.
AAAACAAAGCTGGGGCTACAAGAAAATGGGCGCCAGCTGCACCTGTGTAAAAGCGTGCGGACTACAAGAAAATGGCCGCCGCTGCTCAGCATTAAAAAAACAAGTCTGACCGCAAGAAAATGGTGCCAGCAAAATGGCCGCCGAACATGAGGTAAAAAGAAAAAAAGGCTGTGAACACACTGGGCCTCAGCGCGGAGGCCCACCCATGGCACCAAACACCCCACATGGAGAACAGACCCTGGACACCCCACAGCCCTCAGCCAGGACACGGAGCCCCCCCCCACCCCCCCGGAAGACACCCGGTCAGTACACAGCAGGCCCAACCCGACAGAGTATGGGGAGGAGGGAAAAGGACAGGGAGAGAAGAAAGGAAGGGTGAGAGACCCCCTAGACGACCTCCCCAGGAATGCCCAGCTGTTCCAACCTGCCAAGACAGGAGGAAAAGTACTTACCCGTCCTGCGAGGACTGCTGGCGCGTTGCTGACAGACATACATCCGAGTAGTACGGAGTAGCTGTCGGCCACGGTTCACTGTGACAGACAGCAAGCAGCCCAGTCATATGTGAACCCCAGAGCATATAGCTCACCGGCCACCCCTGGGGCCATGGGGTATGTCGTGGCCGACCCCGCACGTAGCTAAGGTCTGCTCACGCTCGATGGCCGGACTGGGGAGACTACAAGAATCTATATTATCCAGCCTGTCACCCAGCAGGCAGTTTATAGTAGATTCTCAAAAAATAAAATAATAAAAAAGTAAAAATGTCTTTAGGACCCTGGGCCCAAAGGGAGCCAGGTCCTTCTACTCTACTAGACAGAAAAAAAAAAAACTGAGCTGCTAAGTGCAGTGTGAGGGGTTATGACCAGAGGGACCGCCCCTGGGCAGGGCTGTTCAGCTTTGCTAAAGTTATGTTTTAAATGTCTAACATGTCTGCCTAGTCCTCTCCTAATAGACGGAACATAACCCACAAGTCAAGAATTATAAGGAGCTGTGTCTGTCCATGGACGAAAGAGAAATAAAGATTTTTGGACACACTCCTGCCCACTGACTCACATTTCCCAGGAGCACAGGCAAGGGAGGAAGTGATGTGGAGCCGGAAGTGGCAGATTAGGAGCCACCACCTAGCAACAGGGCACTTCTGGTAAGCAAAAAAATAAATCAATTTCTACCCAAATGTTTGAGAACTTGGAGGACAGAAAATGTAAAAAAAAAACCAAAAAAAAAAAAAAAACAAACACACACATAATATAGCAGCTTATCCTCTGTTTCAACTTACAGACCTGGAGCTCTTTCAGCAATAGGTTCCATTGTAACCTCCTGTTCTAGGAGCAGCTCCCTAAGCCAGCGAAGCCTTGTAACCCTAAAATACCTGCTCCCGCTTTAGACATGCTGTTTTGTCCATCAGATGTCTATATTCTGATTATCTGCATTTGTGTGATTAAAATTACATTTAAAGTTGTAATTTACATAAACAATCATATGCAGAGCGCAGGCGCCATCTAGCATCCTTTTTTGGTACTGCTTCAGTTTTGTTTATTATTTCATGCATTGCACGTGTAACCCAGGAAGCAGTTAGTAAGCAAGGTATTCTGGGTAGAATCTTCACAGGAAGAGACACATTCACCATGCTTTGAGAAGACACTGCAGGAGGCAGGACATGTCTTGTTCAATCTATCTCCATCACCCCTTAGAGAACTTAAAAAGTAAGTTTTTACTGTCTCATCTTGTATTGTGTATCATTTTTTTCTGCAATGTATGCTGAATTGTATGAGATATTGTACTTAGAGGTTTATTTTTGTTATTTGTAGTGTCACCTGGCTTGTTCTAATAAAACTGAGGTCAAAGAAATCTGGTATCTGAAGTTTATGGGACAAGAAGCTTTAGCTATGTCCTTGAGACAGAACAGTGAAATTTTTAAGCCGACCTCGAAGGGAAGATAAGCTGACTTCGAATGTCTGTACAGCCTGGGGCTACGCAGTATCCATACAGTCAGAAGCCTTAAAGAAACAGGCCTGCAGCAAGAGAAGCAAGCAGCCACGCTACAGAGACGCGCTCTGTCAAGCAGCATCGACACTAGAACGGTCTCTATACAGAAAGACAGCTTCTTCCCCGCAGCCATGTCTCACAGTGGAACATCTTCTTACAAAACACGATCAAGCTCATCTAGGTCATCTGTCGCAAATGCAGCAGCTATCGCCCGTTCAAAAGCTGAAGCAGCAAGAGCCAGGGCCGCATTCGCAGACCAAGAGCTGCAGATGAAGAAAAGGCCCACCTTGAAGCAGAAAATAGAGAGAAGAGAGAGAAGGAAAGAATACACCTTGAAGCAGAAAGGGTGAGACAGGAACAAGAAAGAGAGAAGGAAAGATTACGCATGGAACAAAGAATACGCCTGGAGGACGAGCTAGCTCAGCAGGAAGCATCTCTGAAATTGCAGCAAGCTATCTTAGAAGCTGACATGGAGAGGTTGGCAGTGGACCGAGACGCTGCCACCGCCATTGCAGAAGCTTTAAAAGCAGCCGTCTACGATAAGCCAAGAGTGGGTAGCAGCATACCGGGCCTAGAGGAGGACCATCAAGATTCCTCGCAACGCACTTCAGATTATGTATACCAGCACGGTGACCCAAGCAACATCCCACAACAAGAAATTAAACATGACGTCAGCGAGTCACATTAAATAAAGCTTCAACAAGCCGACCGTGGACCCCAGTGCTAGAAGCAAGAAAAATCTGACAGAGTTCCAGACCCAACCAAACTTTCTACTCCACAAGGTACCCAGCCTTCATACAAACATCAAAACACCCGTCTTCACTCCAAAAGGTGTATGCAACGAGCCGGTACGAACTGCCAACCTTATGCAATTGTGAACCCAGAGAGCCTAAAGAAGAGACGACTTCTACCAGGTACGCTTATACACCGCACCACAATACACCAGCAGCCTACCCCAATGCCAATCAGGCTACTGTAGACTGCCAAGTTCCTGGCCAAACATGAGTTAGTTACCCAAGGACTTGTCAAATTTAGTGATCGCCCTCAACACTACAGGGCGTGGCGATCCTCTTTCTAGAGTGTCATTCAAGGTCTAGATCTATCCTGCAGGCAACAGATAGAACTCCTCTTAAAGTGGCTTGGCAATGATTCTGCTGAACATGCCCAAAAAATCTGAGACATTAATATAAACCACTCTGAGATAGGCCTTGCAAACATCTGGAACAGACTGGATAGATGTTATGGCTCACCAGAGGCTTAAGAGAGAACACTGTTTAACAGGATAGAAGACTTCCCAAAAATACCTAGCAGAGGTTACCAAAGACTCAGAGAATTCAGTGACCTGTGTATGGAGTTACAAGTTGCTAAAGCAGAAGGGGACTTACCTGGCCTTTCTTATCTTGACTCTGCTAGAGGTATTAACTTCTTGGCACAAAAACTTCCTTAAGAGTTACACAAAAGATGGATTGCTCATGGCTGTAACTACAAACGGAAACACAATGTGCCCTTTCCACCCTTTACTGAGTTTGTGGACTTTGTAGACAGACAAGCAGGAACGAAAGATGACCCCAGCTTTATTTTTCCAGTGTCTTTTACCACTTCTTCTGGCCCTAAGCAACTCAGCGCTCCAGTAGCAGTGCACAAAACTAACATTTCTTCCCACAGATTCGCAGAGTCTCAGCCAGAGGATCAAGACAACGACCCTACTAAGTTCTGCCCTCTACATAAGATGCCACATCCTCTCCTGAAATGCAGAGCCTTCAGGACAAAGGCCATCCAGGATCACAAAACTTTCCTCAAAGAGAACATCTTCTGTTACAAGTGCTGCTCTTCGTCCACACACTTCGCCAAGGACTGTAAGGTCAGTGTCAAATGTAGAGTGACAGCACAACAGAGCTTTACACCCAAGGCCTACTCCAAGAACCTTCCCACCTGTCCATGGTGACAAGGAGCAAGGCAGGGAGACCAAAGACTAGTACAGATGCCACAGAAATCACTTCACAGTGCACTGAAGTCTGCAAATGAAGTACAGGTGGCAGATCCTGCTCTAAAATCTGTCTAGTGAAAGTGTACCGAAAAGGACGCAGACACAAAGCAGCCAAGCTCTACGTCATCTTGGATGATCAGAGTAATAAGTCGCTAGATCTGTGTTTTTTGACATTCTAAACCTTAAAAGGCCCCAGCAGCCCTTACTCCCTTAGGATTTGTGCAGGTACAGTGGAAATGGCGGTGAGAAGAGCTGACGGCCTACAAATTGAATCTATGGATGGTAAGACATGCCTACCCTTACCAACCATAATAGAGTGCAACCAGATGCCAGACAGCAGGTCGGAGATTCCCACACCAGACGCAGCAGCTCACCAGACCCACTTGAAGCACATAGCACATCTCATACCAGAACTTGATGATCACGCTCAGATAATCTTACCCCTAGGGAGGGATATCTTGCAAATCCACAAAGTAAGAAATCTGATCAACGGTCCTAAAAACGCTCCATATGCCCAAAGGCTGGATCTTGAATCATTATAGGTGATGTTTGCCTGGGTGGTGCACACAAACCGGCATCTGTTAATAACCTGATCACTAGTACCCTTGAGAATGGTCGTCCTTCTCTTTTCCAACCCTGTCAAAATCACATCCTTATAAAAGGAGCTACCACACAACAACCCTGTACCTCTTCCTTTCCTAAGTCCCCTCTGTGACAGCAATACCTATGACGATGACCAAAGCAACTTAGGATGCTCAGAGTTCAGGAGAACAAAGAAGGACAACCAGGTAGCAATGTCCATTGAGGATAGGCTCTTCCAAGAGGTTATGGAAAGCAGTATGGAGAAAGATGTGACTAATAGCTGGGTAGCACCTCTTCCCTTTAGGCCACAAAGACAACGTTTGCCTAACAGAGAACTAGCATATAAACGCCTCACTTCACTAAGACATAATCTTGAAAGGAAACCAGAGATGAGAGAACATTTCTTTTCCTTCATGGACAAAATATTCCAGAATGGTCATGTTGAGATAGCCCCAAACCTCAAGGACTCAGAGGAATGTTGGTACTTACCCATATTTGGGGTCTATCACCCTAAGAAGCCAGGGCAGATTAGATTGGTGTTCGATTCTAGCGCCAAGCATGAGGGTGTCTCTCTAAATGATGTCCTTCTCTCTGGCCCTGACCTTAACAACAGACTATTAGGAGTACTTCTCTGCTTTCGCAAAGATTCAGTCGCATTCATGGCAGACATACAACAAATGTTCTATTGCTTTCTTGTTAAAGAAGAACACCAAAACTTTCTGAGGTTTCTCTGGTTCAGGGACAACAACCCCTCGTACATCACAGAATACCGCATGAGGGTGCACATATTTGGCACCAATCCTTCCCTTGCAGTTGCTATATATGGCCTGTCACTCTGCTATAATGAGAGAGTCAGAGTATGGGTCAGATGTCAGACAATTTGTAAAATAAGATTTCTATGTAGACGATTGCTTGAAATCACTACCCACAAATGAAGCCGCAATCAGTCTCCTCAAAAGAACTCAAGCGGGGGGGCGTGGCCTGGCTATGGAGGAGTGAGGACGCGTGTCTCTTCAGCTCCTCATCCACCGCCGCAGAATCAGCGCTGCAGAGGGGAGATATCACTCCCGGAACGTCGGGAACCATGTCACAAGGACGGCGGGCACTCTCCCAGCAATCGAGAGCGGATGGGACCCGACAGGAGCAGCTGGATGCCTTCTTCAGCGGGTCCCACGGTACGGAAAACGAGGCCTCCAAGATGGCGCCGACGACAAAATCATCCAAGGCAGCCAAGGCTGCTCAGAAAGCACTGACACGGCAGCAGCAGCAGCTAGAGGACTCCCAGATACCCTCTCCGCAGATGGTGAGTGACACTGCCCCTCCACTCTCCCCGGGACCCTCAGCCCCCCCTGACCAGGGCCCTGATATGAATGACTTCATGGGAGATAGGGACAGGGACATAAGACCCCCTACTCGAGAGGACCTGGAAAAGTTTACAACCAGGGTGGAGAGGGCCTTCAGGGAGGACATTGCCCAGCGCAAGGCTGACACTAACCACTTAGGGGCTAGGATGGAAATAGTGGAGCAGAAACTTGAAGAGGCCCTGCCTGCCATCTCTATGCTTCAAGCCAGGTGCTGCGCCCAGGATCAAAAAATTGAGACTTTACTGTGTCAGTTGGATGATTTTGAGAACCGTAGCAGGCGTGCGAACATCCGCATAAGGGGTCTGCCTGAAGCCACAGCACCTAAAGATATTGTTCCTACTCTGGAGGATGTATTTAGAGAGATTTTGGGCCTGCCTGCTACTGCACCCATTGAGATTGACCGTGCTCACAGAGCCCTCAGACCGCCCTCTCAGGATGTGGACAACCCTAGGGATGTCATATGTAAGCTCCACAAGTATACACTGAAAGATAAGATCATGCAAAAGATGCGTGGGAAGCCATACTTTGACTTCGATGGGGCCCATCTCTATTTCTATCAGGACATTTCAAGGAGAACCCTCATGCAACGTAGGGCTCTCCGCCCCCTGCTGGAAGCAGTCCAAAAGGCAGGCCTGCCTTATCGCTGGGGATTTCCCTTCTACTTGCAAGCATCCAAAGAGGGCAGACAAGCCACGCTACGCACCAAGGACGACCTCCCACACTTTCTAAGCACCCTGGGTCTGGAACCAGTCGACTTTCCGGACTGGAGGGCCCCGCAAGACCACCCTGACCTGCAGCTCCCTCAGCCCTGGCTGCCAGCTACCCGCAAGAGCCGCAGGAGGAACCGCAGGCGCCCCACTTCTGCCTCTCCTTCTGGCCCTGTGTCGCCACGACACTGAGTGACAGCTCCCTTCCCCTGACCGTTTTTTCTAGAAAAGAAGAAAAAGAGAACATTTCCCTTAATTTTTTATTTTTTTGACTATATGTAAGGTCTGTTTCCTTCAGTACTGGTATCCTAACTGCTCTCTGAGGGGGACCCGGGTCCTCTAACTACGTCGATGCCTGGAACTGAGACCTGGCCACTCAATGTGTTACTGTTTGTTTGCCCTCCAACTGGACCTATTGCCTTTATAGCAGTGACAGATCATGGGCCCCTGTTGTCCTTTCTTGAAGGGATTTGAAGCTGTGGCCCCGGTCCTGTCCCGACATACTCACTTTCCGGATATCTTGAACTCGTTCACTATTTTTCACTTTTTTACCTTTCAGACTTGCACTTTGCTTCTTAGGGGTTCTCATGTTTTTTTTTTTTTTTTTTTGGAAGCACTCTCTCCCCCCTTGTATGTTACCTACTTGTTAGTACATGGCGGTGGATGGGGACTGACCCCCACACCCTTCCCTCCAGTGTTGGTCCACGTTCCCCACGTAGACCGTACCTTCTTAGGTATATTTCCTAGTTCGGAAATGGGGGCGGGCATCGGGCGCTCCCCTCCTGTAGGGCTGGGACCGATGCGTGCCCCCCAGGTATTTTATGTCATGGTATTGTTACCATTGCTGTCTTTTTTGCCTTATGTGTGTTACCCTGTCTCTCACCGTTTTTTTCTTCCCTCCTTTCTGTTTTTTTATTTTTTTTTTCCCTTTCTCTTCTCCATGCCTCTTTATAGGGTCTGCCTCCGTCTCCGTCTCCCGCCCTGCGCCTGCAGTCATACTAAGCGACTCGACTACCCCACAGACTTCCCATGGCATCTTTAAAGGTAATTTCTTATAACGTGCGTGGTCTCTGCTCCCCCTGCAAACGAAGTAAACTTTGGTGGGAACTGAAGCGTTCAGGGGCACATGTGATTCTCTTGCAAGAAACGCATTTCACCCCCCAGTCAACTCCCAAATTGCCCACCCATCTTTATAATCAGTGGTTCTTGAGCAACTCACCGGTCTCGAAATCTAGAGGCACGGCTATCGCCATTCATAAGTCTTGCTCCCTTCAGGTCATTGAGAGTAAGGTTGATCCTCAGGGGAGGTATGTTTTCCTAAAAGGGGTTGTAGAGGGCCAAAAGCTTACGGTAGCTACAATATATGCCCCTAATTCCAATCATTACCTTTCTAGACAGTGCTCTGGACAGCCTGACAGACTTTAGAGAAGGTCCTCTGATTTTAGGTGGTGACTTTAATGTGAGCCCTGACCCCCAACTTGACACCTCGCACAGACGCCCTTCCCACTCTCACGCCTTCCTTAAACATTTTCGCAAATCCATGCAGTCCCATCGCCTTCTGGATAGCTGGCGGCTGCTTCACCCCTCAAATAGGGATTACAGCTATTACTCAAAGGTTCACGATGTCTATACCCGTATTGACCCGATATGTGTGGACCAATTGGCTCTGGAGCTGCTGCAGGCCTCGTCCATCGGGAATATAACTATCTCTGACCATGCCCCGGTGACGGCCACTTTGGCCCTGCCCCAGGGCACCCGTAGGGCCTGGTCATGGCGCCTGAATGAATCCCTGTTGGACGACGCGGCCGTGGTCTCCGGAGTCATGGACGTCCTGTCCCACTATTTCAAGGAAAATACCACGGAAGGTATGAATGAAGGGGTTATCTGGGAGGGTCATAAGGCGGTGGTACGGGGAGAGCTGATCTCCCAGGGTGCTAGACTTAAGAAGGCCCGACAAGCAGACTTTACTAGGGTTCTTCAGGCGCTACAGCAGGCGGAACTTGCACATAAATAAGGCGGGGACCCGGAGGCTCTTGGGAAACTGACAGAGTTGAGAATATTGTTCTTACGCTTATTAGACTGGCAGGCACGTAAACAACTACGCTACTTGTCGCATAAATATTATGAACATGGCAACAAGTGTGGCCGCATGTTGGCCAGAGCCCTCCGGAAGAAACGCGCGCTTATGTATATACAGAAGCTGCGCCTTCCCTCGGGTGAACTCACGGTCAGATCTTCCCAGATAGCCTCTGGGTTCCGAGACTATTATGCCACCCTCTATAATTTAGATTCAATGCAGACCCCTGAGGCCCAATCCGAGAGACTGTCTGACATCAGAACTTACCTGAACGCAGCTGGACTTCCCCCGCTGACTGACGACCAGCGTTCCATCCTGGAATCCCCTATTACGCCTGTTGAGCTTGGGGCTACGGTGAAGTCCCTTCCCTGCCTAATGGGAAGAGCCCTGGTCCCGACGGGTTCACCAAAGCTTACTACAAAAAGTTCTTACCCCTGCTATCGGATTCGATGTGCAGTTATTTTAATTCTATAGCAAATGGGAATGCGATCCCTAGTGAGGCCCTTCTGGCCCACATCACTGTCATTCCCAAGGACCCCACCGTGCCCCAGAGCTACAGGCCCATATCCCTTCTCAATGTAGACATAAAAATCCTTGCTAAAATCCTTGCGTCTAGGCTGAAACACCTAATTCCACTCATTGTACACCCGGACCAGACGGGGTTTGTCACGGGCCGAGAGGCTAGAGACAACTCCATCAGGGCCATACACCTTATTCACTGGGCTCGTGCTGCTCCTGATACCCCCCCCCTACCTGATCCTGTCCACCGATGCAGAGAAAGCTTTCGATCGGGTGGACTGGACTTACTTGCGCACTGTACTGGAGGCTCTGGGCTTGCGCAAGCATATGTTGACATGGATCATGGCCTTGTACTCGGACCCGAGTGCTCAGGTCAAGGTCAATGGCTTTCCCTCTCCTAGATTCTCGATCAGAAAGGCACGAGACAGGGTTGTCCTCTTTCGCCTCTTCTGTTTGCCCTGGTGCTGGAACCGTTTCTACGCACTGTACGGGCGAACACTGATATCAAGGGACTGACGGTGGGTCGTACGGAGCACAAACTTTCGGCGTACGCCGATGATGTGCTCTTCCACCTGACGGACCCCCTGATCTCTTTGCCTAATCTGATGCGGGAACTTCAACACTTCGGGTCAATCTCAAATTTCAAGATTACGCCAAGTCAGAAATACTGCCCATCCAGTTGCCGCCCTCTCTGGTGAGCAGGCTACAAACTGCCTTTCCTTTCACTTGGGCTAAATCGTCCTTGAAATATTTGGGTATACGGCTGACGGATAGGTTTGACACTCTTTACGCGACTAACTTTCCTTCCTTGATGGCAACTGTGAAGGCTGACCTGGCCCTATGGACCAGGACGGCCTTCACCTGGATGGGGCGACTTAGTATCATAAAAATGAACATTCTCCCACGCATACTGTTCTACCTGCAAATGATACCCATGTCCTTGCCTAGGCGGTTTTTCACACAGATGTCCAGCTTGATCTCGACCTTTGTGTGGAATAATAGGAGGCCGAGAGTTGCGATCCGACTGTTGAATCGACCGAGGGATGTAGGGGGTCTAGGCCTTCCGGATATTCAGCGGTATTATAGGGCTATCGTCCTCCAGAGGATTCTTGACTGGCGCTTTCATAATAAATCCAAACTTTGGGTCTCCCTGGAAAAATACATGGCGGGCAGGAATTTATCCTATGCCCCGTGGTTGGCCCGGGAGCACAGGGGACTGTCTGATTTTGTTTCTCCGCTGACGGTCCAGGCCCTTCGGTCCTGGGATCGCCTCAATGCCACTCTACCGATGGCGCCCCCTGTCTCCCCGTTGGCCCCCCTGGGAGGCTACCTTTGGTTCCCACCTGGGGAACAGACGGCCTTTTTTGGCCCTTGGGTAGACGATGGTAGCGCCAGTTGTGGAAAACTTATGCAGGATGGTAAGCTACTCTCTTTGGCGGCCCTTAGAGACCGTAAGGGGGGTTTCCCTATGGACTTTTGGCGCCATAGACAACTCCACCATTTTTTTAAGGCTCAGGGGAACTCCATCCGAGATATCTCCAACCTCACGCCCTTTGAACGTCTCTTTGTGGCAGAAGAACCGGTCCCACACATGATTTGAGCTCTACCGCCTGCTCGGGTCCACTGCCTCAGTAATGAAACCTGCGTACATCAGGGCCTGGGAAAGGAACCTGGAGCTGGTCTTTTCGACTAACCAATTATCTTCTCTTTACCAACTGGCTCGGTCTAGCTCTATTGACTCCAAGACGCAGGAAACAAATTACAAACTACTGCTACGCTGGTACCGTGTACCGGCGGATCTCGCCAGGATTTACCCATCCATGTTAGATCGATGCTGGAGGGGTTGCGGATATAGGGGCACCCTTCTGCACATATGGTGGGACTGCCCAGTGATTAGACCCTTCTGGGAGGAAGTTAGGGCCCAAATCAAAGAGATAACGGGTATTGACATCCCTCTCTCCCCGGTCCACTTCCTGCTTCACGTTCCTCCCATGCCGGTGAGCCGATACAAGAAAAGTGTACTGCCTCACTTATTGAACGCGGCTAATCGGTTGCTCCCTATATACTGGAAGCGTTCTCAAATTCCAGGCAGGGAGGAATGGCGTCGTAAGGTGGGTGACATCAGGGAGGCGGAGGATTGGATTTCCACCTGCAGGGGTACCCGGGACCGCTTCTCTGCTACCTGGTCGACCTGGGACGCACATGTCCTAGATCCCGGCCACGTGTCCTCCAGCTTGGATGTGGCCCTGTTGGAGCTTGCGGATCCGTCCCTCAAAGGGCGGCCTCGAGGTTCTCAGGCGGGAGCAGTGGGCTGAAACGTTTTGGGAATATGACAGTTGTCTAGCTGAAGGTGGGAGTTAGGCCGAGTGGTTCTCCTCCCCCCCTTTTTTTTTTCTCCCTTTCTAGCTACAAAATAAGTGCTGGGAGGCTGGCGGGGCCCGGGGCGGAGCAGGATTCCAGGTATGCTCTATACTATCTTGTCCTCTCTTTTCTCAGTCTGTACCCCCCCCCTTTTCTTTAATTTTTTTTTTCTTGGTTCACTTTGGCTTCAGTCTGTACGGGCCGTCTGTTGGTGGGCGGTCCGCTTGATATGCATTAGGCGATGGGTGCGGAGCTGGAGGACCGGTTGGCTTGACGGACTGAGGCACCTTATCACGAGGCCCCCTCCGCGGGATCCCCTGGACAGTTCGGGGGTCCGACACTTTTGTGTCACCGTGGTAAGGGGGCCTCGAATCAGGGGGGGCCCGGGCGTAGGTGTGTTGTGGGGGGAGGTTAGTTGGAGGTGTTTTGTCGCCCCCCTCCTCCCGTGCGCGCTCGCCTGACCCTCCCTTCTACATTTGCTAGGCCCTGCACTATTGGTCCGGTCCGGGGAGCTGGCCGGCCTAGCCGCATGATTGTAAACATCTCTTCGGAGGGTGAAATTTTGTCTTATATTCTGCACCCTGGCGATTGGGGACTCGGCTCGCTCGTTGGGTGGTTGGAGTCCTCGCCGCTGAAATATCACTTGAATTTCTACTTTTATTTCTTGCATTCCTTATGCTTATGGCTGATTTGACTGTTTTTCTCTTGTAAAATTTTTTGTCATTTATGTCCTTAGTGTCTCTGTACCTCTGTTGTGCTATAACTTTAAAAAAAGAAAAAGAAAAAAAAGGGAAGGGAAGGGCTGGTATATTACTTGACGTTTCTGCCTTTAGATCTTGTAACCTGTGCTGTAATGTCCTGCCTTCCATAAATAAAGATTATACAAAAAAAAAAGAACTCAAGCAATGCTTGCTTGTTCCAACTTAAGACTCCACAAGATTGCTTCCAACAGTAGAGAAGTTTTAGAAGCTTTTCCTGTCCAAGATCATTCCAACGAGTTAAAGGACTTAGATCTAGGCACAGACTCACTTCCCATGCAACGCAGCCTTGGTTTGCGTTGGGACTTAAGATCTGACACTTTTACTTTCCAAGTAAACACAGAAGAAAAACCCTTTACCCGTAGGTGTCCTGTCTACCATAAACAGCCTGTATGATCCTTTAGGCTTTGCAGCATCCAGGGTAAGGCACTACTCAGAGACTTAACCTGTGAGTCGTTAGATTGGGACCATCCTCTCCCCACCGACAGGAAGAACCTATGGCTAGAGTGGAAGGACTCACCAACAGCTCTATCCAACCTTAAAATTCCACGCCCATATGCTCCTCTGCCATCTTCAGACGTTCAGATGCAAAGACTTTGTGTGTTTGCGGATGCTTCTGTTAAAGCAATTGCTGCTGTAGCTTACCTGAAAACCATAGACACTAAAAGACAATGTCACATAGGATTTGTAATGGGGAAAGCAAAACATGCACCACTTCCCGAACACACCATACCCAGGCTGGAACTTTGTGCTGCAGTATTGGCTACAGAGCTAGCTGAACTAATTGCAACAGAGACAAACCTAGAATGTCAAAAAGCTGAGTCAATGGACACTTCAAGTTTCATTAATGCTCTTAGACGTTTCATTGCAATCAGAGGCCCAGTGAAACTCATTCGCTCTGACAGAGGGTCTAACTTCGTAGGAGCAGTAAAAGAACTGCAAATTCCTTCCAACGTGGACGTTCTCAGTGTAGAAAAATACTTGAGTAAGCAAGACTGCCTGTGGATCTTCAACCCACCTCACTCTTCTCACATGGGAGGTGTTTGGGAGAGGATGATAGGCATAGAGTCCAGAATTCTGCGGGCTATTTTCCTACAAGTAGGAACTGCAAGGCTTACTCACAAATGTTTAGTGGCATTTATGGCAGAGGTTACAGCTATCATTAACGCCAGACCTTTGACTTCAATTTCAAGCGATTCTGAAGATCCAGTGGTTCTCACACCTGCCATGTTGCTCACGCAAAAGACTGGTCTTGTAGGTACTCCAGCTGGAAAGTTTTCTGAGAAGGACCTTTACAAACATCAAATGGAGACAAGTACAAACCCTTGCCAATACCTTCTGGAGTCGGTGGAAGGAACAATACATATCTACTCTACAAGTAAGGAGAAAGTGGCACACTGAAAAGCCTAATCTTAAATCTGGTGATGTTGTGCTCATGAAAGATTGTCAGACACTAAGGAATATGTGGCCGGCCTTTAGGTCTGGTCACCAAAGTACTCCCAAGCAAGGACAATCGTGCCCGTAAGGTCGAGGTCAAGATCTTTCAACAGAATGAGGCCAAAGTGTTCTTAAGACCAGTGACTGAACTTGTTCTGTTGTTTTCTATGGAGGACTCTGTTAGTGACGTCACTTGACGTCAGGCGGGGAGTGTTCTGTCCATCAGATGTCTATATTCTGATTATCTGCATTTGTGTGATTAAAATTACATTTAAAGTTGTAATTTAAATAAACAATCATATGCAGAGCGCAAGCGCCATCTAGCATCCTTTTTTGGTACTGCTTCAGTTTTGTTTATTATTTCATGCATTGTATGTGTAACCCAGGAAGCAGTTAGTAAGCAAGGTATTCTGGGTAGAATCTTCACAGGAAGGAGACACATTCACCATGCTTTGAGAAGACACTGCAGGGGGCAGGACATGTCTTGTTCAATCTATCTCCATCACCCCTTAGAGAACTTAAAAAATAGGATTTTTATAACAGCTTACCTGTAAAATCCTTTTCTTGGAGTACATCACGGGACACAGAGCGGCATAGTCATTACTATGTGGGTTATATAGAATTACCTTCAGGTGCTGGCACCTTCCAAAACAGGAAGTACCCTCCCCTATATAAGCCCCTCCCATCCGGGAGTACCTCAGTTTTTTGTAGCAAAGCAATACGTGTCCCCAAAAGAGGGGTGGGAGCTCTGTGTCCCGTGATGTACTCCAAGAAAAGGATTTTACAGGTAAGCTGTTATAAAAATCCTATTTTCTTCCTCGTACATCACGGGACACAGAGCGGCATAGTCATTACTATGTGGGACGTCCCAAAGCAATGCCAAATGAGGGGGGGGGGGGGATACACCATACATAAGCTGGGCGCCATCAGGCATGAGGATCTTTTGCGGCCTGCAACACACTGCGCCCAAAGGCGATATCCTCCTGACTTCTAATGTCCACCTGGTAGAACCTAGTAAACGTGTGTACTGAAGACCATGTTGCGGCCTTACAAATTTGAGCCAGGGAGGCCTGGTGATGCACTGCCCATGAAGTTCCAACTGCTCTCGTGGAGTGCGCCCTAACTTTGAACGGAAGCGGTCTACTTCTCAAGCCATAGGCTTGTATTATGACCTGTCGAATCCACTTGGCTAAAGTAGATTTTGATGCTGCCTGACCCTTTCTGGGGCCTTCCGGCAGAACAAACAAAGAATCCGTTCTACGAATCTGAGCAGTGGCTTTTAGATAAGTTTTAACTGCTCTTACTACATCCAAAGAATGCAATAACTTTTCCTCTACCGAGCTCGGTTTGGGGAAAAAAAGAAGGAAGAACCACATCCTGGTTCAAGTGAAACCTCGATACCACCTTAGGAAGAAAGGCTGGGTGAGGACTAGGGTTGTCCCGATACCACTTTTTTAAGACCGAGTACAAGTACCGATACTTTTTTTCAAGTACTCGCCGATACCGAATACCGATACTTTTTTTTTAATCTCATGTGTCAGTATTTTTTTTTTTTTTTTACTATTTATTTTATTTATTTTTTACAATGCTTTACTTTTTTAAGGGGGGGGGTGGACAGTGTCAGTGTGTGTGTGTGTGTTTTCTTTTCTTTTTTTTTTTTTACAATTCATTTTTATTTTATTCTTCTTTTTTTTTATCAGCCCTGTTGGGGGGCTTTGGTGAGATATCAGGGGTCTTAACAGACCTCTGACATCTCCCCTTTGAGACAGGGAAAGGGACACAGATTCCCAGTCCCTTTCTCAGCAGCCTCAGCTGCGCTGAAAATGAATGGAGAGAAGACAGCGGCTCCTCTCCATTCATAAACTGAAACATTGTAAACACAGTTTACGATGTTTCAGTTATGTGAATGGACAGAGTCAGTGATGACTCGGTACATTCAGACAAGTAAGGAGCCGGATTTATCGACTCCTACCTCCGCTCTCCATCCTGAGATACCAAGGGGGTGGAGGAGGGGCACGGAGGGGGCGGCAGCACGGAGGGGGGCGGCGGCATGGAAGTGAAGGGGGAACAGGTAGCATTTGAGCAGCAGACAGGCAAGGCAATTGGATCAGATTAATTTTACTTACCCGCCTGAAGACCCGCTCTGCTCTCCGCTCTGGTCTCTGCCACGCTCTCCGTCTTGGTCTCCGCCCCCCGCCCCGCTCTCCGCCCCCCGCCGGACACTCTCCGTCCCGCTCTCGGCCCTGGTCTCCGCCCCCGCCACGCTCTCCGCCCCCCGCCGCACACTCTCCGCCCCGGTCTCCGCCCTGCTCTCCACCCCCCGCTCTGAGAAAAAAAAAAAAGTATCGGACTGGGCATCGGGAGCATTTGCGCGAGTACAAGTACTCGCGCAAATGCTTGGTATCGGTCCCGATACCGATACTAGTATCGGGACAACCCTAGTGAGGACGCAATACTACTCTGTCCTTATGAATAACCAGATATGGCTCTTTACAGGACATGGCGGCTAATTGCGACACTCTTCTAGCCGGGCATATGGCTACTAAAAATATAAATTTTCTGGTGAGTAGAACCAAGGAAATGTGCCGCAAAGGTTCAAATGGCTGCTTCTGCAGAACCGACAGAACCAAATTTAGATCCCATGGGCATATGGGAGCTTTAACCACTTAACGACCGCTCACTGTATATATACGTCGGCAGAATGGCACCGACAGGCACAATCACGTAGAGCATACGTGATCGCCTTTGTATAGTTGGGGGGTCCGATCGGACCCCCCTCCTATACAGTGAGCGGCCATTAATCGTGGGGGAGCGTTCGGAGATGAGGGGGTGACCATTCGATTTCGGCCACCCCCTCGCGATCGCTCCCGGCCAATGAAAATGCTTCCTCTGCCATGTGATGTAAACACAGGCAGGAGGAAGTGATGTCATCTCCCTCGCGGCGGTCTTTTCGATTCCGGCGCCGAGGAGAGAAGAAGCAGGTTAGTGCACCAACAGTCCACTGACACTTAGGTACACATAGGCACACATTTCACCCCCCAGTCACCCCCAGATCACCCCCCAGCCCCCAATCACAGTGTCACTGATTGCAGTGATCATTTATTTTACTGATCACTGCATTTAGTGTAATCTGTGATAATAAAAAGTTGCAGGGCAGTTAGGATTAGGCCCCTTTAGGTCCAGGGTAGCCCCCTAATAAAGGTTTAACCCCTTGATCGCCCCCCAGGTAACCCTTTCACCCCCTAACGCCAGCGTCACTAATCGATCGTATTTTTGATCGCTGTATTTAGTGCCGGTGGTGCCCTAGATAGCCAGTTAATTATTTTTAGGTTCGCCGCAGGTTTTTATTAGCGTCAGATACCCCCATATATTATTTTAACCCCCTGATTGCCCCTAGAGTTAACCCTTTCACCAGTGATCACCGTATAAGCGTCACTGGTGACACTGGTTACCCAGTTAGTTATTTAGTTAACCCGTCAGGTTTTTATATAGCGTCGGTTACCCCCATATTCAACCTAATAAAGGTTTTAACCCCCTGATTGCCCCTAGTTAACCCTTTCACCAGTGATCACCATATAAAGGTTACGGGTGACGCTGGTTGGTTAGTTTGCTTTTTATAGCATCAGGGCACCCGCCGTATATAACCCAATAAAGGTTTAACCCCCTGATCGCCCGGCGGGTGAGATCAATTAGGTTTTAGCGCCAGAGAGGGTCTGCGTCGCCCCAGGCAGCGTTAGGTTAGTGCCAGTAACGCTAACACCCACGCGCAAAGCATACACCTCCCTTAGTGGTATAGTATCTGATCAGATCTATACTAGCGTCCCCAGCGGTTTAGGGTTCCCAAAAACGCAGTGTTAGCGGGATCAGCCCAGATACCTGCTAGTACCTGCGTTTAGCCCCTCCGCCCAGCCCACCCAAGTGCAGTATCGATCGATCACTGTCACTTACCAAACACAAAACACATAACTGCAGCGTTCGCAGAGACAGTCCTGATCCCTGCGACCGCTAACAGTTTTTTTGGTAGCGTTTGATATATTTGCTGACGACAGTCGGGTGCTTTTTTTTCCTGTGAATCTTACTAGTGTACCCCTAAATTTAGAGCCCAAAATGGCAAGTCGAAGGTACACTAGTAAAGAGGCCTACGAGATTCTGAGCATGACAGATAGTGAAGAGGAGGTCACGTATCTGTCAGATTCAGGCTCAGAATATCTTCCCGTAGAAGACAGTGACGTCAGCGGCCCCACGTCAGATAGCTCTGACGACGAAGTTGAGGTCCCTGCTAAGGTCAGGCGTACCCGATCCCGATCTTCTGAGGTTGTTGAGGAGCAAGAACAGCAGGGCTCTCGTATCATGGAGCAGAGGAGTACTAGCGCCGCTATTCCTTCTGGTGAATTGGCAAGCACCAGCGGCCTAGTACAGCCTGGGCGTACATCCAGCACTGCAGCATCACGTGGTGACGTGGCGAGTCCCATAAGTGCAGTTCAAGCTGGCGAGGTGGCAAGCACAAGTAGTGTCCCGCTGCCACCAATAAGAAGACAAAAGGCAGGCACGTCGTGCCCATAGTAAGCTTCCTGCAGAATTCGCCTATCCTGATTGGGTCCCCACCACTTCTGCAGAACCTGTACTTCCCCCATTCACTGCCCAACCCGGTATTCAGGTGGAAACAGCTGATTTTATGCCAATCGATTATTATTCGCTGTTTTTCACGGAAGATCTCTATAGATCTATTGTGGACCAGAGTAATTTATATGCTGGTCAATTCATCGCCGCTAATCCCCAGTTGCCTTCCATTGCCAAAGATTGGAAACCAATTACGGTTTCCCAATTTAAGACCTTTCTGGGCCTTTCCCTCAACATGGGCACACATAAATTCCCGTCATTGCGTGCTTATTGGTCCACGCACCCAATTGACCACATGCCCGTGTTCTCTGCCTCCATGCCCAGGAAACGATACGAGCAGATTTTGCGGTTCATGCACTTCAACGACAATGAACTTTGTCGTCCACGTGGGGACCCTGAATACGACCGGCTCTATAAAATTCGGCCCCTCATAAACCACTTCAACGAACGTTTTGCAGCCTTGTTTATTCCCGATCAAGCTGTCTGCGTTGATGAGTCCCTGATTAAATTTTCTGGCCGCTTGGCTTTCAAGCAGTACCTTCCCAGCAAGCGTGCCAGATACGGGGTCAAGCTCTGTAAGTGCTGTGACAGGGCAACAGGCTATGTATGGAGCTTTATGGTTTATGAGGGAAAAGATAGTCAGGTTGAGCCGGTCAACTGCCCGGATTACATAGGGAGCGCTGGCAAGATAGTGTGGAACTTGGTGTCACCCTTATTCGGAAAGGGGTACCACTTGTATGTGGACAATTATTACACGAGCGTGCCACTGTTTAGTCACTTGTTTGATCATCAGATTGGAGCATGTGGCACCGTGCGACCTAATCGCCGGGGCTTTCCCCAGCGGCTTGTAGATGCCCGTTTTCATGCCGGCGGCATTCTGTGATCACCGCCGGACTGGTGGTGACGTCACGGGGGTGCGCGGGCACACTGCGCACGCGCGTGATGTCACAACGTCGCGTGTTTACGTCGGGGTGTCGGGGCTTCAGCCTTCCGGAACGCCGAGGAGGCCACGCGCATGCCGCCATCGGCGGCGGGAACGGTCCTGAGGGGGTGGGGGGAGGAGATGCACACCTGCCAACCATATGCCATTAAGGCATACACTACATATGTTCGCAGCTTCAGGTGATCTTGATGGATCCCTGGAATGCTGCTAACCTACACAAGAAGGACTGGAGTGCTGGGTAAGTTCGGCGTTGAGGCCAATCAGACTGGCTGTTACTTAATCTTAATCCATCTATGTGGAAACATCCCAATCATGTACACGTACAAAACTTTTTTATTATTCATGACAATATATACCAATTCATTATGTGCTTTAATACAGTTATATTTTTAACTATATCTTTAATTTAATCTAATACTGACATGGCTTACTATTTAAACACTTTAATCACTCATTACTCTGAGTCACACATTTTTGTTTTCGTTCACCTCACACTTTATTTCACTTATCTGTTTTTTTCTTTTAAACCCATATATTTTCTAGATCCTCAATCACCTTATTATGAGCTACACCACCTCACTCCACAGTCATTCACTTCATACTTTTAGTAATCAAGCAATCACATCTCAATAACCAACTTTTTAGTTTTATCAAACTATTTCTATTAATAATAAGATTAATTAATCTACAAATTAAACCAATTAAACGATGTAACAATATGAATAGAATAATTATAACGAACCAAACATTTGATTCAACATTAGCCAGTCTGTGATCTCAGGGCAGTACGGAATACTCTTGGAATCTCCGTCAATCATTTATTGCGATTTTTTTATATTTTTTATATTTAGTTGCAGGTGCCTTGCCTCCCGTCCTCCTCTCCGTTCCAAAAGCGTGGCCCCTTGCAAGCCTGGTGGGACATGGTCTCGCCCAGGACGTGCAGCAGGTACGAGTGGAAACAGTGGGACCACTGAACGCAAACGTTTTTAAACCCTCTGGTTTGTGCGATGCACCCCGCTTCCTTCATCCTTTGGATGGTAAATATACTCACAAATATATATAGAGATAATTAATATTACAAAACTGGAACCTATAACAATGCTTTGTAAATTTCCTAACCTAGAATTATTTAATATATTCCCTTTAGACCCTAATTCCCCCTGAAGAAGACCTAGACACAAAATTGGTCGAAATGCATTGGGGTGGGGTACCCAGAATATTTATGTGGACCATTAAATTACCATGTTGTTAACGCAATTGACAAATCATGTTTTATTTAGGACAAATTCCTGTCTCAAGCGATGTTTCATGTTGTTGTGTGTACCGTCAACCAGAGCTTGTATTGTAAATCTACTGTATATCTGCATGAATTATGTACCATAATTAAAGATTTTTACCTTATTCCTTATTATTTATTTCCAATTCATTGCTGCCCATGAAAAACCCTTTGGGGGAAAAAAATTTCCACTTGTCTACATACATTTTGGGTTGAGCAGTCTTGATGGACTCTCGCATATGTGTTTTCTGTTTCTAGTAGATGCCCGCCTTAGGCTGGGGGAGAGAGCCTGCGTAAAGTGTAATAACTTGCTCGCTATGAAGTGGAGGGACAATAAGAATGTTTTCCTTCTTACCTCCCTTCATGCAGACACGACAGTCCAAATTCGTACGGCGACTGGTGTTGTGGAGAAACCCCTCTGTGTCCACGAATATAACAAAAATATGGGAGGGGTGGACCTCAACGACCAGTTGATGGCGCCGTATCTAATTGACCGTAAGGCGAGACGCTGGTACAAAAAAGTGTATCCTTATTTCAATTGGCTTTGCTGAACACTCATGTGCTATACAGAGCTTCAGGCGGGACTTTATCTCTTCTAAAATTCCAGAATGAGATAGTCACAGAACTCCTGTATCCAGGCGGTTCTGCACCTCACCATCCCCTACCAAATGCAGTAAGCCGGCTGCATGAGAGGCATTATACGCATCTCCTCCCGAGTACCCCTACCCAACGAACCCCCCAAAAAAGATGTCGCGTCTGTAGCAAGCGCGGATTTAGGCGTGACACCCGTTATTATTGTCCACTCTGTCCTGACAAACCTGGTCTTTGCCTTGGTGAATGTTTTGAACGCTACCACTCAAAAGTGAAGTTTTAGCGTAGGGTACAGCATTTCACAGACTAGGACACTTACACAGGGTCTCCCAAGATGCCATTACATTTTGAGAGACCCGAACCATTACAGTTGTTAAAGTGTAAAAAAAAAAAATATATATAAAATAAAAAAAACAAAAATAGTTGTAGTTTTATTGTTCTCTCTCTCTCTATTTTCTCTCTATTGTTCTGCTCTTTTTTACTGTATTCCATTCTGCAATGTTTTATCATGCTTGCTTTTCAGGTATGTAATTTTTTGTTTTCAGGTGCGCCATTCAACTGCAGCGCGGAATTATTTATCTTGACAGCAACAGCGTTTGCTCCCACGATACATAAAGCCGTGACTCCAGTGCTGTAGGAGGTGATTTCACCACCACAGTTAAAAAAAAAAGCATATATGCCGAAGCATGGGGGCAGCAGGGGCGGAGGAGCGATTTTGCTCCTAATGCCGCGTATATACGGTCGAAATTCTGACGGAGGCTTGCCCGTGGAAAAGTTCGACCGTGTGTACGCGGCATAACTTTTTTGCGGGAGGATGCCCCCATGCTTCAGCATATATATATATATATATATATATATATATATATATATATATATATATATATATATATTTTAGGCACAGGTTGCGTTAAAAAAATGTTTTATTTTTTACTAGGTTTTGTTTTGGTATTTGCTTTGCAGGTATGGTAAGGCAAGGTCTTACTGTTGTACTGTAATGTTACTTTGTTTTAATGTTAACCATCATTTGCTTAGCAGGTACGCCATTCAGTTGCATCGCGGATTTATTTATCTTGACAGCAACAGCGTTTGCTCCCACGATACATAAAGCCGTGACTCCAACGCTGTAGGAGATGATTTCACCACCACAGTTAAAAAAAGAGCATATATGCCGAAGCATGGGGGCAGCAGGGGCGATTTTGCTCCTAATGCCGCGTATATACGGTCGAAATTCCGACGGAGGCTTGCCCGTGGAAAAGTTCGACCGTGTGTACGCGGCATAACCTTTTATGCCGCGTACATACGGTCGAAATTCCGACGAAGGCTTGCCCGTGGAAAAGTCCGACCGTGTGTACGCGGCATAACTTTTTTGCGGGAGGATGCCCCCATGCTTCGGCATATATGCCCATCATTAGAAGTGGGTGGATGAAGGGAGGTATTCTAATGGTGGGCATACCCACCGATCAATCTCTTTTTTTCGTTCAGCCAACAGGCTGCATGAAAAAAAAGATTACAATACATGTCCAACAAGGACCAGCAACGTACTGGTATGTTGCTGGACTTTGAATGGTTATACCAGATTGATGCCTGCGGGTATCATTCTTTTCAGCCAGCGGCCGGCTTTCATGTAAAAGCAATCCTAGTGGCTAATCAGCCTCTGGACTGCTTTTACAAGCAGTGGGAGGGAATGCCCCCCCCCCCCCCGGATATAAACAGCGCCATTGGGAAATTGGGAAAGCATTATATCACACCGATCTTGGTGTGGTCAGATGCTTTGAGGGCAGAGGAAAGATCTAGGGTCTAACCCCCCATTTTTTTTCAAAAAAAGAGTACCTGTCACTACTTATTGCCATCATAGGGGATATTTACATTCCCTGAGATAACAATAAAAAAAAAAATGGAAGGAACAATTTAAAAATAAAATAAAAAAGCAAAATAAATAATAAAAAAAAAAAAAAAAAAGAAGCACCGCTGTCCCCCCCCTGCTCTTGCGCAAAGGCAAGCGTCGGTCTAGCGTCATATGTAAATAGCAATTGCATCATGCATGTGAGTTATCACCGCGAAGGTCAGATCGAGGGCAGTAATTTTAGCAGTAGACCCCCTCTGTAAATCCAACGTGGTAACCTGTAAAGGCTTTTAAATGCTTTTAAAAATGAATGTAGTTTTTCGCCGCTGCGCGTTTGTGCGCAATTTTAAAGCATGTCGTGTTTGGTATCCATGTACTCGGCCTAAGATCATCTTTTATTTCATCAAACATTTGGGCAATATAGTGTTATTTAGTGCATTAAAAATAAAAAAAGTGTGTTTTACCCCCAAAAAATGCGTTTGAAAAATCGCTGCGCAAATACTGTGTGGAAAAAAAAAATGCAACACCCACTATTTTAATCTGTAGGGCCTTTGCTTTAAAAATATATATAATGTTTGGGGGTTCAACATAATTTTCTTGCAAAAAAAAAAAATGTTTTAATGTAAACAAAAAGTGTCAGAAAGGGCTTTGTCTTCAAGTGGTTAGAAGAGTGGATGATGTGTGACATAAGCTTCCTAATGTTGTGCATAAAATGCCAGGACAGTTCAAAACCCCCCCAAATGACCCCATTTTGTAAAGTAGACACCTCAAGCTATTTGCTGAGAGGCATGTTGAGCCCATTGAATATTTTTTTTTTGTCCCAAGTGATTGAATAATGACAAAAATAAAGAAAAAATAAAAAAAATTACAAAAAGTTGTCACTAAATTATATATTGCTCAAACATGCCATGGTTATGTGTGGAATTGCACCCCAAAATACATTCTGTTGCTTCTCCTGAGTACGGGGATACCACATGTGTGAGACATTTTGGGAGCCTAGCCGCGTACAGGACCCCGAAAACCAAGCACCGCCTTCAGGATTTCTATGGGTGTAAATTTTTGATTTTACTCCTCACTGCCTATCACAGTTTCGGAGGCCATGGAATGCCCAGATGGCACAAAACCCCCCCAAATGACCCCATTTTGGAAAGTAGACACCCCAAGCTATTTGCTGAGAGGTATGTTGAGTATTTTGCAGATCTCGCTTTTTGTCACAAAGTTTTAAAAATTGAAAAAAAAAAAAAAAAAAAAATATATGTCTTTCTTCATTTTCAAAAACAAATGAGAGCTGTAAAATACTCACCATGCCTCTCGGCAAATAGCTTGGGGTGTCTACTTTCCAAAATGGGGTCGTTTGTGGGGGTTTTGGGCTATCTTGGCATTTTATGGCCTTCAAAACTGTGATAGGTAGTGAGGAGTGAAATCAAAAATTTGTGCCCTTAGAAATCCTGAAGGCGGTGCTTGGTTTTCGGGGGCCCGTACGCGGCTAGGCTCTCAAAAAGTCCCACACATGTGGTATCCCCGTACTCAGGAGAAGCAACCAAATGTATTTTGGGGTGCAATTCCACATATAACCATGGCATGTGTGAGCAATATATCATTTAGTGACAACTTTGTGCAAAAAAAAACAAAGTTTGTCATATTCCCGCAACTTGTGGCAAAATATAAAATATTCCATGGACTGAACATGCCTCTCAGTAAATAGCTTGGGGTGTCTACTTTCCAAAATGGGGTCATTTGGGGGGATTTTGTGCTATTTTGGCATTTTATGGCCTTCGAAACTGTGATAGGTAGTGAGGAGTGAAATCAAAAATTTACGCCCTTAGAAATCCTGAAGGCGGTGCTTGGTTTCCGGGGCCCCGTACCCGGCTAGGCTCCCAAAAAGTCCCACACATGTGGTATCCCTGTACTCAGGAGAAGCAGCAGAATGTATTTTGGGGTGCAATTCCACATATAACCATGGCATGTGTGAGCAATATATCATTTAGTGACAACTTTTTGTACATTTTTTCTTTTTTTTGTCATTATTCAATCACTTGGGACAAAAAAATATATATTCAATGGGCTCAACATGCCTCTCAGCAATTTCCTTGGGGTGTCTACTTTCCAAAATGGGGTCATTTGGGGGGGTTTTGTGCCATCTTGGCATTTCATGGCCTTCAAAACTGTGATAGGTAGTGAGGAGTGAAATCAAAAATTTATGCCCTTAGAAACCTTGAAGGCTGTGCTTGGTTTTTGGGGTCCCGTACGCGGCTAGGCTCCCAAAAAGTCCCACACATGTGGTATCCCCGTACTCAGGAGAAGCAGCAGAATGTATTTTGGGGTGCAATTCCACATATAACCATGGCATGTGTGAGCAATATATCATTTAGTGACAACTTTGTGCAAAAAAAAACAAAGTTTGTCATATTCCCGCAACTTGTGGCAAAATATAAAATATTCCATGGACTGAACATGCCTCTCAGTAAATAGCTTGGGGTGTCTACTTTCCAAAATGGGGTCATTTGGGGGGATTTTGTGCTATTTTGGCATTTTATGGCCTTCGAAACTGTGATAGGTAGTGAGGAGTGAAATCAAAAATTTACGCCCTTAGAAATCCTGAAGGCGGTGCTTGGTTTCCGGGGCCCCGTACCCGGCTAGGCTCCCAAAAAGTCCCACACATGTGGTATCCCTGTACTCAGGAGAAGCAGCAGAATGTATTTTGGGGTGCAATTCCACATATAACCATGGCATGTGTGAGCAATATATCATTTAGTGACAACTTTTTGTACATTTTTTCTTTTTTTTGTCATTATTCAATCACTTGGGACAAAAAAATATATATTCAATGGGCTCAACATGCCTCTCAGCAATTTCCCTGGGGTGTCTACTTTCCAAAATGGGGTCATTTGGGGGGGTTTTGTACTGCCCTGCCATTTTAGCACCTCAAGAAATGAGATAGGTAGTCATAAATTAAAAGCTGTGTAAATTCCAGAAAATGTACCCTAGTTTGTAGACGCTATAACTTTTGCGCAAACCAATAAATATACGCTTATTGACATTTTCTTTACTAAAGACATGTGGCTGAATACATTTTGGCCTAAATGTATGACTACAATTGAGTTTATTCGATTTTTCTTATAACAAAAAGTAGAAAATATCATTTTTTTTCAAAATTTTCGGTCTTTCCGTTTAGCTCACAAAAAATAAAAATCGCAGAGGCAATCAAATACCATTAAAAGAAAGCTCTATTTGTGGGAAGAAAAGGACGCAAATTTTGTTTCAGTACAACATTGCATGTCCGCACAATTTACAGTTAAAGCAGCGCAGTGCAAAATTCTGAATTCACCTCTGGTCCTTAAGCCCCGGACCATTTGGTAGCTAAAGTGGTTAATCGGTGGAATAATACGAGTCACCCCTTGCATAAAGGATTTGACAAGTGAATGCATAGCCAGGGGCCTTTGAAATAGTATTGATAAGGCCGAAACCTGACCCGATAGTACTTAAGGCAAACTTCCTGTCTACAGCCCACTGTAGGAAGTCCATAATTCTGCCTATAACGTACTTACGTGGATGCCATTTTCTGGCCTCGCACCAAGTGATGTACGCCTTCCAAACTCTATAGTAGATCTGCCTGGATACAGGCTTCCTGGCATTGATTATAGTTGATACCACAGAGTTAGAGAGACCTCTCTTCTTTAGGATGTGGGATTCAATAGCCAGGCCGTTAAACTTAGAGTTAGTAAGGAAGGGTGGTATATCGGTCCTTGCGAAAGCAGGTCCGGACGACGTGGAAGGGTCCAAGGACTCCCCACAGACATTTTTATGATCTCCGCGTACCAGGCCCTTCGGGGCCACGCTGGAGCCACCAGGATCACCGGCTTCTTTTCCAACCTGACTCTGCGAAGGAGTCGAGGCAACAATTGTAGCGGAGGGAAAGCATATATCAGTCTGAACTGATCCCAAGGGAACACCAGAGCATCCGAGCCGCAAGCGAGGGGATCCCTTGTCCGGGAGACAAATCTGTCCACCTTTGCGTTGAATCTGGATGCTAGCAGATCTACATCCGGTGTTCCCTACCGCTGACATATTGCTCGGAAGACCTCGGGATGAAGGGACCATTCCCCTGGGCATAACTGTTGGCGACTCAGAAAGGCCGCCTTCCAATTCTCCACCCCTGGAATGAAGACAGCTGGATATACATGGGACATGCTTTTCTGCCCATTCCAGGATGTGACTTACTTCCCTCTGGGCTGCACGACTCCTGGTGCCTCCCTGATGATTGTTATATGCCACTGCTGTGGCATTGTCTGATTGAATTCTGACAGGGGACCCTTGGAGTTTGGATGTCCAGGCTACTAGGGCATACCGGGCTGCTCGTATCTCTAAGAGATTGATGGGCAGGGTTTTTACTACATTTGACCATCTGCCCTGGAGAGACCATTGCTCCAGTACTGCCCCCCAGCCTATAAGGCTGGCATCTGTAGTGACAACCTTCCAGGATATCGGACCGAAGGGTTTTCCCTCCTGGAGATTCTGGGGGATCAACCACCAGCAGAGACTCTTCCGAACGGAAGGGGACAAAGCCATCGGGAAGTCTAGAGCCTGAATTTTTCCGTTCCAGGCTGACAATATGGCCCTCTGCAAATTCCTTGAGTGGAATTGGGCGTATGGCACAGCTTCGAATGATGCTACCATCTTTCCTAGCAGCCTCATGCACAGGCGTATGGACGGCTGTCTTTTTGCACAAAGCAGACGGACCAAGCCCCTCAAAGAGGATACCTTGTCTAGAGGTAAGAAAATCTTCCTCTGGTCTGAATCCAGCCGTAGCCCTAGATATACCAGGCTTTTTACTGGCTGTAGGGCTGACTTGTCCAGGTTGATGACCCAACCGTTAGATTCTAGATACTTGATTGTATCGACAATTACCACTTCTAGCTTGGCAACTGAGTGGTCCATCAACAACAGGTCGTCTAGGTATGCCATTATCGTTACACCTCGTGTTCTTAGATCGGCCAACAGTGGGGCCAGAATTTTTGTGAACACTCGTGGTGCTGTGGCCAGACCGAATGGTAAGGCTCTGAACTGAAAATGGCGCCCTTCTACTGCAAAGCGTAGAAATTTTTTGATGACCTGGAAAGATGGGAACATGCAAGTAAGCATCTTTGATGTCGATCGAGGCTAACCATTCCTCCCCCTGTAGGGCAGCGGTGACCGATCGGATCGACTCCATCCGGAAGGACCGGATGTTTAGAAATTTGTTTAGACTCTTTAGGTCCAATATGGGTCTTATGTCCCCGTTTGGTTTCGGGACTGTGAAAAGGTTTGAGTAGAAACCCAACCCCCACTCTTCCATAGGAACCTCCATAATTACTCCTTGGAGCAATAGTTGTTCTAACGCCAATAGGAGAGACCCTCTTTTCAGAGGGTCTCTTGGCATGCCTGACCACATAAAATGGGACGGAGGAGACTCTTTTAACTCCAACTTGTATCCCAGAGTTACTGCGGAGAGCACCCATCTGTCTTTGGTCGTCTCCCGCCAGGTCTCTGCGAACAACTGAAGTCTTCCCCCCCACCCGTTTGAGTGGGGGCAGCCCTTCATAGGCTTGACTTGGAGGCTGGTTTAGTACCTCTTCGGATCCAGGGTTTCTTATTACCCTGTGACTGTCCCTGATTTTTACCCCCTGAGTTTGACCGAGGAGGCCGTCGGAACTGCTTAGTAGCAGACGTCCCAGGGATAGGAGAGGTAGTCCTCTTAAAAGATGGAACCCTAGACCTCTTTTTAATTGGTAAGAGAGTACTTTTACCACTGGAAATCTTCTGGATATACTTATCCAGGTCTTCGCCAAAAAGGCGTTCCCCATGAAATGGGAAGCTAACTAAGAGCTTCTTACAGGGAGCCTCAGCAGACCAGTTGTTGAGCCACAGAAGCCTACGCATATGTACCAAAGACAGCGTGAGGCGGGAGGCCTGATGGATGGAATCCTTGATGGCGTCAACCGCAAAGCATAATGCTCTAGGCAGATCAGCCAGAGCCTGGGCCTGCTGGTCTGGCAAATCCCTCAGGACCATTTTCATCTGATCCTTTAAAGCTTGGCAGACCCCAATAGCTGCCACTGCTGGCTGTGTAACAGCCCCTGCTGTGGAAAAAGCAGATTTTAATAAAGATTACAATTTTTTTATCTACTGGATCCTTGAACATTTGAACATTATCTACTGGACATGTCAGTGATTTGTTCACAGAAGAGATGGCTGCGTCCACCGTAGGAACATTCCATCTCTGGGTGAACTTTTCCTCCATGGGATAGATCACCTGAAATTTCTTAGGTGGAACAAATAGTTTATCAGGATGTTCCCAGTCCTGGTATATAAGTCCTTCCAATAACGGATGAATTGGAAAGGAGCAATTAATCTGGGGAGCTTTTAGCGACCCCAATGAGGAGACAGCAGTAGTTGATGGTTCAACAAGAGGCATTTTAACCTCCCTGGCGGTATGATTCTTTCTGGAATTATGTACCAAAAGCGGTACAATTATTTTGCATGAAAATTTGGTGTTATGTATTATAGGCCTGCGATTCTTAGTAATTACTTACTTAAACCTAAGCAAACCAGAGTCTAGTAAACATCCCGGGTATGATAAATATGAAACACAAAATTATAAATTATAATATAATAAATAACTATAAATAATTATAAAAAATAGTAATCTAATTATAATAAAAATTATTCAATAATGTAATCAAATCAAAAACACTGAAATGTGCTCAGTTGCAGAATTGTCGCTGTCATTAGATTTAGTGTTTGATGACGAATTTCCCCACAAATCGCTATCGCTCAATTCTGCGAGTGATTCTAATTTATTATCACTGTTTTCTAGCTGGTCTAAAACCACTTTTGACATAAAGGGACACTTTTTGGTTGCTATGGACAATCTCCAGTTTACAGGCAGAAAGAACGATTTTTATTATATAAAAGTGCATGCAGGACACTGGACAGACCACTAGGGACAAAGGGGATGTGTAATTATTACATACAGTACTGTAATCAGTAAGATTACAGTATACTGTATGTATACTATGTGTTTACCTTTTTGAATTTGCCGCCCAGTTCCGCTCCCATGCGCCGCTGCGGCTCGCAGGGAACGGAACTAGGAAGTCAGATGGGGTCGAAAGTGCCGACACTCGCCGGAGATCTCGCTGGCGATCACAGCAGAGGACATCATCGCTGGATCGCCAGGAGAAGGTAGGGAAACTCCGCTGCGAGCTCTGCAATGTCTACCCCGAGCGTGACTCGGGGTTACCGATCCTAGCATAAAAAAACAACCCCGAGTCACGCTCGGGATTACCGCCAGGGAGGTTAAATGCAGATCGAACCATGTCAGTTAGGGTCTGGACCCACAATCTTTCAGTCTGTGATGCTGAAAATGGTTCATCTACTGTCGATTCCTCAAAAACAGAGTTAACCTCCTCCTGATCCCCTTCAGGTAGGTCAATCCCTTCCTGGGACTGTTGCTCTGCCAACAGGCACTCTGATGGAGGTGATGGAGATCTGGCGCGCTTTCTTTCCTGTAGAGAAAAAGCGATCAATGCTGCCAATCTCTGCTCCAATCCCTCCAGAGTTGAGGCAAAAACCTCCTCTGTTATATATGCAGGAGCAGGTGGACTGAGGACAGCCGCAGTACCTGGCACTCCCGGGGGTTCCTTATGGGCATTAACCTCTGATTTTTCAGGGGAGGAAGGTGCAGATGACTGCTCAAGATCCTCAGAGCCCGATGGAGACCCCCTACATTTCCTGAGAGGTATATCCCGGAGTTTTTTAGGCGGCATATTCCTTAGTTCAAAGCTGAGGTATTCCAGCCACAATACACCCCTTTACTGAAATAGTCTAATGCAATTTGCTGCTATGTACATCAGTGGGTGTCTACCAATGCGTCTTTCTGGGGATGCCTGCATCAACCGCCCGCTGTAAGCCCCTATACCATGCTACCAGCTCCTTTTTATGCTCTGTGTCCATAGCAAGCAGCGTGGACCGAGTCCTTTTATCTTGCTGGGACGCCCGCACATGCGCAGAAGAGCTTGGCGCACAGAGCGCGTCATCCGCCAGGCTCCGCCCCCTTTTTGAAGCTAAATCGAGAAAGCGTGTGCGCGTGCACGTGTGCGCTCTTGGCGCTATGTAGGGAGAGGAGCCAGGGTCCTTGTTTCACCAGGACCCGGGGATGGAAAGAAACTACTTGGCAGCATGACAGAGGAATGCAGCTTCCCTGATAGAGAGCTCACTCATCTGCCTGGACTTTCACCATGGAAGGAATAGTCCCAAGAAAAAAAAAAAAGACGTTCCACAGCAGCCTCCAGTGGACAAACACAGGTACCGCACTTTTGTCTTTTTTTTTTTTTCAAAACCTCCTTTATGAAAAACATTTCCAGGTTTACAGTTTTTTTTTTTTTTTAAAACTTCCTTTATGAAAAAGACATTTCTAGGATTTTTTAGGCATATACAGCTATTAGCGGGAATACCTTTAGGTAACAGGCAGAAAGACATATTAGGCTTGGGGGTCCCCTCAATAGAACCAAGTTCCTGAGGGGCCCCCACTTACCTTTTCCCCTGCCGCAGGACTTTGTTTGGTCCACAGAAGCCTAAACTTCACCTCTCACGGCAGGCATTGTACTAGACCTTCAGGGACCGGGTTCCCAAGGATTCCACTCCCCTGGACCTGTATAGCACCCTGCACAGATAGCCTCTTGGTTTTGGGTATGACCAGAGCTCTGGATCCCAGGCTCCAGCCCTCCTAAGAGAGGCATTACAGGCAAAACCTTGCTCTTCTCTGCAAGGCCCGGGTACCGACCGTTTAGCTATGAAGCTTTTTTGGTCAGATCCGGAATAGCTTGCTAAGGCCCAGAGAACCTGTACACAAGCCCAGATGAATACATGTTAACCTTGGCCAACACCTTAGACACTGGCAAAAAACTGAGGTACTCCCGGATGGGAGGGGCTTATATAGGGGAGGGTACTTCCTGTTTTGGAAGTTGCCAGTGCCAGCACCTGAAGGTAATTCTATATAACCCACATAGTAATGACTATGCCGCTCTGTGTCCCGTGATGTACGAGGAAGAAAGTATGTTTTTACTGTCTCATCTTGTACTGTGTATCGTTTTTTCTGCAATGTATGCTGAATTGTATGATATATTGTAATTATTGAGGTATATTTTTATTTGTAGTTTCACCTGGCTTGTTCTAATAAAACTGAGATCAAAGAAATCTGGTATCTGAAGTTTATGGGACAAGCAGGTTTAGCTATATGTCCTCGAGACATAACACATGCCAATGCACAGTATTTCAGGACATCTAACTTGATAGCACAGAGGCATTCCAGTACCACCCACTGTGCTTGGTGCAATTGATTATAGGAAAGAACTAAGGACCAGCAAATGTGTCACCCCCCCTACCCTCCAGCCTAACCTAGTCAGATCATAGCCAGCAGACCTGCACAAAGCAAAAGCAACTATGCTACGCTAAACTTTGTTTTCTCTGTATGTGTTCACATACGTGCAATTTATAAAATCATAGGGGTTGATTTACTAACGGCAAATCCACATTGCACCACAAGTGCACTTGGAAGTGCACTCGCTGTAGATCTGAGGGGAAGCTCTGCTGATTTCTATCATCCAATCATGTGCAAGCAAAAAATAGGATTTTTTGTACTCACCGTAAAATCATTTTCTCTGACATCCATGGACTGACACGGCGTCTCTTTACACATGGGTCATGTGTCTGCTTGCAGGAGAAGACCTAGGAAGAATGTGAGATGTTATACATACATTCTAAAAGCCAGAGCTGAACAGCCCCACCCAGGGGGCAGTCCCTCCGGACATAACCCTCCCACTGCAGTCAGCAGACCTCAGTTCGTAACAAAGCAGTACAAACTTAAAAAGGAAGGGTGGGTGCCGTGTCAGTCCATGGATGTCAGAGAAAAGGATTTTACGGTGAGTACAAAAAATCCTATTTTCTCTTATCATCCATGGACTGACACGGCGTCTCTTTACACTTTACACATGGGATGTCCCAAAGCAGTGTCAAGAGGGATGGGAGCAGTATAAATGGAAAAACCAAAAACTTCACTCCAAACAAGGCAGAGCCCCTCAACGGAGGAGTTGCAACTTTAAACAGCGGCCTGCAGTACCTTGCGGCCGAAGGAAGCATTCAAAGATGCAGCCACATCAACCTTATAAAAACGTTGAAAAGGCGACCAGGTCGCCGCCTTGCACACTTGTGCAACCGACGCTTGATGTCGGAAAGCCCAGGAAGCACCAATTGCCCTGGTGGAATGCGCCGTAACCGGAAAGGGAGGTGCCCGCCCCTTGAGAGCATAGGCTTGAATGACGGTTTGTCTGATCCACCTAGAAATGGTGTCCGACAAAGCCGATTAGCCCTGTTTTGGACCAGAGACAGTCACAAACAGCGAGTCAGACTTCCGAATAGAAGCAGTAGCAGACAGGTACACCCGCAAGGCTCGTACCACATCCATTGTGTGAAGCGCAAACTCCCTGGGATGCGATGGGTGAGGACACAAGGACGGGAGGACAATGTCCTCATTTAGGTGAAAGGCCGAGACCACCTTTGGCAAAAAAGGATGCGGACACAACACCGCCTTATCCTTAAGGATGACTAAATATGGCGACTTGCAGGACAATGCTGCCAACTCAGACACTCGTCTAACAGAAGTGATTGCCACTAAAAAAGCCACCCTCTGAGACCAAGTCAAGAGGGGAATATCCCTGATATTCTCAAAAGGAGGTTCCTGGAGAACCGAGAGTACCAATTCTGATCCCACGGGGGGAGAGGAGACTTGACAGGAGGGAGCACATGGCGAACCCCCAGCACAAGGTGCTAACCAAGGAATGACTCGCTAGAGGTCGCTGAAAGAAGACGGCCAAGGCCGAAATCTGACCCTTAATGGTACTCAAACCAAACTTTTGGGTCACTCCACGCTGCAGAAGACGCAGAATTCTGGGAACGGAATGCGTCCGAGGACGCCAGTCTAGCTCTTCGCACATGGTGATGTAAGCTTTCCAGGTACAGTGATAGATCTTTCTGGAGGAAGACTTCCGTGTCCTTAACATGGTCAAAATGACCGAGTCCGAGAGACCTCGGTCCCTCAACACCTGGCTTTCAACAGCCATGCCGTTAAAGCCAGAGACTGTAAAGCAGGATGAAATATAGGACCTTGAGACAGAAGGTCCTCTCTTATCAGCAACCGCCAGGGAACGTCCGCGACGAGACGTACCAGTGACGCCGAGGCCAATCCGGAGCAAATGAGGATCACCGGAATTCCCTCGGTCGCCACCCTGCGCAGCAGCCGAGTGAGCAACTGCAGCGAAGGATAAAAACGCATATCAGGTGATAATGACCCCATGGGGCCACCAACGCATCTGAGGCATCTGCCCAAGGATCTGGCCACAAACCTCGACAACTTGCGATTGAGTCGAGAGGCCATCAGGTCCACATCCGGCGTGCCCCACCGTTGGCAAAGGAGTTGAAATATGCAAGGACCACTCTCCTTGGTCCAGCATCTGGCGACTCAGATAGTCCGCCTGCCCATTGCCTATGCCCGGAATGTAAATGGCCGACAGAGCCGGCACGTTTCTTTCAGCCCACTTCAGGATACGGGCTACCTCGGAAGCCGCAGCTGAGCTCCGAGTCCCCCCTTTGATGGTTTACATACGCCACCGCCGTGGCGTTGTCTGACTGGATCCTGATGGAGCGACCCTGTAATCTCTCCGACCACGAGGAGAGGCACAGTCTGATTACCAATCACTGCTCTGGAAATACGGGCAAACGGGCTTCGTCCGGAGTCCAAAGCCCTTGGGCCGACAGGACTCCCCAGACTCCACCCCAGCCCATCAGGCTGGCGTCTGTCGTGAGTACCGTCCATTGGATGGGGAGGAACGACTTTTCGGACCGAAGAGCCAGGGATCTCAACCACCATGTCAGGGACGCCCTGACCAGGTGACTCACCTGGATCTGAAGATTCAAAAAGACAACAGGGATTCGTCCCAGGTGGACAAGATCTCCTTCTGCAATGCCCTGGTGTCTGATAGGGCATACGGAACGGCCGCGAAGGAGGCCACCATGAGTCCCGGGACTCTCATGCAAAAAACGGATTGACGACTATTTTCGTGACGCCAGCACCCGCACTGCAGACTGAAGTGTCAGCAACTTCTCCGGAAGTAGGATACCTTTGCCTCCAAGGAGTCCAGAATCAGACCCAGATACTCCAGACGCCGAGTCGGGACCAGGACCGACTTCTGATGTTCAGGAACCACCCAAAGTCCCTGAGGGTCTAATTGACGATAGTCACACTTGCTTCCAATTCTGAGCCACTTTCTGCTCTTAGCAGAAGATCGACCAGATAGCCCACGACAGCAATGCCTCGCTGTCTCAGTAAAGCAAGAACCGGAGCAAGCACCTTGGTGAACACCCTCGGTGCCGAGGCTAGGCCGAAAGGAAGAGCCACAAATTGATAGTGGACTTCGCTGATCGCAAAGCGCAGAAACTTCTGGTGACTTGCGCAGATCGGAACATGCAAGTAGGCGTTCTTGAAGTCCAAGGACGCCAGAAGAAAATCCCCTTGGTGGAGTGTAGCGATCACCGTGCGAATGGATGCCATGCGGAATTTCTGCACCTTCTCAAAGGCATTCAGGGCCTTGAGGTCCAGGATAGGTCGAACCCCGTCCTTTTTTGGGACGACAAACAGATTCGAGTAGAATCCCTGAGAACTCTCCTGTGACGGAACCGGCACAATCACTCCGGACCTGATCAATCCTGTACAGCCCCCAAATGGGCTGCCCGACGGGTAGGAAGGAGAGGAAGATTCGAGGGAAAGAATCTGTCTGGGGGCCAGGATCGGAATACTATCCTGTATCCTGAGGTGACCACCTCGCACACCCACCAGTCGGAGATTCGGGAGGTCCACCGATTCGTGACCTGCGAAGTCGTCCCCCCACCCCAGAGTCGGGCGGGGGCAAGACTTCACGCGGAGGCGGGCTTGGGAGCCGCTTGTTTGGCTTACGCACCCTGGGGCGCTTGTGCCCACCAGCGCACTGCCGTCAGTCTGGAAGGGCCTACCAGTGGACTTCGACTGACGAAAAAAAAACCTTTTTTGCTGGAAAGGAAGGACCCTGTTTGCAGCGGGCCCCATTACGCATGCTAGTTTAAGGAAGAAGAGTGCTTTTACCTCCCGTGACATCCTTGACGATGTCATCCAGAGCAGCACCGAAAGGTCTACCACCTTTAAATGGTAGACCCGTCAGGAGCTTCTTAGAGGCTAGGTCAGCAGACCAGCATTTCAACCAGATAAGACGACGCAATACCACCGCCGAGACAGCGGCCCTGGATATTAAAGGGGCAGCGTCCATCGTGGCGTCGCACACATAAACCAGGCCCTGCACCAGTTGGTGGGCCAGAGCAACTGTGTCTGGAGGAAGATTATGCTCCTGTACAGCTAGGTGCAACATTTTTGCCCAACCTGTAAGTGTTTAAGACGCAAGGGTCGCCGCTACCACAGGCCGTAGGGCGGATCCCAACAAGGCAACATGGCTCTGCTCACCACTTCTGACCTCCTGTCAGTGGGGTCCTCAAATGCAGGAGTTCCCTCCATCGGGAGAGTGATGGCCTTGTTCAACCAGGCGACTGGAGGGTCGACCACTGGGGGAGAAGCCCACCTTTTAAGTAGGGCATCTTCAAAGGGGTATCTGATAGACAAACTCCGCGGGACCATAAAAATCTTCTGCGGCTTTTCCCCAGACCTTATCAATGAGCTGGTCAAAGAAAGTTACATATGGAAAAACCTCTTTAGAAGGCCTGGCCTTAAAAGAACCAAATGAGACTGTATCCGCCTGAGGTTCTGCATCCGCAGCATTTAGCTTGGGAGTGTCCCTCACCGCAGTCATGAGTACACTAACAAGCGCCCTGTCATTTACTGACTCAGAACTGGAGTCTTCCTCATAAGGAATGTCCTGTTCAAAACCATCCAATACATTCAGAGCTAGGGTCCTGAGCGGTAGTGGCTAGGCCCATATCTGAATCAGCGCACTGCCCTTGTGAAGATAAAGTGGGGAGAGGGCGCTTTTTTTGCTCCCATCCTGGTCAGAAATGATTCCAGGACTGCCCACAACTGGTCCATAGGGAACGCAGGTGCTGAAGCACTGCCTGTTGTTCACTGACATGTTAGGGGAAGCTGGTGACACAGACTCCATATTGTCCCCCTCTGAGACTCCTCAGATAAAAAGTCCACCCACAGGCTGTGCTGACTGAGGAGGGGGCGCCTAGGGGACTCACCAAACCGGACCAGGGACCGCTCAGTTCCGCTGTCTGTACCGCGCTGGTGAGCTGTGAGGAGATTTGCGCTGTTACAGCAGCGCTAGAGGCCAAAACTAGTGCTGAAAAGCGTGCGGGCTACAAGAAAATGGCCGCCGCACTTCACCGAGGCGATCCGCGGCAAGATGGCCGCCATGACGCAGTTAATGTGAAAAAAAGCACACACAGCGCCGCTCAGGCCCCAAAACACACAAAAAGGCCCCAAGCATATATGCAGACCAGCATGAGCCCCCCCCCCCCCCCAAGAACAGTGTGACCCCCAGGCACCCCACACAGTACAGCGCCAGCAATGGTGACAGAGAGTGACAATAAAATACAGGGGGAGACAGGGAAAATCCCCCACAGAGAAACACAGCCTTTTGTACTCACCTGCAGGCAGGAGAGACTACTTACCCATCCCCTGAGGGACCCACTGGTGTGTTTCTGACAGGACTATCACAGTGCAGTACTGAGTAGCTGTCGGCCCGGTCCACCGTGAAAGAGTCAGTCAGGAACTGCTCAGTCTTGAGAGGACCGTGGGAGCATGAAAGCAAACCCGGCCACCCCTGGAGTATGTCGTGAACTGAGTCTCACGCGCACAAGGCGAGGATCAGCACGCTCGATGGTCAGACAGGGAAGACTACAATGATATCTTGTGCCCAGCCGACAGTTGATAGAAGATTCTCAAAAATAAAATAAAAAAGAATTCCAAAAAAGGAATAAAAAATAGGTCAGGAGACTGGCTCCTGAGAGAGCCATGTCTTCTCCTTCTGCTAAGCAGAAAAAAAACTGAGGTCTGCTGACTGCAGTGGGAGGGTTATGTCCGGAGGGACCGCCCCCTGGGTGGGGCTGTTCAGCTCTGGCTTTTAGAATGTATGTATAACATCTCACATTCTGCCTAGGTCTTCTCCTGCAAGCAGGGACATAACCCACGTGTAAAGAGACGCCGTGTCAGTCCATGGATGATAAGAGTAATGTTTTTTTTTGTCTTGCATGTACCCCTCAGATCTACAGCAACTGCACTTCCAAGTGCACAGTGGATTCGCCTTTAGTAAATAAACCTCATCGTCTCTATCATTTTCATGTACTTCCATCTGAAGTACCTGGTTAACTGACAGTAACTTTTCTTCCTTGCTCTAAAACTGACCACACAAAGTACAGAAGCTGATCTCTGTTACAGTGTTGAGTTTTCATACTTTGCATGGACCAGGGTTAAATTTTAGCATCAAATTTAAATTTAGTTTTAGTCATAGTCTTTTGACTAAAATGTAATTTTTGTTTCAGTTGTATTTTAGTCATCTGAATGGTTTTAGTTTTAGTTGTATTTACTCAATCAAAATCTCCTAAACATTTTAGTCTACTAAAATCTCTGGAACATTTCAGTCGACTAAAATCGAATGGGTTTGGTAAAATTGTAATGCATTATTTAAAATACTTGTAAAGCCTAAACATTTTTTACCTTGCATTCCGGTAAAAAAATGTTTAGGTGTCAGCATCTCCCCTCACCCCCCTTTTACTTACCTGAGCCCTCATTCGATTCAGCAACGTGCATGTCTGCAGCTCTTCTCTCTCCTCAACTTTCGGGTCTCTGGCTTTGTTGGGGGCACCAGGAGCCATTGGCTCCCAGTGCTATCAATTAAAGCCAGTGACAAGGGAGCGGGGGGCGGGGCATGAGTTCCGCTGTCTGTGTCAATGGATGCAGCAGCAGCGGGGCTCGGCTGCTTCCCATGGGGGCACTGGACAGAAGGGAGGGGCCAGGAGCACCCAAATAGAGGTTTGTACCGCTGTGCAATTCCATTATAGACAATATAGACAAGACTTGTCAGTAAAGGGAAGAATGAAGTGCTCTTGAATTTCCTGGAAGAGGGATGTGCTGACTTTGGACTTGATAAAACACAGTGGACCAACACCAGCAGATGACATGGTTCCCCAAATCATCACGGACTGTGGAAAATTTTGCATTTAATTTGGACATCAAGGTCCCAGAGCCTGAAGGAAGAGTGCAGAGTCACAAAATCTAAGTCCAGTGTGAAGTTTCCACAGCCAGTGACGATTTGGGGAGCCATGTCATCTGCTGGTGTTGGTCCACTGTGTTTTATCAAGTCCAAAGTCAGCACATCCCTCTACCAGGAAATTCTAGAGCACTTCATGCTTCCCTCTGGTGACCACCTTTATGGAGATGCTGATTTAATTTTCCAGCAGGATTTGGCACCTTCCCACACTACCAAAAGTACCAATACCCGGTTTAATGATCATGGTATCACTGTGCTTTTTGGCCAGCAAACTCGCCTGACCTAAACCCCATAGAGAATCTGTGGGGTATTGTCAAGAGGAAGAGGAAACAGACCCAGCAATGCAAATGAGCTGAAAGCCGCCATCAAAGCAACCTGGGGTTCCATAACACCTCAGCAGTGCCACAGACTGACTGCTTCCATGCCACGCAGCATCGATGCAGTAATTCATGCAAAAAGGAGCCCTGACCAAGTATTGAGTGCATACTACA
This sequence comes from Rana muscosa, assembly GCA_029206835.1. Classification (NCBI taxonomy): domain Eukaryota; kingdom Metazoa; phylum Chordata; class Amphibia; order Anura; family Ranidae; genus Rana; species Rana muscosa. Next base: position 941,661,039 of record CM055118.1, on the reverse strand, counting down.
CTGTACATGGACATACTTTTCATTAAGCCAACATTTCTGTATTAAAAATCCTTCTTTTTTTATTGGTCCTATGCAATATTCAAAATTTTCTGAGATGCAGAATTTCAGGTTTTTCACTAGCTATAAGCCATAATCATCAAAATTAAAAAGAAAGAAATGCTTGGATTATAGTGAAATATATCACTTGGTTTGTAATGAAATCTATATAATATTAGTAGTTTCACTATTTGAACTGAATTGCTGAACTAAAAAAAAAAAAAAAAAAAAAAAAAAAAAACTTTGATAATGGGATTTTTTACTTACCATAAAAATCAATTTCTCTGAGTTCATGGACAGACACAGAGCTCCATTATTCAGAACCATAGGGTTATACTGCCCCCTACAGGAGTAGGACACTAGGCAAAAAAAAAAAAGTCCTAGGTGGTATACACCCCTCTCTGCTATAGACCGTCAGTTTAGTAACAAGCAGTGTCAGAAGTATTAAAACTCCTTAGGAGGGGTGGGTGCTGTGTGTCAATGAACTCAAAGAAATGGATTTTACGGTAAGTCAAAAATCCCATTTTCGCTTTCATTCATTGACAGACACAGCGCTCCATTATTCAGAACCATAGGGACGTCCCAAAGCAGTGCCAAACATGAGGGGTGGGACAACGAAAAATCCCAAGGCGAAGACAAGAGCCAACCAGGTAACAGGAGCTCAACACAGAACTGGAACCTAACCTGAACAATACACCCTCAAGGAGGGAATAGACCCTCTAAACAGCAGTCTGCAAAACCTTGCAGGCCAATAGAAGCATCGGCAGATGCCAGCACATCCACTTTGTAGAATTTTGTGAAAGTGTACACCGACCACCAGGTGGCCGCCTTGCAACTTGCGCAACTGGCGCCTGATGACGGAAGGCCCAAGAAGCACTAAGGGCCCGAGTAGACTGCGCCGTAACAGGGAAAGGAGGAGTCCGACCCCTGATAGAATAGGCCAGAGTCATCGTCTGTCAGATCCATCTAGAAATGGTCGCAGAAGAAGCAGACAGCCCCTTTCTTGGCACGTTCGTGATCCAACAGTGAGTCTGACCTCCGAAAAGACTCAGTGGTTGCCAAATACATCCAAACACACACAGGGCATGTGTCAAATCTCTGGTGTGAGGCCGGATTGCTGAAAGAGCGCCCCTTGCAAATAAGTGCACCGCACCCTTGGGGATGAGACAGGGAGTGCGGGGCACAAAGGCGCACGGATTGCCAGTACTGCTGCTGACTGGGTAGATGCAGGCAGAAGGTAGCTGGGGTGCGCTAGAAGAGCGGAATCAGTAGCCGTGCAAGGAAGGGTTCTGGTGTGGAACAATAGGTAAACCAAACAGAGTCTGTAGCCAGGCCAGGGGTCAAACACAGGAATCAGTCCAAGAGGATGACCGGAACAAGTCGGGTCATACACAGGAGCAGAAGATAATGGAATAGTCAGCCAAGCCGGGGTTAGATGCGAGGAGATCAGCAGGGTCACAGGTCCAGATGCAAGCCAAGGGTCAAGCCAGAGATTCAGGATATACAAGATACAGGAGACACAGGAAGCTGATGATAATCCAGCAACTTGTATGTGTCAGTGACAGGTTTAAATAGGCCAGGGGGTGCGCCCACACAGTCTGTGTGCGTCTGTACGCGCCGTCCATGCGGTGCATCTGCGTGCGCGCATAGGGGTTAGTCTGGCGCGGCCATGATGGACACTGGCAGGAATGCCAATAACGCGGCTATTTCCCTGACAGCACGCAAAGTAAATTGCTTAGGATATTTTGACCTGGGACACAGGGAAGGCAACACAATGTCAAAAGGAAATCCGGAGGAAGGAATGACGGAAAAGGGCGAAGAACCACCTTATTTTGTGGATCACCAGGTAAGGTGTACGACAAGATAACGCCGCCAGTTCTGACACTCTTCGAGCAGAGGTGATAGCCACCAAAAAGGTCACTTTGAGACAGAGTAAGCAGAGGAATCTCCCGAATATTTTCAAAGGGAGGCTTCTGTAGAATCTAAAGCACCAAGAGCAGATCCCACAGCGGTAGAAGAGACCGCACCAGTGGAGGCAGATGTCGAACCCCTTGAATAAAAGTAGGCACCAGAGAGTGCGAGACCAGGAGACGCTGAAGAAGACCGCCAAGGCTGACACCCGGCTCTTGATGGTACTCAAGGCCAATTTCTGTTCAACCCCCTCGTGAAGGAAGATTGAAATCCGAGCCACCGAAAAAGAACGAGTGGGAATGCCAAGCGGCTCACACCAGGATATGTACGCTTTCCACGTCCGGTGGTAGATCTTCCTAGAGATAGACTCCCTAGCCTTCAGCAGCGTCATAACTTCAGTACCTGGCTCATAACAGCCAGGCCTTCAAAACCAGAGACTGAAGCAGGATGGAAGATCGGCCCTTGGGACAGTAGATCCTCCCTCAGTCAGTCGCCAAGGAACGGCAGCGACCAGGTGCACAAGATCGGCGTACCAAGACCAACAAATCCAATCCGGGGCCCCTAGAATGACCGGAATCTCTTCGGCCTCGATCCTGCGCAAAAGCTTGAGAGGAAAGGCATAGATCAGACGATATCGGCCCCACTGGCCACCAGAGTGTCTGATGTCCACCAGACGACCCTGCGACCTTGCCAGAAGCCTCAGTACTGTTCTGTTGAGCCGGGATGCCAACAGATCTACCTCGGAGTGCCCCATCGGAGACATCTGACAAAACACATCTTGTGTAGGGATCACCCCCTGGTCCAAACACTTGCCGACTGAGGTAATCCACCTGCTAGTTTTCCGCTCCTGACATGTGTACGGTGGAGAGGGCCGGAACGAGATGTTGACAGACATAGGCCACCGCTGTGGCATTGTCTAGACTGGATCCGTACCGGGAGACCCCGAAGTCGATCCATCCATGATCCAGATATAGCTTGATCGCTCGAAGTTCCAGGATATTGATGGGCAGTCCGGATTCCTCCAGCGTCCAACATCCCTGAGCAGAGCTCAGTCCCAGGACACCTCCCCACCTGGCATTGGTGGTGACCACTGTCCAATACAAGGGGATAACAAGGATTTTCCCTGCCGATGAATCAGAGAGCAAAGCCACCAGACCAGGGACCCCTTGGTTTCCTGACTCAGCCGAATGTGATTGTCCAGAGACTTCGGGCACTTGTCCATTAGGCACTCCCTTTGAAGGGAGCTCATATAGAACTGTGCAAATGGAACCGCCTCGAAGGAAGATGCCACCGGGCCCAACACCCGCATGCAGGTCCGCAGGGGGGCCCACCTGCTAAACAGATGAAGCGCAGCATGCAACTTCTGGAGTTTGTACAGAGGAAGAAACACTCTGACCAGAGTTGCAGCCAGAGTCAGGCCCAGATAAGCCAATTTTCTGGAAGGAGCCAGAGCAGACTTCAGGTAGTATAGAAGCCAACTGAAATCTGTCAAGGAGGGGGCTCCTTATTTACCGATCCAGCAAAGCGTGCGGGTAATGCTCCCAGACAGATCCTCCTCGCCACCGAAGTGGGGGGCTGATGGACAGAAGGAACACTGCGACTCAGGTCAAGACCCGGTCGTACGTGACCTCGCGAGACGTTTAACTCGCAGGGCCAGCCCCTGTTCAGTGAGGCTATGTCGTGGCTGACCTAGCGCGTAGCTGCGGTCTGCATGCGCTCGCTGGCCAGACTGGGGGGGGGGGGCTACTGGATCTAGTCCGTCGCCCAGTCCGGCAGTTGATTGTAGATCCAACAGAAAAAAAATCCAAGAGAAAAAGAAAAGTAGTTTAACCACATAGCGACCGCCGCACAACGATATACGTCGACAGAATGGCCCGGACAGCCAAATGGGCGTACAGGACACACCCCCTTTAATTTGCCGCCGTGTGGTAGAGTGCGCCGCCGGCGGGCTCGCGAGCTCCGTGACCGCTGACTCCATGTCCGCCGGTGTCCCGCGATCATGTCATGGAGCTGAAGAACAGGGAGATGTCAGTGTAAACACAACATCTCCCCGTTCTTCCCAGTGACAGGTCACTGATGGAACGCTCCCTCTAATCGGCGATCAGTGACGTGTCACTCGTAGCCACGCCCCCTAACAGAATCTCTCCCTAGGACACACTTAACCCCTTCAGCTCCCCCAACAGGTTAACCCCTTCACTGCTGGTGTCATTTTTACAGTAATCGGTGCATTTTTTATAGCACTGATCGCTGTAAAAATGACAATGGTCCCAAAAGTGTCCGATGTGTCCGCCATAATGTCGCAGTCACGATAATAAAAAAAAAAAAAAAAAAAAAAGAAAAATCCCTGATCGCCGCCATTACTAGTAAAAAAAATAAATAAAAAAATAATAAAAATGCCATAAAACTATCCCTATATTTTGTAGACGCTATAAATTTTACGCAAGCCAATCAATAAACGCTTATTGCGATTTTTTTTACCAAAAATATGAAGAAGAATACGTATCGGCCTAAACTGAGGAAAAAAGAAAAGAAAGCTGGTTTCTATGCAGAGTTGCGCCGTTTTTTGGGGGGTTTTTTTGGTGCAAGGTTCCCCTTCAAGATCCTCAGAGCACAAGTCGCATGCCAAAGTCAGATCAGTTAAGATGAAGATCCAAATTCAATGATATTCAATGGGCTGAAGTAGGACCAAAGTCGTGCAGGAAACTTTTTCAAAGTTGAACCGACTTGTGTCAGACTAGTTAAGATGGCTCTCATGGGGAACCATTGATTTATACTCATCATGCGACATGTGCTCCCAAAGTAGGAGCATATGTCGTACCAGTGTAACCCGGGCCTTAGTGTCCCTGTAACCGTGCTCCCCACTATCAGGAAGAAGAGATGCATGGTCAAAATGACAGAGCTTTGTAACCTTGTAAAAAAGAAAGAAAGATCATTTCTGAAACCAAGCAAAAGCAGTTGTGGTACTTGCATACCTGTGTCTGTATTAGAAAGTGTCTATAACATTGTATGTTCAAAACTACTTTAAGGGAAGCGAGGCAAACTTGCATAGACTGAGTACTAGGTTTGTTGGAAAACATTAAAAGCAGGAGGTCCACCCTGAAAAAAAAAAAAACTACATTAAAAATCCTAAAAAAATAAATAAAAAAATATAAAAAAAAAAAAAGAATAGAAAAAATCAAAAAATTTATACTCACCCGAAATGCCTGTTGCCATGCGGAAGTCCCCTAATCTGCCTCTACTGTGCCTCTTCCTTGTCCTCGGATTGAGAACTTCCGTTTCCTCTTCTTGTGAATGGGGCGCACTGCCTTCTGGGAACTGTGTGTATCCCAGGAGGCAAGCTGCCCATTCACAAAGCGCCGTGCGAGTGGCGCATGTGCAGTAGGAAACGGGCAGTGAAGCCGTAAGGCTTCACAGCCTGTTTCCCTTAGTCAGGATGGAGGAGCCGGGAGCCTGGCAGCAGCGATCGATCGCCGTGGCGGGACCGACATCGCGGGCGAGAAGGACAGGCAAGTGTCCTTATTAAAAAAAGTCAGCAGCTACACTGTTAGTAGCTGCTGACAAAAAAAAATAAAAAAAAACACACACACACACACACACACACACACACACACACACACACACACACACCACTAAATGCTACAGCTCATAGGGACAGAGCTAAAGCTTTCCATTCAGTAAGCCGCATTATCTTACTAATTGGAGTGCTCTGACTCAGCGAGGGACTGAAGAAAGACTGCTGCCCAAGCACACACAGAAGCCTACAGCCTGGGGAAGAGCACTTTGGTGACGTAGTGGACATCAATTAGAATAAAAACAGTAAGATATTTTCTATTTGCCCTTTTGCTGCACATAAAACTTATCTGATTAATGTAATAAGAAACTCTGGTTGTGCTGTAAAGAAAAGCTGCACCTCAAAAATCAATATTGTTATGACTCTTGCATACTTATTAAATCAGCAACAAAATTTAAGATTTTGTCATAGCCTGCCCAATTTAACACGATTACCAAAAAACAATTACCGTAAATGGTGGCTGCCTGCATCATCACTTAGTGACCAGCCAGGCTACAAGTACACAGTGAGCACTATGACTTTAGAACATAAAGAATAGTACTATCCTATGCTCTACAAGGCCCAGCAATCAATGTACCTGAGAAAAATGCCAACCAACCAATCAGCTAACAGGTGAGAGGGGTGAACAGAAGCGGAGCCAACTGGCTGAAATTGGAACATGAACAAAATTGTGCCAGTTTCCAGGGAACTGTGAGCTTCCCCCAAGTGTATAAGAGTTGGGTGCAGCACTTTTCTGTTCAGTCCTGCTGAGATAGAAAAGGTAAGTGGGAGATTGGTGGATATGCAGAGAAGATTTAGCAGCAAACAAGAGTAGTACAGAAGGAGTGGACAGGAGGGAGTTTCTCAGGTGCACTAAATACTGGAGACTTGTAGAGCATGAGAAGGTATTTTCTGAGTATTGATTCCTCCACAGGAGATTTGATGGTCAGTTAGTGATGAAATCAAAAATCTGAGAACAGGATTTTATGGCAAGTGAAAAAAACAAATACAGAAAGGTGGGAAACACTAAGCAGGCTCCAGCCCTACGTATTAAGAAGGCGGGTACTGCAATATCATAAAGCCAAGAAAAACATGCCTCACAGAGACAATGGAAAAAAGGAAGCAGCACAGAAGGAGTTAGGCCTCATGCCCACGGGCGTTTTTTCAGCCGCGTTTTTGAGCGTTTTTTACAGCTTAAAAACGCCTGTCCATGTTAGTCTATAGCTTCATGCCCACCTAGGCGTTTTTGAGCTGTAAAGAGCATAGGCGTTTGTAAGCTGTAAAAAAAACCCAGGGCCAGTGCGTTCCTCAGCGTCAGAACTAGGCAGGAAAAAACGCGAGCGTCAAAAAACGCGCAAAAACGCGCAGTAACGCGCAAAAAACGCGCACTAACGCGCGGTCGCGTTTTTAGCTCCGACGTTTTTTTTTTTTTTTTTTCAAAAAAAAAAAAAATTTACAATAACATGGACAGGCGTTTTTAAGCTGTAAAAAACGCTCAAAAACGCAGCTGTAAAAACGCCAGTGGGCATGAGGCCTAAAAAAAACCCAGGGCCAGTGCGTTCCTCAGCGTCAGAACTAGGCAGGAAAAAACGCGAGCGTCAAAAAACGCGCAAAAACGCGCACTAACGCGCAAAAAACGCGCACTAACGCGCGGTCGCGTTTTTAGCTCCGACGTTTTTTTTTTTTTTTTTTTTTTTTCAAAAAAAAAAAAATATTTACAATAACATGGACAGGCGTTTTTAAGCTGTAAAAAACGCTCAAAAACGCAGCTGTAAAAACGCCAGTGGGCATGAGGCCTTACAGGTGAGGTGGCCTGTACCAAAGAGAGCAAAGCAGGGGAACAGGTGGACAGAGATCACCAGCATCCAGACCAATGCCATGACACACAGGGCAAAAATGCTGATCCAGAACTGAACACACAAAGGAATCAGACCAGATACCACTAACGGAGCATGGTAGGAAGGGATACTCCCGTCTGTGCACTCAAGATAATCTGGAGTCCAAATGCACAAAGAGAAATCCAAGGCAGAGAACCATCATGTTATGTCCAGAGGTGTAAGAACAGTCAATGTCCCAAGAACCCTCAGAAGGCATGTGGGTGGGCAAAGCCCCTCAACCAAAACACTGTACCCAAATTACATTTTTTATCATTTTTTTCACACAAATAGAGCTTTCTTTTTGTGGTATTTAATCACCACTGGGATTTTTTTATTTTTTTTGCTAAACTTAAAAAAAAAGCAGAACATTTTTCAGTCGGTTATAAAATTTGGCAAACAGGTCATTTCTCTTATCGTCCATGGACCGACGCAGCTCTCATACTGATTACATGTGGGTATATGTCCCTGCTCGCAGGAGAAGACCTAGGCAGAATGTTAGAGGTTAAAACATTCTAGAACAAGCCAGAGCTGAACAGCCCCGCCCAGGGGGGCGGTCCCTCCGGACATTACCTTTCCACCTGCAGCTAACAGCCTGTTTTTTTCTGCCTAGCAGAAGGAGAAGACGTGGCTCTCTCAGGAGCCAGTCTCCTGGAAGATTTTACTTTTAAATTTTATTCCTTTGGGAATTTTATTATTTTATTTTTGAGACCTTCAATCAACTGTCGGCTGGGCAACAGGTTGGGTACACTGGTATCCTCGTAGTCTTCCCTGTCCGACCATGCTGATCCTCGCCTTGTGTGCGTGAGACTCAGTTCACGACATACCCCATGGCTCCAGGGGTGGCCGGGTTGCTTTCATGCTCCCGCGGTCCTCTCAAGATCGAACAGTACCTACTGTATCTTTCGCGGTGGACCGGGCCGACAGCTACGCAGTACTGCTCTGTGATAGGTCTGTCTGAAACAAGCCAGTGGGTCCCTCTATTGGCACCGGGGGTATTCTCCAAGGTGCTTGCGGGACGGGTAAGTAGTCTCTCCTGCTGCAAGGTGAGTACATGCTGGCTGTGTTTCTGTGTGTGGGGGGGGTTCTCCCTGTCTCCCCCCTGTTATGCTGCTCTCTGCACCCTGTTGTGCTGTGTGGGGATGCTTGGGGGGGTCACTCCATGACTGTTATTTTGCTTGGGAAGTGTTCTGGGGGACTGGCTGTGTTTTTTTCTGTGCGCCAGTGGCGCGGTGTTTTATTTTAAAAAAGTGCGCCATTGGCGGCCATTTTGCCGGGGCTTAATACACAGTTATACTGGTGCCCGGCGGCCATTTTCTTGTAGCCGCTGCACTTTGTTTCGTTTTCGGCCTCTAGCAGCGCTGCTGAACGGCGCGAAATGCACACATCCTCACAGATTCTTCACCTCAGGCTGCACCCGCACTACAGCGCGACTCATACAGCGGTACCGAGCGGTCCCTAGGGGTGGTGAGTACTCCAGGTATCCCCTCCTGAGCCCCAGCACGGCCTGTGGGTGGGCTGTATTATTCACTGTAATGGTGAATAAAGGTCTCAGAGGGTGGCAATATTGGAGTCTGGTTCAACTGTTTCTTCACACTGTTAGAGACAACTGGCAGTGCTCCTGCACCTGCGGTCCTTAGGGACCAGTTGTCGGCAGTCCTGGAATCATTAATCTGACCAGGAGGAAGCAGTGTGTGAGCGCAAGGGAGCGAAAAAGCCCCGCTCCCCACTTTTTCCACAAAAAAAAAAAAAAGGGGGGTGGGTGTGTGTGCGCTGATTCAGATATGGGCCTAGCCACTACCGCTCAGGACCCTAGCTCTGAATATATTTGATGGTTTTGAACAGGACATTCCTGGCAAGGAAGACTCCAGTTCTGTGTCAGTAAATGACAGGGCGCTTGTTTTGTGAACTCATTGATGCAGTGAGGGACACTCGCAAGCTAAATGCTGCGGATGTAGAACCTCAGGTGGACAGTCTCCTCTGGTTCCTTAGGGCCAGGCCTTCTAAAAATTTTTTTTCCATATGTTCCTTTCTTTGACCAGCTCATTGAAAAGGTCGGGGGAAAAAAGCCGCAGAAGACTTTCATGGTCCCGTGGCGTTTGTCTATCAGATACCCCTTAAAGATGCCCTACTTAAAACGTGGGCTTCTCCCCCAATGGTCGACATTGCAGTCGCCCGGTTGAACAAGGCCACCATTCTCCCAGGGGAGGGTGCTCCTGCATTTAAGGACCCCACTCACAGGAGGTCAGAAGTGGTGAGTAGAGCCATGTTTGCCTTGTTGGGGTCCGCCCTACGGCTTGTGGTAGCGGCGACCCTTGTGTCTCCAACACTTACGGGATGGGCAAAAAATGTTTGCACCAAACTGTACAGGAGCATGATCTTCTTCCAGACACTATTGCTCTGGCCCGCAGATGGTGCAGGGCCGGGTTTATGTGGCGACGCCATGTTTGACGCGGCCCCTTATAACTCAGGGCCTCTGTCTTGACGGTGGTATTGCGTTGTCTGATCTGGTTGAAATGCTGGTCTGCTGACCTAGCTTCTAAAAAGCCTCTGAAGGGTTTACCATTTAAAGATGATAGGCTTTTCGGTGCTGCGCTGGATGACATCATCAAGGATGTCACGGGAGGTAAGAGCACTGTTCTTCCTCAAGCTAGCAAGGGTAAGGAGGCTGCCGTAAGCAGGGTCCTTCCTTTCCAGCAAAAATGAGGTTTTTTCGTCAGTCAACGGGGAGGCCCTCCCAGACTGACAGCGGTACGGCTGGTGGACACGTGCGCCCCTGGGTGCGTATGCCGAAGAAGCCGGCTCCCTAGCCCGCCTCCGCGTGAAGTCTTGCCCCCACCCGACTCTGGGGTAGGGGGGGGGGGGGGAAGACTTTGCAGGTCCACGGATCAATGGACCTCCTGGATCCCCTACCGGTGGGTGTGCAAGGTGATCACCTCAGGTTACAGTATAGGTTCCGTTCCTAATACCAGACAGATTCTTCCCTCGAATCTTCCTCTCCTTCCTGCCCGTCGGGCGGCCCTATGGGGCTTATCCAGGTTTGTGGTCCGAAGTGATTGTGCCGGTTCCGTCACAGGAGAGGTTTCAGGGATTCTACTCAAATTCGTTTGTCGTCCCAAAAAAGGGACGGGGTTCGGCTTATCTTGGACCTCCAGGTCCTAAATGCCTTCGTGATAGTGCAAAAGTTCCGCATGGAATCCATTCGCACGGTGGTCAGTACACTCCGTCAAGGGGATTTTCTGGCGACCTTGGACATCAAGGACGCCTACTTGCATGTTCCGATCTGCGCTTGCAATCGGCGAAGTCCACTATCAATTTGTGGCTCTTCCTTTCGGCCTAGCCTCGGCACAGAGGGTGTTCACCAAGGTGCTTGTGCCGGTTCTAGCTTACTGAGACAGCAAGGCATTGGACGATCTTCTTCTCAGAGCAGGAAATGGCTCAGAATTAGAAGACAGGGTGACTATTATCAGTCAGACCCTCAGGGACTTCAGGTGGCTCCTAAACATTCAGGAGTCAGTCCGGGTCCCGACTCGAGATTTGAAGTATTTCGATCTGATTCTGGACTCCTTGGAGGCAAAGGTATTCCTACCTCCGGGGAAGCTACTGACGCTTCAGTCTGCAGTGCGGATGCTGACATCCCAAAAAATGGTCGTCAATCCGTTTTTGCATGGGAGTCCTAGGACTCATGGTGACCTCTTTTCGAGGCCGTTCTGTATGCCCAATCACACACCAGGGCATTGCAGAAGGAGATCTTGTTCCCTTGGGACAAATCCCCGTTGTCTTTGGATTTTCCGATCCAGGTGATCCACCTGGTCAGGGCGTCTCTGACATGGTGGTTTGGGTCCCCGGCTCTTCGGTCCGGGAAGTCGGTCCTCCCCGTCCAATGGACGGTGTTCACTACGGACGCCAGCCTGAAGGGCTGGGGTGTAGTCTGGGGAGTCCTGTTGGCCCAAGGGCTTGGACTCCAGATGAAGCCCGTTTGCCGAACAATGTTCTGGAAATATGGGCCATCAGACTGTGCCTCTCCTTGTGGTCTGAGAGATTGCAGGATCGCTCTATTAGGATCCAGTCAGACAAAGTCACGGTGGTGGCGTATGTCAACCATCAAGGGGGGACTCGGAGCTCAGCTGCGGCTTCTGAGGTCCCCCGTACCCTGAAGTGGGCTAAATGAAGCGTGCCGGCTCTGTCGGCCGTTTACATTCCGGGCATAGAACTGGCGGACTATTTGAGTCGCCAGACGTTGGACCAGGGAGAGTGGTCCTTGCACCCGGAGGCATTTCAACTCCTTGCCACACAAACGGTGGGGCACGCCGGAGGTGGACCCGATGGCCTCTCGACTCAATCGCAAGTTGTCGAGATTTGTGGTCAGATCCAGGGATCCTTGGGCGGATGCCTCAGAGGCGTCAGTGGCCCATGGGGTCATTATCACCTGATATACGTTTATCCTCCGCGGCAGTTGCTCTCTCGCCTGCTGCGCAGGGTGGCGACCGAGGGAATTCCGGTGATCCTCATTGCTCCGGATTGACCTTGGCTTCACTGGTACGCCGATCTGGTACGCCTCGTCGTGGCCGTTCCCTGATGGTTGCCAATAAGGGAGGACTTTCTGTCTCAGTCATATATTTCATCCTGCCTTTACAGTCTCTGGCCTTGTAGGCAGGGCTGTTAAAAGCCAGGTGTTGAGAGACCGAGGTCTCTCGGACTCGGTCATTTCGTCCATATTAAAAGGACACGGAAGTCTTCCTCCAGAACTATCTCTGTACCTGGAAAGCTTACATCGCCATGTGCGAAGAGCTGGGCTGACATCCTCGGACGTATTCCGTCCCTAAAATCCTGCGTTTCCTACAGCATGGAGTGGCCCAAAGGCTCGCTTTGAGTATCATTAAGGATCAGATTTCGGCCTTGGCCGTCTTCTTTCGGCGACCACTAGCGGGTCATTCCTTGGTTGGCACCCTTGTGCAGGGGGTTCGCCATGGGCTCCCTCCTGTCAAGTCTCCTCTCCCCCCGTGGGATCGGAATTGGTACTCTCGGTTCTCCAGGAACCTCCTTTTCAGAATATCAGGGATATTCCCCTCTTCACTTTGTCTCAGAGGGTGGCCCTTTTTAGTAGCGACCACTGATGTTAGACGAGTATTTGAATTAGGCGACCTTGTACTGCAAGTCACCATATTTAGTCATCCATAAGGATAAGGCGGTGTTGCATCCGCGACTCTCTTGTCAAGGGTGATCTCGTCTTTTCACCTAAATGAGGACATTGTCCTCCCGTCCTAGTGTCCTCGCCCATCGCATCCCAGAGAGTGTGCGCGGCACACTTTGGATGTAGTACGAGCCTTGCGGGTGTGCTTGTCTACTGCTTCTATTAGGAAGTCTACTCTGACTGGCTCTGGCCAGAAACAGGGCCAAGCGGCTTTGTCTGCCACCATTTTCTAGGTGACTCTGACAAAACCGTCTTTCAAGCCTATGCTCTCATAGGGCGGGCGCCTCCCTTCCCGGTTACGGCGCATTCCACCAGGGCAATGGTGCTTCCTGGGTTTTCCGACATCAAGCGTCAGTTGCACAAGTGTGCAAGGCGGCGACCTGGTCGTCTGTTCATACCTTTTCAAAGTTCTACAAGGTTGATGTGCCTGCATCTTCGGATGCTTCCTTCGGCCGCAAAGTGTTGCAGGCCGCTGTCTAATGTTGCAACTCCTCCGTTGAGGGGCTCTGCTGGTTTGGAGTGAAGCTTTGGTTGTTCTTTACTTTCTTTGCTCCCACCCCTTTCTTATACTGCTTTGGGACGTCCCACGTGTAATCAGTATGAGAGCTGCGTCGGTCCATGGACGATACGAGAAAATAGGATTTTTGTACTCACCGTAAAATCCGTTTCTCTGACGTCCATGGACCGACACAGCACCCACCCTTCCTTTTAAGTTTGTACTGCTTTGTTACGAACTGAGGCTGTTAGCTGCAGGTGGAAGGGTAATTTCCGGAGGGACCGCCCCCCTGGGCGGGGCTGTTCAGCTCTGGCTTGTTCTAGAATGTTTTAACCTCTAACATTCTGCCTAGGTCTTCTTCTGCTAGCAGGGACATATACCCACATGTAATCAGTATGAGAGCTGCGTCGGTCCATGGACGTCAGAGAAACGGATTTTACGGTGAGTACAAAAATCCTATTTTTTCTCCTTCACTGATGTGCGCTGATTAGACTGAACTAATGAGGCAGTACTGTTGGCCACCACTGATAGGCAGCACTGATTGGTGACACTGAGAAGGCAGAACTGGTGGGCACTGTTGGGACTCCACTGATAATCAGTGCCAATTTCCCTTTAACACAAGCCGTTATCGGTTCTCTTCTCTCCTCATGCTGTCAGTGTGACGAAAGAAAAGCAGATAACCGGCTTGTGTTTACATACATGATCAGCTGTTATTGGAGCTGTGATTAGCCCTTTACCCTGATCTGTGATCAGCTGAGTCCGAAGGGCGGGTAGCAGGGAGGACGTCCATAGACGCCCTCCCAGCAAAGCAAGCCTGCGCTGTAGCCGTCATTTGGCTATAGCGCAGGCGGGAAGGTGTTAAGGTGGTACAAAATACAGTATCTTTCACCCTCTCTAGCGGGAATATAGACTCACTTGTAGGTTTCTCCCCAAAAAGCAGCTAGTGAGCCATGTTTATTTTCTGTTTTTAAGTTTCTAAGGAAAAATGTTCACTTTAATGCCGCGTAGACACGATCGGATTTTCCGTCGGAAAAACCTTGGATGGTTTTTCCGACGGAATTCCGCTCAAGCTTGGCTTGCATACACACGGTCACACAAAAGTTCTCTGAACTTTCGACCGTGAAGAAAGCGGTGACGTACAACACTACGACGAGCCGAGAAAATGAAGTTCAATGCTTCCGAGCATGCGTCGAATTGTTTCTGAGCATGCGTCGGAATTTTGCGCGTCAGAATTGCTACAGACGATCGGATTTTCCAATAGGAATTTTTTCCGTTGGAAAATTTGAGAACCAGCTCTCAATCTTTTGCTGGCGGAAATTCCGACCAAAAGCTCATTTCCGATCGTGTGTACGCAGCATTACTGTATGTATTATATTTCTGCACATGTATTGCTGCAATATCTGAAAGTTTATAGAGCAGGGGTGAAAGATTTATGCATAATGTTTTTTTTTTCCCTTTCTAAAATATGCTTTAAACTTGTTTTAAAATACATTCTTGTTAAAAAAAAATAAAAAAAATTGCATTTTACCTTGAAGTCGCAGATAGACTCTTTCACAGCAGATGTATCTAGTAAATTAAGATACTCAAAGCGAGGCCGCGCCCGGCTATATCCACATCCCACAATATGCCAGTTGTTGTCCTTGAATTCTCTGTACACGGCACGGCCCAATAGACCAGTTGCTCCAGTTATCAGTGCCCTTCGATCAGGGAAAACATCATGTGTCTAGAACACAAAACACAAATCACACCATAATTCAGAAAAGTATAAAATGGACAGCATGCCAAACAAAACAGAACACCATACACTAAACTTTATTCTAGAATTTGTTTGGATTTAATATTAAAAACAACACCATCTAAAAAGTATTCTGTACAGCATAAAGGGTTGTTCGTGTCACCTTTTTAATTGTACAATTCTGGTCTTTTTAAATAAACATTTTTTAAACATATTTTACATGTAGTTTTTTGAATAAAGGATTAAATTAAAAAGATTTATTTAGGTAAAATGTGAAATACTGTATAAGGTCATATTTACCATTGGTATTCAGCAGGTGGTGAAGTGTTCAAGGTTATAAACCAGGATTTGTGCAGTGACCTACTGCTATGCTGTAAATAGACACCCAAATAGCAGGAAATCAGATTACATATAGCTAAATAAATAAGAATAAAAATGACCAAAACCATTAACACTTCCTTTGTTAGCATTCACTCGCTGACATTGCCAACAGTTCACACTTTCTCATTTGAACCCTCGCTGCAGTACAGCAATATGCCTACATGTTTTAACCACTTTTGATATTGTAAGTCTTTTCCTTGTTTGGTTCTAATGCTGCGTACACACGACAGTTTTTCATGACGAGAAAAATGCAATTTTTTAAATTGGTCATTAAAAACAATCGTGTGTAGGGTCCAGAGCATTTTTCGACAAGAAAAATGGGCATTAAAAATTTAGAACATGCTCTATTTTTTCTCGTAGTTTTTCACGTCGTCGTTTTTCTCGTCATGAAAAACGGCCGTTTGTACGTTTTAATGACGGAGAAAAAACGTGCATCCTCAGAAGCAAGTTATGAGACGGGAGCGCTCCTTCTGGAAAAACTAATGGAGATAGCACATTCATCATGCTGTAACGGACTGAAAAGCACGGAGACTGAAAAGCGCAAATCGTCTCTCACCAAACTTTTATTAACACGCAATGAGCAAAAGCAGCCCAAAGGGTGGCGCCATCCAAATGGAACTTCCCTTTTATAGTACCGTCGTACGTGTTGTACGTCACCGTGCTTTGCTCGAGCATTTTTTTTTCACGATAGTGTGTAGGCAAGGCAGGCTTGAGAAGAACGTAGTTTTCTTCAATAACATTAAAAACGGCCGTGTGTACGCGGCATAAGGGTTTAAAAAGTGGTAGAAAGTCGGCACTTCCAGGAGTGTCAAATCCTTGTTCCTGCTAGTTCCTTGCTGTTGCATCCTCCCATTCCCATAACACTTGATACACCTCTAATTTTTCTGAGGAGTACCCATCACTGCCTCACGGGATGCCAAATAATCCCTCAGAGGCTACATTTCAGAAAGCCTTCAGGAGTAGTAAGCGTAAGCAGTTTATGTGGCTTTGTTTATCTTCGTGGCTTCTCAGCTGGCAGATTCTTCTTGCTTTTTTGGGTGCACGCTCCAGGTGCAGACAAAGGCCCTGACAGTTAAGATGTATAAGCCAATTTTGTACACTAAATCATTGGGAAAAAGGTAGCATAACCTGCAAAGCTAAAGAGTAAAGGTCCGTACACACGATCAGACTTTTTGACAACAAACCTCCGACAGGCCTATTTTTGCAGACAATCTGACCGTGTGTACACTCCATCGGACACTTTTTTGCTTTTTCATCGGACAAATGTTCACTGTGGGAACGAACAGACAAACTTTCCGGTAACAAAGCCGATCGTGTGTACACAAGTCAATCGGACTAAAGTACAAACACGCATGCTCAGAACCAATGCTAAAAATCAGACAGACAATAGCAGAAGTTGCCCAAAGGGTGGCGGTAAAGAGCAGAAAAACCACGTGATTTGGTGAAAGTTGATTGAAAAATTCCTGCTGTGTGTATGCATACCAAGTTCACAGACAACGCCCTTCGGAGCAAAAATCCACGGAAAAGTCCGATGGAAGTCTGATTCTGTGTATGAGTCTTAAGGCCCCTTCCACACGAGGCGGGTCTGTTTCAGCGGATCTCTGTCTTCCCACAGTTAAAGCACCCCTCACACAGTTACAAAGCACTCCCTAGGAACACATTTAACCCTTTGATAGCACCTGATGTTAACCCCTTCCCTGACAGTTTCATTAGCACAGTGACAGTACATATATTTTTTAGCACTGATCACTGTATTGGTGCCACTGGTTCCCAAAAAAGTGTTAGTGTTTGATGTGTCCACCGCAATCCCACAATAAGTCGCTGATCGCCGCCAGTACTAGTAAAAAATAAAAATAAAAATTCCATTAACAAAATCCTATAGTTTGTAGAGGCTATAACGTTTGCGCAAACCCATCAACATACGCTTTTTTTTCTTTTACCAAAAATATATGTAGCAGAATGCATATTGGCCTAAATTGATGAATTTGATTTTTTTTATTGGATGTGTTTTATAGCAGAAAACAAAATGTTTTTTTTGTTTATAGTGCAAATAAATAAAAAAAAAAAAAAAAAAACGCAGAGGCGATCAAATGCCACCAAAAGAAAGCTCTATGTGTGGGGGAAAAAAAAAAAAGGACATCAAATTGTATTTATTTGTGTACAGCGTCGCACGACCGTGCAACTGTTCATTTAAAGCAACACAGTGCCATATTGAAAAAAAAATGGCTTGGACATGAAGGGGGGGGTTAACCTTCAGGAGCTTAAGTGGTAAATATATTCATTTAGCTTTGTGGTTCTATTTCATGGCTTATTGAAGATCTACTATATGCATCCGTGTGCTTACGAAGGGGTTAGCCTGAAACGCATTGACATAACAGTTTCACAAAGTAGGAGGTGAAAGGAAGGCAGTGCGCAGTGATGGAAAAGGGGTGCAAAGGTGAGCAGAGATACGAAAACATTGTATGTGTGCAGAGGTAAGTGATGGACAAGTGGTGCAGGGAGAGTGGTGGAGTCCCCATTTTAATAAAGCTCTTCTTTGAAAGGGAACTTTAGTTGCTCCTCTGGTTTTTTTTTGATCATCACTGTAACAGCAAACAAAGTGTAAAAAATAAAAATAAATAAAAATCCAGATCATCTCCCCCTCTAGAGTAGCTCAGTATGGTGGAGACACTAAACTGCTC
Source organism: Rana muscosa (assembly GCA_029206835.1). Classification (NCBI taxonomy): domain Eukaryota; kingdom Metazoa; phylum Chordata; class Amphibia; order Anura; family Ranidae; genus Rana; species Rana muscosa. Next base: position 941,643,181 of record CM055118.1, on the reverse strand, counting down.
TGATAAAGGAAAATAAGGGAAAAAGAAAAAAGAAAGAAAAACCACACACACACACACACACACACACACACACAATGTTATTTCTTCATTTTCAAAAAAAATTGTGCCCAAAAAATTACAACTTCAAACAGATTTTCTGTGCCCCTTATCAAATACATCAGACTGTACTTTCCAAAAAGGAGTCAACTAGTGAGTATTTTTACTGTCCTGGCATTTTAAGGTCCTCAAGGAAAGTGAAAGGCCATCAGAACAAACTAAAAAGAGAAAACGGCCCACTCTTAAAGTGGTTGTAAACCCACTTTTGCAACTTGCACCTACAGGTAAGCCTAGATTAAGTCTTACCTGTAGGTGCAAGAAATATCTCCTAAACTTCCACGGTTTAGGAAATATTTGCTAAAAATGAAATGCGTCTGTGTCACATAGGGTTAATCCTATTCACAAATCCGGCTTAGCCGGGTCCCGCGCGCATTGCACGGAGTCACGTCTTCACCGCTCCCGTCAATCACAGCGCCGGAGCGGCGCTATGATTGGCTGGAGCGGCGATAGCCGGAAGTAACCTTCTGGCTATCGCCGCAGTGATGGCTGGAGAGGGAGACGAGGACGCCTTCGGGGGCCCGATCTAAGGTAAGTGATGCATAATGAGCTAGTATGCTAGTCATACTAGCTCATTATGCCTTTGTCTTGCAGGTTAGTTTAAAAAAAAAAAATAAAATTATAACAGGGTTTACAACCACTTTAAATAACAAGCGCTCTTGGAGTAGTGAAATTAACCTTATTCTTTAAACCAGCCAATTAAGGCTACAGTTGCCAACTAACAACTAGCTTAAAAAGCCAGTGAGAACAAATGAAAACAATAAAGTCAAGTAGACCCAGGCAGCGCTATACACATACACACACAATTCTTCAAGGTGCATTAAAAAGTCAATATATGCACAATTTCTAGGCTGGTTGTTGTACAAAACGAAGGTAAAGCAATTCTATCCTTGGCAATCACATATGTTAATATTGCTGACACCAAACACCTCCACACCTGCAGAAAGAGGGGGGGGGGTGTGCAGAGAGACCTATAAATGTGTTAAATTTGCCTGGCCTGTCAGTTTAGCTGGACAGGCATGTCTTGGTAGGTTTGCAGCAGTGTCATACCCTTTCCATTTTTGGATGATGGATTGATCAGTGCTCCCGCCAAAAGCGTTCTTACTGTTAGAAATAAAGAGATTTGTGATCGCTCCAGCTTGTTCCTAGCCGCCACTATCACAATTATGGTCTTCTGCTTTTGTGCAGTGCTTTTTTCCACTCGTATCTTTCCCTGGCCATAATCCCACGCATGCGCATTATTCCCCATATCCAAGCCCCGTTTTAGTTTCTGTGCAGCAAATAAGAGCCAATCCTGCCTTACTCCAGAAGGGAACGCCGACAGTAGGAAATTACGTAGCCCGGGCATAGACTCAGCATTTTTCCAGGAGCATAAGCTTGCCAGAAAATTAGGGTGAACGGCGCATGCGCAGGTGGCGTCATTTAACCTCCCTGGCGGTAATCCCGAGTCTGGCTCGTGTGAAATTTTCATACCAGAAGCGGTAACCCCGAGCCAGACTCGGGCTGCATTGCAGGATACAGGGGAAGTTACTTACCTTGTTCCCTGGATCCTGCGATGTGTCCCGCTGTGTGTGCAAGCTGTCTCCTCACTCATTTAACACACTGGTGACTGCCGCCGAGCTCCGTTCCCGAGCGGCGCACGGGGGCGGAGTTCGGCGCCAAATTCAAAAAAATGAAAAACACAATATACATACAGTATACTGTAATCTTACTGATTATAGTACTGTATCAAATAATAACACATCCACTTTGTCCCTTGTGGTCTGTCCAGTGTCCTGCATGCACTTTTATATTAGGAAAACTGTTCTGCCTGGAAACTGGAGATTGTCCATAGCAACCAAAAAGTGTCCCTTCATGTCAAAAGTGGTTTTAGACCAGCTAAAAAAAAACAGCGATAATAAATTAGAATCACTCGCAGAATTGAGCGATAGGGATTTGTGGGGAAATTCATCATCAAACACTAAATCTAATGACAGCGACAATTCTGCAACTGAGCAAATTTCAGTGTTTTTGATTTGATTACATTATTAAATAATTTTTATTATTATATTACTATTTGTTATAATTATTTATAGTTATTTATTATATTGTAATTTATGATTTTTTTTCAAACTTTCATACCCGGGATGTCTACTAGTGTCTTGTTTGGTCAGGTTTAAGTAAGTAATTACTAAGAATTGCAGGCCTACAATACATAACACCAAATTTCCATGCAAAATAATTGTACCGCTTTTGGTACAAAATCATACCGCCAGGGAGGTTAAAAGAGAAACAATGATTACTTGGAAAGTAAGCGGGTAAGGAGAAAAAAAAATGGCAATATATACTATAGCCTGTTATTAATTAAAGAAAAATGATCAGAATGGGGGTACAACCGCTTAAAAGTAAAAAAAATATATTTCTTTTTCGTACATCACGGGACACAGAGCGACTTAGTCATTACTAATGGGTTATATAGTTTACCTTCAGGTGCTGGCACTGGCAACTTCCAAACCGAAAGTACCCTCCCCTATATAAGCCCCTCCCATCCGGGAGCACCTCAGTTTTTTGCCAGTGTCTAAGGTGTTGGCCAAAGAGTAACATGTGTTTTCCTGGGCTTACGTACAGGTTCTTTTACGGGCCTTAGTAAGCTGTTCCGGATCCCACCAAAAAAGCTTCATAGCTAAACGGTCGGTACCCGGGCCTTGCAACAGAAGAGCAAGGTTTTGCCTGTAATGCCTCTCTTAGGAGGGCTGGACCCTGGGATCCAGAGCTCTGGTCATACCCACGACCAAGATGTTTTCTGTGCAGGGTGCTATACAGGTCCAGGGGAGTGGAATCCTTGGGAACCCGGTCCCTGAAGGTTTAATTACAATGCCTGCCGTGATAGGTGAAGTTTGGGCTTCTGTGGACCAAACAGAGTCCTGCGGCGGGGAACAGGTAAGTGGGGGCCCCCAGGAACTTGGTTCTATTGGGGGACCCCCAAGCCTAATTTGTCTTTCTGTCTGTTACCTAATGGTATTCCCGCTAATATCTGTGTATGCCTGTAACTACTGGAAAATGTAAAATTTTAATAGTAGTCAAGAAAAAAAAAAAAAAAAAAAAGAAGAAGAGGACCGCGGTACCTGTGTTAAACCACTAGAGGCCGCTGTGGTCCATTTTTTCTTGTCATGTGGATCTTTGGTTTTCTCAAGTCAAAAGATCCAGGCAGTTGGTAAGTTCTCTGTGGGAATCCACTTCCTCTGCCCTGTTGCTGCGCTCATCCACCGCACAGGCCCTCCGGCAAAAAGGGCCCTGGCTCCTAGTCCCTGCTTGGTTTCGAAAAGGGCGCCAATGGCGCACGGGCGCGCGCGCCTCCTATGGAAAAAAGGGGCGGGGCGGGTGGATGACGCTCGATGCGCGCCGCGGCGCTTCTGCGCATGTGCAGGCGTCCCAGCATGTGTAAAAGACACAGTACAAGTGTCAGCTGGATGCAAGCAGAGCTAGCAACAAAACGGTGGCACACAGAGGCGGTTGATGCAGGCATCCCCATAGAAAGACACTTTAGTGGACACCAGCTGGTATATAGCAGCAACTGTGTTAGACTATTACCAGCAAAATTGGTGTAAGACGACGGGAATACCTCAGCTTTGTGCTTAAAGGATATGTCGTCCAGACGCTCTGGAAATAAATCTTCCAAGAAGCGAAAGGGGTCTCCGTCGGGCTCTGAGGATTTTGGGCATGCTGTACTGCGCCAATCTCCCCTGAAATTTCAGAGGTCAGTAGCCGTAGGAACCCCGCAGGAGTACCTGGAACTGCGGCTGTCCCCAGTCCACCTGCTCCTGTATATATAACAGAGGAGGGTTTATCCTCAACTCTGGGAGGATTGAAAGAGAGATTAACAGCATTGATCGCTGCTTCCCTGTCACAGGAAAAGCGCGTCCGATCTCCGTCTCCTCCTGCAGAGTGCCTGTTAGTGGAGGAACAGTCCCAGAGATCGACCTACCTGAAGGGGATCAGGTGAGGTTGATAAAGTTATAGAGGAATCAACAGTGGAAGAACCTTTCTCAGCATCTCAGGCTGAAAGATTATGGGTTCAGTCTCTGACTAACATGGTCCGAGCAGCATTTTAAATGCCTCTGGCGGAACCATCAACCACTACTGTCTCCTCGCTGGGGTCGCTGAAAGCTCCCCAGACTGTCTGTTCCCTCCCAATCCACCCTTTATTGGAAGGGCTTATTTACCAGGATTGGGAGCATCCTGTAAAATATTTACTCCCCCCAAGAGATTTCCAGTGATCTATCCCATGGAGGATAAGTTCATAAAAAAAAAAAAAAAAGGAGGGTCCCTACAGTGGACACAGCCATCTCTTGTGTAAATAAATCACTGACATGTCCAGTAGATAATGTTCCAATGTTCAAAGACCCAATAGATAAAAAATTTGAGTCTTTACTAAAATCTGCTTTCTCTACAGCAAGCATGGTGACACAACCTGCAGTAGCAGCGATTGGAGTCTGCCAAGCAATGAAAGATCAGTTGAAACAAGTCTTAAGGGACTTACCAGATCAGCAGGCTCTTGCCCTAGCTGACCTACCTAGAGCTTTGTGTTGCGGTGGACGCCATAAAGGATACAATCCAACAGGCATCCCGCTTTACGCTGTCTGTAGACATATGCGTAGGCTTCTATGGCTCAAAAACTGGTCTGCTGAAGCTCCCTGTAAGAAATTGCTGATTAGCTTCCCATTTCATGGAGAACGCTTATCTGGAGATGATCTGGACAAATATATCCAGAAAACTTCTGCCGGTAAAAGTACACTCTTGCCGGTTAAGAACAATGGTAGAAGTCCTTCTTTTAAGAGACCTACTTCTCCAGTCCCTGGCACATCGGCTGTGAAACAGTTCCGACGGCCTCCGCGGTCAAATCCAGGGGGCAGAGAACAGGGACAATCACAGGGTAACAAGAAACCCTGGGTCAAGAGAGGTACAAAACCTCCCCCCAAGTCATGAAGGGATGCCCCCACTCAATCGGGTGAGGGGAAGACTTCAGTTGTTCACAGAGACCTGGCGGGACACCATCAGAGATGGGTGATCTCCGCAGTAAGTCTGGGATACAGGCTGGAGTTAAAAGACATTCCTCCTGCCCATTTTATAAGGTCAAACGTGCCAAGCGATCCCCAGAAGAGTGGATCCCTCCTTCTGGAACTAGAGCAACTATTGCCCCAAGGGTAATCATGAAGGTTCCCTTGGAAGAAAGCGGGTTCGGGTTTTACTCGAACCTTGTCACAGTCCCCAAACCAAATGGGGACATGAGGCCCATATTAAATATAAAAGGGCTAAACAAGTTCCTACATATCAGGACTTTTTCGGATGGAGTCGATCCGATCGGTGGCCACCGCCCTACAAGGGCAGGAATGGTTAGCCTCGATCGACATAAGGGATGCTTATTTGCATATTCCCATCTGTCCGGCCCACCAGAAATTTCAACGCTTTGCAGTAGAAGGGCGCCATTTTCAGTTCAGAGCCTTACCCTTCGGTCTGGCCACAGCACCACGAGTGTTCACAAAAATTCTGGCCCTACGATTGGCCAAACTAGGAACACAAGGTGTAACGATAATGGCATATCTAGACGACTTGTTGCTGATAGACCACTCAGTGAAAAAAACTAGAAGTGGTCGTTCACAAGATAATCAAGTATCTGGAATCTCATGGTTGCATTATCAACCGAGACAAGTCAGCCCTAAAACCAGTCAAAAGTCTGGAATACTTGGGGGCTAAGACTGGATTCAAATCAGAGAAAGATTTTCTTACCTCCAGAGAAGGTGTCGTCTTTGAAAGATTTGACCCACTTAGTGGGTACAAAAAAGAAAACCATCCATACGCCTGTGTATAAGGCTGCTGGGAAAAATGGTGGCTTCATTCGAAGCAGTACCCTACGGTCAATTCCATTCAAGGAACTTGCAGAGGGCCATACTGTCAGCCTGGAACAAAAAAGTTCAGGCTTTAGACTTACCAATGTCCCTGTCCCCTTCCGTTCGCAAGAGCCTCCATTGGTGGTTGGTTCCCCAGAATCTGGAAAAAGGGAAACCCTTCAGTCCGGTTTCTTGGAAGGTGGTCACTACAGATGCCAGCCTCATAGGCTGGGGGGCAGTACTGGAGCAATGGTCTCTCCAGGGCAAGGTCAGAAGCAGAGAAGGCCCTGCCCACCAATCTCTTAGAGATACGAGCAGCCCGGTATGCCCTAGTAGCATGGACATCCAAACTCCAAGGGTCACCTGTCAGAATTCAATCAGAGAATGCCACAGCAGTGGCATACAGGTCCTTCTCAAAAAATTAGCATATTGTGATAAAGTTCATTATTTTCTGTAATGTACTGATAAACATTAGACTTTCATATATTTTAGATTCATTACACACAACTGAAGTAGTTCAAGCCTTTTCTTGTTTTAATATTGATGATTTTGGCATACAGCTCATGACAACCCAAAATTCCTATCTCAAAAAATTAGCATATCATGAAAAGGTTCTCTAAACGAGCTATTAACCTAATCATCTGAATCAACTAATTAACTCTGAACACCTGCAAAAGATTCCTGAGGCTTTTAAAAACTCCCAGCCTGGTTCATTACTCAAAACCGCAATCATGGGTAAGACTGCCGACCTGACTGCTGTCCAGAAGGCCATCATTGACACCCTCAAGCAAGAGGGTAAGACACAGAAAGAAATTTCTGAACGAATAGGCTGTTCCCAGAGTGCTGTATCAAGGCACCTCAGTGGGAAGTCTGTGGGAAGGAAAAAGTGTGGCAGAAAACGCTGCACAACGAGAAGAGGTGACCGGACCCTGAAGAAGATTGTGGAGAAGGACTGATTCCAGACCTTGGAGAACCTGCGGAAGCAGTGGACTGAGTCTGGAGTAGAAACATCCAGAGCCACCGTGAACAGGCGTGTGCAGGAAATGGGCTACAGGTGCCGCATTCCCCAGGTCAAGCCACTTTTGAACCAGAAACAGCGGCAGAAGCGCCTGACCTGGGCTACAGAGAAGCAGCACTGGACTGTTGCTCAGTGGTCCAAAGTACTTTTTTCGGATGTAAGCAAATTTTGCATGTCATTCGGAAATCAAGGTGCCAGAGTCTGGAGGAAGACTGGGGAGAGGGAAATGCCAAAATGCCTGAAGTCCAGTGTCAAGTACCCACAGTCAGTGATGGTCTGGGGTGCCATGTCAGCTGCTGGTGTTGGTCCACTGTGTTTTATCAAGGGCAGGGTCAATGCAGCTAGCTATCAGGAGATTTTGGAGCACTTCATGCTTCCATCTGCTGAAAAGCTTTATGGAGATGAAGATTTCATTTTTCAGCACGACCTGGCACCTGCTCACAGTGCCAAAACCACTGGTAAATGGTTTACTGACCATGGTATTGCTGTGCTCAATTGGCCTGCCAACTCTCCTGACCAGAACCCCATAGAGAATCTGTGGGATATTGGGAAGAGAAAGTTGAGAGACGCAAGACCCAACACTCTGGATGAGCTTAAGGCCGCTATCGAAGCATCCTGGGCCTCCATAACACCTCAGCAGTGCCACAGGCTGGTTGCCTCCATGCCACGCCGCATTGAAGCGGTCATTTCTGCAAAAGGATTCCCGACCAAGTATTGAGTGCATAACTGAACATAATTATTTGAAGGTTGACTTTTTTTGTATTAAAAACACTTTTCTTTTATTGGTCGGATGAAATATGCTAATTTTTTGAGATAGGATTTTTGGGTTTTCATGAGCTGTATGCCAAAATCATCAATATTAAAACAAGAAAAGGCTTGAACTACTTCAGTTGTGTGTAATGAATCTAAAATATATGAAAGTCTAATGTTTATCAGTACATTACAGAAAATAATGAACTTTATCACAATATGCTAATTTTTTTGAGAAGGACCTGTATATCAATCACCAGGGTGGCACCAGGAGTCGTGCAGCCCAGAGGGAAGCGAATTGCATCCTGGAATGGGCAGAAAGGTATGTCACAGCCATATCCGCGGTTTTCATCCCAGGAGTGGAAAATTGGAGAGCGGACTTTTTAAGTCACCAGCAATTATGCCCAGGGGAATGGTCTCTTCACCCCGAGGTTTTCCAGGCAATATGCCAGCGGTGGGGAACACCGGATGTAGATCTGCTAGCATCCAGATTCAACGCAAAGGTGGACAGATTTGTGTCTCGCACAAAGGATCCCCTAGCTTGCGGTTCGGATGCCCTAGTGTTCCCTTGGGATCAGTTCAAGCTGATATATGCATTCCCACCGCGATTAATCCGCAGAATCAGGGTAGAAAAGAAACCAGTGATTCTGGTGGCTCCAGCGTGGCCCCGAAGGGCATGGTACGCGGAGATTGTAAAAATGTCAGTGGGAAGTCCTTGGACCCTCCCACATCGTCCGGACCTGCTTTCGCAAGGACCGATATACTACCCTTCCTTACCAGCCCTAGGTTTGAAGGCCTGGCTATTGAAGCCCACATTCTAAAAAAGAGAGGGCTCTCTAATCCTGTGGTATCTACCATGATCAATGCCAGGAAGCCGGTATCCAGGCAGATCTATTATAGGATCTAGAAGGCGTACATCACGTGGTGTGAGGCCAGGAAATGGCATCCACGTAAGTACGTAATAGGTAGGATTCTGGACTTCCTACAGTGGGCTGTACATAGGAAGCTTGCCTTGAGTACTATCAAGGGTCAGACGGCCTTGTCAATATTTTTTCAAAGGCCCTTGGCTTTGCATTCATTAGTCAAAGCTTTCATACAAGGAGTGATGCGTATTAGCCCTCCGGTTAGTATTCCCATATGTCCATGGGACTTAAACCTGGTTCTGTCGGTTCTACAGAAACAACCATTTGAACCATTGCGGCACATTTCCTTGGTTCTTTTCACCAGGAAATGGATTTTCTTAGTAGCCATTTGTTCGGCTAAAAGAGTATCGGAATTAGCCGCCTTGCCCTGTAAGGAGCCATATCTGGTTGTCCATAAGGACAGAGTAGTATTACGTCCTCATCCAGCCTTCTTCCTAAGGTGGTATTGAGGTTCCATTTGAACCAAGATGTGGTTCTTCCTTCCTTTTTCCCCCAAACCTAGTTCGGTAGAGGAAAAGTTATTGCATTCTTTGGATGTAGTAAGAGCAGTTAAAGCTTATCTTAAAGCCACTGCTCAGATTCGTAGAACGGATTCTTTGTTTGTTCTGCCGGAAGGCCCCAGAAAGGGTCAGGTAGCATCAAAAATCTACTTTAGCCAAGTGGATTCGACAGGTCATAATACAAGCCTATGGCTTGAAAAGGAGACCGCCTCCGTTCAAAGTTAGGGCGCACTCCACAAGATCAGTTGGAACTTCATGGGCAGTGCATCACCAAGCCTCCCTGGCTCAAGTCTGTAAGGCCACAACATGGTCCTTAGTACACACGTTTACTAGATTCTACCAGGTAGACGTCAGAAGTCAGGAGGATGTCGCCTTTGGGCGCAGTGTGTTGCAGGCCGCAAAAGAGCCTCATGCCTGATGGTGCCCAGCTTATGTATAGTGTATCCCTCCCCTCATTGGGCATTGCTTTGGGACGTCCCATTAGTAATGACTAAGTCGCTCTGTGTCCCGTGATGTACGAAAAAGAAAAAGGGATTTTTATAACAGCTTACCTGTAAAATCCTTTTCTTGGAGTACATCACGGGACACAGAGCTCCCACCCCTCTTTTTGGGACACTTATTGCTTTGCTACAAAACTGAGGTGCTCCCGGATGGGAGGGGCTTATATAGGGGAGGGTACTTCCGGTTTGGAAGTTGCCAGTGCCAGCACCTGAAGGTAAACTATATAACCCATTAGTAATGACTAAGTCGCTCTGTGTCCCGTGATGTACTCCAAGAAAAGGATTTTACAGGTAAGCTGTTATAAAAATCCCTTTATTTTAATTTTTTGCTAAAAATAGCAAACATGTTATACTTGCCTGCCCTGTGCAGTGGTTTTGCACAGAGCAATCCGGATCCTCCACTTCTCGGGTCCCTCTTCAGTGCTTCTGGCCCCTGCCTCTTGTTGAGCGCCCCACAGCAAGCATCTTGCTATGGGGGCACCCGAGCCGAGCTGCTGCTCAGTGTGTCCATTCAGACACGGCCCCACCCACTCTCTCCCTTCATTGGCTCACTGACTGATTGACAGCTGCGGGAGCCAATGGTGCTTCTCTGCTGTCTCATCCAATGAGGAAGGGTCCTGGACAGCCGAGTCTCTCGTGCAACATCACTGGATCGAGATGGGGCTCAAGTAAGTATTAGGGGGGCTGCTGCACAATGAAGGCTATTTATCTTAAAAGCATAGAATGCATTAAGATTAAAAAAAAAAACTTCTGCCTTTACAAACATTTTAAGCTTTGGCAATAAAACTTGGAAGCTAATTGGTTTCTCTGCAGAAGTGAGCCCGATTTTGCTCTCCAGCCTTAAATAAACCCCACTGTGACTTACGAATAGTAAGGTGCACCCAACAAGAATGGGCTGCCCCAGCTCCACCAACCAGAACGCCTGGCTGCAATACTTTTTAAGGGTCTAAAGGTTCTGTACAAGACATTGTGTGTGTGTTCCTAGATGTGCCTATTAATGGGTATTTAAACCCAAGAACACAAATTCGCAGCTCAACAGTCTGCAGAGGTGGTGGCTGCATTCCTTTTCATTTCCCTTTACTTTTCACCTAGTGATCCTGCCAGAAACACATTTCGTCACTCACTGTACTGTAACTGTGGAGAAGCAGCATTATCAATCTAGAACAGGACTAAAGAACATCTCTTTATGACATAGGGGGTAGGGTTTACATACTCCAGAGTTAGCTGGAAACTATGCTAACTAATAATGTGTGCTGTACAGAGAGTTATCAGCTGACAGGGTTTTGGAGAAGGATCAACAGGTATAATATGCACTCAGAGCAGCCAAAACAAAACCATGACAATGGCATATTTAACAAACCAAATAGGAGTTCAGTGATCGGGTATACATACATACATATTAACCACTTAACGACCGCCCACTGTAATTATACGTCAGCAGAATGGCACCGACAGGCAGAATCACGTATATGTACGTGATCGCCTTTGTATAGTTGGGGGGTCCGATCGGACCCCCCCTTCTGTACAGTGAGCGGTGGTTAAGTGTTCGGGAGCGATCCGGCATGAAGGGACGGCCGTTCGATTCAGGCCACCCCCTCTCGATCACTCCCGGCGAATGAGAGAGCTTCCCCTGCCTGTAATGTAAACACAGACAGGAGGAAGTGATGTCATCTCTCCTCGTGTCGGTCTTTTCGATCCGGCGCGAGGAGAGAAGACATCTCACAGTAAGTGCACCAACAGCCCACTGACACCAGTACACGTAGGCACACAAATCACCCCCCAGTCACCCCCAGTCACAGTGCACCGTTTGCAGTGATCATTTTTTTTTTACTGATCACTGCAATCAGTGTCATTTGTGACTGTAAAAAGTTGCAGGGCAGTTAGGTTTAGGCCCCTTTAGGTCCAGGGTAGCCCCCTAACCCCCCCCCCAATAAAGGTTTAACCCCTTGATCGCCCCCCAGGTAACCCTTTCACCCCCTAACGCCAGCGTCACTGAGCGATCGTTTTTCCGATCGCTTTTTTCTTGTCGCTGGTGTCCTAGATAGCCAGTTAATTATTTTTAGGTTCGCCGCAGGTTTTTATTAGCGTCAGGTACCCCCATATATTATTTTAACCCCCTGATTGCCCCTAGAGTTAACCCTTTCACCAGTGATCACCGTATAAGCGTCACTGGTGACACTGGTTACCCAGTGAGTTATTTTGTTATTTAGGTAACCCGTCAGGTTTTTATATAGCGTCGGGTACCCCCATATTTAACCTAATAAAGGTTTTAACCCCCTGATTGCCCCTAGTTAACCCTTTCACCAGTGATCACCATATAAAAGTTACGGGTGACACTGGTTGGTTAGTTTGCTTTTTATAGCATCAGGGCACCCGCCGTATATAACCCAATAAAGGTTTAACCCCCTGATCGCCCGGCGGGTGATATCAATTAGGTTTTAGCGCCAGAGAGGGTCTGCGTCGCCCCAGGCAGCTTTAGGTTAGTGCCAGTAACGCTAACACCCACGCGCAAAGCATACACCTCCCTTAGTGGTATAGTATCTGATCAGATCTATACTAGCGTCCCCAGCGGTTTAGGGTTCCCAAAAACGCAGTGTTAGCGGGATCAGCCCAGATACCTGCTAGTACCTGCGTTTTTCCCCTCCGCCCAGCCCAGCCCAGCCAAGTGCAGTATCGATCGATCACTGTCACTTACCAAACACAACACACATAACTGCAGCGTTCGCAGAGACAGTCCTGATCCCTGCGATCGCTAACAGTTTTTTTGGTAGCGTTTGATACATTTGGTGACAGTCAGGTGCTTTTTTTCCTGTGAATCTTACTAGTGTACCCCTAAATTTAGAGCCCAAAATGGCAAGTCGAAGGTACACTAGTAAAGAGGCCTACGAGATTCTGAGCATGACAGATAGTGAAGAGGAGGTCACGTATCTGTCAGATTCAGGCTCAGAATATCTTCCCGTAGAAGACAGTGACGTCAGCGGCCCCACGTCAGATAGCTCTGACGACGAAGTTGAGGTCCCTGCTAAGGTCAGGTGTACCCGATCCCGATCTTCTGAGGTTGTTGAGGAGCAAGAACCGCAGGGTTCTCGTATCATGGAGCAGAGGAGTACAAGCGCCGCTATTCCTTCTGGTGAATTGGCAAGCACCAGCGGCCTAGTACAGCCTGGGCGTACATCCAGCACTGCAGTATCACGTGGTGACGTGGCGAGTCCCATAAGTGCAGTTCAAGCTGGCGAGGTGGCAAGCACAAGTAGTGTCCCGCTGCCACCAAGAAGACAAAGGCAGGCCCGTCGTGCCCATAGTGCCCTTCCTGCAGAATTCGCCTATCCTGATTGGGTCCCCACCACTTCTGCAGAACCCGTACTTCCCCCATTCACTGCCCAACCCGGTATTCAGGTGGAAACAGCTGATTTTATGCCAATCGATTATTATTCGCTGTTTTTCACGGAAGATCTCTATAGATCTATTGTGGACCAGAGTAATTTGTATGCTGGTCAATTCATCGCCGCTAACCCCCAGTTGCCTAAAATTGCCAAAGATTGGAAACCAATTACGGTTTCCCAATTTAAGACCTTTCTGGGCCTTTCCCTCAACATGGGCACACATAAATTCCCGTCATTGCGTGCTTATTGGTCCACACACCCAATTGACCACATGCCCGTGTTCTCTGCCTCCATGCCCAGGACACGATACGAGCAGATTTTGCGGTTCATGCACTTCAACGACAATGAACTTTGTCGTCCACGTGGGGACCCCGAGTACGACCGGCTCTATAAAATTCGGCCCCTCATAAACCACTTCAACGAACGTTTTACAGCCTTGTTTATTCCCGATCAAGCTGTCTGCGTTGATGAGTCCCTGATTAAATTTTCTGGCCGCTTGGCTTTCAAGCAGTACCTTCCCAGCAAGCGTGCCAGATACGGGGTCAAGCTCTATAAGTGCTGTGACAGGGCAACAGGCTATGTATGGAGCTTTATGGTTTATGAGGGAAAAGATAGTCAGGTTGAGCCGGTCAACTGCCCGGATTACATAGGGAGCGCTGGCAAGATAGTGTGGAACTTGGTGTCACCCTTATTCGGAAAGGGGTACCACTTGTATGTGGACAATTATTACACGAGCGTGCCAATGTTTAGTCACTTGTTTGATCATCAGATTGGAGCATGTGGCACCGTGCGACCTAATCGCCGGGGCTTTCCCCAACGGCTTGTAGATGCCCGTCTTAGGCTGGGGGAGAGAGCCTGCGTGAAGTGTAATAACTTGCTCGCTATGAAGTGGAGGGACAATAAGAATGTTTTCCTTCTTACCTCCCTTCATGCAGACACGACAGTCCAAATTCGTACGGCGACTGGTGTTGTGGAGAAACCCCTCTGTGTCCACGAATATAACAAAAATATGGGAGGGGTGGACCTCAACGACCAGTTGATGGCGCCGTATCCAATTGACCGTAAGGCGAGACGCTGGTACAAAAAAGTGTCTCTATCCTTATTCCAATTGGCTTTGCTGAACGCTCATGTGCTATACAGAGCTTCAGGCGGGACTTTATCTCTTCTAAAATTCCAGAATGAGATAGTCACAGAACTCCTGTATCCAGGCGGTTCTGCACCTCACCATCCCCTACCAAATGCAGTAAGCCGGCTGCATGAGAGGCATTATCCGTATGCCCTTCCGAGTACCCCTACCCAACGAACCCCCCAAAAAAGATGTTGTGTCTGTAGCAAGCACGGATTTAGGCGTGACACTCGTTATTATTGTCCACTCTGTCCTGACAAACCTGGTCTTTGCCTTGGTGAATGTTTTGATCGCTACCACTCAAAAGTGAAGTTTTAGCGTAGGGTACAGCATTTCACAGACTAGTACACACTTACACAGGGTCTCCCAAGATGCCATTACATTTTGAGAGACCCGAACCATTACAGTTGTTAAAGTTACAAAAAAAAGTGTAAAAAAAAAAAAAAAAACGTAAAAAACAAAAACAAAAAAAATATAAAATAAAAAAACCAAAAATAGTTGTCGTTTTATTGTTCTCTCTCTCTCTCTCTCTATTTTCTCTCTATTGTTCTGCTCTTTTTTACTGTATTCTATTCTGCAATGTTTTATCATGCTTGCTTTTCAGGTATGTAATTTTTTGTTTTCAGGTGCGCCATTCAGCTGCAGCGCGGAATTATTTATCTTGACAGCAACAGCGTTTGCTCCCACGATACATAAAGCCGTGACTCCAACGCTGTAGGAGGTGATTTCACCACCACAGTTAAAAAAAGAGCATATATGCCGAAGCATGGGGGCAGCAGGAGCGATTTTGCTCCTAATGCCGCGTATATACGGTCGAAATTCCGACGGAGGCTTGCCCGTGGAAAAGTTTGACCGTGTGTACGCGGCATAACTTTTTTGCGGGAGGATGCCCCCATGCTTCGGCATATATGCCCATCATTAGAAGTGGGTGGCTTAAGGGAGGTATTCTAATGGTGGGCATACCCACCGATCAATCTCTTTTTTTCGTTCAGCCAACAGGCTGCATGAAAAAAAAGATTACAATACATGTCCAACAAGGACCAGCAACGTACTGGTATGTTGCTGGACTTTGAATGGTTATACCAGATTGATGCCTGCGGGTATCATTCTTTTCAGCCAGCGGCCGGCTTTCATGTAAAAGCAATCCTAGTGGCTAATTAGCCTCTGGACTGCTTTTACAAGCAGTGGGAGGGAATGCCCCCCCCCCCCGGATATAAACAGCGCCATTGGGAAATTGGGAAAGCATTTTATCACACCAATCTTGGTGTGGTCAGATGCTTTGAGGGCAGAGAAAAGATCTAGGGTCTAACCCCCCATTTTTTTTCAAAAAAAAAGGAGTACCTGTCACTACTTATTGCTATCATAGGGGATATTTACATTCCCTGAGATAACAATAAAAATGATAAAAAAATATAATATGGAAGGAACAATTTAAAAATAAAATAAAAAAGCAAAATAAATAATAAAAAAAAAAAAAAAAAAAAAAAAGCACCGCTGTCCCCCCCTGCTCTTGCGCAAAGGCGAACGCAAGCGTCGGTCTAGCGTCATATGTAAATAGCAATTGCATCATGCATGTGAGGTATCACCGCGAAGGTCAGATCGAGGGCAGTAATTTTAGCAGTAGACCTCCTCTGTAAATCTAACGGGGTAACCTGTAAAGGCTTTTAAAAATGAATGTAGTTTCTCGCCGCTGCGCGTTTGTGCGCAATTTTAAAGCATGTCGTGTTTGGTATCCATGTACTCGGCCTAAGATCATCTTTTTTATTTCATCAAACATTTGGGCAATATAGTGTTTTTTAGTGCATTAAAAATAAAAAAAGTGTGTTTTTCCCCCCAAAAATGCGTTTGAAAAATCACTGCGCAAATACTGTGTGGAAAAAAAAAATGCAACACCCACTATTTTAATCTGTAGGGCCTTTGCTTTAAAAATATATATGTTTGGGGGTTCAACATAATTTGCTTGCAAAAAAAAAAAAATGTTTTCATGTAAAACAAAAAGTGTCAGAAAGGGCTTTGTCAAGTGGTTAGAAGAGTGGATGATGTGTGACATAAGCTTCCTAATGTTGTGCATAAAATGCCAGGACAGTTCAAAACCCCCCCAAATGACCCCATTTTGGAAAGTAGACACCTCAAGCTATTTGCTGAGAGGCATGTTGAGCCCATTGAATATTTTTTTTTTGTCCCAAGTGATTGAATAATGACAAAAAGAAAAAAAAAAGAAAAATTACAAAAAGTTGTCACTAAATGATATATTGCTCAAACATGCCATGGTTATATGTGGAATTGCACCCCAAAATACATTCTGTTGCTTCTCCTGAGTACGGGGATACCACATGTGTGAGACATTTTGGGAGCCTAGCCGCGTACAGGACCCCGAAAACCAAGCACCGCCTTCAGGATTTCTATGGGTGTAAATTTTTGATTTCACTCCTCACTACCTATCACAGTTTCGGAGGCCATGGAATGCCCAGATGGCACAAAACCCCCCCAAATGACCCCATTTTGGAAAGTAGACACCCCAAGCTATTTGCTGAGAGGTATGTTGAGTATTTTGCAGATCTCGCTTTTTGTCAAAGTTTTAAAAATTGAAAAAAGAAAAAAAAAAAAAAAAAAAAAAAAAAAAAAAGGGTCTTTCTTCATTTTCAAAAACAAATGAGAGCTGTAAAATACTCACCATGCCTCTCGGCAAATAGCTTGGGGTGTCTACTTTCCAAAATGGGGTCATTTGGGGGGGTTTTGTGCTATTTTGGCATTTTATGGCCTTCAAAACTGATAGGTAGTGAGGAGTGAAATCAAAAATTTGTGCCCTTAGAAATCCTGAAGGCGGTGCTTGGTTTTCGGGGGCCCGTACGCGGCTAGGCTCTCAAAAAGTCCCACACATGTGGTATCCCCGTACTCAGGAGAAGCAACCAAATGTATTTTGGGGTGCAATTCTGCATATAACCATGGCATGTTTGAGCAATATATCATTTAGTGACAACTTTTTGTACATTTGTTTTTTCTTTTTGTCATTATTCAATCACTTGGGACAAAAAAAAAAATATTCAATGGGCTCAACATGCCTCTCAGCAATTTCTTTGGGGTGTCTACTTTCCAAAATGGGGTCATTTTGGGTGGTTTTGTGCTATCTTGGCATTTTATGGCCTTCAAAACTGTGATAGGTAGTGAGGAGTGAAATCAAAAATTTATGCCCTTAGAAACCTTGAAGGCTGTGCTTGGTTTTTGGGGTCCCGTACGCGGCTAGGCTCCCAAAAAGTCCCACACATGTGGTATCCCCGTACTCAGGAGAAGCAGCAGAATGTATTTTGGGGTGTAATTTCACATATGCCCATGGCATGTGTGAGCAATATGTCATTTAGTGACAACTTTGTGCAAAAAAAACAAAGTTTGTCATATTCCCGCAACTTGTGGCAAAATATAAAATATTCCATGGACTGAACATGCCTCTCAGTAAATAGCTTGGGGTGTCTACTTTCCAAAATGGGGTCATTTGGGGGGATTTTGTGCTATTTTGGCATTTTATGGCCTTCAAAACTGTGATAGGTAGTGAGGAGTGAAATCAAAAATTTACGCCCTTAGAAAGCCTGAAGGCGGTGCTTGGTTTTCGGGGCCCCGTACCCGGCTAGGCTCCCAAAAAGTCCCACACATGTGGTATCCCCGTACTCAGAAGAAGCAGCAGAATGTATTTTGGGGTGCAATTCCACATATAACCATGGCATGTGTGAGCAATATATCATTTAGTGACAACTTTTTGTACATTTTTTCTTTTTTTTTTTTCTTTTTGTCATTATTCAATCATTTGGGACAAAAAAAAAAAAAAATTCAATGGGCTCAACATGCCTCTCAGCAAATAGCTTGGGGTGTATACTTTCCAAAATGGGGTCATTTGAGGGGGTTTTGTGCCATCTTGGCATTTTATGGCCTTCAAAACTGTGATAGGTAGTGAGGAGTGAAATCAAAAATTTATGCCCTTAGAAACCTTGAAGGCGGTGCTTGGTTTTTGGGGTCCCGTACGCGGCTAGGCTCCCAAAAAGTCCCACACATGTGGTATCCCCATACTCAGAAGAAGCAGCAGAATGTATTTTGGGGTGTAATTTCACATATGTCCATGGCATGTGTGAGCAATATATCATTTAGTGACAACTTTTTGTAATTTTTTTTTTTTTTGTCATTATTCAATCACTTGGGACAAAAAAAAAAAATATTCAATGGGCTCAACATGCCTCTCAGCAATTTCCCTGGGGTGTCTACTTTCCAAAATGGGGTCATTTGGGGGGGTTTTGTACTGCCCTGCCATTTTAGCACCTCAAGAAATGAGATAGGCAGTCATAAATTAAAAGCTGTGTAAATTCCAGAAAATGTACCCTAGTTTGTAGACGCTATAACTTTTGCGCAAACCAATAAATATACGCTTATTGACATTTTTTTTTACTAAAGACATGTGGCTGAATACATTTTGGCCTGAATGTATGACTACAATTGAGTTTATTCGATTTTTCTTATAACAAAAAGTAGAAAATATCATTTTTTTTCCAAATTTTCTGTCTTTTTCCGTTTATATCGCAAAAAATAAAAATCGCAGAGGCAATCAAATACCAAATACCATTAAAAGAAAGCTCTATTTGTGGGAAGAAAAGGACGCAAAGTTCGTTTGGGTACAACATTGCATGTCCGCACAATTTACAGTTAAAGCAGCGCAGTGCAAAATTCTGAATTCACCTCTGGTCCTTTAGCTACCAAATGGTCCGGGGCT
The DNA here is from genome assembly GCA_029206835.1 of Rana muscosa. NCBI lineage: Eukaryota > Metazoa > Chordata > Amphibia > Anura > Ranidae > Rana > Rana muscosa. The sequence continues at coordinate 941,624,268 of CM055118.1, read as the reverse complement.
TAAGTGGTTAAAAGAGAAACTGGCAAAAACCTTACCTCTATATAAAGCTACTGTAGCAGGGCAGTACCCTGCCTGTGTTCAGGTCTAGTAAACAGCCAGTTCACTAATGAGTCAGCTGTGTTCTTGGCTTTAAGTAATGACCAGACTCCACCCTGCAGACAGGAGTCAGGAGGGCCCCACCTAGCCGAGAGGTGGGAGCCAGTGTAGCACGAAGCCACTAGCGATAAGCATGAAGTTGCCAAGTGTCTGGTCTGTAGGAGACAGGCCAAGGCCTATAGCATAAGACCTGAGCAGGAGAGCTGCGTTTATAAGCCAGGAGGGCTGAATATCGTTTATTTTGGTAGCAGGACTGAAATGCTGAATACCCCTGCGAGGGAATCTACTGTGTTTTTGTTTTGAACTTTCTTTTTAAAATAAAAGTGGGCAAAACCAGCCCTGAAAACTGAGAAAAGCAAGTAGTGGTGTCTAGTGGTGCAACGGATCGTCATTGATCCGTGATCCGAACGGGTCAACATGTTCGGTTCGGCACACCACGCGATCCGCGGATTGAGCTCTGCTGCCTCGGCAATCTTGGTACACCCGGCGACGGCCTAGGTGAGAGTGGGGGGGGGGGGAGATGTGGACATTACAGTGGGGGGGGGGGGGGGATTTTTTGGCTGATCCGAAAAATGATCCGATCCGTGACTCTGATCCGAACCGTAAGTTTTTGGATCCGTTGCACCCCTAGTGGTGTCCTTAAAGTGGTTGTACACCCTGTACAGCCACATTTGCCTACAGGTAAGCCTATATTAAAGGCTTACCTGTAGGTGCTGGAAATACCTCCTAAACCTCCACGGTTTAGGAGATATTTACCATAAAACTGTTCCCCCAATGTCTACGGCACATGCGCACATTAGAAAGGGCAGATTGTGCCGTTTCTAAAGAAGTCATGCCGTGACTGGCGGCTCCCACAGGAGTGACGTCACGCGACTCCAGCCAGTCATAGAACCGGAGTTTGCGGCCCCAGAAGGAAGAGGGGTGAAGATGGACGCTCTGTGAAGACATTAGTGACATCGCAGGCTTCGGTTTCAGGTAAGTGACCCATACTGGGCTACTATGCAATGCATAGTAGCCCATTATGCTTCATCTTTGCAGGGAAATAAAGAGGAAGTAATGCCCATCAGGGTTTACTTCCTCTTTAAAGTTCTACAGTTGGAGTGAACCCCTGACACTACAGCAGAGGTGTGCCAGCTAAATTTGCTAGGTTGGGTAAATGATAGGTCTACGGTATTTGATTAACTATGTATAGTGCCTTGAAAAAGTATTCATACCCCTTGAAAATGTTCCACATTTTGTCATGTTACAACCCAAAAAAATAAAAAAATAAATGTATAGTCCATAAACTACACGTTTACCAAAAGAGCAGGTCAGGAGTTCCTAAGGATCTTTTCACATTGGTGAGACTTGTCCTGCGTCTTGGGACTGCAAAGTCGCATGGAAAGTCGTTCCCCATGATTTCCAATAATAGCCATGCATATATGTGCGACTTCAAGTTGTGCCAACTTCAAAAGTGGTCCCTGTAGTCGACTTTCATGCGAGTTGAGGTCCATATACCTCAAGTTTACACAGGCATTCCCTGAAATTGCGTAAAAAATCACGGCTTTAAAGTTGCGGTAGTGCGTCGCAAAGCAAGCCACAGCATCCCCAAAAATTGTTTGTGGAGAAAATTATAGTAAATACAGTGCCCTGAAAACTTAGTCCCTCACCCTGAAATTGTCCACATTTTGTCATGTTACAACCAAAAATGTAAATGTATTGTATTTAGATTTTATGTGATAGACCAGGGGTGTCAAACTTCGTTTCATCGTGGGCCGCATCAGCATTATGATTGCCCTCAAAAGGGCCGGTTGTATCTGTAAGATTAGATTGTCCAGCGCATCCCCTTTCCTTTACATTAGATGTCAAGAGCCACCCCACCATCAGAAGTTGAGTCCCCCACTCTCCCTTAGATCACAGTGCACCCCCCTTTCATTATGCTGCTGCTGGGAAGAAGCTGGATGCATTGCTTGAAAGCAGAAAGTAAAGGGTCTGGAGCTCTCCTGCAGCTGCAGGAGAGGTGCAAGGGCCACATGAAATTGCCTGGAGGGCCAGATTCGGCGCGCGGGCCTTGTGTTTGACACCTGTGTGATAGACCAACACAAAGTGGCACATAATTGTGAAGTGGAAGGAAAACGATAATTTTATTTTTTTACAAATAAATATGTGAAAAGTGTGGCATGCATTTGTATTAGGGGTGCAACGGATCGGTGGCGATCCGTGATCCGAACAGGCCACCCTGTTCGGATCGGATCACCACTCGATCTGCGGAGCGCTCCGGAGCCTCGGCCGTAGGAAAGGCCGCGGCTTTGACCTAGCTCCGGAGCGGCGGCCATCTTGGTACACCCGGCGGCGGCAGCTCTAATGACGTTTTGCCGCCATATTGCTCCACCCCACACAGTAATGAGAGAAGGGGAAAAGCGGACATCTTGTTACACCCAAAGCTTCCACACAAAATGGAGCTTATCAGCTTTAATACAGTATTTGGAAATCCATCAAACTGTTTACAGTTTACATTTTAAAAGCAGCAGCAAACCTTACATGATTGCTAATGTGACGGAACACCTGATTTTCACATTTAACTAAATGTTAAATGTGAAAATCGGAGGTGTTCTGTCACATTAGCAACCATGTACGTCAGCAGGTTTGCTGCTGCTTTGAAAATTTAACATGTAAAGAGTCCGTTGGATTTACAAATACTGTATTTAAGCTTATAAGCTCCGTTTTGTGTTGAAAATAACTGTGAAATTGAAAATTTAACATTATTATTATTATTTTTTTGCCGATCCGAAAATGATCCGATCCGTGACCCCTGATCCGAGGATCGATCCGATCCGTGAGTTTTTTTGATCCGTTGCACCCCTAATTTGTATTCAGCCCCCCTGAATCAATACTTTGTAGAATCACCTTTCGCAGCAATTACAGCTGCAAATCTTTTTGGGGATGCCTCTACCAGCTTTGCACATCTAGAGTGACATTTTGCCATTTAGTTGCAAAACAGCTCAAGCTCTGTCAGATTGGATGGAGAGCGTCTGTGAACAGCAATTTTCAAGTCTTGCCACAGATTCTCAATTGGATTTAGGTCTGGACTTTGACTGGGCCATTCTAACACATGAATATGCTTTGAACTAAACCATTTCATTGTAGCTCTGGCTGTATGTTTAGTGTTGTTGTCCTGCTGGAAGGTGAACCCCAGTCTCAAGTCTTTTGTAGACTCAAACAGGTTTTCTTCGAAGATTGATCTGTATTTGGCTCCCCCAGGGGGGGGGGGAAGATTGTGGATATTACAGGGGGGTGGGGGAAGATTGTGGATATTACAGGGGGGGGGGGAGATTGTGGATATTACAGGGGGGGGGAAATTACGTGGATATTTTTTTTATTTTTTTTGCCTATCTGAAAATGATCCGATCCGTGACCCCTGATCCGAGGATCGATCCGTGAGTTTTTTGATCCGTTGCACCCCTAGTAGCCACGCCCCCTAACAGTGAGAATCACTCCCTTAGGGCTCTTTCACACGGAGGGTCCGTTCAGGTCCGCCTGTCAGTTTTTTAGGCGGACCTGAACGGGTGCTCCATGTCCTCCTATGGAACCACGGATGTCAGCGGTGACATGTCCGCTGACATCCGACCCGTCCGATCCGCAAAAGTGTGACGGAGGAAAACCCTATTTTTCCTTCCGTCTGCGGATCGGATGACAACGGACTCTACGGTCCGTCGTCATCCGATTCCCCATAGGGGAGAGCGGCGCTCTGACAGGGCGGTCCCTGCACAGTGTGCGGGGACCGCCCAGTCATCCGCCGGCTCAGCGGGGATCAACGGAGCGATCCCCGCTGAGCAAGCGGAGCTTCACGGATCCGTCCCGTGTGAAAGAGCCCTTAGGCACACCTAACCCCTTCAGCGCCCCTAGTGGTTAACCTCTTTGCCAGTGTCATTTTTACAGTAACCAGTGCATTTTTATAGCACTGATCGCTGTAAAAATGACAATGGTCTCAAAAATGTGTCAAAAGTGTCCGATGTGTCCGCCATAATGTCGCAGTCATGAAAGAAAACCCGCTGATCGCCGCCATGACTAGTAAATTTTATTTATTTTTTTTATAAAAAATGCCAAAAAAACGACCCCCTATTTTTAAACGCTATAACGTTTGCACAAACCAATCAAACGCCGACTGCGATTTTTTTTACCAAAAATATGTAGAAGAATACGTATCGGCCTAAACTGAGAAAAAAATTGTGGTTTTTTTTAATATATTTTTGGGGGATATTTATTATAGCAAAAAGTAAAAAATATTGCATTTTTTTTTTTAAATTGTCCCTCTATTTTTGTTTATAGCACAAAAAACCGCAGAGGTGATCAAATACCACCAAAAGAAATCTCTATTTGTGGGAAAAAAAGGACGTCAATTTTGTTTGGGAGCAACGTCGCACGACCGCGCAATTGTCAGTTAAATCGACCCAGTGCCGAATCGCAAAAAGGGGCCTGGTCTTTATGCTGCATATTGGTCCAGGGCTTAAGTGGTTAAAAAAGGGACAGTGGAAAAATAAAAACAAAAAAATGAATGTGCCCCATCCCTCCACGCTCGCGCGCTGAAGTGAACGCATACACAAGTCTTGCCTGCAAATGTAAACCGTGTTCAAACTACACATAAAGGCAGGGCTTGACAAATTTGCTTGGAATCTAGGAGCCAGCTAAAAAAGTTAGGAGCCAGGAACGCGCCCCGTCCCGCCGAGCTTGCGCGCAGAAGCGAACGCATATGTGAGTAGCGCCCGCATATGAAAGCGGTGTTCAAACCACACGTGAGGTATTGCCGCGATCGGTAGATCGAGAGCAATAATTCTAGCCCTAGACCTCCTCTGCAACTCAAAAGATGCAACCTGTAGAATTTTTTAAACGTTGCCTATGGAGATTTTAAAGGATAAAAGTTAGCCGCCATTCCACGAGCGGATGCAATTTTGAAGCGTGACATGTTGGGTATCAATTTACTCAGCGTAACATTATCTTTCACAATATTAAAAAAAAATTGGGCTAACTTTACTGTTCTCTTATTTTTTTATTTAAAAAAAGTGTATTTTTTCCCAAAAAAGTGCGCTTGTAAGACCGCTGCGCAAATACGGTGTGACAGAAAGTATTGCAACGACCGCCATTTTATTCTCTAGGGTGTTAGAATAAAAAATATATATAATGTTTGGGGGTTCTAATTAGAGGGAAGGAGATGGCAGTGAAAACAGACAGGGAAACTACATTAGCATTGCTGTTTGTCTTGTCATACCAACGGCCACCACAAGATGGCGCTAGATCACAGAAGGAAGCATAGGCCTGCAGAAGGCCGCAAAGCCGCGGCCTCAATTACCGGCCGGCGCGATCCCGCGGCGCAGAGGGGGGGGGCACGGAGAGACAGGATTCCCCAGCTGTGCTGCCCCAGGTCGCTAATTCTAGTCGCAATGGCGACCTGGCGCCCGGGGTTTGTCGAGCCCTGCATAAAGGTATCGCTGCGATCGTTAGAGCAATAATTCTAGCACAAGACATCCTCTAACTCTAAACTGGTAACCTGTAGAAATTTTTTTTTTTTTTTTAAATCAGAAAAAGATTTTATTGCGTTTCCAATGCAGAAGTACAAAGAGATGACACCAAAAGACAATTCAATCAGTACATACAGTAAAGGAAGGGATATAATACACCAACAATGGTACACATAAGAAATAGATTTGGAACATCCGTAAATATGGGTGAAGCGTTTTCCTGACGTACCACAGCCTAATGCCCCGCACACACGATCCGAATATTGGACGAAAACTGTCGTCCGAGGAAGAATCGTACGATTTTCGGATCGTGTGTACACTACTTTCGAGAGCCGATCACGACAGTTCATCCGATATTATTCGATCGGACAAGCATGAAAATTTTCCTCGTACCATACCAGATCGAGCGATTTTCGTTTAGTCAGTATAGTTGTCGTCCGAAAATACAATACAAATGACATCACTTCTGATTTTTTTATCTGTCGTACGAGAATTTTCGTGACTTTAGTAACCTATTAAATTTCTACTTGCGACTATTAACCGAAATATTCGGATCCTGTGTATGGGGCATAGGGTTACGGTAGTATGTACTCGAAGAGAGTGTACATCTGGTTGAATGACACATTTTTTTTATAGCCAAAAGGATAATGTAAAGCAGGGGTAGACAACCTGGGGCCCTCCAGCTGTTGCAAAACTCCAAGTCCCATCATCCCTCTGGGAGTAATTGTAACTGCCAGCCTTGCAATGCCTAATGGGAAATGTAGTTCAACAGCTGGAGAGCCCCAGGTTGCCTACCCCTGTTGTAAAGGATAGAATTGTTTTTAAAGCATCGCCTGGGGATTTTTAAGTACCGTCGTTTTTCACCATTTCCACAAGTGTGCACACATTTTAAAACATGACATGTTAGGTATCATCTACTCCATGGGTCTTCAAACTACGGCCCTCCAGTTGTTCAGGAACTACAATTCCCATCATGCCTAGTCATGTCTGTGAATGTCAGAGCTTTACAATGCCTCATGGGATGTGTAGTTCTGCAAAAGCTGGAGGGCCGTAGTTTGAGGATCCCTGATGTACTCGGTGTAAAAAAATTATTTTGAAAGAACTCTGCACAAATACAGTGCGACATAAAATATTGCAACGATCTCCATTCCAGTGGCGTAACTAGAACCTTCAGGGCCCGGGTGCAAGAAACCATAAAGGGCCCCCCTGACCACCAGCCGGGGCACACCCATGGTGGCAGAGCGCCAGAGCTAGGTCGCAAGTGCGACCTTTTGGGACCCTGGTAGTACCGACACTGGTGTCAGTATTTTTTTTGTTACCATTTTATTTATTTATTCACAATTTTTTTTTAGGATCCGGTTGGGGGTGGGGGGCTTGGGTGAGATATCATATGTGGATATTTGCCAGCACACCATGGATCGTCAATTTCGTCCAAACGTTTTTTTTATTCAAGAAAGCTCACATCACAAAACAATGTAGTGCAACTTTTAGGAGCAACGTAGGACCCCGTTACTTCCTCTATATGCCAGTCCTCCTATCCAGGTGTACAGGGGACTGCACAGGAATCCTGGAGCATGAAAATGTGACCCCGGCAACTCCTGAACATACACCCTGCTGGTGGGATGGGATGAGTGACAGTGTTGGGGGGATGGGATGAGTGGAATTTCTGGGGGGAATGGGATGAGTGGCAGTGCTTGGGGGGGGGGGGGGGTAGGAATGAGTGACAGTGGTGGAGGGGGATGAGTGTCAGTGGTGGGTGGAGGGGATGAGTGTCAGTGGTGGGTGGAGGGGATGAGTGTCAGTGGTGGGTGGAGGGGATGAGTGTCAGTAGTGGGGGGGGGGGGGGTAGGGATGAGTGTCAGTGCTAGGGGGATGAGTGGCAGTGGTGGGGGGGTAGGAATGAGTGGCTGTGCTGGTGAGGGGGTGGAATAATTGTCAGTGCTGGGGGGATGAGTGTCAGTGGTGGGGAGGAGGTAGGGATGAGTGTCAGTGGTGGGGAGGAGGTAGGGATGAGTGTCAGTGGTGGTGGGGGGGGGTAGGGATGAGTGTCAGTGGTGGGGGGGGGGGTAGGGATGAGTGTCAGTGGTGGGGGGGGGGGTAGGGATGAGTGTCAGTGGTGGGGGGGGGGGGGGGGGGTAGGGATGAGTGTCAGTGGTGGGGGGTAGGGATGAGTGTCAGTGGTGGGGGGGGGGTAGGGATGAGTGTCAGTGGTGGGGGGGGGGGTAGGGATGAGTGTCAGTGGTGGGGGGGGTAGGGATGAGTGTCAGTGGTGGTGGGGGGGGTAGGGATGAGTGTCAGTGGTGGTGGGGGGGTAGGGATGAGTGTCAGTGGTGGTGGGGGGGGGTAGGTAGGGATGAGTGTCAGTGGTGGTGGGGGGGTAGGGATGAGTGTCAGTGGTGGGGGGGGGGGGGTAGGGATGAGTGTCAGTGGTGGGGGGGGGGTAGGGATGAGTGTCAGTGGTGAGGGGGGGGGGGGTAGGGATGAGTGTCAGTGGTGAGGGGGGGGGGGGGTAGGGATGAGTGTCAGTGGTGGGGGGGGTAGGGATGAGTGTCAGTGGTGGGGGGGTAGGGATGAGTGTCAGTGGTGGGGGGGGTAGGGATGAGTGTCAGTGGTGGTGGGGGGGGGGTAGGGATGAGTGTCAGTGGTGGTGGGGGGGGTAGGGATGAGTGTCAGTGGTGGTGGGGGGGGTAGGGATGAGTGTCAGTGGTGGTGGGGGGGGTAGGGATGAGTGTCAGTGGTGGTGGGGGGGGGGGTAGGGATGAGTGTCAGTGGTGGTGGGGGGGGGGGGGGTAGGGATGAGTGTCAGTGGTGGGGGGGGGGGGTAGGGATGAGTGTCAGTGGTGGGGGGGGGGGGGTAGGGATGAGTGTCAGTGGTGGGGGTAGGGATGAGTGTCAGTGGTGGGGGGGTAGGGATGAGTGTCAGTGGTGGGGGGGGGGGGTAGGGATGAGTGTCAGTGGTGGGGGGTGGGGGGGTAGGGATGAGTGTCAGTGGTGGGGGGGGGGGGGGGTAGGGATGAGTGTCAGTGGTGGGGGGGGGGGGGGTAGGGATGAGTGTCAGTGGTGGGGGGGGGGGGGGGTAGGGATGAGTGTCAGTGGTGGGGGGGGGGGTAGGGATGAGTGTCAGTGGTGGGGGGGGGGTAGGGATGAGTGTCAGTGCTGGGGGTAGGGATGAGTGTCAGTGCTGGGGGTAGGGATGAGTGTCAGTGCTGGGGGTAGGGATGAGTGTCAGTGGTGGGGGGGGTAGGGATGAGTGTCAGTGGTGGGGGGGGGGGGTGGAATAATTGTCAGTGGTGTGGGGGGGGTAGGGATGAGTGTCAGTGGTGTGGGGGGGGGGGGGTAGGGATGAGTGTCAGTGGTGTGGGGGGGGGGGGGTAGGGATGAGTGTCAGTGGTGTGGGGGGGGGGTAGGGATGAGTGTCAGTGGTGGGGGGGGGGTAGGGATGAGTGTCAGTGGTGGGGGGGGTAGGGATGAGTGTCAGTGGTGGGGGGGGGTAGGGATGAGTGTCAGTGGTGGGGGGAGGGATGAGTGGCTGTGGTGGTGGTGGGGACGGGATGGAATCAGCGGTGGAGGTGGGGACTGGGTACATTGGCAGCGCTGGGTGCCGGGATTGCTGTCAGTGTCCACTCGGTTTCCTCTGTATTGCTCCATGTCTCTCTCGGCTCCACGTGTCTCTACTCTTCACACAGCGGCCGCAACCTCCTGCAGCTCCTCCCCCACCTTCTCTCAATTTGGTGTCAGCAGTGTCCGCCCCGCCCCCTACATTCTCTCTGTCTCTGGATAGGCAGGGGGCGGGCGGTCCACAGTCTCAGCACTGCCTCTGCCTTCTCTCTCTCCCCTCAGCGGACGAAAGCCCCCCTCCCCCCGGCATAACGAACTTACACATGCCGCCTTCACAACAGCAGCCAGAGTGGACACGCACAGTGATAGGACAGTCAGGTGGGCCCCTCACACACGGGCGGCGGCGAGTGGGCCCCCCTGAATTGGCGGAACTACAGGGCCCAGTCGCAAGTGCGACTGCTGCGACCCTGATAATTCTGCCGCTGTAAAAATCGGAATATTAAACTTGTAAGCAAGGAGTATCAGAAAAAGGTTTAGGCATAAAAGGGGTTAGGGCTGAGTTCACACACATATGCGATGTGGGAACCGGCGCAATTCCTGCGCGGATTCCCGCATCGTATGTCACTTGCAGGCAGTTCACACAGACATCCGAGGGTGTCAATGTAAGAGCTACTGACACCCCCAGATCGGTCCTCAGATTGCAGTGCGAACCGTTAAATTATACAGGAATTGCGATCTGATTCCAGTGCGTACCATAAAATAAAAAAGGTCATGGACCATCTTGGTGCGAATGCAATTTCAGCCATACAGTTTGAAGGTCTGGATTTGCATTGCACAGACATATCATGTGATGCGCACAGCTATGCGGTGAGAAGCACGTGTAATATCTGTGATTCCGGCTAATCTGTATTACTGTTACCTTGGAGGACCACACCTTATAGCACTTTACCCCAACCCCCACACACCATTCTGCACCACAATCTGTGTCTCTCACAATCACACAGGTATGTATGTGAAGAAGCTGAGGTGAGGTGCCTAGTGTGTGCCCTATACATAGCGATCGGTCCTCCTGTAAGAAGCAGTGCGGCCTAGGTGCCATGCCATACCCGCTCCCGTGCCCAGGCCCCGCTCGTACTCACCGGCACCAATGTTGCATGACCCGGTCGGAATTCGATTCTCAGATCGACGTATCGGCCCTCCATGATTCTCTCTTCTTCTTCTGTCCTGCAGCGAACACGACCCGGACCTCGACAAGCACAACTGCACAGACTGCGGATGGGCGTGACTGCGCGCCCAATTGGCGGAGGATAAATATACAGCTCCACACTGACCTATCAGAGCGCGAGTTGCAAAACTTATGTTGTTATTCAGCTCATGTTCTTTCTGACCCCGGCTCGGTATGGGGACCAATAAACACGTGATGTCACCCCCACCTATATACCATGTACACTGCCTGTGCCTGTCAGAGCTTAGTATGTTCCCTTCAATAGGAAAATAGTAAAACCATTCACACAACATTCAGTGCAGCGCTTTTCTTCTGCACCAAAAAAGCATGGAAAGTTGGTTATAAAATGGCATAGTTCACACCAGCGCAGCGCTTTTCAGTTCCAGAAAAAAAAAAGTACAACATGCTTTTTTTTCTGCACAGAACTATACTGGAATGTGGTAAAAATGCACCAACAAGCGCTAAAAATGTGCATGCAGAGACGCATGCTTTTTTGGTGCAAAAAGAAAAAAGCACTGCATGTGGAGTGAACTGGCCCTAAATCACATTTGGACTAAAAGCTTCGTTCACCCTTAGGTCCCTTTCACACTGGGGCGGGGAGGTGCGCTGGCGGTATAGCGGCGCTATTTTTAGCGCCGCTATACCGTCGTTTTTACCGCAATATTCGGCCGCGAGACGAATTTTAACCCCCGCTAGCAGCCGAAAAAGGGTTAATACCGCCCGCAATGCGCCTCTGCAGAGGCGCATTGCTGGCAGTATTACCGCAGTTTCCCATTGCTTTCAATGGGCAGCAGCGGTAAAGGAGTGGTAAACACACCGCTCCTTCACCGCTGCAAAGATGCGGCTAGCAGGACTTTTGGAGCGGTCCTGCTAGTGCACCGCTTCAGTGTGAAAGCCTTCGGGCTTTCACACTGAAGACTGCAGGGCAGGATTTTTTCAAGCGGTATAGCAGCGCTATTTTTAGCACTAAACCGCCTGAAAAACGTGTCAGTGTGAAAGGGGCCTTAAGCCCGATTCACATCTATGCATTTGTAGCGCTTTTTGCATATTTGCACTACAGAAAGTGTTCCATAAGAAACCATGTTAAATGGGCTCTAAAAAGCAAAAGCAAAAAGCACTTATAGCGCACCCACCCCAGCCTTTACCTGCTTTTCTTCACTTGGCTCCTCCGCAGGAAAGACTGAGGCACACCGCACTACAAGCCCGTACCCTCCTGGATGGGGAGGTTGAGCGGTGTTAGTTTTCTCGGGCCTGCCTGCGGCTGGTGTTAGAACTCCTCCTGAGCTGATCTCGCTTCTGCATTAGTCAGAGACAAGTCCTTAATTCTCCCCAGTAAAGTAACTGTCCACACCAACTGAAAGTCCAACGTCTGTATTTATTTCACATGGATAATAAATAGTCCCTTTAAAGTGGTTGTAAACCCCCTTTTGCAACTTGCACCTACAGGTAAGCCTAGATTAACGCTTACCTGTAGGTGCAAGAAATATCTCCTAAACCTACACAGTTTAGGAGATATTTGCTAAAAATTACATTGCTCCGTGTCTACGGCGCATTCATGGGGTTAATCCCATTCACAAATCCGTCTAAGGCCCAGCATTCTCCGACTTAGCCGGATTCGACGGCTCCCGCGCACATGCGTGGAGTCACGTCTTCGCCGCTCCGGCCAATCACAGCGCCGGAGCGGTGCTGTGATTGGCTGGAGCGGCGATAGCCGGAAGTAACCTTCCGGCTATCGCCACAGCGATGGCTGCGGCTGGAGAGGGAGACAAGGACGGCTTCGGGGGCCCCGATCTAAGGTAAGTGATGCATAATGAGCTATTATGCTAGTCATATTAGCTCATTATGGCTTTCTCTTACAGGTAGTTTAAAACAAAAAAAAAAAAAAATTCAGGGGTTTACAACCACTTTAAGAGCAGACAGGTTGAGACGAGACACAGGTCAGATAAGGTGGGAGGGAGGTCCAGGCACAAACTTAAATCTTGGTTCTCTTACTGTTCTGATATGCACGGACAGGTTTGGCGTACAGTCTCTGTCACAGACCTAATGAATATGAAAGTCACTGCCACTGACTTGTTGAGGATGGTCACTGCCACTGACCAGGTGAATAGAGCCTTGCCCTATTTGGTCACTGCTACTGACCTGGTGTGCATAGAGCAGTGGTCCCCAACCTTTTTGGCACCAAGGACCGGTTTTGTGGAAGAATATTTTTCCAAGGCCCGGTAGTAGGGGGGGACGAATCACGATGTGTGGGTCGGTTTGCGGTGTGGGAACCCTGCGAATCCACTGCGCATCGCAGGTTTTCCGGTGGCAGTTCACATTGCCCTATGTGAACTGCTGGGAGTGTCAGTTAAAAGTTAACGACACCCCCAAATCAGTTCGTATATCGCAGTGCGATCTGCAAACTCTGACAGGAATCGGATCGCATGGGTGTGAACACCCATGCGATCCGATTCTGCTGCGGACAAAAAAAAATGGTCCTGTGCGAGTTTGATGCGAATTCAGCCATACGATTTGTATGGCTGAAATCGCACAGAGATCGCATGTGATGTGCACTGCAGTGCGGTGCGAATCACATCCGAACTCTGACATTGCTGCAGTGTGAACCGGCCCCTAAATGTCCCAGTGTAAAAATATTATTAAATGTCCCAGTATAAAAAAAATATTTAATGATTTTTTTATACTGGGACATTTAATCATTTTTTTATACTGGGACATTTAATAATTTTTTTTATACTGGGACATTTAATGTCCCAGTATAAAAAAAAATCATCATTAAATGTCCCAGTATAAAAAAAAATCATCATTAAATGTCCCAGTATAAAAAAATCATTAAATGTCCCAGTAAAAAAAATATACAAGTCCCTCTGCAGTGCCCACTGTACTTACAGTCTCAGCACAGGAAAGTGAGGGGGAGCCGTTAGAGATTGCGGGAATGCATTGAGCCGGTACATAGCGAGGGTGGGCGGAGAGATGAGGTAATTCTCTCTCTCTCTCTCACTCATTGGCCGGCCGTGCCTCTGTGTAGCGTAGCGTAGCCTTGCAGCGTCGTATGTTAGGGCGGGTCAGCGGCGCGCCTCTGTGTAGCGCAGAGAGATGGTGTCATCTCTCTGCTCGGGCAGCTGCATCGCTGACGGTCTCCTCCATGGCCCGGCTATAGCGGCGGTATGGCACGGACAGTGTCATTTGCGTTGCGGCCCGGCTAGAGAGGCGGTACGGCCCGGCTTTGGGCCGTGGACCGGGGGTTGACGACCTCTGGCGTAGAGTCACTGCCACTATGACCTACAGAACATGCACTGCCTTCTTGGAGAACTTGGCCCATGTCAAAGAGAAAAACATCCCTCCGGAGAGTTACCAGAGGCCCTCACTGTCACCACGACTCTGCGCTGGGTCTTCAGAAAGGGTCACCTCCCTGGCCTCCTCAATCCAAGATACAGGTCCCCTCGCAAGGCGGCACCCTGGGAGCTCTCGATCCTTAGCGGACCCCAGACGAAGGTTGCTGGGCCCCGGGCCTCCTATTTAGTACCTCACCCCAGACTGAAGGTGTCTGGGATGGAACAGCAACTTCGCCTCCGGGCCTAGGGCACCCGGAGGCGACACACACACGCACCCAGGCCTAAGGTGCCTGGGCGCGGCACGATGCGACCACCAACGGACCAACCCCTCCTGGAAGATGGCCACCCCTTTTTATACCCTCTCCCGACAGGCACAGCAGGTTCCCTGCCCCGCTGCACTTCTGTCAAGAGGGGATAAGAAAAGGCACAACCTTGTACTGTGGTTCAACCCGGGCCCATGGCAACAGCGCCACCTATAGGCCCCAGGGAACTACACACCAATACTATCTCCCAGGGACAGAAATGGTCCATGAACCCTAACAATTTGTGTATCTGAGTCTTATTACCACTCAGATACTTCCCTTAAATATAGCACCCCGCTACACACTAAAAATGCAATAAATGTGAATCGGCCTGACTGGATTTCACCCAAAACTTTCCTTTGCAGTACAGTGTCCTCAATATGTGAAACTCTTTGCCTCCCACCGAACGCATATGGGCACCGGCAAAGTGGTGGCACAGTGACCAACCTGTCAGTCCCTAGTCAAGACCAGGACCAAGCCGACTGGGTTCCCAATCATGTGACCACTCTGTCAGATCAGGAAGCCCACCTTCATTTACTCACCATAGTAGGTGACTACAGGAGCTAATCATCCCAGCATACAGGGCTGGCCTGCCTGTAAGCGGAGATGCATAGCGCAGTTTAAAGTCCAGGGATCACTATAAGCAAGCAGGTACTATGGGTAGGTTTTATTGCATCCCAGATGGCAAGCAATTGCGCTGCACATTTGAAAAGGACTTAAGCTGTTGCTAGACTTGGCAGGCTTCACAAGTTTGTTGCACAATTACAGAAAGTCCACATTGCATGACTCCAGATCAACATTCTGCAAAGTTCTTGTTCAGTTATGCTGTGCAATAGTCATCCCACCACAGGGGTCGCTGTGGCTGAATTTTCATGCTCAGTGAAGATAGACTCACCACTGCAGCTTTGCTCTTGCTAGAGACTTGCCACGCAAATTTGCTACAAATTGTAAAAGTGTCAATTAGACTGCTTTAAGCACTCTGCAGATGTACAACTTGAACATGTGCAGCAAGTTAACAGACTTAAAGTGGAGCTCCACCCTAAATAGCAACTTTTGCTATTTGGAACCCTCCCCCCCTCCGGTGTCACAATTGACACCTTTCAGGGGGGAGGGGGGTGAAGATACCTGTCTAAGACAGGTATTTTCACCCACATCCGGGAGTCCTGTCTCCGGGAATCTGCGGGTTTCACTTCCTGGTTCCCTCAGCGAGGATGGCGGAGGGAGCAGCAGAGCGACGAGCGGTCGCTCGTCCTCTGCTGCGGACGTCGCTGGACTCCAGGACAGGTAAGTGTCCAAATCTTAAAAGCCAGCAGCTGCTGTAGCTGTAGCTGCTGGCTTTTAATTTTTTTTTTTCCGGCGGAGCAACCCCTTTAAAGTGGAGCTCCACCCTAAATAGCAACTTTTGCTATTTGGAACCCTCCCCCCCTCCGGTGTCACAATTGACACCTTTCAGGGGGGAGGGGGGTGAAGATACCTGTCTAAGACAGGTATTTTCACCCACATCCGGGAGTCCTGTCTCCGGGAATCTGCGGGAGTTACGTCACTTCCCACAGACTTCCCTTGGTGTTCTGGGAGACACTCGGCTCCCAGAACACAGGAGCACCAATCAGAACGGCGCAGCGCGACTCGCGCATGCGCCGTAGGGAACCGGGCATGAAGCCGCAGGGCTTCACTTCCTGGTTCCCTCAGCGAGGATGGCGGAGGGAGCAGCAGAGCGACGAGCGGTCGCTCATCCTCTGCTGCGGACGTCGCTGGACTCCAGGACAGGTAAGTGTCCAAATATTAAAAGCCAGCAGCTGCTGTAGCTGTAGCTGCTGGCTTTTAATATTTTTTTTCCGGCGGAGCAACCCCTTTAAGCCTCGTACACACGACCAAGTTTCTCGTCGAAAAACGACAAGAAACTTGCTGGCAGAGCTTTCTTGCCGAGTAAATCGGTTGTGTGTACGCGGCTATCAGGTTTCTCGTCAAGAAAACCGACAAGAATCTCGACGAGAAAAATAGAGAACCTATTTTCTCGTTGAGATTCTCGTCAGCCTGTTTCGACGAGAAAAGTGTGTGTGTGTACACTTACCTGTCCTCCGGGAAGCCCGCGCATGCTCGAAATGACTTTGACGCATGCGCGGTAGCTTCCTAGGCATAGTTAGGGTGTAGCAAGATGGCGGCGACGGCATCGAATGTGACGAGCACACGCTCGTCGTAGTCGATGACGTCACTGCGTTCGCTCCATTCAAAGAACCGCGGGTTCTTTGAATCGAGTGTCTGTACACTCGGCCGGGACAAGTTTCTTGTCCAAGAATCTCGTCAAGAAAAACGACGTCTTTTTTCTTGACGAGATTCTCGCCCGTGTGTACGAGGCTTTAGAATTCAAGACTGCCTATAACAAATGTGGCAAATTATCTGGGATGTCTCTTCTGCAATAAAATGCCAGCCTGCTCACTAAGTATATCATAGCGAAACTTTAATTCTGCTTCAAAGCAGATCTTCACCCTAAAGTGCATGTTGGGCTGCCCTTCCTCTCTTACAGATGGATTTTTTTTTAAGTGATTTATTTGTGCTGTAAATTAGCACTTATGCAATTCCCAAACCACCCCCAATCTCTTGCACGTGCGTAGATATGTGTATAAAGAGGGGGGTGGTGCTGCGCTGTTTAGTGAAATAAATTAAGTGAAATTCTTCTAAAACTTTGCATTTGTTTTATTATCTTACACAAAGTTTTAGAAGAATTTCACTTAATTTATTTCACTAAACAGCGCAGCTCCACCCCCCTCTTTATACACTTAATTTCCATGGGTATGATCTGACCCCCCCCCCCCCCCTGGTGCTTGCAGCAGTTGTATATCACTAGCTAGCCCTCTCCATAGTAGAGCAGGAATACACCCAATTTTGTAACGTGCGTACATATGCCACCACAGGGCTTGCGTTCTGAGAGGGTCCTACAATGCATCAGTTATGTATGCCATATGTGCACGCAGGGCCAAAGCTAGGCGGGGGGGCACATGCCTCGGGTGACGCATCTGGGGGGCACCACCACAAGGGGTGATGCACTGCGCTGCACTCCCAACTCACCCGCACTGGGAAGCTCTGCTCCCCTGGACCGAGGGGGCGCAGAGGAGGCCCTGTACTAAAAAAGGGTTGGTGTGGCAAAAACTTTGGATTAAGAGAGGAGGCCCCGGACTAGGAGGGCAATACACAGGAGGCCCTGGACTAGCAGGGGAGTGCAGAGGAAACCTTAGACTAGGGGATGCAGAGGAGGCCCTAGACTAGGAGGGGATTACAAAGGAGGCCCTGGATTGGGGGAGGGGGGAAGTGGTGTATAGTGGGGTTGGTGAAGCAAAAGACCTGGACTCAGAGGGCAGGGCGCAGAGGAGTCTCTGAACTTTGGGAGGGAGAGGGAAGGGCTCTGGAGAATGCCTTGGACTAGAAGGGGAGTGCAGTGGAAGCCCTGGACTGGGACGGGGGGGGGGGACTTGTGCAGAAGGGGCCCTTGACTATAAAATGGTGGTTGGTGGCAAAGGCCCCTGGGGTACAAGGGAGATACTGGACTAGGTGAACAGGTGCCTGGAGGTCCCAGATTAGGAGAGGAGTGTCTGGAGGCCCTTGACTAGGACAGCAGGTGTCTGGAGTCCCTGGACTATGAGAGGAGGATCATGGAGTAAGAGTGAGAATGCCTGAAGACCTGCCAGCTTCAGGGAGAAAGAGTGAGTTTACAATATAAATGGGACATTTATCAATTGTCGCAAGTAGGGATGAGCTTCGAGTTCGAGTCGAACTCATGTTCGACTCGAACATTGCCTGTTCGCCCGTTCGCCGAACAGCGAACAAATTGGGGTGTTCGCGGCAAATTTGAAAAATCTATGGGAGAAATCTAAAGTGCTAATTATAAAGGCTTATATGCAAGTTATTGTCCTAAAAAGTGTTTGGGGACCCGGGTCCTGCCCCAGGGGACATGTATCAATGCAAAAAGAAGTTTTAAAAACGGCCGTTTTTTCGGGAGCAGTGATTTTAATAATGCTTAAAATGAAAAAATAAAAGTGAAATATTCCTTTAAATTTCGTACCTGGGGGGTGTGTTTTTTTTATATTTTTTTAAATAAAGGACTTTTTCAAGGTGTTTGTGTGGTTTTTTTTAAACATTTTTTTACGCTTTCTTCGTGAAATGGTAGGGGTACAATGTACCCCTTACCAATTCACATAGGGGGGGGCCGGGATCTGGGGGTCCCCTTTGTTAAAGGGGTCTTCCAGATTCCGATAAGCCCCCCGCCCGCAGACCCCCATCAACCACCGGGCAAGGGTTGTGGGGATGAGGCCCTTGTCCCCATCAACATGGGGACATCCTCCCCATGTTAAGGGCATGTGGCCTGGTACGGTTCAGGAGGGAGGGGGGGCCGCTCTCTCGTCCCCCCCTTTTCCCCTGCGGCCGGCCAGGTTACGTGCTCGGATAAGGGGTCTGGTATGGATTTTTAGGGGGACTCCACACCATTTTTTTTAAAATTTGGGGTGGAGTTCCCCTTAAAATCCATGCCAGATCTGAAGGGCCTGGAATGGATATTTGGGGGAACCCCACGTCAATTTTTTTTTAAATTTGCGGCGGGGTTCCCCTTAATATCCATTCCAGACCTGAAGGGCCTGGTAATTGAATTCTGGGGAACCCCCACGCTTTTTTTTTTTTTTTTATCAATGACTTTTGAATGTATTGCCGGGAGCCGACAATTCATTAATAGCCGCGAGTCAGTTTTAAATGCATTTTTTTCTTTCAAAAATGACATTTTTTGCAGGGACAGTTCTAAGCACGGGAAACATGCGCCACTTTACATGCATATCATACACACCTCTCAGGTACGAAATTTAAAGGAATATTTCACTTTTATTTTTTCATTTTAAGCATTATTAAAATCACTGCTCCCGAAAAAACGGCTGTTTTTAAAACTTTTTTTTGCATTGATACATGTCCCCTGGGGCAGGACCCGGGTCCCCAAACACTTTTTAGGACAATAACTTGCATATTAGCCTTTATAATTAACACTTTAGATTTCGAACATTCGAGTCCATTGTATTTAATAGGGTTCTAAATTTCACACGAACATTTTGTCTGTTCGCAGGTTCTGGTGCGAACCGAACAGGGGGGTGTTCGGCTCATCCCTGGTCGCAAGTAATGTCAAACAGGATCAGAGAGACAGGTCGTGTGATAGATTTATTGCTTGCTTGGCTGTATGAATGAATGAATGTAATGAATGGCTGTACTTCTCCTGTTGATCACAGCAGTGCAGTGTTTTGCACTCCTGTGACCAATTTTCAGCTAACAGCGGGATGTTACAGAGCCGGTCCTGGCTGGGGAAAGATCGCAACCATATGGTCGGGATCCGCCCACATGCCTGGACCATTACCAAGGCTCAGCCTCTCAGCGAGCCGCTGAGAGGCTAAGGTGGCCACCCCCTTCACTGCCCAGTGTTTCAGCGAGGTGGAGGGGGGTGGGGGCAGAGCACTGATGGAGCACTTAGAACTGAGTGATCAGCAGTGTTTGATTACTCGGTTATCAGCCCTGGAGCGGGTGGGGGACAGATGCAGCATCTACCTAGGAAAGTATCATTTAAAAAAAATAAAATAAAAAATCCCATACTTCTCTTTTAACCACTTGCCGCCCACCATATAGCAGAATGATGAGTGGTTTAGTTATCCTGATCGGACGTCATATGACATGATCAGGATAACAGAGCCGGCGCGCACCCGCAACTCCGATCCTGGTATGAAGCTTTTAAAAGAGGCTTCTTACCACGTGATCAGCTGTGACCAATCACAGCTGATCATCGCGGGAACCAGGAAGTGCCGGTCAATGGCTTTCCTCGGTTCACGCTGACAGGCAGAGTCGATCTACAGCTTTTCCTGCTGGAGGGGGGTCAGCACATTGATTATCAGCATAGCCCCCATCAAAAGGTGCCCATCAGCTGCCAATCAGTGCCCAACACCTGCCAGCCTAAATGGATGCCAGTACCGATCAGTACCTACAACAGTGCCCAAAAAAGTGCCAGTGCCCCATCAGAGTGCCAGTGCCACTCACTAATGCCTGTCAGTAGCTCCTCATCAGTGCTGCCTATCCAGTGCCACCTATCAGTACCGCCTACCAGTGCCCATCAGTTTTTTTTTTCTTTTTAATTGTCTGTCTTTTTCCATTTATAGCGCAAAAATTCAAAACCACAGTGGTGATTAAATACCACCAAAAGAAAGCTCTATTTGTGGGAAGAAAATGATAAAAATTAAGTTTGAGTACAGTGTTGCATGACCGCGCTATTGTCATTCAAAGTGCGACAGCGTTGAAAGCTAAAGATTGTCCTGGGCATTGAAGTGGTTAATTACCCGTCATCTCCTCTTTCCTGCTATCTGACACACATAATTAGGCCTCATTCACATGGAGCATATGCGTCCATGCCCAGTGTGATGGCCATGTACCACGTGGGGATACTTGGTGTTCTGTGCATCCCTGTGCAGGCAGTCCAGTGAAAGTCAGTTGGGACGCAGCAGCTGCATGGACAGTGAAATGTAAAAAAAAATGGACATGCAGACAGGAAGGGATGCATGTACCCAAATGCACATTGTCTGCATTTGGATCACCCACCTCTATAGCTCTCTGGTGGATGCAGATGCAGCAAAAAGTGTCTCAGCATACAGGACCTGTCTAAGCGCCTGTCTGAATGAGCCTGGGGAGGCCTGGCAGCCTTAGGCCTGGGGGGCAAGTCCAGTCAAGTGGCCCGTAGAACTGGTGGTGACAAAGTGATGGATTGGGGATAACAGTCTAAGGTTTTCCATGATCACAAACAAGTCCCTGTATCACTGAGATACAAGGATGTGACCCCCCAACTAGTGACGGACTACAAGTCCCAGCATGAACCCCTCATATCTAAAGATGTGGCCCCTTAGATCTCACGGGTTCATGCTGTGACCTGTAGTCCTTCACTAGTTGAAGGGCCAGGGGGACACATTCTCAGCTCTGAGGGGTTTAAGCTGGGACAGTGGGACCTGTAGTCCACTAGTTGGGGAGGGGGCGCAGGGGTGTGTCACACATCCTGAGCTCTGAGGGGTTCATGCTGGGACCTGTAGTCCTTCACTTTTGGGGTGTCACATCGGACGGTAGAGGCCAGCGGCCCAACAACTCATCTCGGCCAGCCGAGTCACTCTGTGAGTAAAGCTTTGCGAGAGAGAGCGAGACCCCTCCACATTTCCCTGCACACAGAGACAGCGAGCGCGCAAGAGAGCGCGAGCGAGCGCCCGAGAGAGTGAGAGACCCCGCTCCACATTTCCCTGCACAGAGAGAGAGCCCGCTCCACATTTCCCTGCACAGAGAGACCAAACCTCAAGAAAAGTCGCTTGATTCCCGTATCAACATAGTAAAGCCTTGTACACGCCACTATTTTTTTTTATTTATTTTTTTCACTCAACCTAGAGAGTTGAAAAAAAAAAACTGACCGGTCCGGTTGGAGCCGCTAAGCACTAGCAAAAGTGACCTGGGCATGGATCACTTTTCATCAGAGTGGCAGTGTCTTCTACAAGTGTGTACAAGCCTTTGCAGTGCTTATGTACACAGTTTTCCTTAGCCGCAGTCCCATAGGCTTCTTTTAGGTTGTGTGTTTTTGCTGCTTTCTTTTTAAAGGGCACCAAAGATGCAGCATGCAGACGTTTTTGTGCACTTTCAGAAAATGCAGCAAAAATGTGCAAACTAATAGAAGTCTATGGGACTAAGGGGGGGTAACATGCAGGAAGACTGTGAAATCACCAACACTGCAGCCAGACTGCGACACACCAGTGTAATTCCACTTCATAGTACATAGGACCAGGTAATGCACAAGCTGCTGATAGAAACCTCCTTAGCTGCAGAGAGAGGGGGGGGGGGGGGGAATTAGGGAGAGGCCTGTCACAACTCACTCACTTGGAAGGAAGGACCCAGCAGGAGGCTCACTGGCTCAGTCACCAGCTTCCATCCAGAGCGTCCAATACAGGGCACGACTGCTCAGTTTAAACATTCTATTCACAGACGCTGCCCGGAGTGTGGGTGGGCACAGTGAGAGGGGCTGGAGGGAGGCAGAGCGGATCCACCCTATTCCATTCGGCTGTGCTCTGAATTGAATGGCCACAGACAACAGCACTGTGACATGACAGATGTCCGCTCACAGCACGAATGTTCCTGTACACTTCTGGGATGTTATCCAGCCCTGCCAGCCTCCCTCCGGTGTCGCTCGAGCAGTAACATTCGCCACTCGGCCAACTACGGAACTGCACATGCACAGTTCCTAGCTGGAAGCAGATCGGCCTTTTTAAAAGGGAATCCGAGTGGCCTGGGGGGGGGGGGGGAATTGCATCCCTGCCCTCTGGCCCAGCCCAGCCCGCCCCTGGAATGAGCCCTTAGGGGAATTTATCAAAACTAGAGCAGACAGAATTTGGAACAGCTGTGCATGGCAACCAATCAGCTCATACCTTTCATTTTCAAAGCTGTACAAGCTGTAGATAGAAGCTGATTGGTTGCCAATGCCATGTGTAGCTGTTCCAAATTCTGACTGCATCAGTTTTGATAAATTCCCCTCACTGTGTTTTACATTTCTTACTCCTGACTACTGCATTCTAAGTACAGCACATTATTTGTTAAAATGGTTGCATTCTATGCATGAAGGTAAAAAAACCTGTGTGCAGCAGCCCCCCCCCAGCCCCACCTAATACTTACCTGAGCTCCCTCTCAATCCAGGGATGTCCACTCCTGGTTGGCTTTTGGCAGCAGTGGAAGCCATTGGCTCCCTTTACTGTCAATCACAGCCAGTGAGCCAATCATGAGACGGAGTGGGTGGGGGTGAGCCACTGCTCCTTGTGTGAATGGACACACAGTCGCAGCTCGGAAGTGTGCCTGCCCCAATAGCAAGCTGCTTGCTGTGGGGGTACCCAGCAGGAGGGAGGGGCCAGGGGCGAGAAGGTATATATATAACATGTTTGTCATTTAAAAAAAAAAAAAAGAAGAAGAACTAAAAACAAGACTTTAATATCACTTTAAGGTTAGCTGTGTGTAGTAAAGTATATGCAATAGAACAGTTTTATTTTATTAAAATGAGTATACTGAGGTATGTACTGTGTGTTACATACTCGCTTGTGGCACAGCCATTAAAGCATATGGCCATTTAAGCCCCTCCCACTGTTGATGCAATCTGACCACAACCACAGTTTTGGCATGGCGCCGCTATATTGCCACATACCATTTTTCTTGAGGGGGGGGGGGGGGGAATGACCAGCCCCGGGTGCCAGATGTGCTAGCTATGCCACTGTGTGCATGTGCTGAGTTGCTCACACAAAGACTTCTACCAGGGAAGTCCAAAACCTTCCCAATGTTTTACACATGTGCAGAAGTAGCAACAGGATCTGCCTGGACCCAAAGAGCAGGCAAAGCTTATGGGCACATCTGTACATACGCCCTAAGGCCCCTTTCACATGGACGGCAAAATTGCCGTAGTAAAAAGCATGTTTTTGTTCTGTGAAATTCAAGGCTTCAGGCACTGCGATTAGCTGCATTTGTACATTGCGATTAGCTGCATTTACATGCGGCTG
Source organism: Rana muscosa (assembly GCA_029206835.1). Lineage (NCBI taxonomy): Eukaryota > Metazoa > Chordata > Amphibia > Anura > Ranidae > Rana > Rana muscosa. The sequence continues at coordinate 941,600,685 of CM055118.1, read as the reverse complement.
CGTTTAGCTGCAGTTGACCGTTATTGTCATCTCCATAGCAACCGTTTTTATTTTGATGTGCTTCCTGTTTTTTTCTTTTGTTCACGCTGCTATCCGCAGTTGACTAGGGATGAGCTTCGAGTCGAACTCATGTTCGACTCGAACATTGCCTGTTCGCCCGTTCGCCGAACAGCGAACAAATTGGGGTGTTCGCGGCAAATTCGAAAAGTCTATGGGAGAAATCTAAAGTGCTAATTATAAAGGCTTATATGCAAGTTATTGTCCTAAAAAGTGTTTGGGGACCTGGGTCCTGCCCCAGGGGACATGTATCAATGCAAAAAGAAGTTTTAAAAACGGCAGTTTTTTCGGGAGCAGTGATTTTAATAATGCTTAAAGTGAAACAATAAAAGTGAAATATTCCTTTAAATTTCGTACCTGGGGGGTGTGTATGATATGCATGTAAAGTGGCGCATGTTTCCTGTGCTTAGAACTGTCCCTGCACAAAGTGTCATTTTTGAAGGAAAAAAAGTCATTTAAAACTCACTCGTGGCTAATAATGAATTGTCGGCTTTTATCAATACATACAAAAGTCATTGATAAAAAAAATAAGAAATAAAAAAAAGTGTGGGGGTCCCCCAGAATTCAATTACCAGGCCCTTTAGGTCTGGAATGGATATTAAGGGGAACCCCACCGCAAATTTAAAAAAAAAATGGTGTGGGGTTCCCCCAAATATCCATACCAGGCCCTTCAGATCTGGCATGGATTTTAAGAGGAACTCCACCCCAAATAAAAAAAAATGGCGTGGAGTCCCCCCAAAAATCCATACCAGACCCCTTATCCGAGCACACAACCTGGTCGGCCGCAGGGGAAGAGGGGGGGACGAGAGAGCGGCCCCCCTCCCTCCTGAACCGTACCAGGCCACATGCCCTCAACATGGGGAGGATGTCCCCATGTTGATGGGGACAAGGGCCTCATCCCCACAACCCTTGCCCGGTGGTTGTGGGGGTCTGCGGGCGGGGGGCTTATCGGAATCTGGAAGACCCCTTTAACAAAGGGGACCCCCAGATCCCGGCCCCCCTATGTGAATTGGTAAGGGGTACATTGTACCCCTACCATTTCACGAAAAAAAAGCGTAAAAAAATAAAAAAAAAACCACACAAACACCTTGGGGGAGTACGGGCCATGTTCCGAAGGAGAATGGGTAGAAGTCACCAGAATATGTGGCCAGCACAAACAGTACAATTATCCCATAACAGACCTTGATAAGGATTACATGACTCAATGTTGTAAAATTTGGGCAAAAGGTATGAAGGAATATAGAAAGAAGCACACAAATATGAAAGGGCGAAAGAAAAATAAGGCAGAAGGTATAATGGGTAGCCCATCAGCCCCCCCTAATTTATACCAAGAAAAACCACCCCTATATGCTATGGTGAAGGATGAGTCTCCTGTCCCAAAGCAGATATATCCCTCGTTGGATCCAAATATCATAGCAGGAGTCTTAACTATAGCCAATAAAAAAGGGGAAGGCTGGATGAAGGAAGCAGAGGAAAAAAGGCGGACAAAGGAAAAGTTTAGTATATTGGTACGGGCACAGGAAAAGTATGATGAGCAAGATAGAAAAGAAAAAGAGGAAAGAAGAAAAATGTGGGAGGAAGTTAAACAGCAAATGACAGAAAAAGATGAAAGAATAAGGGAATTAAGCAAGTTATTAGACTACATGAAACAGATTAACCCAACAGAAACTACTATGATACACAAAGCAGAACAGCTTATTGAAGCCGATCGTAATCTTGTAGCGCCTGATCTGTCCAGGCAGTCATCCCCTGGACAAACCCCCACACATGCCACAAACGAAATTGGTACCGCAGAATCCGATGATTCATTCGTAGCATACACAGAAAGAACACCTCTAGACACAGAAAAGCCAAAGGGGTCTTTCCCCTTCATTACAATGGGAGATACACAGATACAAATACCATTGCCCTTAGGAACAGTCAAGGAAATTAGAGATACATGCCCAAAACCAAAAAAGGATCCCAGACAAGCGGTCACTTTTTTACAGAGATACTGTTCAGGAACAAGAATGTCTCCTGAAGATCTCAACACTATAATTCAAAATATAGCCCCAGAGTCCGCTGCTGACATAAAAATAAATGATTGGGCTAAAGATGCAAATTTATATACGGAGGCAGAAGATTGGAATGTTTTTTGGAACAAATTGTTGCAGGCTTGGCTTAAAGCTTATAAAAATACATCTATGTTGCATGATTTGATCTCTTGCAAACAGCAGACAGGAGAAGATTTTCACACTTTTGTCAACAAACTACACAAGTTGTATAAAAATTGTGGAATAGACAATGATCAATTATTTGTGAGTACAGCCATAAATAATGGAGACCCCAAGGCTACTCAAATAATAAGACTAATAAATCCAAAGTGGGCAGCATCTACTGCAGATCTATTTATAGCAGACATAAAAGACAGAGCATCCTCGGGAATATTTAGCACAAAAGGAGGATTATTTACCATCATAGAAGATAATACAAATGTGGCTATGGTCAAGGTGTTTGTGTGGGCAAAAAGGTTAACATGCTGTGCTCCATTTTGTAATTAAATGTTTACTTTTTCAGATGCTCATTACATTGCCATCCCAAAATAGAATAAAACAGCATAGAACATAAAATAGGAGAAAAATAAAAATATACCAAAAAATCTGAATAAAATAAACAAATATAGCCATCTTCCGAAGTTTAAAATTTCAATTTCAGTAGTATTTTCTATACAGCAGCCCAAGTAGAAATCATCAGCATCTTATTTCACTTTTATACCTTACTGTATTTATTGCAATATATGTTTCTGTAAGGAATGGATCAATATATTGATTAATGTATAACCAAATGAACCATTGATGAAGAGTTCCACTTTATTTTGTTTTAATAAGTTCAAACTGTATGTTTCGGGGGATGTTTTTCTGCTCGCTTTTCTACTGATATTATTATGATGATTAAGTGTATTTTGCAAGAACGGAATGTGACCTTGCAGTTGCACCTGCAGTGTGCTGTATTCGCTAAGAGTGGGTTGCTTCCTGCCTTTGGCAAGGCGCCCAAATCACAGTGATAAAACCCCAGGACAAGTAATAAAAAAGGATATTCATGCATAACCATACTTTGTATTGGTGTCATTGAATATACAGCCGGCTAGAGACTTCCACAGGTCCGAAACCCAGCTTGAGCAGAACCAGAACCAGAACCACTCCAGCACCTCTCAGTTTCCCATTCAAATAGATATGAAAATAACAAATATACAAAACGAATCTGCATGTACGAAACAAATTCCAAAGACGTATCATTCTAACATAGCGAATACGACAAAACCAAATTATTAACTTATGTAGCGCACCCCTAGCTAAGAGAGCCGCTGAATTTGGTCTCAGGCCCTGCACACAGCACCGCTAACCCCCGGCAATTTACTCGACCCACTCTGGCACAGTTAGTCTAGGGTAATATCTCTTACACTCTATGGTAAAATTCAGACACCAATGCAGAATAGTAAAGTATAACAAGTTTACTTTTCTATAAGTAAAAGAACAGTTATAACAAACCACATGAATTACTTGCAGAGCCCTGCACTGAATAACATACTACGCATGGACTATATATGATAGTAGTTCACCAGGCGCCCTGTGGCGCAGCAACTAAAGAGAACTATCTAACTGGTCAGGCCTGACGCAGGATCTATACTCAGTCTCTCAGGAGATGATTTCTTTGCATGCAAAATCTTGACTGGAGGTGCACGTTCAGGAACAATTTATAATCCACAGGTTAATCAGCAACAAGGAACACTTCACTGGAGACCGTTTAACTCAGTTCCACTATAGGTCTCCGGTGCAACATCAAATAAAGGCCGATAGGCCAAGGCAGTCTGTAGGCCTAATGACAGTACAACGTGCTTGGATTGAGCATGTGCTCACTCACCCCTCCGGATGCGATCCCAGTCCGGGACTTCCACCTGCTGTGTCTCCACACACACACACACCGTCTGCAGCGGTCGGGTCTCCGATCCAACAGAAGTTGAGGATAAACAAAGTCAGATGCCACCCAGGCTCGCAGTGGGGTGGAAGGCTCTTTGGCAGCTGCGCAAGGCCCCAGGCTTCAGGCCTTGCACTCCAGCAGATCCGCACAGGAGGACCTCTCAATCGAAGTCTCGTGTCCAAAGAGAACAAGCTCAGCCTCGCCCCTTCCCTTTATAGCCCCACCCATAAGTCTCTGCGGTGGCAAAAATGAACCCTGGGTGCCAAACGGGGTTCTGGGTAAGGTAGTCCAGAGAGTCTTAAAGGAGACAACGCTACACTTACAAACTAATTTGAAACAAAACAAAATGTTTCCGTCATGCACATCTCTAGTATTAAAATGTGTTAAGTTAAAGCAGAAGAGCAACTTCACCCCCCCCCCGCAGTGAATTTTTTTTTATCCTCTCTTACCAAGGGCGGGGTTACGGTTCAGTCCGAACACTAGTTTATATTGAGCCTTGGCTGTTCAGACAAATGCTGAACCATTTATCCATTTAGCAGAAGCAGTGTTATATATAGTAGTGCTATTACTTCCGCTATTATAAAGGACAATTTCCCACTGTCAATGGTTGTTAAAGTGGATCTCTCTCAATCAACATGAACTATTTTTAATCTTTCTGATGCTAGCATTGGTAAACAGATAAGTATATCATGTTTACTTGTTTTAATTTAATTTAATTTTTTTATTATACATTTCTTCAGGTACTTCTTGCTTTCTAGGTCTAGGAAAATGTCATACATCCCAGGAGTCTTTAACAGGGTAGGAGGGGTTTCCTCAGCTAAGCACATCCTCCTTCCCACATGCCTGAACTAATGGTAGATGGATTCCAGGAAGTAGATGCTACATGAATCATCTTCCCTTACTTAAGATGGCCACAGCCAGAAATGCTAGTGGGTGTATTTCAAAGTGGTTTCTCAAAAAAATAAAGAATGAATGGGCGAGTTTGCTTTAAATATTAAAAATAAATTAAATTGCGTTTTTGGTTTGTGGGGCTCAGATACAGTGTAGTTCCGCTTTAAGGATGCTAGTGGGTGCAGGCACCTCCAAGTCCTTAATTAGTGGCATCACCGGACCTGTTCACTTACATGGGCAGAATCCCTTGGCATGGAATCAATTGAATTCATGCAAATAATGAGGAGGAGGAAGACCCATAAAAAAAAAAAAAGAAAAAAAAAAAACACACACACGCCCTATCAAATGGGTATCCAACCAAGAGTACAAGCAGATGTGAACTACATCCATAGGAAACCATGTTAAATGAACTGTAGTGTGTTTCTACAAAACTGAAAACGCACAAAAAAAATGCATAGGTGTTAATCAGGCCTAAAGTGGTATTAACCCAAAACCAAAAATTCAGTATATTGCAGCTGATTGATCCTTGGGTGTGGTGGCTGCACTAATTTTCTTTTTTCCTTTATTTCCCCCTAGTGATCCAGCCAGTAACATTCCCTGTCTTATGCTGGGCCATACACTATACGAAAAATCGGCCGAACCCATTTTCGAAAAACGAACACTCGCCTGTGAGAGCAAACAATAGTGCCATCATGTAATGACCGATAAATCATTCAATGGACATAAATTAATCAATTTTTTTTGTTTGTTTTTTCACATATACCTAGTGCAAACAGTTTGGATTGGAAACATTACCTTTCAATTTATTGTTCATCCAGCAGAAAATTTCCAAACTTGTCCTTTTTTTGTCTCAAAAAAGTCCCAATCGATTTTGTGCCCATTAACTGTCCGAAAAACGAACAGACTGTCCAAATGACCGAATTTCAGACAATTTTTCGTATAGTGTATGGCCAGCATTAGGGTGGGTGTATCAGCTTTGGATGAAGTGGTAAAGCAGACACTTTTGGCCAGCAGCATTTTCAGTCTAGGGGAGGGTAGTGTTTTTAAGCTGGCTACACATTATACAATTTTCCTTAAGACCCCTTTCACACTGAGGCGGGTTTCAGGCGTTTTAGCGCTAGAAAATAGTCTCTAAATAATGTCTAATGCCTACATACTTTTGCTAATAGGTGTCCATCTCAGAAAGTTGAGAGGCATGTTAAAGGCCACTAAATTTAAACATATTCTGAGGAAATACGGGCTACAGCTCTCGAAAATATAGAAAAATGTAACACTTTATGGAGAGTATGGGTGGTTTACAGATATTCTGACAAATTTAAGATGCTCACAGACACCTGAACTACAGGTGTAGTCCCAGCAGTCCATCCTTCTCTTTTTCATCCTCTTACTTTTCTATTCTATGTGGACTATCTTTTGTCCCACATTCATCTTGGTAAAAATGCGAAGTTACCATGATTAACTCTACAATTTAACTATATATTTTTTGAGTTTTATGCATTTTATAGATACCGTAAGTATGCCTGTGCAGGGCTCCTGGTCACGATTGGGAAAACCAACAAGGTTACGATCTTTAATTACCATATGTTAATGCATAAATGTTTTATATTGTTAGTAGAGCATTACATATTAAGTTCTCACAAATTGTTATGCAATTCAACGCGCAATGTATCATTAAGACTTTTTATGTTACTGTAATGCTTCATTGTATTTCAATAAAAATTTTATTAGAAAAAAAAAAACATTCCATGAGCACCGGGTTCGGTCTTGAGTGATGTCTTAGACCACTTTCACACTGAGGCGCTTTCACGCTAAAAAAAGCGCCTGAAAACTTATTTCCATTAAAATCAATGAATCCTTTCACACTGGGGCAGTGCGCTGAAAAACCGCCCCTCTCCATTGAAATGAATTGAAAGCGCTTCAAAAGCGCCTGAAAAGCGCTTCAAAAGCGCTCAGTGCTTTACTGGCAGTTTTTCAAGCGCCTCAGTGTGAAAGTGGCCTTATACCTTATTTTCAAGCAATCCTGGAATAGTGGATGGATGCCTGCTCCCATATCCTGGATATCAGAAGGGAAACATTACAGCCTCTTCAAGCTTGTCCCTATCATAGTTAGGCCCCTTTCACACTGGGGCGGTGGGTGCGTCGGCGGTAAAGCACCGCTATTTTTAGCGGCGCTTTACCGTCAATTTTGCTGCGCTATTCGGTCGCTAGCGGAGCGCTTTTACCCCCCCACTAGCGGCCGAGAGAGGGTTTAAACCACCGCAAAGCGCTGCTGCAGCAGCGCTATGCCGGCTGTATAGCCGTGCTGCCCATTCATTTCAATGGGCAGGAGCGGTATACACACCGCTCCAAAGATGCTGCTAGCAGGACTTTTTTTTACCGTCCTGCTAGCGCACCGCTCCAGTGTGAAAGCCCTCAGAGCGCTTTGCGTGTGCTATTTTTAGCATTATAGCGCCTGCAAAGCGCCCCAGTGTGAAAGGGGTCTTACAGTAAACTGTATCCCCATCCTTTTAGGATAAAGGTTTTACATAAATGAATGAAAGCTGATTAGGCAGCGGTGAAAATGGGCGTGGCCATGTTACACAGAATATAGGTCTTTGCTTAGAAGAGCATGTTGAATAAGAGTCTAAACCTTCATAAAGTATACATACACTATACACAGACATACCTCCCAACTTTCTGAGGTGGGAATGAGGGACACCTATTAGCAAAAAGCATGTAGACATAAGACACCCCCCCAACCACGCCCCCTTAAAGGAGAATTATTCAAAAAAATGATTAGTTAAACCCACAAGTGCTTTTTTTTTTTTAAACACTACTATTCCTTATTATTGGTTTTAAAATTTACAAATGCAGTGTAGCGGGTATCAATATTTAGGGGGAGTGTTTGGGCAGTAATATGGCCCAGATGCAACAATTACGAGGGTTTTATGGTTGTTTTGTTCGTGGAAGATATCAATGGTGTCCAGTTCCCTGCGGCCCCTGGGTGGCGCTGTCACCTTGGGCTGGGGTTGAACCACCATTGTAGGGCCGTGCCCTTTTTGTTTTCTCGCGGCAGCAGTACGGCGCGGTTGGAAACCAGCTGTGCTTGCTGGGAGAGGGTATAAAGGGGGGCGGACATCTTGCGCACAAGGAGTCCGAGCACCAGGCACCTTCAGCCTGGGGCTGCTGTCCGTTCGTCCGTGTCCAGGTGCCCTTGGCCTGGGCACGTGGAGTCGAGTTCCATCCCAGGCACCTTAAGCCTAGGGTTAGGTACTTCCACTGGGTCCCGCGAGGGATGTAGTATTCCTAGGGTGCCCCCGGAATTGGGTGCCCGAATCCAGGGCGTAAGGGACCAGAGATGTGACCCTCCCAAAGAGCTGGTACAGCATAATGCCGGTGACGGTGTGGGCCTCTGGAGACCGTCCGGATGGATGTCTTTCCCTGACAGGGGCCATTTATCCTAACGGAGGTATTCTGTGTTCTTGTGGTCAGTGGCGGGGATCCAACTGAACCAGGTCGGTGGCAGAGACCTATCATCAAGGTCTGTGGCAGGGGCCTCTACTTTCACCAAGGTTTGTGGCAGAAACCAAATTCACGGTCGGTGGCAGCGACTGTGCGCCAGGCCTATTTGCACTATACGGAACAGGAGAGAACTTTAATTCTTTGATTGTGCCTGGACCTTCTCCTTCCCACACCTGTCTGTTCTTCAAAGTTCAACCAGTCTACTATTTGTTGCTCTAACAGAATAAATGAGTTTTGGACTTTATTTGGTGTGGAACTCAAGTTACTGGGAGCTAAGTGTCCCTGCCTGTGACAATCATCCTCCACAAGAGAAGCTGAAGCTCCGGACGTGAACACAGACCCGAAGGTAAAAGGTTTAGCTCACACCTATGCATAATACACATCAGAGGGCACGAGCTGGTTGTGCGCCCCCCCCCCATTCTTCTCCCTGGTACCCCTAGACCAGTCAGCCAGCCGCAAAGAGAGAAAGAGGGAGAAGTGGGAAAAGGGGGTGCCGCTACAGCAGCAATTTAGAAATGGGATGAAAGGTTTAGCACTGGGAAACACTATTTGAAAGATAAAAAGTGCATTTTATATACAACTATATAGATCAGACCAAAATGAGGAAAGAGGGACAGAGGGACATTGCTCCAAATCAGGGACAGTCCTGCAAAATCAGGGACAGTTGGGAGCTATGTACACAGACTGCAATGCTTGTGCCCACAACATACTCCATAATTACTGTGCTGTGAATGACAGTCTCACTTACATAAACCTAAAAGGACGAAGGAAAAATATAAATCCTGCCACAGTTCCAGAAATTCTAAATAGTTACAACTTAGAATTATATTAGCAATTCCAGGCAGTGGAGCGTTGAGCAGACAATGCTTGGGTCCACTGATTTGTATCAGCCAGGTGTTATGGCACCAGGCCAGATCTGCGAAATTCTAAACTGTTGGGAGGTATGCAAATTACAAAAGGCATGGTCCATTGTTGTCAGTTAGTGATGAGCCGAACACCCCCGGGTTCGGTTCGCACCAGAACCCGCGAACGGACCGAAAGTTCGCACGAACTTTAGAACCCTATTAAATACAATGGATGCGAACGTTCGAAATCTAAAGTGCTAATTATAACGACTATTATGCATGTTATTGTCCTAAAAAGGGTTTGGGAACCCGTGTTCTGCACCAGGGGACATGTATCAATGCAAAAAGAAGTTTTAAAAACTGCAGTTTTTCTGGAGCAGTCATTTTAATGATGCATAAAGTGAAAAAAAAAAAGTCAAATATTCCGTTAAATATCGTACCTGGGGGGTGTCTAAAGTATGCCTGTGAAGTGCCACGTGTTTCCCGTGTTTAGAACTGTCCCTGCACAAAATTACATTTCTAAAGGAAAAAAAGCCATTTAAAACTGCTTGCGGCTTTAATGTAATGTCTGGTCCCGGTACTATGGATGAAAATCTTTAAGAAAAATGGCATAGCTACCCCATCACACACCCCCCCCCCCCTACCCCAGCCCATTACCAGCCCCTTTGGGTCTTGTATGGATATTAAGGGGAACCCCGCACACAAAATAAAAAAGGCCCTATATACTCTGAACAGCCGTATACAGGCCGTGCATACAAGACAGGGACTGTAGGTTTGTTCTTATGTAGAATCTGTTTGTAATTTTGAACAGGTACATTGTTTAAGTGTAGCTCCAGCCAAAAAATCTATTTTTAAGCTTTTTGGAAAACATAGGGAAGGGTTATCACCCCTGTAACATTTGTTTTGCTGTCTGTGCAGTGTGCACCTGTTCAGAACAGTTCACCTCACTTTCCGTCCTAATGACAAATGTTTTTTGAAAATTTGGGTTTTTTATTGAAACAAGAATTGGTGATAAAGAATCAGTGGAGAGGAGAAACTTTTTTTCCCATATTAACTCTTACAGGAGAGAATTTGCCTTCCTAGGGGTAGATTTCCTCTCACTTCCTGTTGTATCCTTCCGTTTGCAAGGAGGAGTCGTTTGTAAGTTGGATGTTTGAAAGTAGGGGCCTGCCGTATATACTCAGCTGAAATTTGCCCCTTACATGTTGGTGTTGCCACAACACTGTGAGCCCTCACAGTTACTCTTGGTGGGCGCATGAATGGGCCCTGCTGTGAATTATTAGATCAAGAATTGTAATTGCATGCCCCTGTTGAACAGGGGCTGAAAAATTGGGCCTTTGGTGGTGGTCGTGGTGGTGGTGTTGACACAACACTGTAAGGCCTCACAGTTAGTCTTGGTGGGCGCAGGAATGGGCCCTGCTGTGAATTATTAGATCAAGAATTGTAATTACATGCCCCTGTTCAACAGGGGCAGAAAAATTGAGCCTGATGCCGCGTACACACGACCGCTTTTCTCGACGAGAAAAACGGCATTTTTTCTTTTCGCCGAGAAAAACGATCGTCTGTGGGCTTTATGTCGTTTTTCTCGTCGAGAAAAACGGCATAAAAAACGACGAGAAAAATTAGAACATGTTCTAAATTTTCTCGTCGTTTTTTCCAGCATTTTTTTCCGCGGCAGTTTTCCCATAGGGAAACACTGCCGCGGAGCCCACAGACGGTCGTTTTTCTCGTCAAGAGAAAAAATGACGGGAAAAACGACCGTGTGTAGGGAACCAAGCGGTTCCCTCGTTTTTCCTGTCATTATTCACGGCGGTTTTTTAACCGCCGTGAATAATGATCGTGTGTACGCGGCATTAGGCACTGGTGCCACAACACTGCAACCCCTCACAGATACTGTACTTGGAGCACAGCAATGAGCCCTGTTGCAAAGTATTGCATCAAAAATTGTAATTACACGCCCCTGTTAAACAGGGGCTGAAAAATTGGGCCTTAGCCACTGGTGCTAGTGCCACGACACTGCAACCATTCCCAGATACTCTAGTTGGAGTGCAGGAATGAGCCCTGCTGCAAAGCATTGCATAAAAAATTGTAATAACACACCCCTGTTAAACAGGGGCTCAAAAATTGGGCCTTAGCCACTGGTGGCGGCACCCAGAAACAAAAATGTTCTTCCAAGCTATCATCGTCAATCGGATCATTGAGGAGGAGGAGGATAGTCAGTCAACATAACAGGACAGTCTCTCAGCATCAGCATCAGTCTTGAAGGGATGTGACATTTGAAGATAAATTAGTCTGTTATATCAGCTTCAGGTGTTTGGTAGCTGGTGGTGATCCAAGACTGGTTCATCTTTATGAAGGTCAGTCGATCAACAGAGTCGGTGGACAGGCGCACCCTGTGATCCGTGACAAATCCTCCAGCAGCACTGAATGTGCGTTCTGAAAGAACGCTGGATGCAGGACAGGCCAGTAGCTCAATTGCATACTGTGCAAGCTCTGGCCAGTGATCCATCCTCAAGACCCAGTAAGCCAGAGGATTTTCGGTGGGGAAGGTGTCCAAGTCTGACCTTGCCCCTAGGTATTCCTGCACCATGTATATCAGACGCTGGCGATGGTTGCTGGAACCGATCATACCTTGGGGCTGCGGACTAAAGAATTGTCTGAACGCTTCGGTCAGACGGCCACCTTCCCCACCGCTCCTTCTTTGACTGACCGAAGCCTCAGCAACTCGTTGTCCAGGACCAGGAGTTTGTAACCTCCCAGTCTCTGGGAACGCGTTGCACAGACCTTTCTGCAAGGCCTCCCGGAGTTGTCTCATCCTCTGCTCCCTCTGCGACGGTAAGATAAGGTCCGCAACCTTACCCTTGTACCGTGGATCAAGGAGAGTGGCCAGCCAGTAATGGTCCCTCTCCTTGATCCGAAGAATACGAGGATCCTTCCGCAGACTTTGCAGGATCAGGGAGGCCATGCAGCGTAGGTTAGCTGAGGCATTCAGTCCGGAGTCCTCTGGGTCACTAAGGACGACATGATCCGCAGCCACCTCCTCCCAGCCACGTACAAGTCCACTTGTTTCTTGGGACTGTAAATCATCCCTAAAAGTCTGCTGCTGATGATGCCGAGTGCCAGGCTCCACCTCCATGCTGACACAATCCTCCTCCTCCTCTTCTTCTTGTGCGATGGATGGGACAGAAGGAACACTGTCTGGGTAAAGGGGGCCTTGAGAGGCAAGGAAGTCCTCCTCTTCCTGCCTCTGTTCTGCCTCAAGTGCCCTGTCTATTATTCCACGCAGCGTATGTTCCAACAGGTGGACAAGAGGTACAGTGTCACTGATGCATGCACTGTCACTGCTCACCATCCTTGTGGCCTCCTCAAATGGTGCCAGGACAGTGCATGCATCCCTGATCATGCCCCACTGGCGTGGTGAAAAAAACCCGAGCTCCCCTGACCCTGTCCTGGTGCCGTAGTCGCACAGGTACTCATTGATGGCCCTCTGCTGCGTGTGCAGCCGCTGCAGCATGGCCAACGTTGAGTTCCACCTGGTGGGCATGTCACATATAAGGCAGTTCTTGGGCAGGTTCAACTCCTTTTGCAGCTCAGCCAGGCGAGCACTGGCATTATAAGATCTGCGGAAATGCACACAGACTTTCCTGGCCTGCCTCAGGACATCCTGTAAGCCCGGGTACCTGCCCAAGAACCGCTGCACCACCAGGTTAAGGACGTGAGCCACACAGGGCACATGGGTCAGTTGTCCCTGTCGGAGAGCGGAGAGGAGGTTGGTGCCATTGTCGCAAACTACCATTCCTGGCTTAAGCTGGCGTGGCGTCAACCACCTCTCGGCCTGCCCCTGCAGAGCAGACAGAAACTCTGCCCCAGTGTGGCTCCTGTCCCCCAAACACACCAGCGCAAGCAGGGCATGGCATCTTTTTGCCTGCGTACTTGCATAGACCCTTGAATGCCTACGGAGCACCACTGGTTCCGAGGACAAAGCACAGGAAGAGGCCATGGAGGAAGAAGAAGAGGAGGGGGTGGAGGACAGAGGTGTGTCACAACCAGTAGTAGCATTTTGGAGGCGTGGCGGTGGAACAACCTCCAACACTACTGCACCTTGTCCTGCATCCTTCCCAGCTGCCAAAAGAGTGACCCAATGGGCCGTGAAAGAAAGGTAACGTCCCTGTCCATGCCTGCTGGACCATGAGTCAGCGGTAATATGCACCTTACCGCTGACCGCCCTGTCCAGCGAGGCCAAGACATTGCCTTCCACATGCCGGTAGAGAGCCGGAATCGCCTTCTGTGAGAAAAAGTGGCGTTTGGGAACCTGCCACTGAGGAACCGCACATTGCACAAACTCACGGAAGGGGGCCGAGTCTACCAACTGAAAAGGCAGCAGTTGAAGCACTAGCAATTTAGCCAAGCTAGCATTCAACCGCTGGGCATGTGGATGGCTGGGAGTGAACTTCTTTCGACGGTCCAGCAGCTGGGGCAGGGAAATTTGCCTGCTAGAATCGGACGTTGGTGTACTGCTAGCAGAGTGCCCGCAAGTACTTGGCTGTGACACACCTAATTCTACACCTTCATTCCTCTCAGAGCAGGTTTCAGAGAGGACTGAAGGTATAGTGGGGTTGGAGATCCCAGCTGATGCGGTGCAAGAAGAGGTCAGCTTTGTTCTTTGGTGTGGGTCTTTAAGGTAGGCTTGCCAACGAGCTGCATGGCAGGTCAACATATGTCTGGTCAAGCATGTGGTGCCCAAGCGGGTGATGTTTTGGCCACGCGATATACGCTTGAGACATATGTTGCAAACAGCAGCTGTGCGATCTGATGCACTCGACTCAAAAAAGGCCCACACCAAAGAACTTTTTGAATAACGGGCAGAGGCAGCGCCCTGCACAGGCGGAGCTCTGCGGTGTGATTCCGTCGGTGTGCTGCCCTTACGCTGGCCCCCCGAGGGCATCCTGCCTCGTTGGAGATGTGCCTCCTCCTCATCCTCCTCCTCCTCCTCCTCTCTCCTATTAGGCACCCACGTGGAGTCAGTGACCTCATCATCCCCTCCCTCCTCATCACTGGACCCAATCTGGCAGTATGCTGCAGCTGCTGGAATATGACTGCCAGATTGGTGTCCTTCTTGAGCATCCCCTCTCTCTGCTCTCACGCTACTGCCTTCCTCTAGCTGGGTATCATCATCAGACCCTTCGAAACGCTGGGCATCCTCCTGGAGCATGTACCCAACACTGTGCTCAAACAGTTCGGGGGACTCCTCAGGAGGACATGGTTGGTCTAGGGAAGGAGTGACTGATGATGACATTGATACGAGGGAAGAGGACGCTTTGGCAGCTGCTTTGCCAGTACCCTGAGCCTGGGTGAGAGAGGATGAGGAGGATGAGGAGGGCTTGGTTATCCACTCTACCAAGTCTTCGGCATGATGCGGCTCAACACGTCCAGCTGCCGAAAAGAAGGACAAGCGTGTCCCATGGCCACGTGCTGATGGCGATGCACCGCGTCCACGACCAGCACTGTTGTCTCTAGACACAGAGCCTGCTTGCCCTCTTTTTTTGGCTCCTGACTGTCTGCCTCTCCTTGTTTGCCTTCCAGACACATTCTAATGGCCTGCAGGGAAATGGGAAAAGCAGCAATACAGGCTAAGTTAAGGTGTAATATGGTCAGGAGGCACACTCCGCCCGCTGTAAGTGCCGCAAAATCCTGTTTGTGTAACACACCAGGAAAAAGCAGCCATACAGGCTAAGTTAAGGTGTAATATGGTCAGGAGGTACACTGCGCCCGCTGTAAGTGCCGTAAAATCCTGTTTGTGTAACACACCAGGAAAAAGCAGCAATACAGGCTAAGTTAAGGTGTAATATGGTCAGGAGGCACACTCCGCCCGCTGTAAGTGCCGCAAAATCCTGTTTGTGTAACACACCAGGAAAAAGCAGCAATACAGGCTAAGTTAAGGTGTAATATGGTCAGGAGGTACACTCCGCCCGCTGTAAGTGCCGCAAAATCCTGTTTGTGTAACACACCAGGAAAAAGCAGCAATACAGGCTAAGTTAAGGTGTAATATGGTCAGGAGGCACACTTCGCCCGCTGTAAATGCCGCAAAATCCTGTTTGTGTAACACACCAGGAAAAAGCAGCAATACAGGCTAAGTTAAGGTGTAATATGGTCAGGAGGCACACTCCGCCCGCTGTAAGTGCCGCAAAATCCTGTTTGTGTAACACACCAGGAAAAAAGCAGCAATACAGGCTAACTTCAGGTGTATAATGTGCAGGAGGCTTAGCAACAATGACACTGACACTGTCCCCTGCCTATCCTTCTCTCTCCCTGCACACAAGGTTTATCAAAGTATATGACACTGACACTGTCCCCTGCCTATCCTTCTCTCTCCCTGCACACAAGGTTTAGCAAAGAATATGACACTGACACTGTCCCCTGCCTATCCTTCTCTCTCCCTGCACACAAGGTTTATCAAAGTATATGACACTGGCACTCTCCCTGCCTATCCTTCTCTGTCCCTACACACAAGGTTTAGCAAAGAATAGATATGACACTGTCCCTGCCTATCCTTCACTTTCCCTGCTCCGGAACACACTACACAAGGCCGCCGCGCTGGCGGACTTTTATAGTGTGGGGCGTGTACTAAACCCCCTCAGCTATAATTGGCCACAGGCATCCTGCCTGTGGCCAATCATTGCTCTCCTCGCTGCCGGCGCTGTGATTGGCCAAGCATGCAGGGTCACAGTGCATGCTTGGCCAATCACAGCGCCGGGATTACACTGCAATGGCGCAGTGTATTGTGGGCCGTTCGCGTCACTCGAATTTGGTGCGAACGGCCCAAATTGTTCGTTGTTCGCCGAACGCTGCGAACAGCCGATGTTCGAGTCGAACCTATGTTCGACTCGAACACCGAGCTCATCCCTATTGTCAGTACCAGGAAACCAGCCCTAGAAACACTATGCAGCCAGCTTATACTACATTTACACATGTAGAAACAGCAAGGCTGACTAATGATGAAAAACAGGATTTTTTACTCACCGTAAAGTCCATGGACCGACACAGCTTCTCTATTGACAAAGTGGGTATTATCCGTTAATTAGGAGTGACTAGGCAGAAAAACTTGTAAAAAGTGTTGCATCACACCTTCTACAGTCCCGCCCAGGGGGCGGACCCCCCGGGTATATGCTCTCAGTCTGCATATCGCAGATCAGTTCGTCAAAAAGCAGTACAAACTTAAAAGGAGGGGTGGGTGCTGTGTCGGTCCATGGACTCAGAGAAAAGGATTTTACGGTGAGTAAAAAATCCTATTTACTCTTTCGTCCATGGACCGACACAGCTTCTCTATTGACAAAGTGGGACGACCCAAAGCAGTGTCAGAGAAAAAACGAGGGGTGGTAACAGCATAAAATAAACTTCACCCCAAACACAAAACAGCACTCCTCCAACGGAGGATCTGCAACTCTAAACAGCCGCTTGTAAAACCTTGCGGCCGAAAAGAGGCATCCGAAGATGCACCTACATCAACTTTGTAGAATTTTGTGAAAGTGTGAGCGGACGACCAAGTCGCCGCTTTACATACTTGGGAAACAGACGCTTGATGTCGGAAAGCCCAAGAGGCACCTCTTGCCCTGGTCGAATGCGCCGTGACCGGAAAGGGGGGCGCTTGACCCTTTAAGGCGTAAGCCTGGATTACTATCTGTCGGATCCACCTAGAGATGGTGGCCGACGAGACCGCTTGGCCCTTCTTGGGACCAGCCACCGAAACAAACAGTGAGTCTGACTTCCGGAACAGGGAAGTAGCAGATAGGTATACTCTCAAAGCTCGGACAACGTCCAAGGAATGCAACGGCGACTCCTTCGACGGCTGAGGACACAAGGATGGAAGTACAATGTCTTCATTGAGATGAAAAGCCGAAACGACTTTTGAAAGGAAGGCTGCGGCCGCAGCACCACCTTATCCTTGTGGAAAACCAAATAGGGAGCCTTGCAGGACAAGGCTGCCAGCTCAGAGACTCGTCTAACTGACGTAACAGCCACCAAAAAGACCACTTTCTGAGAAAGTGTCAACAGGGGAATATCTCTAATATTCTAAAACGGTGCCTTCTGAAGCACCGAGAGGACCAGGTTCAAGTCCCACGGAGGTAACGGGGGACGGACCGGAGGGGCCACATGTCAAACCCCCTGCACAAATGTACTCACGAGAGAGTGAGTCGCCAGGGGTCGCTGAACAAAAGACAGCCAGGGCAGATATCTGTCCCTTAATCGTACTTAGGGCAAGCCTTTGGTCCACCCCATACTGTAAAAACAGCAGGATTCTGGAGTATGGGACCTTGCGATAGCAGGTCCTTCCGTAGTGGTAGGCGCCAGGGGACATCTGCTACCAGACGTACTAGATCGGCGTACCAAGGACGCTGAGGCCAATCTGGAGCGATTAGGATCATTGGAATTCCCTCTGCCTCCACTCTGCGGAGCAGAAGAGGAAGAAGCCTTAAGGTAGGGAAGGCATAGATTAGCCGATACTGACCCCACGATGCCACCAACGCATCCGTTGCGTCTGCCCATGGGTCTCTTGACCAGGCCACAAACCTCAATACCTTCTGATTGAGTCGGGAAGCCAGAAGATTTACGTCTGGTGTGCCCCATCTTTGGCAGAGGAGTTGGAACACCTCCGGGTGTAAGGACCATTCTCCCTGGTCCAGCATCTGGCGGCTCAGGTAGTCCGCCTGCCAGTTCTCCACACCCGGAATGTACACGGCCAACAGTGTCGGTACGCTCTTCTCTGCCCACTTCAGGATGTGAGCAACCTCCGATGCTGCAGCTGAGTTTCCTCCTTGATGATTGACATATGCCACCGCTGTGGCGTTGTCTGACTGGATCCTGACTGGACGCCCTTGCAGCCTCTGAGACCATTTGAAGAGGCACAGCCTGATCGCCCGGATTTCCAGAACATTGATCGGCAGGAGGGCTTCCTCTGGGGTCCAGCGACCTTGCGCCGACTGAACACCCCAGACTCCCCCCCAACCTGTAAGGCTGGCGTCCGTCGTGATCACTATCCAGTAAACCGGAAGAAATTACTTCCCGGCCATTAGAGCCGGTGCTGTCAGCTACCATACCAGGGATCTCCCGACTAGGTGGCTCACTCGGATTTGATAATCCAGAGATGAAGGGCATCTGTTCCATCTGGACAGAACTTCCTTCTGTAACACTCGAGTGTGGTATTGAGCATATGGGACCGCCTTGAAGGAGGCTACCGTGAGGCCCAACACTCGCATGCAAAAACGGAGTGACGACCAATTCCTGGAAGTCAGCTGCCGTACTGCAGCCCGGAGGGTCTGCAACTTCTCCACAGGAAGGAATACCTATGCCTCTGAGGAATCCAGAATCAACCCCAGGTACACTAGGCGTTGAGTGGGCACCAATACTGACTTTTGCGTGTTTAGTATCCAACCACAGTCTCGAAGAGTCTGACAGGTAATGGACACGCTTACCTCTAATTCTGAGCTTGAAGGGGCCTTCAGCAGAAGGTCATCCAAGTAGCCTGTGATAGCGATACCCCGCTGTCTTAGAAGTGCCAGAATCAGAGCGAGCACCTTGGTGAACGTCCTGGGTGCTGAGGCAAGGCCCAACGGGAGGGCCACAAACTGGTAGTGATCCTTCCCGATAGCAAATCTCAGAAACCTCTGGTGTCTGGAGTATATGGGGACATGCAGGTATGCGTTCTTGATGTCCAAGGAGGCCAGAAAGTCCTCCGGATGGAGAGCCGTGACTACAGATCGAACCGACTCCATCCGAAATCTTTGTACCTTCACAAAGCAATTGAGGGCTCCGAGATCCAAGCTTGGACGAACCCCCTCCTTCTTCGGCACAATGAACAGATTTAAGTAAAAACCCTGTTCCAGTTCTGGAACTGAAATAACTACCCCGCGTTCCAGTTGACCCTGGACCGCCCCATACAGGGCCTCCCGACGGGTCGGTAGTAGCTGGAGATTGGAGGTGTTGAATCTGTCCGGTGGACAAGAGAGAAACTGAGGAGATTACTTCGCAAACCCACCTGTCGGAGATTAGAGCTGTCCACTGAGTCGCGAATTTGCGAAGACGTCCCCCCACCCGAGAGCTGGGTGGGGGTGGACCTTCATGCGGACGCAAATTTGTCCGCAGGCTTATTGGGTATGCGGGACCAAGGATGCTTTTGTCCTTGGGCAGGCGCTTTATCAGCCTGGGGTCTTTTCCCTGTCGCCCTAGGGGGACGAAAAAAACGCTTGTGTGCAGTAAAGGAGGGCCCTTGCCCTTGGCGTGGCCCCTTACCCTTGCTAATTTGGGGAAGCAAAGTGCTTTTACTTCCTGTAGCATCCTTGATGATGTCATCCAGAGAAGCCCCAAAAAGTCTGTCGCCCTTAAAAGGCAGATCCAACAGGGCTTTCTTGGAAGTCTGGTCCGCAGACCAGCCTTTTAGCCAGATCAGGCGGCGTATTGCTACTGCATAAACCAAAGTTTTAGACAGCAGGGGAATAGTATTCATGTCTGACTCGCAGACAAACCTAAGGCCCTGGACCAACAGGTCGGCCAATGTTATCTCATCAGGAGGAGCATCTCGCTCCTTAACCCCTGGAGTAGCAATCTTGCCCATTCAGTAAGTGTGTGAGACACTAGGGCCCCCGCCAATGCCGGGCGTACTGCCGAGCCTACCACTGAGTATAGGTAGCAAGCGAGTGCTTCAGCCTTCTTATCCACAGGGTCCTTGAAAACAGGAGCCCCTTCTACAGGAATTGTGGTGGCTCTATTAAGTCTGGACAACTGGAGGGTCCACTATAGGGGGAGAGGTCCATTTCTTCAGAAAACTCTCCTCAAAGGGGTACCGTAACGCAAACCTCTTTGGGGCTGTAAAGACCCTCAGTGGGTTCTCCCATTCCTTGTATAAGAGTTTATCAAAAGACACACAAGGGAACACCTTAGCAGTGCGGGCAGGTCTATGAAACCCAAGTGGACCGGAGTCTCTGCTGCTTCTGCAGTATTTTCCAATTTTAGCATATCCCGCACTGCAGTAATAAGGTCAGATACCAAAGGCATCTCGCGTACTGACCTGGACTTGGAGTCATCCTCACTGGTGCGTCAGAATCTGGGCCCGGAGCCGTAGCTGGACCTGGTCCTGCATCAGAATTATCCCCAGAAGCTTGCAGGGGACGGGGCGTTTACTACCCCCTGTATTCCTGTGTGCTGCTTCCACCCTGGCAGCAAACGCCTCTAGGATTGCCGACATAGCGTTCATAGACACCTCAGGGGCACCAGCTGCTAAATCTGGTGTTTCAGGGGAGAAGACATCTGGCTCAGATGCCATGCTGACCACACGCTGACACCCACCGGGCTCCAGGCAAGATATCAATAGGCCACCCTCCTGCGCTGCAGAGATGCTGGGTTACCCAGAGGACTCACCACCCTGGACCGGTACTGCTATGCTGCCATGTGCTGCGCCTGTGATGCTGTCCCACTGCTGCTGTGTCAGTCTGCTTCTTTTATCAGCACTTCCTGTGTGAATTTTCGCGCCAGTGTAATGCACCCTAGAGGCCGGAGGCTCTCGCAAAATGGTTGCCAAAAACGTCTGTATGGAAGATAATGTGGGCTCTAAGAAAATGGCCGCCGACCGAAGATAGAGGTCAAGCAGCCATAGCCCACAAAAAGATGGCCGCCGAACGGCAATATATGCATACAGAGTGGACAAACATGGCCGCCGATCAGCTGATAGGGGCCAGTGGGTGTGGCCGAACCACAGGAAGATGGCCGCCGGGCAGTCACAAGAGGCCGAACTCGGCATGGACCACCTCAAAATGCCCGCCGACAGCATGGAGGAGGAAGCACACAAACACAGGTAAGCAGAAATGACATTTCTTTTAAATGTTAGTTACAGCCAGCCCCGCTCCAGTGGAACCCCCTAGGTGACCCCCAGCACCCAGCAACCTTTAGCTAGAAGCCCTGGGAGGAGGGAAAGGCAGGGAGAGAGGGAAGAAAGGGGCCACAACCACTTACTTGATCTCTCCAGGAATGTCCAGCTAAATCACCCAGCCGAGGCAGGGGAGTTTTACTTACCTATCCTGCATGTATTATGCTGGAAGACATTCCAAACAGATCATCGTCCGCGCACGGAAGGTGACTGTTGGCCAGGCATGCTGTGATTGGACCCAAAAGGGACGATCATATGTATGCCCTGGAGCGTGACGCTCACCGGACAGGCTGCTGCGACTCGGCCGTAAGGTCAGCCGAAGCTGAGCGGTCCGATGCAAGCCTTGGAGCGTAAGCTCACCGGCCAGGCTGCTGCGACTCGGCCGTAAGGTCAGCCGAAGCTGAGCGGTCCGATGCAGGCCCTGGAGCGTAGGCTCACCGGCCACCCGTGGAGCGACGGGCATGTCGTGGAAAACCCAGCGCGTAGCTAGGGTCGGCACACGCTCGATGGCCGAAACTGGGGAGACTACAAGGATCGAGGATCCAGCCTGTCACCCAGTCGGCAGTTGATCGAAGATCGCAGGAAACAACAAATGTAGCAAAAATATATATATATATATATATATATATATATATATATATATCTTTTTCCCCGGACCAATGGGCCCGAAGGGAGCCATGTCCTACTCCTTGCTAGACAGAAAAAAACTGATCTGCGATATGCAGACTGAAAGGATATACCCGGGGGGTCCGCCCCCTGGGCGGGACTGTAGAAGGTGTGATGCAACACTTTTTACAAGTTTTTCTGCCTAGTCACTCCTAATTAACGGATAATACCCACTTTGTCAATAGAGAAGCTGTGTCGGTCCATGGACGAAAGAGTAAGAAGCATTTCATTCAAAAATAAATAGTGCACATCATTCAGATAGGGTTTACATCTACTTGATGCTATATACAACTTTGCAAAGCATTTACCTGTTACAGTGAACAGCCGTAGACATTCAGAAATCTGAGCATACACCAGACAGTTATAATTAACCAGGCGGAAATATACTACATTTGCTAGATGTTTAGGAATTAGTTGCAGCTCTAACAGTGATCACAGCATTGTGCCAGAAAACTATTAGTTCATAGGGGTTTGATTTACTAAAACTGGACAGTGCAAAATTTGGTGCACCTGTACATGGTAGCCAATCAGCTTCTAACTTCAGCTTGTTTGATTAAGCTTTGACATAAAAGACCTGGAAGCACAATATCAGTTTTAAAATTAATATGAATGAAGACTTTTATTTTAAGAATCTTGAATACACAACACATGCTGCCAAATAGCAGTTTTTTTTTTTTTTTATAAAAAAAAAAAAAGAAAAAAAAAAGCAGCATGTAAGTAATCAGAAAATCTTAGAATTATATTGGTAAAAAAAAAAGACATACCTCTTGGGTGGGGCTGTGAATCCTTGTACATAGACCACATAATAGCAGCATGCCAGGCATCACAACAGGTTCGCAATAAAGAAAAAGTAATCCGGGCCAGATGAAAACACTTGAATTATATAGAGGATGCAAGATCAAATTACATTATGCTCTCTTGGTTACTGGCGCAAGACATTGTGCTGGCGATACTAAGAAAAATTGCACAGCTCCATTTCCATTAGCTGAAAGGATGTGCTGCCCTGCAGATAAAGTAGCTCATGTCTTTTTATCGAGATAGGCACCGAAGGAGCTCTGAGGTTGCCCTGCAGTAATATGCAGTAAACAAATAGATAATCTCATCAAATGTTAAAAGCAGAGTGGCTGTGACAACACACAAATCAGGAAAGAGAATTGGAAACTGGAACTGCTGCCTGATATGAAATTAAGTTTTAAAAAAACATATTGCGCAATCGATTTTCCAGGACATGAAGTCTTATGCCTTGCCTTTTTTTCTAGAATGACATGCAAAAAGTACTCCATTGCTACCTGAAAATAATTGTTACATCCCTTTGTAAATTATGGAGATCGGTTTCTTCATTGTAGTGACAAAGTAACAAAATTCAATTAACACAAACATTGACTAAAATTTGCACCCACATTTACTGGCAAAGTAATCGTGGTAAAAATGAGTGACTTCACTAAAATGGAACCGAGTTAGGAATACATTAAAGAGCATCAAGATAACCAACTGCAATTACTCAGAAACATGACAGGGCCCCCCTGAGGAAGTCATGTGACTGTGACATAACGCGTAAGACGGATCAGACAGACACTGGCTTGAAGTGACATATCAGGAAATCGCCCTGGTGTTTTCTCATGGAGTTTATGATGTTTTAACCAAGTACTTTTTAAATGTGAGTGAATTTTTACCTAGTAAATTGTGCTTTATTGAAATTACTTTACTATGGGATCCTTTTACATTTTTATATTTAACACATGGGTGAGGTATATGGGCCGCATGAATAATTAAGCGATTTAAAAAAGGACCTCACCCTCTACTACCTGGAACCATCACTGACTCCACCAAGGGGGACCCTAGTAGACAGGAGGCGTTTAAAGTGGTAGTAAACCCTCCGGTACAATCTCTACAATTTAAATATTCTTAAAGACCATCTAGTTCTACTTCGATTGATCGCTATATGTATATCTACATTACTAGCCTTACTGTATAAACTGTTGATCTTGTGGAGTGTATTTCCTGTAGTAAGCCTGCGCCATTTCGTTTGTGGTCTTCCGCGTCTCATTCAATTACAATTTCCGCCCACAGCACCTTCTTGTCTCTGTAATCCCGTGCGTGCGCAATACGGTCACAATATTCAAGCCTCTTCTACGTGCTAACCATCATGCTCTTGGATGTGCACGAAGCATCGCGGGATGTCGGGGCTGACGTCTACATGAGGAAATGACGCAGCCCCGACATAAAAAAAGAATTTATCCGGCAGAGGCTCTGCCTGCCGGAATGAACGGGGATCCGGCACATGCGCAGTAAACGTCCCCACTCGATAATGCACCGATAACTTTGCAATAAAAACAGGTAAAAAAAAAGAGGCTACCAACAAACGACTTTAAATAATGACATGCACAAATATATGTAAAGTAAAAATTTTGACTATACAACCGCTTTAACCCAAAGAGCACAACAACCCTGATGGTTTAATAAAATGCGAGTGATTAGCATTTTGAAGGTCTAGAGAGCACTGAGGTAGTACTGGATGTATTCATAGAAGCACATCATCTGGTGTGGGGAGACTGAAAGACTATTCTATTAATACACATATTTATTTATTATTCAGTCAATAGTGATGGACACCTAGTACACAGTTGATTTATAGTATTTGTATGGGATACTGACTTATTTTGCACATCGGTATATGGTAGATATGACTTATGATTTAAGCAATCATTTAAATTATAGCTAGCAGTGCAGCACTAGAATTAATATTATTATTATTATTATTATACAGGATATATATAGTGCCAACAGTTTACGTAGCGCTTTACCACAAAGTACAATTGCAATATGTAACAGCACCCCTAATATGAAAGGGGTTAACGCCGTCTAAGACCTTCCCTCTCCTGGACACACATTCACTACCGATCCTCCACAGTCAGGCGACCACTTCCCATAGGAATAATCCTTCCAAAGAACGAGACAACGCTCTGTGTCTTTCCAGAATAGACTGACACTTTATTGCAAAAATAATACAACTTTTATACACACACACACACACACACACACAGAGAAGCTTCGGACCCTCCTCCCTTAATACCCCTCTGACCAGACCCAATTTACATGAGCCAATTAGCTACAGCTGCTGACTCAGACACATGACCTTTCTGTCTTCCAATACACATCTCTTAGACAACAAGTTAGCTAATCCCTTTCTAGTTTAAATGATTATGCATGACCCTTTTGTGTTCCGCCAGCCAGACGGTCTGCTAGAGTCCAATACCTATACTTACAGACTTAATTATCACTATTCACAATAGACAATAGAATGCAATCCCTATAATTACAGGCTTAACTCAAACACGCCACAATAGACAATAGAATGTAATCACACCCCATCACAGCAAGTATTACATAACAGCCCACACACAGTATATACCCCATATATGCCATGTATATACAGTATGGGATATGGCTATCACAGATCATGGTGGGGTTCTCATTCACCCTGGGACCCAAGTGAGACACAGGGTGGTTTACACATAAGAGGCATTGGGGAAGCTGAAGCAAGGGTATCTCATACTTTCTAAGAGCTTCTGGGTTCCCCGGGCCCTCCCGTTACACAATACAATTTAATTTAATTCAGTAGGGATCAGAGAGCCCTGCTCATTAGAGCTTACACTCTAAGAGGGAGGGTCAAGAGGTAATAACTGTGGGGGGGGGGGGCTACAACACCTGTACAAGAAGGAAGGACCGAGGGATTTGGTTGGGAGGTATGATATTACTTTTAATGTTGTTCACATTTGTATCTGTTGCCACTGTTTATTCGCAAGGAACACTTTGGCAGAACAGGTACACACTGCTTGTTTGTTAATTGAAACTAATAGTTAGTTTTTTCCCTACGCAGAACTTTTCTATAGATTTGCAAAGTGGAGGATGAGGAGTAAAGATTTACTATAAAGAAGCTGTAGCTGAACAGTGCTCAAAATAAGGGCATTCCCAAGGACAAATCTCCAATCTCCTGGCCAACGCCTGTAAATCAGGCAATTGTAGACAAGGCTAAGTAATGATCTGTGCTTGAATATGGAGTTACTCTAGGATCTGAAATGCATAACAATTTATTTTAGAATGTCTGACACCACACTACCTTGTATTGCACAACACTTACAAATCATATTCTGTACATCTGGGGCAGCCCCACTCCTAGGAAGGATATTTTTCCCCTGGAGTACCACACTGAAATAGCTTTCAACGATTTTCACTGGGTGGCCCTATTCAAACTCACACAGGCTTTTATCAGAAAGGTCTTCGCCGAGTCCTCTTCAACCTCCACATACCGGTACATTTTATCTACTCATTTATATGGGAAGAGCCATACTCTGTAGGACTTCTGAACGTTGACATGTGTATAGCTCCCCATAGGAATAAGGCCAAAGGTGCACATAAGCAGAATGAAGAGTACCAAAAGGTGTACAGATTCCTTGTAGATACTTTTTCCCATGCAATGTCACACCTTCCAGCACTGGTTTCCTTATCTATTTCATTCACTTTAGGTGTCAAGATCTGTATAAACAAACAATTTGCTGCTTAACAACAATGATCATCACAGCGCTGACATCAATTATTAGTATACAAAGTATAAACTATAAAGTGTATGCCCGTTTCTGGAATTAAATAACTCAAGAACAAAAATAGCTCTCTGTTAGAACAGATTATCACTGTCAGTAGAACATAAAAATAAATTCTGCCAGAGGCACCTCACTTCCTGCATCTTCATTTCCTGTCTTGAATGCTACAACAGGAAGTCAATGTAAATGCCCTTTAGACAAGGTACACCCACCACTGAGGATTTTCCCACCTGGTACAATGTAAAAACTGTAGGCAATTTTCCCTCAGGCAAATAGAGAGCATGCTTTATTACTTTCATACCCTATTCCAAAAAAATATTGGGTTTACAAATACAGTTACTATTTCTAACACTGAAATGTAACCCCAAGGTGTATGTCAGGCCAAAATAGTTTTTCTTCATTTTAGATTAGGCGAGGAATGGTTAGGATTTTACTGCTATCTGGGGCTCTATTAGTAAGCTTTACAACTACTTACATTGTCCTGCTGTAAATAGGATGTTTCTTACTTCCTGGTTTCCTGAGGCACTGGTGACAAAGCTCCATAGCCCCGGCCTCACAGCTGCCCCCCTGGAAAGGCTACAACACCAGTGCCATCCAGGGAGATTTTGTTTTCCCTGTATGCATATACTGCCCACCACCAAGTCCTTCTGTCCTCCTCTCCTGAAAATACAGCTCCCATTTATGTCCTTTGCACCGTTTTCTTACCTATACTGCATGTATTATATAATATTATATATATATATATATATATATATATATATTTTACACACACACACACACACACACATTCTGTGTCGCTTTAACTGACAATTGCGCGTTGTATGGTGTTATACCCAAACAAAATTGACGTCCTTTTTTCCTACAAATAGAGCTTTCTTTTGGTGGTATTTGATCATCGCTGCGTTTTTTTTTTGCGCTATAAACAAAAAACAGAGCGACAATTTAGAAAAAAAAAAAAACAATTTTTACTTTTTGATATAATAAATATCCCCAAAAAAGTAAAAAAAAAAAATTTCTTCATCAGTTTAGGCCAATATATATGCTTTTACATTTATTTTTATTTTTTTTGTAACAAAAATATCGCAATAAGCGTATATTTATTGGTTTGCACAAAAGTTATAGCGTCTACAAAATAGGGGATAGATTCTTTAAATTATTTTTACTAGTAATGACGGCGATCTGGGTTTTTTTTTTTGAAAAATTATTTTTATAGAATTTTTCAGTTTCATTTAAAAGAATAGTAGCCCACGCAGGAGCCGCGATCTGGGATTTTTAGCAGGACTGCGACATTGCGGCGGACAGATCGGACACTTTTTTTGGGACCATTGACATTTATAAAAATGCACTGACTACTGTCTAAAGGTCACTGGCAGGGAAGGGGTTAGCACTAGGGGGCGATCAAGGGGTTAAATGTGTTTCCTCATGTGCGTTTCTAACTGTGGGGGGGGATAGGACTGACTGGAGGAGGAGACAGATCGCTGTTCCCAATTGCTAGGAACAGCAGATCTGTCTTTCCTTCCCTGTCAGAACGGGGATTTGTGCGTTTACATACACAGATCCCTGTTCTGGCTCTTGTGCCAGCGATCGCGGGTGGCCATCGCGGCCACGTGTATCAGGCGCGCCTACCATCGCCTTTAAAAAGGTGTGGCCGTACACTTATGGCAATTTGCGGGAACGTGCCGACCTGCCGCCGTATAATGACGGCGGCTGGTCGGCAAGTGGTTAAGTAAAAGTAGAATTAAACCCTCAGTGTTTTTCAGTTAATTCTTACCACAGCACTTTCATTTTACAACTGTCAAAGCTGCCGGCTCCTGCTCTCTCAGTGCTGCTTCCCTGAACTTCTGGTCTTCACAGGAAAGAGTGAACAGTGGATGGTACAGTCTCAGTCTGTTAGCTTGGAGAATAGAGGGGCAGGTGGAGGGAGAAGCAGGGGGGTGCCTTGCTGACCTAGGCTACTTGGTTATGTGTTTTAAGAGAGACACAACTCTTGTTCTCTCATGCAAGTATAGCGCTTACCACCCTCTCCTCCTTGTCTTTGGCTCCTCGCAGGAAGAGAGGGCACACCCAGCTCTATATGCCCGTACCCTCCTGTGTAAAGAGGTTGAGCGGTGTTCAGAAACAGGTCTCCACAGCCAGGTTCTCCAGAGAATGGCCCTTATCTCCATGCTCAATGAAGACAAGTCTCTATTTCCCCCAATGACTTCAAGGTCCACACCAGCCGTAACTCCAACGTAGAGTTTATTTCTCTTAAAAGACAGTCTCTGATAGGAAAGGTTGGAGAGAGAACAGGACAGCATAAGGTGTGGGAGAGATCCAGGCGCAAACGTAATACACTTCACTGCTTGGCTTCTCAAGCAGACTTAGCCCATTTGGATAGTCTCCCTAGAGAGGGGACTAGCAGCCAGAATGGTACTTTAACTAACCGCACAATCACTACACAAACTGGTTCACTTTGTCTCTGCCACAGACCTGGTGAACTTGGTTTTCAAAGCTTGGCCTCTTTGTAAGGAGAAGACATCCCTCCAGAGAGTTACCGGGCCCGCCCCTTCACTGTGACTTCTCACCAGTCTCTCGGAACGATCCTCCCCCGGCCTCCTCGTCTAAGATGCGGGTCCCCTCGCAAGGCGGCACCCTGAGATTCCTCGATCCTTGATGGGCCCCAGCCAAAGGTGCTGGGCCCAAGGCCTTTAGTTGCAGCCCCAGGGCTAAAGGTGCCTGGGACTGATTCACCGACCACTGCCCCTGGGCCAAAAGGTGCCCAGGGCGGACAGGAACAAACACTCCCTGGGAGTAGGACTCCCGACGCTCGAACCCTACAGGCAGCGTCTGCCCCTTTTATATCCTCTCCCAGCATACACAGCAGGCCAACCACTCCCACTGCATGGTTGCCGAGAGGGGACACACAAGGCACAGCACTGTATCAGCGGTTCAACCCTGGCCCACCATGGCAGCGCCACCTGCAGGCCACAGGGAACGGTACACCAATACTCTTCCTGCAGACAAAATGGTTGATCATGTCCTAACAATTTAGGTGTTTGAGTATAACTACCACTCAAACACTACCCCCTAAATTGAGCACCCCGCTACACAAGTGTAGCACCCTCTAGGTAGGATTTTGTAAGATAGGTACATTTAGGCCTGTTTGTTTTAGGGAGCCCTGCCCAATCCCCAACCTGGATTGGCAGGGGCAGGCCTCTTTAACCACTTACGGACCGCCCGCCGCAGAAATATGTCGCTAATTTGAAGAGGAATACTGTTATGGTAGCAGCTAGCTACCATAACCCAGGTATCCTCTTCTTCAGTGGGCGGTCCACTTCAAAATAAAAATGGTCTTTGCGGCGGATTTGCTGCAAAATCACTTTTATCGACGGCGGGAGAGAGGCCCCTCCCGCCGCTCTCCGATGCCCTCCGCCGATTACCGGAGCCATCGGCAGCGGCGTAGGTGATCCGATCCTGTCCCTGGCTGGGTATTAAGACGAGTGAGGGGGAAGATGGCCCCCACCCGTCTCCATGTCACTGTAGGGCAGAAGCGACGTCAAAACGTCACTTCCGCCCATAACTCTTAAAGGGATATTTTTTATTTATTTTTTTATTGCATTTTAGTCTAAATATGAGATCTGAATTCTTTTTGACCCCAGATCTCATATTCAAGAGGACCTGTCATGATTTTTTATATTACAAGGGATGTTTACATTCCTTGCAAAAGGAATATAAGCAACCCAAAAAAAAGTGTTAAAATAAAAAAAAAAGTTAAATAAGATATAATAAGTGCCCTGCCCCGACGAGCTCACACGCAGAAGCGAACGCATACGTGAGCAGTGTCCGCATATGAAAACTGTGTTTAAACCACACATGTGAGGTATTGCCACGATCATTAGAGCAAGAGCAATAATTCTAGCCCTAGACCTCCTCTAACTCAAAACATGCAACCTGTAGAATTTTTTATACATTGCCTATGGTGATTTTTAAGGGTAAAAGTTTGTTACCATTCCACGAGCAGGCGCAACTTTGAAGCGTGACATGTTGGATATCAATTTACTCGGCATAAAATTATCTTTCACAATATAAAAAAATTGGGCTAACTTTACTGTTGTCTTATTTTTTAATTAAAAAGTGTTTTTTTTCCCAAAAAAAGTGCGCTTGTAAGACCGCTGCACAAATACGGTGTGACAAAAAGTATTGCAACAACCACCATTTTATTTTCTAGGGTGTTAGAAAAAAATATATATAATTTTAGGGGTTCTAAGTAATTTAATAGCACATTTTTTTTTTAACTTGTAAACACCAAAGAGGCTTGGTCCTTAAGTGGTTAAATACCCAGGGTCAGCCCAGCTGGGGAGTTGTTTTCGGGTGGAAGAGCTGGAGTGAGAGGGTGCGGAGGTTATCGGGGCATTTGGGGGAGCTCCCCAGTCTGGGGGGGGTGACTTGGGCCTGGGCTCGGGTGCAGTCAGGAACGTATTAGGAGATCCTGGACCGGAGGCATAAGAGAGCAAAGAGAAGATAGCTGGAGAGAGCACTGCTAAGAGGCTCCAGGGAGGACAACTGGTCACAGCCAGGAGGGCTGGTGAGTGAGGCACAGTCAGGAGGACTGGGTGCTTGCAGTCTGAGATGGGTGCAGAACCAGACGTGTGGACTGGGGTGAAAGGGGCAGGGCCTGAAGATGGTTACTGGTAGCCGTCGGAAGTAAATCTAGCACCAGAGACTTTCTATTTTGACACACTTTAGGGGCCTGTGGTCCCTGCCTGCAATGGGAAACTGCTAAGGCCTGGCTGAGCCAGTGTCAGGCCTAACCACTTTGTGCTAGCTGTGCCTGAAGTTTAGAAAGGAGTGAAGATTAGAGAGGTGATGTGTAGGAGGAGAAATGGAGTGTATATACTGGACTGTATATTGTTGTCCCCAAGTAAGGGGTACCAATTTTTCCTGGGCATCCCATATTTCCCTTACCCCATCCAAGTTCAATCCCCTCAATAAAACAAAAACAAAAAAAAGCGTATGGACTGTTCTATGTCTGAGTGTCTGAGAGGTGAATGCCGGGTTGGGCAGGGTGGCAGACGATCCAAAATTTCAGCAGCCCCTACGGGGGTAGCCGCTACATTAGGGTGGCTCCATAGGATGTTGCAAAAGATAGGAGTCACCAGGAAACAGGAAAACTGGAGCAGAGATCATGGCACAAGCTTAAACTGGGACAAGGCTTAAAATATGAAGAAGTTGAATACTCAGCAAGTGATTTAAATAAAAGTCTATGCTCTAACTAAGCTTAAAACTACTCACACCCCTCTCCTAGCTCCTATACTAACTACCCTGTAGAAGGAAGATGTTTATATCCAGCTATTCTCAGGGCGCTCCAGTCCAGTCTGGTCACGTGATCTGCTCTCAATGGCAGCTTCAGGGGAGAGGAGGAACAGCCGACAACGAATGACCCATAGTAAGCTTATGAGTGACAGCTGGTCATCACCCAGGCATTGTCAGCAATCTCTCTACTCATCTGAAACTGGAAGCTGGGGAGATCACATAACTGGACTGGAGTTCTCAGAGAATAGGAAAGTACTAGCATTTTCCTTTTACAGGGTAGTTAGTATAGGAGCTAAACGGGGAATGGTTTTCAGCTTAAGCTAGCCATACATGGATTGAAATTTGGCCGGCTCAGCATACACCAGTCGAATTTCGATTCATGTCTACCGATCGACTTCTGTACAACCACCCTGTCTGATTTTAGCTGCTTAATCATAGCTATAGCCTGCAGCGCTGTTCAGTATATTCTGAGGGTTGGGGGTCTTTACGCTGTCAGAATAAAATTGCTTAGTGGGGAGGATTCCCCCATCCATCTCTTTAGTTAAAGCCTGGACTTCCAATTTAAATCAGTTGCTGAAAGTGCTTAAAGAAACAAGGGTTTCATATTACTTGAAACAAACTAATTAGATAAAACAGAAAACCACCAAGGTCACACTAGCCTGGGAAAAAAAAAAATAGCGATTTTGAGTTTATCATTTCTCAGGCAAAATTATTTTTGCAGATAAAGTCAGTTATTTGAAAATTAATTCCATGGCCATTTTTTCTAGCACAAGCATGGTTGCATGTTTGTTCTGTTAGCTTAAAGGGGTTGTAAAGGTTTGTTTTTTATTTTCTAAATAGGTTCCTTTAAAGTGGAGCTCCACCCTAAATAGCAACTTTTGCTATTTGGAACCCTCCCCCCCTCCGGTGTCACAATTGACACCTTTCAGGGGGGAAGGGGGTGAAGATACCTGTCTAAGACAGGTATTTTCACCCACATCCGGGAGTCCTCTCTCCGGGAATCTGCAGGAGTTACGTCACTTCCCGCAGACTTCCCTTGGTGTTCTGGGAGACACTCGGCTCCCAGAACACAGGAGCACCAATCAGAATGGCGCAACGCGACTCGCGCATGCGCCGTAGGGAACCGGGCATGAAGCCGCAGGGCTTCACTTCCTGGTTCCCTCAGCGAGGATGGCGGAGGGAGCAGCAGAGCGACGAGCGATCGCTCGTCCTCTGCTGCGGACGTCGCTGGACTCCAGGACAGGTAAGTGTCCAAATATTAAAAGCCAGCAGCTGCTGTAGCTGTAGCTGCTGGCTTTTAATATTTTTTTTTCCGGCGGAGCTCCGCTTTAAGCTAGTGCATTGTTGCTTCACTTACCTTTTCCTTCGATTTCCCTTCTAAATGTTTTTTTTCTTTGTCTGAATTTCTCACTTCCTGTTTCTCCTCAGTAAGCTGTTCAGTAAGCTGTTCTGGATGACTCCACACCACTCGGATGATGGTGTGAAGTTTAGTGAGGAGAAACAGGAAGTGAGAAATTCAGACAAAGAAAAAAAACCATTTAGAAGGGAAATCGAAGGAAAAGGTAAGTGAACCAACAATGCACTAGCTTAAAGGAACCTATTTAGAAAATAAAAAACAAACCTTTACAACCCCTTTAAGATAAACAAACGACCTACAATAATATGTATTTATGGTGCCTAGAAAATGTTTTGATAGCTCATGCTGTTGCCTGTGTATTTTATGGAAGATCTTCTCTACGAGAGGATAATTTGCTACTGTGTTCAACCCAGGAACTGACTTGTAAACACATTTCCAATTCAGTAGGGATCAGAGAGCCCTGCTCATTAGAGCTTACACTCTAAGAGGGAGGGTCAAGAGGTAATAACTGGGGGGGGGGGGGGGGGGGGCTACAACACCTGTACAAGAAGGAAGGACCGAGGGATTTGGTTGGGAGGTATGATATTACTTTTGATGTTGTTCACATTTGTATCTGTTGCCACTGTTTATTCGCAAGGAACACTTTAGCAGAACAGGTACACACTGCTTGTTTGTTAATTGAAACTAATAGTTAGTTTTTTCCCTACGCAGAACTTTTCTATAGATTTGCAAAGTGGAGGATGAGGAGTAAAGATTTACTATAAAGAAGCTGTAGCTGAACAGTGCTCAAAATAAGGGCATTCCCAAGGACAAATCTCCAATCTTCTGGCCAACGCCTGTAAATCAGGCAATTGTAGACAAGGCTAAGTAATGATCTGTGCTTGAATATGGAGTTACTCTAGGATCTGAAATGTATAACAATTTATTTTAGAATGTCTGACACCACACTACCTTGTATTGCACAACACTTACAAATCATATTCTGTACATCTGGGGCAGCCCCACTCCTAGGAAGGATATTTTTCCCCTGGAGTACCACACTGAAATAGCTTTCAACGATTTTCACTGGGTGGCCCTATTCAAACTCACACAGGCTTTTATCAGAAAGGTCTTCGCCGAGTCCTCTTCAACCTCCACATACCGGTACATTTTATCTACTCATTTATATGGGAAGAGCCATACTCTGTAGGACTTCTGAACGTTGACATGTGTATAGCTCCCCATAGGAATAAGGCCAAAGGTGCACATAAGCAGAATGAAGAGTACCAAAAGGTGTACAGATTCCTTGTAGATAGTGATGTCGCGAACATAAAATTTTCCGTTCGCGAACGGCGAACGCGAACTGCCGCAAATGTTCGCGAACGGGCGAACCCGGCGAACCGCCATAGACTTCAATAGGCAGGCGAATTTTAAAACCCACAGGGACTCTTTCTGGCCACAATAGTGATGGAAAAGTTGTTTCAAGGGGACTAACACCTGGACTGTGGCATGCCGGAGGGGGATCCATGGCAAAACTCCCATGGAAAATTACGTAGTTGACGCAGAGTCGGGTTTTAATCCATAAAGGGCATAAATCACCTAACATTCCTAATGTGTTTGGAATAACGTGCTTTAAAACATCAGGTATGATGTTGTATCGATCAGGTAGTGTAAGGGTTACGCCCGCTTCACAGTGACAGACCAAACTCGGACAGACCAAACTCCCCGTTTAACGCACCGCAAACAACTGCAAACAGTCCATTTGCACAACCGCAAGGCTTTAATGATCAACTTATGATGATCACAAAGAAAATTAATGTTTTTTTTTTATGCAAAATTATCCAGCCGATCGCTTTTGGTCTGTTCACAATGAAGCAACAAACTATCATCTGGGGTGTGCCAACAACGCCATTGCCAACACACTCATAGAGGTGGTCGCTTCATTGTGATACGCAAGCCCCTTCACCACAACAAGGTAATGATCACGAAGGGGAATTGACACAGGTATGTGTTTTTTTGTTTGTTTTTTTTGCAGCCACAGTGCAGCACCAGAGGCCAGAAAAATTAGGCATGTACGCATGCCTGTAAAATTAGGTATTGTTGCAGCCGCTGCTGTAGCAGCGGCCAGAAAAAAATTATGTTTTTCAGGCAGAAAGTGCCCTAAAACATTGCGGCTTGTGGACCATTTTTAGCCCAAGGCAGCTCATCTCATCAGGCCTTTTTTAGTCAAATGTATCGCCCACTGTCAGTCCCTTCGGGATCCATGCCTCATTCATCTTAATAAAGGTGAGGTAATCTAGACTTTTTTGACCTAGGCGACTTCTCTTCTCAGTGACAATACCTCCTGCTGCACTGAAGGTCCTTTCTGAAAGGACACTTGAAGCAGGGCAGGCCAGAAGTTCTATCGCAAATTGAGATAGCTCAGGCCACAGGTCAAGCCTGCACACCCAGTAGTCAAGGGGTTCATCGCTCCTCAGAGTGTCGATATCTGCAGTTAAGG
This sequence comes from Rana muscosa, assembly GCA_029206835.1. Lineage (NCBI taxonomy): Eukaryota > Metazoa > Chordata > Amphibia > Anura > Ranidae > Rana > Rana muscosa. Next base: position 941,565,122 of record CM055118.1, on the reverse strand, counting down.
CGAGGTAGTCTGCTACCTGTCGGTCGAGTCGTTCTCTGAGGGTGGACCCCGAAGGGCTGTGGCGATGCGTAGGACTTAAAAAGCTCCGCATGTCCTCCATCAACAATACGTCTGTAAAGCGTCCTGTCCTTGCCGGCATGGTCGTGGTAGGAGGAGGATTACTTTCACCTCTTCCCCTGTTAGATTCCCGTTGTGCTGTGACATCACCCTTATACGCTGTGTAAAGCATACTTTTTAATTTATTGTGGAACTGCTGCATCCTTTCCGTCTTCCTGTAATTCGGTAACATTTCTGGCACTTTCTGCTTATACCGGGGGTCTAGTAGCGTGGCCACCCAATACAGGTCGTTCTCCTTCAGCCTTTTTATACGAGGGTCCCTCAACAGGCACGACAGCATGAAAGACCCCATTTGCACAAGGTTGGATGCCGAGCTACTCATGTCCTGTTCCTCGTCCTCACTGATCTCACTGAAGGTCTGTTCTTCCCCCCAGCCACGTACAACACCACGGGTACCAGATAGGTGACAACGAGCACCCTGGGATGCCTGCTGTGGTTGGTCTTCCTCCTCCTCCTCAAAGCCACATTCCTCCTCTGACTCCTCTTTCTCAGACTCCTCTTCCAGCGTTGCCGCAGGTCCAGCAAGCGATGCTGATAAGGCTGTTTCTGGTGGTGGTGATGGTGACCACAACTCTTCCTCTTCCTCTTCACGCTCATCTACGGCCTGATCCAGCACTCTTCGCAGGGCACACTCCAGGAAGAAAACAAATGGGATGATGTCGCTGATGGTGCCTTCAGTGCGACTGACTAGGTTTGTCACCTCCTCAAAAGGACGCATGAGCCTACAGGCATTGCGCATGAGCGTCCAGTAACGTGGCAAAAAAATTCCCAGCTGCGCAGAGGCTGTCCTAGCACCCCGGTCATACAAATACTCGTTGACGGCTTTTTCTTGTTGGAGCAGGCGGTCGAACACTAGGAGTGTTGAATTCCAACGTGTCGGGCTGTCGCAAATCAAGCGCCTCACTGGCATGTTGTTTCGCCGCTGGATATCTGAAAAGTGCGCCATGGCTGTGTAGGAACGCCTGAAATGGCCACACACCTTCCTGGCCTGCTTGAGGACATCCTGTAAGTCTGGGTACTTATGCACAAAGCGTTGTACAATCAGATTTAACACATGTGCCATGCACGGCACATGTGTCAACTTGCCCAAATTCAATGCCGCCAACAAATTGCTTCCGTTGTCACACACCACTTTGCCGATCTCCATTTGGTGCGGAGTCAGCCACTGATCCACCTGTGCGTTCAGGGCGGACAGGAGTGCTGGTCCGGTGTGACTCTCTGCTTTCAGGCAAGTCAACCCCAAGACAGCGTGACACTGTCGTATCCGGGATGTGGAATAGCCCCTGGGGAGCTGGGGGGGTGCTGTTGATGTGGAGCAAGACGCAGCAGCAGAAGAGGACTCAGCCGAGGAGGTTATCGAAGAGGATGGAGTAGGAGGAGTAGAGGAGGTGACAGCAGGCCTGCCTGCAAGTCGTGGTGGTGTCACCACCAACTCCTCTGCAGAGCCACGCATTACATGCTTGGCAGCCGTCAGCAGGTTTACCCAATGAGCAGTGTAGGTGATATACCTGCCCTGACCGTGCTTTGCAGACCAGGTATCAGTGGTCAGATGGACCCTTGCCCCAACACTGTGTGCCAGACATGCCATGACTTCCTTTTGCACAATAGAGTACAGGTTGGGGATTGCCTTTTGTGAAAAGAAATTTCGGCCGGGTACCTTCCACTGCGGTGTCCCAATAGCTACAAATTTTTTGAAGGCCTCAGACTCCACCAGCTTGTATGGTAAAAGCTGGCGGGCTAAGAGTTCCGACAAGCCAGCTGTCAGACGCCGGGCAAGGGGGTGACTCTGTGACATTGGCTTCTTACGCTCAAACATGTCCTTGACAGACACCTGACTGTGGGCAGATGAGCAGGAACTGCTCAAGGCGAGAGACGTAGTGTCAGATGGTTGAGAGGGGGCAAGGAGGACAGCAGTGGTTGACGTGGCTGAAGATGCTGGACCAGGAGGAGGATGGTGGCTTTGAGCTTGTGTGCTGCTTGTACTCGTCATCATGTGTTGATCCCATAGGCGTTTGTGATGTGAGATCATGTGCCTTCGCAAAGCAGTTGTACCTAGGTGGGTGTTGGATTTCCCACGACTCAGTTTCTTTTGGCACAGGTTGCAAATGGCATCGCTGTTATCAGAGGCAGACACACAAAAAAAATGCCACACTGCTGAGCTTTGCAATGGCGGCATTCTGGTGGTGGCAACAGCATGCGTTGATTGGCGTGCTGTCTGGCTGACCCCGGGTGCCGATACATGCTGTCTGACTGTGCCACTAGCTCCTTACGACGACCTACCCCTCCTTCCAACTCGTCTCCTCCTCCTCTCTGTCTCCCCATCTGAACTTTCCCCCTGTTCTTCTTCTCTTCGAGCGGGCACCCACGTGACATCCACATCGTCATCATCAACCGCTTCACTTGTATCTGACAACTCAGCAAAGGAAGCAGCAGCGGGTACAACATCATCATCATCACACCGTACATCCATGTGTGTAATGCTGCCTGACTGAGACATATCCCTTTTATCTACATCCTCTGGCAATAATGTTTGTGCATCACTCATTTCTTCCAACTCATGTGTAAATAACTCCTCTGACAGATCAAGTGAAGCAACTGTGGTGCTAGTGTTGGTGGTGGCGGCAGGCGGGCGAGTGGGAACTTGAGAGGTGCCCAAAGCTGAGCTGGAGAAGGATGATGCGTCAAGGTTCCGAGCGGAAGCTGTAGAAGATTGGCTGTCCTGTGTTAGCCAGTCAACTATGTCCTCAGAACTTTTCGAGTTCAGGGTACGTGGCCCCTGAACACTGGGCATTATTCTTGGGCCAAAGGGAACCACAGCACCACGACCACGACAGCCCCTGCGGGGTGGCCTGCCTCTGCCTGTCATTTTTTTTAGATTAGTTTAGTTGTACTATGCGTGCAAGCTACTGTGACACCAGATATGAGTGGCACTGTGCACTGGCAGACGTTGGCACAGTAGACACTGTAGGTCTGACACACACGCTGGCAGGCAACTGACTGCTCATCTACTGCAGTCAAAACTGTTGTGGTTTTTTTTATGTAAGCTACTGTGCCGGGGAAAAAAAACAAGCAGACTGGTGTTTTACCAGCCCTAAAAAGGGCTTTTTGGGGTGCTGTCAGGACGCTGTGCTTACAGCAGAGATCAGATGAGTCTTTCAGGAGTGGAGTGAACACTGAATACACTTGCCTATAGCTTTCCCTATAAAATCAGCAGCAGCTAAACTGTCCCTCCTCTGGCTAACACTGCAGCTTAAGTACAGACTGAATCTAAAATAGATGCTGTCCAGGAAAAAACAAAAAAGCAGACTGGTGTTTTACCAGCCCTAAAAAGGGCTTTTTGGGGTGCTGTCAGGACGCTGTGCTTACAGCACAGATCAGATGAGTCTTTCAGGAGTGGAGTGAACACTGAATACACTGGCCTAGCCTAGCTTTCCCTATAAAATCAGCAGCAGCTAAACTGTCCCTCCTCTGGCTAACACTGTAGCTTAAGTTTAGACTGAATCTAAAATAGATGCTGTCCAGAAAAAAAAACAAGCAGACTGGTGTTTTACCAGCCCTAAAAAGGGCTTTTTGGGGTGCTGTCAGGACGCTGTGCTTACAGCAGAGATCAGATGAGTCTTTCAGGAGTGGAGTGAACACTGAATACACTGGCCTAGCCTAGCTTTCCCTATAAAATCAGCAGCAGCTAAACTGTCCCTCCTCTGGCTAACACTGTAGCTTAAGTTCAGACTGAATCTAAAATAGATGCTGTCCAGGAAAAAACAAAAAAGCAGACTGGTGTTTTACCAGCCCTAAAAAGGGCTTTTTGGGGTGCTGTCAGGACGCTGTGCTTACAGCAGAGATCAGATGAGTCTTTCAGGAGTGGAGTGAACACTGAATACACTGGCCTAGCCTAGCTTTCCCTATAAAATCAGCAGCAGCTAAACTGTCCCTCCTCTGGCTAACACTGTAGCTTAAGTTCAGACTGAATCTAAAATAGATGCTGTCCAGAAAAAAAAACAAGCAGACTGGTGTTTTACCAGCCCTAAAAAGGGCTTTTTGGGGTGCTGTCAGGACGCTGTGCTTACAGCAGAGATCAGATGAGTCTTTCAGGAGTGGAGTGAACACTGAATACACTTGCCTATAGCTTTCCCTATAAAATCAGCAGCAGTTAAACTGTCCCTCCTCTGGCTAACACTGTAGCTTAAGTTCAGACTGAATCTAAAATAGATGCTGTCCAGGAAAAAAAAAAGCAGACTGGTGTTTTACCAGCCCTAAAAAGGGCTTTTTGGGGTGCTGTCAGGACGCTGTGCTTACAGCAGAGATCAGATGAGTCTTTCAGGAGTGGAGTGAACACTGAATACACTGGCCTAGCCTAGCTTTCCCTATAAAATCAGCAGCAGCTAAACTGTCCCTCCTCTGGCTAACACTGCAGCTTAAAGGGGTTGCTCCACCGGAAAAAAAAAATTTCAAGCCAGCAGCTACAGCTACAGCAGCTGCTGGCTTTTAATATTTGGACACTTACCTGTCCTGGAGTCCAGCGACGTCCGCAGCAGAGGACGAGCGACCGCTCGTCGCTCTGCTGCTCCCTCCGCCATCCTCGCTGAGGGAACCAGGAAGTGAAGCCCTGCGGCTTCATGCCCGGTTCCCTACGGCGCATGCGCGAGTCGCGCTGCGCCGTTCTGATTGGTGCTCCTGTGTTCTGGGAGCCGAGTGTCTCCCAGAACACCAAGGGAAGTCTGCGGGAAGTGACGTAACTCCCGCAGATTCCCGGAGACAGGACTCCCGGATGTGGGTGAAAATACCTGTCTTAGACAGGTATCTTCACCCCCCTCCCCCCTGAAAGGTGTCAATTGTGACACCGGAGGGGGGGAGGGTTCCAAATAGCAAAAGTTGCTATTTAGGGTGGAGCTCCACTTTAAGTACAGACTGAATCTAAAATAGATGCTGTCCAGGAAAAAAAAAAAAGCAGACTGGTGTTTTACCAGCCCTAAAAAGGGCTTTTTGGGGTGCTGTCAGGACGCTGTGCTTACAGCAGAGATCAGATGAGTCTTTCAGGAGTGGAGTGAACACTGAATACACTTGCCTAGCCTAGCTTTCCCTATAAAATAAGCAGCAGCTAAACTGTCCCTCCTCTCGCTAAGATTGCAGCTTGAGAATGAATCTAAAATGGATGCTGTCCAGGAGGTGGGAGGGTCTGGGAGGGAGGGTATGCTGCTGATTGGCTGGAATGTGTCTGCTGACTGTGAGGTACAGGGTCAAAGTTTGCTCAATGATAATGAATAGGGGGCGGACCGAACATCGCATATGTTCGCCGGCCGCGGCGAACAAGCTATGTTCTCCGGGAACTGTTCGCCGGAGAATAGTTCTGTACATCTCTACTTGTAGATACTTTTTCCCATGCAATGTCACACCTTCCAGCACTGGTTTCCTTATCTATTTCATTCACTTTAGGTGTCAAGATCTGTATAAACAAACAATTTGCTGCTTAACAACAATGATCATCACAGCGCTGACATCAATTATTAGTATACAAAGTATAAACTATAAAGTGTATGCCCGTTTCTGGAATTAAATAACTCAAGAACAAAAATAGCTCTCTGTTAGAACAGATTATCAGTAGAACATAAAAATAAATTCTGCCAGAGGCACCTCACTTCCTGCATCTTCATTTCCTGTCTTGAATGCTACAACAGGAAGTCAATGTAAATGCCCTTTAGACAAGGTACACCCACCACTGAGGATTTTCCCACCTGGTACAATGTAAAAACTGTAGGCAATTTTCCCTCAGGCAAATAGAGAGCATGCTTTATTACTTTCATACCCTATTCCAAAAAAATATTGGGTTTACAAATACAGTTACTATTTCTAACACTGAAATGTAACCCCAAGGTGTATGTCAGGCCAAAATAGTTTTTCTTCATTTTAGATTAGGAATGGTTAGGATTTTACTGCTATCTGGGGCTCTATTAGTAAGCTTTACAACTACTTACATTGTCCTGCTGTAAATAGGATGTTTCTTACTTCCTGGTTTCCTGAGGCACTGGTGACAAAGCTCCATAGCCCCGGCCTCACAGCTGCCCCCCTGGAAAGGCTACAACACCAGTGCCATCCAGGGAGATTTTGTTTTCCCTGTATGCATATACTGCCCACCACCAAGTCCTTCTGTCCTCCTCTCCTGAAAATACAGCTCCCATTTATGTCCTTTGCACCGTTTTCTTACCTATACTGCATGTATTATATAATATTATATATATATATATATATATATATATATATTTTACACACACACACACACACACACATTCTGTGCCGCTTTAACTGACAATTGCGCGGTTGTATGGCGTTATACCCAAACAAAATTGACGTCCTTTTTTCCTATAAATAGAGCTTTCTTTTGGTGGTATTTGATCATCGCTGCGTTTTTTTTTTTTTTTGCGCTATAAACAAAAAACAGAGCGACAATTTAGAAAAAAAAAAAAATATTTTACTTTTTGATATAATAAATATCCCCAAAAAAGTAAAAAAACAAAAAAATTTCTTCATCAGTTTAGGCCGATATATATGCTTTTACATTTATTCTTATTTTTTTGTAACAAAAATATCGCAATAAGCGTATATTTATTGGTTTGCACAAAAGTTATAGCGTCTACAAAATAGGGGATAGATTCTTTAAATTATTTTTACTAGTAATGACGGCGATCTGGGTTTTTTTTTTTTTTTTTTAAATAATTTTTATAGAATTTTTCCGTTTCATTCAAAACAATAGTAGCCCACGCAGGGGCCGCGATCTGGGATTTTTAGCAGGACTGCGACATTGCGGCGGACAGATCGGACACTTTTTTTTGGGACCATTGACATTTATAAAAATGCACTGACTACTGTCTAAAGGTCACTGGCAGGGAAGGGGTTAGCACTAGGGGGCGATCAAGGGGTTAAATGTGTTTCCTCATGTGCGTTTCTAACTGTGGGGGGGGGGATAGGACTGACTGGAGGAGGAGACAGATCGCTGTTCCCAATTGCTAGGAACAGCAGATCTGTCTTTCCTTCCCTGTCAGAACGGGGATTTGTGCGTTTACATACACAGATCCCCGTTCTGGCTCTTGTGCCAGCGATCGCGGGTGGCCATCGCGGCCACGTGTATCAGGCGCGCCTACCATCGCCTTTAAAAAGGTGTGGCCGTACACTTATGGCAATTTGCGGGAACGTGCCGACCTGCCGCCGTATAATGACGGCGGCTGGTCGGCAAGTGGTTAAGCAAAAGTAGAATTAAACCCTCAGTGTTTTTCAGTTAATTCTTACCACAGCACTTTCATTTTACAACTGTCAAAGCTGCCGGCTCCTGCTCTCTCAGTGCTGCTTCCCTGAACTTCTGGTCTTCACAGGAAAGAGTGAACAGTGGATGGTACAGTCTCAGTCTGTTAGCTTGGAGAATAGAGGGGCAGGTGGAGGGAGAAGCAGGGGGGTGCCTTGCTGACCTAGGCTACTTGGTTATGTGTTTTAAGAGAGACACAACTCTTGTTCTCTCATGCAAGTATAGCGCTTACCACCCTCTCCTCCTTGTCTTTGGCTCCTCGCAGGAAGAGAGGGCACACCCAGCTCTATATGCCCGTACCCTCCTGTGTAAAGAGGTTGAGCGGTGTTCAGAAACAGGTCTCCACAGCCAGGTTCTCCAGAGAATGGCCCTTATCTCCATGCTCAATGAAGACAAGTCTCTATTTCCCCCAATGACTTCAAGGTCCACACCAGCCGTAACTCCAACGTAGAGTTTATTTCTCTTAAAAGACAGTCTCTGATAGGAAAGGTTGGAGAGAGAACAGGACAGCATAAGGTGTGGGAGAGATCCAGGCGCAAACGTAATACACTTCACTGCTTGGCTTCTCAAGCAGACTTAGCCCATTTGGATAGTCTCCCTAGATAGGGACTAGCAGCCAGAATGGTACTTTAACTAACCGCACAATCACTACACAAACTGGTTCACTTTGTCTCTGCCACAGACCTGGTGAACTTGGTTTTCAAAGCTTGGCCTCTTTGTAAGGAGAAGACATCCCTCCAGAGAGTTACCGGGCCCGCTCCTTCACTGTGACTTCTCACCAGTCTCTCGGAACGGTCCTCCCCCGGCCTCCTCGTCTAAGATGCGGGTCCCCTCGCAAGGCGGCACCCTGAGATTCCTCGATCCTTGATGGGCCCCAGCAAAAGGTGCTGGGCCCAAGGCCTTTAGTTGCAGCCCCAGGGCTAAAGGTGCCTGGGACTGATTCACCGACCACTGCCCCTGGGCCAAAAGGTGCCCAGGGCGGACAGGAACAAACACTCCCTGGGAGTAGGACTCCCGACGACCGAACCCTACAGGCAGCGTCTGCCCCTTTTATATCCTCTCCCAGCATACACAGCAGGCCAACCACTCCCACTGCATGGTTGCCGAGAGGGGACACACAAGGCACAGCACTGTATCAGCGGTTCAACCCTGGCCCACCATGGCAGCGCCACCTGCAGGCCACAGGGAACGGTACACCGATACTCTTCCTGCAGACAAAATGGTTGATCATGTCCTAACAATTTAGGTGTTTGAGTATAACTACCACTCAAACACTACCCCCTAAATTGAGCACCCCGCTACACAAGTGTAGCACCCTCTAGGTAGGATTTTGTAAGATAGGTACATTTAGGCCTGTTTGTTTTAGGGAGCCCTGCCCAATCCCCAACCTGGATTGGCAGGGGCAGGCCTCTTTAACCACTTACGGACCGCCCGCCGCAGAAATATGTCGCTAATTTGAAGAGGAATACTGTTATGGTAGCAGCTAGCTACCATAACCCAGGTATCCTCTTCTTCAGTGGGCGGTCCACTTCAAAATAAAAATGGTCTTTGCGGCGGATTTGCTGCAAAATCACTTTTATCGACGGCGGGAGAGAGGCCCCTCCCGCCGCTCTCCGATGCCCTCCGCCGATTACCGGAGCCATCGGCAGCGGCGTAGGTGATCCGATCCTGTCCCTGGCTGGGTATTAAGACGAGTGAGGGGGAAGATGGCCCCCACCCGTCTCCATGTCACTGTAGGGCAGAAGCGACGTCAAAACGTCACTTCCGCCCATAACTCTTAAAGGGATATTTTTTATTTATTTTTTTATTGCATTTTAGTCTAAATATGAGATCTGAATTCTTTTTGACCCCAGATCTCATATTCAAGAGGACCTGTCATGATTTTTTATATTACAAGGGATGTTTACATTCCTTGCAAAAGGAATATAAGCGACCCAAAAAAAAGTGTTAAAATAAAAAAAAAGTTAAATAAGATATAATAAGTGCCCTGCCCCGACGAGCTCACACGCAGAAGCGAACGCATACGTGAGCAGTGTCCGCATATGAAAACTGTGTTTAAACCACACATGTGAGGTATTGCCACGATCATTAGAGCAAGAGCAATAATTCTAGCCCTAGACCTCCTCTAACTCAAAACATGCAACCTGTAGAATTTTTTAAACGTTGCCTATGGTGATTTTTAAGGGTAAAAGTTTGTTACCATTCCACGAGCAGGCGCAACTTTGAAGCGTGACATGTTGGATATCAATTTACTCGGCATAAAATTATCTTTCACGATATAAAAAAATTGGGCTAACTTTACTGTTGTCTTATTTTTTAATTAAAAAGTGTTTTTTTCCCAAAAAAAGTGCGCTTGTAAGACCGCTGCACAAATACGGTGTGACAAAAAGTATTGCAACAACCACCATTTTATTTTCTAGGGTGTTAGAAAAAAATATATATAATTTTAGGGGTTCTAAGTAATTTAATAGCACATTTTTTTTTTAACTTGTAAACACCAAAGAGGCTTGGTCCTTAAGTGGTTAAATACCCAGGGTCAGCCCAGCTGGGGAGTTGTTTTCGGGTGGAAGAGCTGGAGTGAGAGGGTGCGGAGGTTATCGGGGCCTTTGGGGGAGCTCCCTAGTCTGGGGGGGGTGACTTGGGCCTGGGCTCGGGTGCAGTCAGGAACGTATTAGGAGATCCTGGACCGGAGGCATAAGAGAGCAAAGAGAAGATAGCTGGAGAGAGCACTGCTAAGAGGCTCCAGGGAGGACAACTGGTCACAGCCAGGAGGGCTGGTGAGTGAGGCACAGTCAGGAGGACTGGGTGCTTGCAGTCTGAGATGGGTGCAGAACCAGACGTGTGGACTGGGGTGAAAGGGGCAGGGCCTGAAGATGGTTACTGGTAGCCGTCGGAAGTAAATCTAGCACCAGAGACTTTCTATTTTGACACACTTTAGGGGCCTGTGGTCCCTGCCTGCAATGGGAAACTGCTAAGGCCTGGCTGAGCCAGTGTCAGGCCTAACCACTTTGTGCTAGCTGTGCCTGAAGTTTAGAAAGGAGTGAAGATTAGAGAGGTGATGTGTAGGAGGAGAAATGGAGTGTATATACTGGACTGTATATTGTTGTCCCCAAGTAAGGGGTACCAATTTTTCCTGGGCATCCCATATTTCCCTTACCCCATCCAAGTTCAATCCCCTCAATAAAACAAAAACCAAAAAAAGCGTATGGACTGTTCTATGTCTGAGTGTCTGAGAGGTGAATGCCGGGTTGGGCAGGGTGGCAGACGATCCAAAATTTCAGCAGCCCCTACGGGGGTAGCCGCTACATTAGGGTGGCTCCATAGGATGTTGCAAAAGATAGGAGTCACCAGGAAACAGGAAAACTGGAGCAGAGATCATGGCACAAGCTTAAACTGGGACAAGGCTTAAAATATGAAGAAGTTGAATACTCAGCAAGTGATTTAAATAAAAGTCTATGCTCTAACTAAGCTTAAAACTACTCACACCCCTCTCCTAGCTCCTATACTAACTACCCTGTAGAAGGAAGATGTTTATATCCAGCTATTCTCAGGGCGCTCCAGTCCAGTCTGGTCACGTGATCTGCTCTCAATGGCAGCTTCAGGGGAGAGGAGGAACAGCCGACAACGAATGACCCATAGTAAGCTTATGAGTGACAGCTGGTCATCACCCAGGCATTGTCAGCAATCTCTCTACTCATCTGAAACTGGAAGCTGGGGAGATCACATAACTGGACTGGAGTTCTCAGAGAATAGGAAAGTACTAGCATTTTCCTTTTACAGGGTAGTTAGTATAGGAGCTAAACGGGGAATGGTTTTCAGCTTAAGCTAGCCATACATGGATTGAAATTTGGCCGGCTCAGCATACACCAGTCGAATTTCGATTCATGTCTACCGATCGACTTCTGTACAACCACCCTGTCTGATTTTAGCTGCTTAATCATAGCTATAGCCTGCAGCGCTGTTCAGTATATTCTGAGGGTTGGGGGTCTTTACGCTGTCAGAATAAAATTGCTTAGTGGGGAGGATTCCCCCATCCATCTCTTTAGTTAAAGCCTGGACTTCCAATTTAAATCAGTTGCTGAAAGTGCTTAAAGAAACAAGGGTTTCATATTACTTGAAACAAACTAATTAGATAAAACAGAAAACCACCAAGGTCACACTAGCCTGGGAAAAAAAAAAATAGCGATTTTGAGTTTATCATTTCTCAGGCAAAATTATTTTTGCAGATAAAGTCAGTTATTTGAAAATTAATTCCATGGCCATTTTTTCTAGCACAAGCATGGTTGCATGTTTGTTCTGTTAGCTTAAAGCGGAGCTCCGCCGGAAAAAAAAATATTTAAAGCCAGCAGCTACAGCAGCTGCTGGCTTTTAATATTTGGACACTTACCTGTCCTGGAGTCCAGCGACGTCCGCAGCAGAGGACGAGCGACCGCTCGTCGCTCTGCTGCTCCCTCCGCCATCCTCGCTGAGGGAACCAGGAAGTGAAGCCCTGCGGCTTCATGCCCGGTTCCCTACGGCGCATGCGCGAGTCGCGCTGCGCCGTTCTGATTGGTGCTCCTGTGTTCTGGGAGCCGAGTGTCTCCCAGAACACCAAGGGAAGTCTGCGGGAAGTGACATCACTCCCGCAGATTCCCGGAGAGAGGACTCCCGGATGTGGGTGAAAATACCTGTCTTAGACAGGTATCTTCACCCCCCTCCCCCCTGAAAGGTGTCAATTGTGACACCGGAGGGGGGGAGGGTTCCAAATAGCAAAAGTTGGTATTTAGGGTGGAGCTCCACTTTAAAGGGGTTGTAAAGGTTTGTTTGTTATTTTCTAAATAGGTTCCTTTAAAGTGGAGCTCCACCCTAAATAGCAACTTTTGCTATTTGGAACCCTCCCCCCCTCTGGTGTCACAATTGACACCTTTCAGGGGGGAGGGGGGTGAAGATACCTGTCTAAGACAGGTATTTTCACCCACATCCGGGAGTCCTCTCTCCGGGAATCTGCGGGAGTGACGTCACTTCCCGCAGACTTCCCTTGGTGTTCTGGGAGACACTCGGCTCCCAGAACACAGGAGCACCAATCAGAACGGCGCAGCGCGACTCGCGCATGCGCCGTAGGGAACCAGGCATGAAGCCGCAGGGCTTCACTTCCTGGTTCCCTCAGCGAGGATGGCGGAGGGAGCAGCAGAGCGACGAGCGATCGCTCGTCCTCTGCTGCGGACGTCGCTGGACTCCAGGACAGGTAAGTGTCCAAATATTAAAAGCCAGCAGCTGCTGTAGCTGTAGCTGCTGGCTTTTAATATTTTTTTTTCCGGCGGAGCTCCGCTTTAAGCTAGTGCATTGTTGCTTCACTTACCTTTTCCTTCGATTTCCCTTCTTAATGTTTTTTTTCTTTGTCTGAATTTCTCACTTCCTGTTTCTCCTCAGTAAGCTGTTCAGTAAGCTGTTCTGGATGACTCCACACCACTCGGATGATGGTGTGAAGTTTAGTGAGGAGAAACAGGAAGTGAGAAATTCAGAAAAAGAAAAAAAACCATTTAGAAGGGAAATCGAAGGAAAAGGTAAGTGAAGCAACAATGCACTAGCTTAAAGGAACCTATTTAGAAAATAAAAAACAAACCTTTACAACCCCTTTAAGATAAACAAACGACCTACAATAATATGTATTTATGGTGCCTAGAAAATGTTTTGATAGCTCATGCTGTTGCCTGTGTATTTTATGGAAGATCTTCTCTACGAGAGGATAATTTGCTACTGTGTTCAACCCAGGAACTGACTTGTAAACACATTTCCTACATATCTGATCACTTGCAAGTGTAAATGAACATAGCTATGTACAAGACGGGAGTGCTTGCCACCACTATGAATTTAAATTGTCACTAAAGGCAATTTTTTATTTTTTTTTTGTTAATTTTGGATAGAGGGGAGAGGAATTAGAACCCATGTCAGTTTGTATTGCTGTTTGTGCCCCCATTAGGGAAATTCACTCTATTTGTCCTGTTTACTTTTATCATCGAAGGAGAAAGTAAAAGAAAATCCCACATCAGAACAGTAATAGAGGAGAAATCTTCCAATGGGAACACTAGTTCTGGTGACACACTGGAATTCCCTCACTTTTGAGCAATTTACTCTCACTTCCTGTTTTGGCTATGGAACAGGAAGTGAAGGGAATCTCTGTAATGGAACACAAATGGAAAAAGTTAAATAAATAACGCACGATAGGGGTTATAACTTACTCTATCTAAAATGAAAACAAAGTTTTACCTTTAGTGTACACTTTAAAACTTTGTATGTGCATTGTAATTACCAGTATACACTAGGAATAATTAACCACAACTGGAGCAGCTGTGCATGCATAGTAACCAATCAGCTTTTAGCTTCAGCTTGTTAAGTTAAAGTAGATGTAAAGGCTCAAGATGTTTTAACTTTCATGCATTCTATGCATGAAGCTAAAAAACCTTCTGTGTGTAGCAGCAGCAGCACCCCCTAATACTTACCTGAGCCCAATCTTCCTCCAGCGCTGTGCACAGGAGCCTTGGCTCTCCCTCCTTATTGTCGGAGACAGCAGTGGGAGCCATTGGCTCCCGCTACTGCCAATCACAGCCAATGATGAGAGAGCAGTGGCGGAGCCAAACTTGTGTAAATGGACACACAGCAGTAGCTCAGGAGCAAGTTGCTTGCTATGGGGGCCCTCAGCAGGGGATCCGAGAAGAGGAGGGAGGATCGGGGCTGCTCTGTGCAAAACCATTACACAGAGCAGGTAAGTATAACAGAACAATTTTTATTTTATTTTTTTACCTGCCTTTAATATCACTTTAAACAAAATATTGAAGCTGATTGGTTGCCATGTACAACTGCTCCAGAGTCTGTCTGCTCAAGTTTTTTATACCAAGCAAGACTAAAAAACACTTAATAAGGTTGCATTATAAACAGATATTAATGCATAACAGTGCATGTGTGTGTAAAGACATTTAAAACATAGCAAGTAAAGCTGGCCTTGCATGGGTAATTGCTTTGAAAAATAAAATAAATTACTATATATATATATATATATATATATATATATATATATATAGCGGGGTCTCCTTTAAGACTTCCCGGGACTACATTTCCCAGAGTCCCGTTTGGCACCCAGGGTGCAATGTTACCACCGCAGAGACTTGTGGGAGGGGGATAAAAGGAGGAGGCGTGAACAGCTCGGTCTCTTTTTTGGACACCGCGCGGCTGCTGACTGGTCTTCCTGTGCGGATATGCTGGAGTGCAGGGCCTGAAGCCTGGGGCCTTGCGCAACTTCTGAAGAGCCTTCCACCCCACTGCATATCCTGGGTGACATCTGACTTTGTTTGCTGCGGACATCAGTTGGATCGGGGACCTGATCGTTGCAGACGCTGTGTGCGGAGACACAGCAGGTGGAAGTCCCGGACTGGGATCGCGTCCGGAGTGGTGAGCGAGCACTTGCTCAATTCAATAGGCTGTACTGTGTTTAGGCCTATAGACTGCCTTGGCCCACCGGTCATTTGTTTGCTGTTCCGCTGGAGACCGGTAGCAGGACAGAGTTAAAGGGTCTCCAGCATAGTGTTCCTTGTGGTTACCTACTTTGTGGATTACAATATTGTTCCTGAACGTGCACCACCATTTCAAGTTTGCATGCAAAGAGATCCTAATTTAAAAAAACTGAGTTTAATTCTGTGTCAGGCCTGACCAGGGAGGGGAGATAGAATATTGTTTAGTGCGCCACAGGGCGCGT
Organism: Rana muscosa; assembly: GCA_029206835.1. Lineage (NCBI taxonomy): Eukaryota > Metazoa > Chordata > Amphibia > Anura > Ranidae > Rana > Rana muscosa. Next base: position 941,549,982 of record CM055118.1, on the reverse strand, counting down.
AGATACTAATAGCTGCGTGTGGTGGATTACCGCGCTGTGCTATTAGTATATGCTATATCTATTGCTGCAGGGCTCTGTAGGCAAGTTACCTGTTCTGTTTTAATCTGTGCCCTTTTAAACTAAAGTAAAACCGTTATATTTGCCACTTGTTATCACTGTGTTATCATTGCACATAGTGCTTATATGTTACAAGAGAAGTTGGGGTGTGTGTATACTCAGGTATAGGGATGAGCTTCGTGTTCGAGTCGAACATACGTTCGAATCGAACATCGGCTGTTCGATCGTTCGACGAAGATCGAACGATTTGGGCCATTCGCGCCAAATTCGAGTGACGCGAACGGCCCACAATGCACTACGCCATCGCAGTGTCATCCAGGCGCTGTGATTGGCCAAGCATGCACTGTGACCCCGCATGCTTGGCCAATCACAGCGCCGGCAGCGAGGAGAGCAATGATTGGCCACAGGCAGGATGCCTGTGGCCAATTATTGCTGAGGGTGTTTAGTACACGCCCCACACTATAAAAGGCCGCCAGCACGGCGGCCTAGTGTAGTGTGTTCCGGAGCAGGGAAAGACAAGCATAGGCAGGGACAGTGACATTTATTTCTTTCTTGCTTAACCTGGATTCCTTTAGTTTAGGGAAAGAGAAGGATAGGTAGGGAGAGTGTCAGTTTCTTTCACTGTGCCAGTCCTTGTTTCTAGGGACAAAGAAGGAAAGTGAGGGGAATTCTGCTTGTGCTATAGTGTGCTTTAAAAAAACATTTTTTCTAGGGACAGAAAACTGTAGGTAGGGAGAGTGTCAGTTTCTTTCACTGTGCCAGTCCTTGTTTCTAGGGACAAAGAAGGAAAGTGAGGGGATTTCTCCTTGTGCTATAGTGTGCTTTAAAAAAAACATTTTTTCTAGGGACAGAAAACTGTAGGTAGGGAGAGTGTCAGTTTCTTTCACTGTGCCAGTCCTTGTTTCTAGGGACAAAGAAGGAAAGTGAGGGGAATTCTCCTTGTGCTATAGTGTGCTTTAAAAAAACATTTTTTCTAGGGACAGAAAACTGTAGGTAGGGAGAGTGTCAGTTTCTTTCACTGTGCCAGTCCTTGTTTCTAGGGACAAAGAAGGAAAGTGAGGGGATTTCTCCTTGTGCTATAGTGTGCTTTAAAAAAACATTTTTTCTAGGGACAGAAAACTGTAGGTAGGGAGAGTGTCAGTTTCTTTCACTGTGCCAGTCCTTGTTTCTAGGGACAAAGAAGGAAAGTGAGGGGATTTCTCCTTGTGCTATAGTGTGCTTTAAAAAAACATTTTTTCTAGGGACAGAAAACTGTAGGTAGGGAGAGTGTCAGTTTCTTTCACTGTGCCAGTCCTTGTTTCTAGGGACAAAGAAGGAAAGTGAGGGGATTTCTCCTTGTGCTATAGTGTGCTTTAAAAAAACATTTTTTCTAGGGACAGAAAACTGTAGGTAGGGAGAGTGTCAGTTTCTTTCACTGTGCCAGTCCTTGTTTCTAGGGACAAAGAAGGAAAGTGAGGGGATTTCTCCTTGTGCTATAGTGTGCCAAAGCATTCCTCATCAACCATCTTTGAAATCCTTGTTTTTTGGACAGTCAGGGAAATTGTCGTTGTGCTATTCTGTGCAAAAGCAATAATCCTCAACCATATTTAGAAATCCTTAAGTAAAGGGACAGAGAAGGGCACCTGAAGGTAGCCCTTATTGCTTTTTTCCCATCTCCCTGCAGGCCATCTATTAGAATGTCTGGAAGGCAAACAAGGAGAGGCAGACAGTCAGGAGGCAATAAAAGAGGGCAAGCAGGCTCTGTGTCTGGGGGCAACAGTGCTGGTCGTGGACGCGGTGCATTGTCATCAGCACATGGCCATGGGACACGCTTGTCCTTCTTTTCGGCAGCTGGACATGTTGAGCCACATCATGCCGAAGACTTGGTAGAGTGAATGACCAAGCCCTCCTCCTCCTCCTCATCCTCTCTCACCCAGGCTCAGGGTACTGGCAAAGCAGCTGCCAAAGCGTCCTCTTCCCTGGTATCAATGTCAGACTCATCATCAGTCACTCCTTCCCTAGACCCACCATGTCCTCCTCCTGAGGAGTCCCCCGAACTGTTTGAGCACAGTGTTGGGTACATGCTCCAGGAGGATGCCCAGCGTTTCGAAGGGTCTGATGATGAAACCCAGCTACAGGAAGGCAGTAGCGTGAGAGCAGACAGAGGGGATGCTCAAGAAGGACACCAATCTGGCAGTCATGTTCCAGCAGCTGCAGCATACTGCCAGATTGGCTCCAGTGATGAGGAGGGAGGGGATGATGAGGTCACTGACTCCACGTGGGTGCCTAATAGGAGAGAGGAGGAGGGGGAGGATGAGGAGGAGGCACATCTCCAACGAGGCAGGATGCCCTTTGGTGGCCAGCGTAAGGGCAGTACACCGACGGAATCACACCGCAGAGCTCCGCCTGTGCAGGGCGCTGCCTCTGCCCGTCATTCAAAAAGTTCCTTGGTGTGGGCCTTTTTTGAGGCTAGTGCATCAGATCGCACAGCTGCTGTTTGCAACATATGTCTCAAGCGTATATCGCGTGGCCAAAACATCAGCCGCTTGGGTACCACATGCCTGACCAGACATATGTTGACCTGCCATGCAGCTCGTTGGCAAGCCTACCTCAAAGACCCACACCAAAGAACAAAGCGGACCTCTCCTTGCACCGCATCAGCTGGGATCTCCAACCCCACTATAACTTCAGTCCTCTCTGAAACATGCACTGAGAGGAATGAAGGTGTAGAATTAGGTGTGTCACAGCCAAGTACTTGCGGCCACTCTGCTAGCAGTACACCGACGTCCGATTCTAGCAGGCAAATTTCCCTGCCCCAGCTGCTGGACCGTCGAAAGAAGTTCACTCCCAGCCATCCACATGCCCAGCGGTTGAATGCTAGCTTGGCTAAATTGCTAGCGCTTCAACTGCTGCCTTTTCAGTTGGTAGACTCGGCCCCCTTCCGTGAGTTTGTGCAATGTGCGGTTCCTCAGTGGCAGGTTCCCAAACGCCACTTTTTCTCACGGAAGGCTATTCCGGCTCTCTACCGGCATGTGGAAGGCAATGTCTTGGCCTCGCTGGACAGGGCGGTCAGCGGTAAGGTGCATATTACCGCTGACTCATGGTCCAGCAGGCATGGACAGGGACGTTACCTTTCTTTCACGGCCCATTGGGTCACTCTTTTGGCAGCTGGGAAGGATGCAGGACAAGGTGCAGTAGTGTTGGAGGTTGTTCCACCGCCACGCCTCCAAAATGCTACTACTGGTTGTGACACACCTCTCTCCTCCACCCCCTCCTCCTCTTCTTCCTCCATGGCCTCTTCCTGTGGTTTGTCCTATGAACCAGCGGTGCTCCGTAGCCGTTCACGGGGCTACGCAAGTACGCAGGCAAAAAGATGCCATGCCGTGCTTGCGCTGGTGTGTTTGGGGGACAGAAGCCACACTGGGGCAGAGGTCCTGTCTGCTCTGCAGGGCCAGGCCGAGAGGTGGTTGACGCCACGCCAGCTTAAGCCAGGAATGGTGGTTTGCGACAATGGCACCAACCTCCTCTCCGCCCTCCGACAGGGACAACTGACCCATGTGCCCTGTGTGGCTCACGTCCTTAACCTGGTGGTGCAGCGGTTCTTGGGCAGGTACCCGGGCTTACAGGATGTCCTGAGGCAGGCCAGGAAAGTCTGTGTGCATTTCCGCAGATCTTATAATGCCAGTGCTCGCCTGGCTGAGCTGCAAAAGGAGTTGAACCTGCCCAAGAACCGCCTTATATGTGACATGCCCACCAGGTGGAACTCAACGTTGGCCATGCTGCAGCGGCTGCACACGCAGCAGAGGGCCATCAATGAGTACCTGTGCGACTACGGCACCAGGACAGGGTCAGGGGAGCTTGGTTTTTTTTCTCCACGCCAGTGGGGCATGATCAGGGATGCATGCACTGTCCTGGCACCATTTGAGGAGGCCACGAGGATGGTGAGCAGTGACAGTGCATGCATCAGTGACACTGTACCTCTTGTCCACCTGTTGGAGCACACGCTGCGTGGAATAATGGACAGGGCACTTGAGGCAGAACAGAGGCAGGAAGAGGAGGACTTCCTTGCCTCTCAAGGCCCCCTTTACCCAGACAGTGTTCCTTCTGTCCCACCCATCGCACAGGAAGAGGAAGAGGAAGAGGAGGAGGAGGAGGAGGAGGATTGTGTCAGCATGGAGGTGGAGGCTGGCACTCAGCATCATCAGCACCAGTCTTTTAGGGATGATTTACAGTCCCAAGAAACCAGTGGACTTGTACGTGGCTGGGAGGAGGTGGCTGCGGATCATGTCGTCCTTAGTGACCCAGAGGACTCCGGAGCGAATGCCTCAGCAAACCTACGCTGCATGGCCTCCCTGATCCTGCAAAGTCTGCGGAAGGATCCTCGTATTCTTCGGATCAAGGAGAGGGACCATTACTGGCTGGCCACTCTCCTTGATCCACGGTACAAGGGTAAGGTTGCGGACCTTATGTTACCTTCGCAGAGGGAGCAGAGGATGAGACAACTCCGGGAGGCCTTGCAGAAAGGTCTGTGCAACGCATTCCCAGAGACTGGGAGGTTACAAACTCCTGGTCCTGGACAACGAGTTGCTGAGGCTTCGGCCAGTCAAAGAAGGAGCGGTGGGGAAGGTGGCCGTCTGACCGATGCGTTCAGACAATTCTTTAGTCCGCAGCCCCAAAGTATGATCGGTTCCAGCAACCATCGCCAGCGTCTGATAAACATGGTGCAGGAATATCTAGGGGCAAGGTCAGACTTGGACACCTTCCCCACCGAAAATCCTCTGGCTTACTGGGTCTTGAGGATGGATCACTGGCCAGAGCTTGCACAGTATGCAATTGAGCTACTGGCCTGTCCTGCATCCAGCGTTCTTTCGGAACGCACATTCAGTGCTGCTGGAGGATTTGTCACGGATCATAGGGTGCGCCTGTCCACCGACTCGGTTGATCGACTGACTTTCATCAAGATGAACCAGTCTTGGATCACCACCAGCTACCACACACCTGATGCTGATATAACAGACTAATTGATTTTAACATGTCACATCCCTTCAAGACTGATGCTGATGCTGAGTGCCTGTGCTGTTATGTTGACTGGCTATCCTCCTCCTCCGAGTCCTCAATGATACGATTGATGATGATAGCTTGGAAGATCATTTTTGTTTATGGGTGCCGCCACCAGTGGCTAAGGCCCAATTTTTCAGCCCCTGTTTTACAGGGGCGTGTAATTACAATTTTTTTAGCAATAATTTGCCATAGGGCTCATTGCTGTGCTCCAAGTACAGTATCTGTGAGGGGTTGGAGTGTTGTGGCACCAGTGCCTAAGGCCCAATTTTTCAGCCCCTGTTTAACAGGGGCGTGTCATTACAATTTTTGAAGCAATACTTTGCAACAGGGCTCATTGCTGTGCTCCAAGTACAGTATCTGTGAGGGGTTGTAGTGTTGTGCCACCAGTGCCTAAGGCCCAATTTTTCAGCCCCTGTTCAAAAGGGGCATGTAATTACAATTCTTGATCTAATAATTCACAGCAGGGCCCATTGCTGCACCCACCAAGAGTAACTCTGAGGGCTTACAGTGTTGTGGCAACACCACCACCACCACGAAAGGCCCAATTTTTCAGCCCCTGTTCAACAGGGGCATGCAATTACAATTCTTGATCTAATAATTCACAGCAGGGCCCATTGCTGCACCCACCAAGAGTAACTCTGAGGGCTTACAGTGTTGTGGCAACGCCACCACCACCACCACCACGAAAGGCCCAATTTTTCAGCCCCTGTTCAAAAGGGGCATGTAATTACAATTCTTGATCTAATAATTCACAGCAGGGCCCATTGCTGCACCCACCAAGAGTAACTCTGAGGGCTTACAGTGTTGTGGCAACACCACCACCACCACCACGAAAGGCCCAATTTTTCAGCCCCTGTTCAACAGGGGCATGCAATTACAATTCTTGATCTAATAATTCACAGCAGGGCCCATTGCTGCACCCACCAAGAGTAACTCTGAGGGCTTACAGTGTTGTGGCAACACCAACACCCACCACCACCACCACCACCACCACGAAAGGCCCAATTTTTCAGCCCCTGTTCAACAGGGGCATGCAATTACAATTCTTGATCTAATAATTCACAGCAGGGCCCATTGCTGCACCCACCAAGAGTAACTGTCAGGGCTTACAGTGTTGTGGCACCAGCACCACCATCAAAGGCCCAATTTTTACTACCACTGTTCAACAATTATATGTAATTAAAATTCCTGATATAATAGTTGACAGCAGGGCGTTCCAGCACCAACCAAGAGTAACTGTGAGTGCTTACAGTGTTGTGCCAACACCAACAACTAAGGGGCCTATTTCTGCAGAGTATATACGGCAGGTCCCTACTTTCAAACATCCAACTTACAAACGACTCCTACTTGCAAACGCAAGAAGACAACAGGAAGTGAGAGGAAATCTACCACTAGGAAGGAAAATTCTCTCCTGTAAGAATAAATATGGGAGAAAGGTGTCTCCTCTGTACTGATGCTTTATCAGCAATCCTTGTTTCAAGAAAAACACCACATTTCAAAAACAGTTGTCATTGGGACGGAAAGTGAGGTGAAATGTTCTGAACAGGGGCACAGACAGCAAAACAAATGTTACAGGGGTGATAACCCTTACCTATGTTTTCCAAAAAGTTTAAAAATAGATTTTTGGGCTGGAGCTACACTTCAACAATGTACCTGTTCAAAATTACAAACAGATTCTACATAAGAACAAACCTACAGTCCCTGTCTTGTATGCACCGCCTGTATACGGCTGTTCAGAGTATATAGGGCCTTTTTTATTTTATGTGCGGGGTTCCCCTTAATATCCATACAAGACCCAAAGGGGCTGGTAATGGGCTGGGGTAGGGGGGGGGGGGGGGTCATGGGGTAGCTATGCCATTTTTCTTAAAGATTTTCATCCATATTACCGGGACCAGACATTACATTAAAGCCGCAAGCAGTTTTAAATGGCTTTTTTTTCCTTTAGAAGTGTCATTTTGTGCAGGGACAGTTCTAAACACGGGAAACACGTGGCACTTCACAGGCATACTTTAGACACCCCCCAGGTACGATATTTAAAGGAATATTTGACTTTTTTTTTTCACTTTATGCATCATTAAAATGACTGCTCCCGAAAAACGACCGTTTTTAAAACTTCTTTTTGCATTGATACATGTCCCCTGGTGCACAACCCGGGTTCCCAAACCCTTTTTAGGACAATAACATGCATAATAGTTGTTATAATTAGCACTTTAGAATTCGAACGTTCGCATCCATTGTATTTAATAGGGTTCTAATGTTCGTACGAACTTTCGGTCCGTTCGCGGGTTCTGGTGCGAACCGAACCCGGGGGTGTTCGGCTCATCACTACTCAGGTATAGATTGTAATAGATACCATCCCTAGACTAACTGTGCCATAGGAGACTAGACAAGATTACCGGGGGTTGGTGGAGCTGTACTCAGGGCCCGAAATCAAACCAGCGGCTCTCTTAACTGGGGGTAGCGCTATATATATATATATATATATATAATAAAACATTTGTTTGATTTTCTAATAGTTAATGGGGGATCAAATCAATGATTGTATTTATATGCAGTGAAGAGAAAAATAAAAAATACAGTATATTGAAACTCTATTTCGGGAAAATCCATTCATTCCAAAATCAAATGTTAAATATACAGTTGACTTTTTTTTTTGTTTTTTTTTAATCCCCCCCCCCCCCATGTACTTTTGATTAACATTCATTAAGTCTGACGGCATTATCAAATAAACTGCCAACATTTTTCATACAATCATTCATACAAAAATCCACCAAGGTATGGCCAACTTCACTATATCCCACTGCTTGTAAACCGAGGTTTGTGCGTGTTACTGCAGAGAAGGTTTTAAGCATACGATTAAAATAGCAAACCACATAAACTACACCCCCCCCTAAAACTTTTGACGATAAGCCATATACATTAACTCTTTCCTGTAACAATACGTGTAGTGCAGAGGGTAAGGTTGCCATCTCATCCCTTTAAACCCAAACACATATGAATTACACAGGTTCTGAGGCTGATTTAATGCAGATAAGGCACCAAGTGAGTTTAATTACCACCTTAATCAGCCACAGAACCTGTGTAATTCATATGTGTTCGGGTTTAAAAGGAAAAAGGAGGTGGCAATCCTAGCAGAGGGGGCTTATTTTACATGGTTTACACTAAACGTTTATCCAACAGCATCTAGTAAGAAAAACAAAACAAAACACAGGCACCATAGAAGGCACTGGCAAGTTCATAGGAAGTCCCTTTTCAAAGACGCCCTTAAGTTCCGCCATAGCTCTGTAACTACAAGGCAAAATGCTAACAACTGTTATCCATGATACATTGATTTCCACCCCCAGCAAAACCCATTAAGGCAGTGCCTTACCTCCTCTATTTCCATCAACATTTCAGGCATTTTGTGGCAGTGTACTAAGAATATAGCAGTGAGAAGGCGGCTGGGGAAGCTGCAGACTTCTGCTCCAGTCTTTGTCTTTTCAGTAGTGCGCACATGGAATGAGGAAACACCAGCTGCCCTTTGTACAGGGCGGCTGTTTAATTCACGCTTGTGATTATTTCAGTCAGACAATGTCAGCTTGCTGTTTAGCCAAATTTAAGCCTTGCTTATAATTAACTAATAACCGTTATGGACATTCCTACTTCTGCTGACGTATTTCCTCTCTTGTCGCCTGTCGGGGGGTGGAGAATTCTTTTGACTAATAATGGAGTAACATGGAGTGTTGTCGCTTCACTATTTAACCACTTAAGGACCAAAAGATTTTCCCCCTTAACCACTTGCCGACCGTCTCCTGTACTTATACGTTGGCAGAATGGCACGGACAGGCATATCAACGTACCTGTACATCCCCTTTAAATATAAAAATGTGTAGTACTGCGCCAATCCTATAATAGAAAACTAGTTATGTGCAGCCAACCACTCAAAATCAGACAGGAAAAGGTTAAATAAATATTTAAAAAGTGTGGCGCCAATGAATGATGAGGAAGAACCTCAACCGTGCAATATACTGAAATAAGTATATGTAAATTTTTAAATTGAACACAATGTAGTGATAAATATACCCCGTGACATGTGCATAATATACAATTTACATGAAAATACCATATAGCATAAAACGATGCCTCATCCACCTGTCTCTACTGACAGTCAGCAGGTGGTGAACCAATAGCTATATCGTGCATATACAAACAAAACAAACAAAACTTAATTCCAATGGGTGTCAAGTTCATATGGGGTAACTTTGATGAGTGTCTGCCAATATAATGGTCATACACTAAAGGAAAGTTCCAGCAAAGAATCTCCCGAAGAACTTGGGATAACCTTATCCGTATACCGGGAAGTATGTTGGATGTAGTAGACCACTAGGTATATACTTTCACCCGGGAGTGCCTTCACCATGGATCCATAAAGGAGAAAGGGATACTCTTACCAGCTATGATGGATCCAATGCGCCGTACGGCGGATGGATCTTTCAGGCTTTGTCTCTACCAGAGACAGGGGAGCGACAACCGGAGTCTGTAGAACGCCTCCTCTTAGAGCTGGCAGCACTTCTATTTTATCAAGAACGATCCAATCCCAAATCGAAAAGCACCTCAATAGGTCATAGCCATGAAAAACAGGGAAAAGATTCTCCACATGGTGTAAATCCAAAAATGATTTATTAAAACATCCGTTTTAAAGTTCAAGCAATGTGAACACTCGGTAAAAATTCTTAAAAAGCAAATATATAAAAAGCAAAATATAAGAAAAGCCACGACACTCCAGAGCACAGCAGTACAAAAACGAAGACAGCGTGGTCAAGTCAGCTGGAGTGTATATTTTGCTTTTTATATATTTGCTTTTTAAGAATTTTTACCGAGTGTTCACATTGCTTGAACTTTAAAACGGATGTTTTAATAAATCATTTTTGGATTTACACCATGTGGAGAATCTTTTCCCTGTTTTTCATGGCTATGACCTATTGAGGTGCTTTTCGATTTGGGATTGGATCGTTCTTGATAAAATAGAAGTGCTGCCAGCTCTAAGAGGAGGCGTTCTACAGACTCCGGTTGTCGCTCCCCTGTCTCTGGTAGAGACAAAGCCTGAAAGATCCATCCGCCGTACGGCGCATTGGATCCATCATAGCTGGTAAGAGTATCCCTTTCTCCTTTATGGATCCATGGTGAAGGCACTCCCGGGTGAAAGTATATACCTAGTGGTCTACTACATCCAACATACTTCCCGGTATACGGATAAGGTTATCCCAAGTTCTTCGGGAGATTCTTTGCTGGAACTTTCCTTTAGTGTATGACCATTATATTGGCAGACACTCATCAAAGTTACCCCATATGAACTTGACACCCATTGGAATTAAGTTTTGTTTGTTTTGTTTGTATATGCACGATATAGCTATTGGTTCACCACCTGCTGACTGTCAGTAGAGACAGGTGGATGAGGCATCGTTTTATGCTATATGGTATTTTCATGTAAATTGTATATTATGCACATGTCACAGGGTATATTTATCACTACATTGTGTTCAATTTAAAAATTTACATATACTTATTTCAGTATATTGCACGGTTGAGGTTCTTCCTCATCATTCATTGGCGCCACACTTTTTAAATATTCATCCCCTTTAAATGCCTGTCCGTGTGGTCGCGCACGAGGCGCGCTCGCGACCCTGCCGCCATCCCCGTGAGTCGGACCGCGGGTCCCGCGGACTCGATCGCCGCGGGGATCCCTGCGATTGTCTCACAGAGGTATGGAGCGGGGAGATGCTTGTGTAAACAAGCATCTCCCCGCTCTGACTAGTGACAATGACACTGATCTCGGCTCCGTGTACTCGGAGCGGAGATCGGTGTCATGTGACACAGAGCCTATCCCCCATACAGTAAGAAACACTATGCAGGGAACGCTTAACCCCTACAGCGCCACCTAGTGGTTAACCCCTTTACTGCCAGTGTCATTTTCACAGTAATCAGTGCATTTTTATAGCACTGATTACTGTGAAAATGACAATGGTCCCAAAAATGTGTCAAAAGTGTCCGATGTGTCCGCCATAATGTCGCAGTCATGAAAAAAATCACTGATCGCCGTCATTACTAATAAAAAAAAAGAATTAATAAAAATGCCATAAAACTATCCCCTATTTTGTAAATGCTATAACTTTTGCGCAAACCAATCAATAAGCTTATTGCGTTTTTTTTTGTTTTTTTTTATTACCAAAAATATGTAGAAGAATACGTATCGGCCTAAACTGAGGAAAAAAAAATGTTTTTTTATATATTTTTTGGGGGATATTTATTATAGCAAAAAGTAAAAAATATTGCATTTTTTTTAAAATTGTCGCTCCTACTTTTGTTTATAGCGAAAAAAATAAAAACCGCAGAGGTGTTTTTAAAATTTTTGGGGGGGATATTTATTATAGCAAAAAAAAAAAAAAATATATATATATATATATATATATATATATATATATATATATATATATATATATATATATATAGCAATACCCCCAGTTAAGAGGGCTGCAGGTATAGTTTTGGGCCTGTAACACACTGCTGTCAACCCCCAGGAACTGGCTCTAATCTCCGTTGGCACATCTAGTGCAAATGGAAGCGTGAAACCCACTATGCTATAGGAATCACCACTCCGCAATAAAGCATACACAATAGTTAATATCAAAGTACCTGAGTTGACTGCTTCAGCTGGGATAGACAGTACACCACACAACTTGTTTGCTTAACCACAAATACTTTTACTGAGTAGAAAATATAAGGTTAGACAATGGTACATTTATCTATGCAGGGCCCTGCAATATTAAAAGTCAAGCAAATAACAAGTACTATGTTCTAACAGTCTTATGCCAACTGAATGTCTCTTAGTAAACTACGCTCGCAAGCTTTCCCTCGTGGCCAATATGGCGCCCAAAGAATGTCTCCCTGCTGAACAGTCAGGCCTGACTAATTCACACACAGTTAATTCGTTGAGAAGGATCTTCGCTAGCAATGGTGGTGCACTTTGTGGGTTATTTGTAATCCAAAGGTATTAAATTGTTAGTTAGCATGCAATAAGAAAACTTAACCCTGGCTGCACAACACACTGTTCCTCTGGGGTGCAATGTAACACTCCGGTAACGGTGGGCCCTGACCAAAGGATACTGGGCCTAAAAGGTAGTCGATGAATACTGAGCAAGTGCTCTCTCACCCGACCGGACCAGTCGGTACAACCGACTTCAGTAGTTGGTGCTCCAGCACACAGTCTCACGATACCCGTAGTCTCCGACCATCTGAGGGAGATTGATGGATGAGACGACTCTGGGTTCTCCAGTGACGATCAGCAAGCTCTCCGGATCCCCTAGGCCCAGGCTCTCCGGCCTAGTCCAAAGCAACAGGCCCCAACGTAGGCTCCACTTGCTAGAAGGGCGGTGTCCAAAGAGACCCGCGTGTTGCTCTTCCCTCCTTAAATAGTCCTTCCCCAGCAGACCTTGTGTCCGGCAATGCACTGTGGGTGTCCCGCTGTACACTGGGTATAGTAGTCTTTGTACTCATTTAAAGTGACACCCCACTACATATATATTTTTTTAATTGTCAGTCTTTTTTTGTTTATAGCACATAAAAAATTAAAACCGCAGAGGTGATCTAATATCACCAAAAGAAAGCTCTATTTGTGGGGAATAAAAGGACGTCAATTTTGTTTGGGAGCCACATCGCACGACCGCGCAATTGTCAGTTAAAGCGACGCAGTACCGAATTGCAAAAAGGGGCCTGGTCTTTAACCAGCCAAAATGGTCCGTGGCTGAAGTGGTTAATGACCGGGCCATTTTTTGCAATATGGCACTGCGTCGCTTTAACTGAAAATTGCGCGATTGTGCGACGTTGTACCCAAACAAAATTGACGTTTTCCCACAAATAGAGCTTTCTTTTGGTGGTATTTGATCACCTCTGTGGTTTTTATTTTGTGTGTGCTATAAACAAAAAAAGAGTGACAATTAAAAAAAATATATATATAATTTTTGCTATAATAAATATCCCCCCAAAAAATTTTAAAAACAAATTTCTTCATCTGTTTAGGCCAATATGTATTATTCTACATATTTTTGGTAAAAAAACTGCAATAAGCATAAATTGATTGGTTTGCGCAAACGTTTTAGCGTCTACAAAATATGGGAAAGATTTATGGAATTTTTTATTGTTGTTTTTATTTTTTTTACTAGTAATGGCGGTGATGAGCGATTTTTAGCGGGACTGAGACATTTCGACAGACAGATCGGACACTTTTGACACATTTTTGGGACCAATGACATTTATACAGCGATCAGTGCTATAAAAATGCACTTATTACTGTATAAATTACACTGGCAGGGAAGGGCTTCAGGCTGGATTCACACTTGTGCGTTGCGTTTTTGAACTCCGGAGTCTTTGGCAAGATTTCACTCAGTGGTTCAGCAGTTCATTTGCATTTTAGCTGCGGATCAGCTGCAAATTTGTATGTTTCATGTCAGGTGTATCATCGGAGCAGCGTTTTTTAGCAGGCCAATCGTTGTTCAGCTGGGTGTGATGCTGCTAATAAAACGGAGTGATCTTTTTTTGACACTTCCTGGTTGTCCAGCAGTCTGTATTCTGTGGATTAGGATTGTTTCAAAAATGTGTGCTGCTTTGCCGATGATAATGCCAACAGTTGTTGCTGCTGCAACAGCAGCAGCAATCTTGCTGGAAGTTGAGAGGAGGAGAAGAAAATACTGGGTTCATCCCATAATAGCAAATAGGGAGGAGAGAGGGCAGTTCATGATTAGGGATGAGCCGAACACCACCCCGTTGGGTTCGCACCAGAACCTTCAAACGGACCGAAAGTTCACGCAAACTTTAGAACCCTATTAAATACAATGGACGTGAACGTTCGAAATCTAAAGTGCTAATTATAACGCCTAATATGCATGTTATTGTCCTAAAAAGGGTTTGGGGACCCGGGTCCTGCCCCAGGGGACATGTATCAATGTAAAAATAATTTTTTAAAACGGTTGTTTTTTCGGGAGCAGTGATTTTAATGATGCATAAAGTGAAAAAAAAAAAAAAGTTAAATATTCCTTTAACCCCTTCCATACCGGGACATTGTAAAATGACGCCGACAGGAACCCTCTCTCCCTGCGGGTGAACGTCATATGACGTCCTGGGTTTGAGGGGGGATATCTGAATGAGGCCTGCAGCTAGAGGCATCATTCAGATATCCTTGTTTTCAGCCGGCGATCCTGCGCACCATAAGAACGATCATAGCCCCCCCCCCCTCCCGCCACCATCCGGTGCTTCTCCGGGCTCTTCCGTGCCATCGGGGACCCGGAGAGAATCGTCCGGCGCCGGTGGTGGGTCATGTGACGAGCACAGAGATGACTGGTGACCAGATGGTCACCAGTCATCTCTATGACCGTCGGAGGCCCGGGTGCGATGTGATGATGACACGCCCGGGTCCTCAAATGTAAACAAAGCCGCCATTGCGGCTGTAATTATGAGATCAGTGAAAATTTTTTCACGATCTCATGCTTTCCAGCCTGGAGGAGAGATGTGGGGTCTTATTGACCCCACATCTCTCCATAAAGAGGACCTGTCACACACATTCCTATTACAAGGGATGTTTACATTCCTTGTAATAGGAATAAAAGTGATCAAAAAAAAAGTAAAAAAAAAAAAAAAGTAAAAAAAAAATAATTTTTTAAAAAAAAAAACGCCCGTCCCCAATAGCTTGCGCTTAGAAGCGAATGCACACGTAAATCCCGCCCGCATATGTAAACGTCGTTCAAACCACATATGTGAGGTATCGCCGCGTGCGTTAGAGTGCGTGCAACAATTCTAGCACTAGACCTCCTCTGTAACTCTAACCTGGTAACCTGTAAAAATTTTCAAAGCGTCGCCTAGGGAGATTTTTAAGTACCAAAAGTTGGCACCATTCCATGAGTGTGAGCATCTTTAAAGCGTGACATGTTAGGTATCTATTTACTCGGCGTAACATAAGCTTTCATATTTTACAAAAAAATTGGGCTAACTTTACTGTTTTGTTATTTTTTAATTCATGAAACCATTTTTTTCCCCAAAAAAAGGCGTTTGAAAAGTTATTACGCAAATACCGTGCAAGATAAAAAGTTGCAATGACCGTCATTTTATTTCCTAGGGTGTCTGCTAAAAAACCATATATAATATTTGGGGGTTCTGAGTAATTTTCTAGCAAAAGAATGATGATTTGTACATGTAGGAGAGAAGTGCCAGAATAGGCCCGGTATGGAAGTGGTATAAAAAGCCCTGTATGGAAAGGGTTAAATATCGTACCTGGGGGGTGTCTAAAGTATGCCTGTGAAGTGGCACGTGTTTCCCGTGTTTAGAACTGTCCCTGCACATAATATTTCTAAAAGGGAAAAAAAGCCATTTAAAACTGCTTGCGGCTTTAATGTAATGTCTGGTCCCGGCAATATGGATGAAAATCATTGAGAAAAATGGCATGGCTACCCCATCACCCACCCCTACCCCAGCCCATTACCAGCCCCTTTGGGTCTTGTATGGATATTAAGAGGAACCCCGCACCCAAAATAAAAAAAGGCCCTATATACTCTGAACAGCAGTATACAAGCGGTGCAAACAAGACACGGACTGTAGGTTTGTTCTTAAGTACAATCTGTTTGTAATTTGGAACAGGTAAATTTTTTAAGTGTAGCTCTAGCCAAAAAATCTATTTTTAAGCTTTTTGGAGAATATAGGGAATGGTTATCACCCCTGTAACATTTGTTTTGCTGCCTGTGCACCTGTTCAGAACATTTCACCTCACTTTCCATCCCAATGACAAATGTTTTTGGAAAATTTGGGTTTTTTATTGAAACAAGGATTGGTGATAAAGCATCAGTGGAGAGGAGACATCTTTTTCCATATTAACTCTTACAGGAGAGAATTTGCCTTCCTAGGGGTAGATTTCCTCTCACTTCCTGTTGTCTCCTTCCATTTGCAAGTAGGAGTCGTTTGTAAGTTGGATGTTTGAAAGAAGGGGCCTGCCGTATATACTCTGCAGAAATTTGCCCCTTAGGTGTTGGTGTTGCCACAACACTGTAAGCCCTCACAGTTACTCTTGGTGGGCGCTGGAACGCCCTGCTGTCAACTATTATATCAGGAATTGTATTTACATGCCACTGTTGAACAGTGGTAGGAAAAACTGGGCCTTTGGTGGTGGTGCTGTTGCCACAACACTGTAAGCCCTCACAGTTACTCTTGGTGGGTGCAGGAATGGGCCCAGCTGTGAAATATTAGATCAAGAATTGTAATTACATGCCCCTGTTGAACAGGGGCAGAAAAATTGGGCCTTTCGTGGTGGTGGTGGTGGTGGTGTTGCCACAACACTGTAAGCCCTCACAGTTACTCTTGGTTGGTGCAGGAATGGGCCCAGCTGTGAAATATTAGATCAAGAATTGTGATTACATGCCCCTGTTGAACAGGGGCAGAAAAATTGGGCCTTAGGCACTGGTGCTGGTGTCACAACACTGCAACCCCTCACAGAAACTGTACTTAGAGCGCAGCAATGAGCCCTGTTGCAAAGTATTGCATCAAAAATTTTAATTACACACCCCTGTTAAACAGGGGCTGAAAAATTGGGCCTTAGCCACTGGTGGCGGAGCCCAGAACCAAAAATGTTCTTTCAAGCTATCAGCATGATTATTAAAGGAGGAAGAGGATAGTCACTCAGCATAACAGTATAGTCACTCTGCATCAGCATAGGCAGTCTTGAAGGAATCTGACATTTCAAAGAAAATTATTCTGTTACATCAGCATCAGGTGCCTGGTAGCTGGTGGTGATCCAAGACTGATTCATTTTTATGAAGGTCGGTCGATTGACCAAGTCGGTTGACAGGCGGACCCTGTGATCGGTTACAAAGCCTCCAGCAGCACCGAATGTGCGTTCCAAAAGAACGCTGGATGCAGGACAGACCAGTATCTCAATTGCATACTGTGCAAGCTCTGGCCAGTAATCCATCCTCAAGACCCAGTAACCGAGAGGATTTTCGGTGGGAAAGGTGTCCAAGTCTGATCTTGCCCCTAAGTATTCCTGCACCATGTAAACCAGACGCTGGCGATGGTTGCTGGAACCGATCATACCTTGGGGCTGCGGACTAAAAAATTGTCTGAACGCATCGGTCAGGCGGCCACTTTCTCCACCGCTCCTTCTTTGACTGACCGAAGCCTCAGCAACACGTTGTCCAGGACCAGGAATTTGTAACCTCCCAGTCTCTGGAAACGCGTTGCACAGACTTTTCTGCAAGGCCTCATCCTCTGCTCCCTCTGCGATGGCAAGATAAGGTCCGCAACCTTACCCTTGTAACGTGGATCAAGGAGGGTTGCCAGACAGTAATGATCCCTCTCCTTGATCGCACAAATACAAGGATCCTTACGCAGGCTTTGCAGGATCAGGGAGGCCATGCAGTGTAGGTTTGCCAAGGCATTCGGTGCCGAGTCCTCTGGGTCACTGAGGACGACATGATCCGCAGCCACCTCCTCCCAGCCACTTACAAGTCCATGGGTGTCTTGGGACTGTAATTGATCCCTTGAGACTGCTGCTGATGCTGAGTTCTAGTCTCCACCTCCATGCTGACACAATCCTCCTCCTCCTCCTCCTCTTCCTGTGTGATAGCCGGGCCAGCAGGAACACTGTCTGGATAAAGGGGGCCTTGAGAGGTAAGGAAGTCCTCCTCTTCCTGCCTCTGTTCTGCCTCAAATGCCCTGTCCATTATTCCACACAGCGTGTGCTCCAACAGGTGGACATGAGGGACAGTGTCACTGATGCATGCACTGTCACTGCCCACCATCCTAGTGGCCTCCTCAAATGTTGCCAGGACAGTGCATGCATCCCTGATCATGGCCCACTGGCGTGGGGAAAAAATCCAAGCTCCCCTGACCCTGTCCTGGTGCCATATTGCAACAGATACTCATTGATGGCCCTTTGCTGCGTGTGCAGCTGCTGCAGCATGGCCAACATAGAGTTCCACCTGGTGGGCATGTCACAGATTAGGCGGTTCTTGGGCAGGTTATAATCCTTTTGCAGCTCAGCCAGCCAAGCACTGACATTATATGACCGGCGGAGATGCCCACAGTTTCCTGGCCTGCTTCAGGACCTCCTCTAAGCCTGGGTACCTGCCCAAGAACTGCTGCACCACCAAGTTAAGGACATGAGCCAAACAGGGCACATGGGTCAGTTGTCCCTGTCGGAGGGCGGAGAGGAGGTTGATGCCATTGTCAGAAACCACCTTTCCTGGTTTAAGCTGGTGTGGCGTCAACCACCTCTGAGCCTGCCCCTGCAGAGCTGACAGAATCTCTGCCCCTGTGTGGCTCCTGTCCCCCAAACACACCAGCTCAAGCACCGCATGGCATCTTTTTGCCTGCTTACTGGCGTAGCCCCTTGAACGCCTACGGAGCACGGCTGGTTCCGAGGACAAATCAGCACAGGAAGAGGCCATGGAGGAAGAAGAAGAGGAGGGGGTGGAGGAGAGAGGTGTGTCAGAATCACCAGTAGTAACATTTTTTGAGGCGTGGTGGCGGAACAACCTCCAACACTACTGCACCTTGTCCTGCATCCTTCGCAGCTGCCAGCAGAGTCACCCAATGCGCCGTTAAAGATAGGTAACATCCCTGTCCATGCCTGCTGGACCATGAGTCAGCGGTAATATGCACCTTACCACTGACCGCTCTGTCCAGCGAGGCCAAGACATTGCCTTCCACATGCCGGTAGAGAGCCGGAATCGCCTTCCGTGAGAAAAAGTGGCGTTTGGGAACCTGCCACTGAGGAACCGCACATTCCACAAACTCACGGAAGGGGGCCGAGTCTACCAACTGAAAAGGCAGCAGTTGAAGTGCTAGCAATTTAGCCAAGCTAGCATTCAACCGCTGGGCATGTGGATGGCTGGGAGTGAACTTCTTTCGACGGTCCAGCAGCTGGGGCAGGGAAATTTGCCTGGTACAATCGGATGTCGGTGTACCGATAGCAGATTGCCCGCAAGTACTTGGCTGTGACTCACATAATTCTACACCTTCATTCCTCTCAGTGCAGGTTTCAGAGAGGACTGAAGGTATAGTGGGGTTGGAGATCCCAGCTGATGAGGAGCAAGGAGAGGTCCGCCTTGTTCTTTGGTGTGGGTCTTTTAGGTGTGCTTGCCAACGGACTGCATGGCAGGTCGACCTATGTCTGGTCAAGCACGTGGTGCCCAAGTGGCTGATGTTTTGGCCACGCGAGATACGCTTTAGACATATGTTGCAAATGGCAATGGTGCGATCTGTTGCACACGTCTGAAAAAAGGCCCACACCAAAGAAAGCGCAGAGACAGCAGCGCCCTGCACATGCGGAGCTCTGCAGTGTGATGCAGTCGGTGTGCTGCCCTTAAGCTGGCCCCTGGAGGGCATCCTGCCTCGTTGGAGATGTGCCTCCTCCTCCTCTTCCTCCTCCTCTCTCCTATCAGGCACCCACGTGGAGTTAGTGACCTCATCATCCCCTCCCTCCTCATCACTGGAGCCAATCTGGCAGTATGCTGCAGCTGGGGGAACATGACTGCCAGATAGCTGACCTTGTTGGGCACCTCCACTCTCTGGGCTCACGTTACTACCCCCTCTCTCTGAGCTCATGTTACTGCCTTCCTCCAGCTGGGTTCCATCATCGGAGCCTTCAAAACGCTGGGCATCCTCCTGGAGCATGTACCCAACACTGTGGTCAAACAGTTAGGGGGACTCCTCAGGAGGACATGGTGGGGCTAGGGAAGGAGTGACTGATTACATTGAGCCGAGGGAAGAGGCCGCTTTGGCAGCTGCTTTGCCAGACAAAGTACCCTGAGCCTGGGTGAGAGAGGATGAGGAGGAGGAGGACGGCTTGGTCTTCCACTCTACCAAGTCTTCGGC
The DNA here is from genome assembly GCA_029206835.1 of Rana muscosa. NCBI lineage: Eukaryota > Metazoa > Chordata > Amphibia > Anura > Ranidae > Rana > Rana muscosa. The sequence goes on along the minus strand of CM055118.1, from coordinate 941,529,993 downwards.
ATGTTGCAGCTCAACATGGCCAGCTGCCGAAAAGGACAAGCGTTTCCCACGGCCACGTGCTGATGAGAATGCACCGTGTCCACGACCAGCATCACTGTTGCCTCTAGACACAGAGCCTGCTTGCCCTCTTTTATTGCCTCGTGATTGTCTGCCTCTCATTGTTTGCCTTCCAGTAGTGATGAGCTCGGTGTCCGAGTCGAATGCATGTTCGACTTGAACATCGGCTGTTCGGAGAAACCAGAACTTTGTGGGCCGTTCGCGCCAAATTCGTGTGACGCGAATGGCCCACAATACACTGCCATCGCAGTGCATTGCCGGCGCTGTGATTGGCCAAGCATGCACTGTGACCCCGCATGCTTGGCCAATCACAGCCCTGGCAGCGAGGAGAGACATAATTGGCCACAGGCAGGATGCGGCCAATCATAGCTCAGGGGGGGTTTAGTACATGCCACACACTATAAAAGGCCGCCAGCGCGGCGGCCTTGTGTAGTGTGTTGGCGTGCAGGGACAGAGAAGGATAGGCAGGGACAGTGTCAGTGACATCCTTTGAAACCTTGTGCATTTACAGTGTGTTGGCGTGCAGGGACAGAGAAGGATAGGCAGGGACAGTGTCAGTGATATCCTTTGAAACCTTGTGCATTTACAGTGTGTTGGCGTGCAGGGACAGAGAAGGATAGGCAGGGACAGTGTCAGTGACATCCTTTTATAACCTTGTGCATTTACAGTGTGTTGGCGTGCAGGGACAGAGAAGGATAGGCAGGGACAGTGTCAGTGACATCCTTTGAAACCTTGTGCATTTACAGTGTGTTGGCGTGCAGGGACAGAGAAGGATAGGTAGGGACAGTGTCAGTGATATTCTTCGCTAAACCTCCTGCACAGTATACACCTGAAGCTACCCCTTATTGCTCGTGGTGCTGTTCTGTTGTGTAACACAGACAGGCATCTGCAAGCAGTTACAGTGGGTGTAGGTGCCTCCTGCACAGTATACGCTACCCCCTATTGCTCGTCGTGGTGTTCTGTTGTGTAACACAGACAGGCATCTGCAAGCAGTTACAGTGGGTGTAGGTGCCTCCTGCACAGTATACGCTACCCCTTATTGCTCGTCATGGTGTTGTTCTGTTGTGTAACACAGACAGGCATCTGCAAGCAGTTACAGTGGATGTAGGTGCCTCCTGCACAGTATACGCTACCCCTTATTGCTCGTCGTGTTGTTCTGTTGTGTAACACAGACAGACATCTGCAAGCAGTTACAGTGGGTGTAGGTGCCTCCTGCACAGTATACGCTACCCCTTATTGCTCGTCGTGGTGTTCTGTTGTGTAACACAGACAGGCATCTGCAAGTAGCTACAGTGGGTGTAGGTGCCTCCTGCACAGTATACACCTGAAGCTACCATGTATTGCTGGTTTTACCATCTCCCTGCAGGCCATTAGAATGTCTGGAAGGCCAACAAAGAGAGGCAGACAGTCACGAGCCAATAAAAGAGGGCAAGCAGGCTCTGTGTCTGGGGGCAACAGTGCTGGTCGTGGACGCGGTGCATTGTCATCAGCACGTGGCCATGGGACACGCTTGTCCTTATTTTCGGCAGCTGGACGTGTTGAGCCGCATCATGCCGAAGACTTGGTAGAGTGGATGACCAAACCCTCCTCATCCTCTCTCACCCAGGCTCAGGGTACTGGCAAAGCAGATACCAATGCGTCCTCTTCCCTCGTATCAATGTCATCATCAGTCACTCCTTCCCTAGACCCACCATGTCCTCCTGAGGAGTCCCCCGAACTGTTTGAACACAGTGTTGGGTACATGCTCCAGGAGGATGCCCAGCGTTTTGAAGGGTCTGATGATGATACCCAGCTAGAGGAAGGCAGTAGCGTGAGCGCAGAGAGAGGGGATGCTCAAGAAAGGACAGCAATCTGGCAGTCATGTTCCAGCAGCTGCAGCATACTGCCAGATTGGCTCCAGTGATAGGGAGGGGATGATGAGGTCACTGACTCCACGTGGGTGCCTGATAGGAAAGAGGAGGAGGAGGAGGATGAGGAGGAGGCACATCTCCAATGAGGCAGGATGCCCTCCGGGGGCCAGCGTAAGGGCAGCACACCGACTGAATCACACCGCAGAGCTCCGCCTGTGCAGGGCGCTGCCTCTGCCCGTTATTCCAAAAGTTCTTTGGTGTGGGCCTTTTTTGAGTCGAGTGCATCAGATCGCACCGCTGCTATTTGCAACATATGTCTCAAGCGTATCTCGCGTGGCCAAAACATCAGCCGCTTGGGCACCACATGCTTGACCAGACATATGTTGACCTGCCATGCAGCTCGTTGGCAAGCGTACCTTAAAGACCCACACCAAAGAACAAAGCGGACCTCTCCTTGCTCCTCATCAGCTGGGATCTCCAACCCCACTATACCTTCAGTCCTCTCTGAAACCTGCACTGAGAGGAATGAAGGTGTAGAATTAGGTGTGTCACAGCCAAGTACTTGCGGGCACTCTGCTAGCAGTACACCGACGTCCGATTGTAGCAGGCAAATTTCCCTGCCCCAGCTGCTGGACCGTCAAAAGAAGTTCACTCCCAGCCATCCACATGCCCAGCGGTTGAATGCTAGCTTGGCCAAATTGCTAGCACTTCAACTGCTGCCTTTTCAGTTGGTAGACTCGGCCCCCTTCCGTGAATTTGTGCAATGTGCGGTTCCTCAGTGGCAGGTTCCCAAACGCCACTTTTTCTCACGGAAGGCGATTCCGGCTCTCTACCGGCATGTGGAAGGCAATGTCTTGACCTCGCTGGACAGGGCGGTCAGCGGTAAGGTGCATATTACCACTGACTCATGGTCCAGCAGGCATGGACAGGGACGTTACCTTTCTTTCACGGCCCATTGGGTCACTCTTTTGGCAGCTGGGAAGGATGCAGGACAAGGTGCAGTAGTGTTGGAGGTTGTTCCGCCGCCACGCCTCCAAAATGCTACTACTGGTTGTGACACACCTCTCTCCTCCACCCCCTCCTCTTCTTCTTCCTCCATGGCATCTTCCTGTGCTTTGTCCTTTGAACCAGCGGTGCTCTGTAGGCGTTCAAGGGGCTACGCAAGTACACAGGCAAAAAGATGCCATGCCGTGCTTGCGCTGGTGTGTTTGGGGGACACACTGGGGCAGAAGTTCTGTAAGCTCTGCAGGGGCAGGCCGAGAGGTGGTTGACGCCATGCCAGCTTAAGCCAGGAATGGTGGTTTGCGACAATGGCACCAACCTCCTCTCTGCCCTCCGACAGGGACAACTGACCCATGTGCCCTGTGTGGCTCACGTACTTAACCTGGTGGTGCAGCGATTCTTGGGCAGGTACCCGGGCTTACAGGATTTCCTGAGGCAGGCCAGGAAAGTCTGTGTGCATTTCCGCAGATCATATAATGCCAGTGCTCGGCTGGCTGTGCTGCAAAAGGAGTTGAACCTGCCCAAGAACCGCCTTATATGTGACATGCCCACCAGGTGGAACACAACGTTGGCCATGCTGCAGCGGCTGCACACGCAGCAGAGGGTCATCAATGAGTACCTGTGCGACTACGGCACCAGGACAGGGTCAGGGGAGCTCGGGTTTTTTTTCACCATGCTAGTGGGGCATGATCAGGGATGCATGCACTGTCCTGGCACCATTTGAGGAGGCCACGAGGATGGTGACAGTGCATGCATCAGTGACACTGTACCTCTTGTCCACCTGTTGGAGCATACGCTGCGTGGAATAATGGACAGGGCACTTGAGGCAGAACAGAGGCAGGAAGAGGAGGACTTCCTTGCCTCTCAAGGCCCCCTTTACCCAGTAGACATGTGCGATTAGTTTCATACGAATCGGAAATTCGTACGAATTTTTCTAAATTCGTACATTTGTACGAATCCGAATTACGAATTTCTATGAATACAAATTCTGTACGAAATACGAAATTTAGTTTACGAATTTCGGATCCAAATTATCCGAATCCAAACTACCAAATAACAAATTTCAACTAATACGAAAGAAACAAACAAAAAAAAGTTACGAAAGTAGGAGTTGTGTCCAGAATCAACGAAAACAATGTACTCTACCGAAAGTACGAATTATGGTATTGAGCTTCCCTTTAATAGTGTCGTTGTACGTCTTATACGTCACCGTGTTCTTGGCGTTCGGAATTTCCGACAACATTTGTGTGACCGTGTGTATGCAAGACAAGTTTGAGCCAACATCCTTCGGAAAAAAAAAATACACGGTTTTGTTGTCGGAATTTCCGATCGTCTGTACGCGGCATGAGTCCATAGAGTTCAATATTGATGCCCACCCTTATTAACGATTCGTACGAAATTCGTATTTCGTACGAATCCGAATTAAATTCCGTACACGAATTGAGAATTACGATTATTTTTTAATACGAAACGGAACGAAATGAAACAAATTTTTTTGATGGCTCCCATATCTATTACCCAGACAGTGTTCCTTCTGTCCCACCCATCGCACAGGAGGAGGACGAGGAGGCGGACGAGGAGGACGAGGAGGAGGAGGAGGATTGTGTCAGCATGGAGGTGAAGCCTGGCACTCCGCATCAACAGCAGCAGTCTTTTAGGGATGATTTACAGTCCCAAGAAACCCGTGGACTTGTACGTGGCTGGGTGGAGGTGGCTGCGGATCATGTCGTCCTTAGTGACCCAGAGGACTCCGGACCGAATGCCTCAGCTAACCTACGCTGCATGGCCTCCCTGATCCTGCAAAGTCTGCGGAAGGATCCACGTATTCTTCGGATCAAGGAGAGGGACCATTACTGGCTGGCCACTCTCCTTGATCCACGGTACAAGGGTAAGGTTGTGGACCTTATATTGCCGTCGCAGAGGGGGCAGAGGATGAGACACCTCCGGGAGGCCTTGCAGAAAGGTCTGTGCAACGCGTTCCCAGAGACTGGGAGGTTATAAACTCCTGGTCCTGGACAACGAGTTGCTGAGGCTTCGGTCAGTCAAAGGAGCGGTGGGGAAGGTGGCCGTCTGACCGTTGCGTTCAGAATTTTTTTTAGTCCACAGCCCCAAGGTATGATCGGTTCCAGCAACCATCACCAGCATCTGATATACATGGTGCAGGAATACCTAGGGGCAAGGTCAGACTTGGACACCTTTCCCACCGAAAATACTCTGGCTTACTGGGTCTTGAGGATGGATCCCTGGCCAGAGCTTGCACAGTATGCAATTGAGCTACTGGCCTGTCCTGCATCCAGCGTTCTTTCGGAACGCACATTCAGTGCTGCTGGAGGCTTTGTCACGGATCACAGGGTGCGCCTGTCCACCGACTCGGTTGATCGACTGACCTTCATAAAGATGAACCAGTCTTGGATCACCACCAGCTACCAAGCACCTGAAGCTGATGTAACAGAATAATTTATTTTGAAATGTCACATCCCTTCAAGACTGCCTATGCTGAGTGACTGTCCTGTTATGTTAACTGACTATCCTCCTCCTCCTCAATGATCCGATTCCTGATGATAGCTTGGAAGAACATTTTTGTCTCTGGGTGCCGCCACCAGTGGCCAAGGCCCAATTTTTTAGCCCCTGTTTAACAGGGGCATGTAATTACAATTTTTTATGCAATGCTTTGCAGCAGGGCTCATTCCTGCACTCCAACTAGAGTTTCTGGGAGAGGTTGCAGTGTCGTGGCACCAGTGCCTAAGGCCCAATTTTTCAGCCCCTGTTTAACAGGGGTGTGTAATTACAATTTTTGATGCAATACTTTGCAACAGGGCTCATTGCTGTGCTCCAAGTACAGTATCTGTGAGGGGTTGTAGTGTTGTGGCACCAGTGCCTAAGGCCCAATTTTTCTGCCCCTATTCAACAGGGGCATGTAATTACAATTCTTGATCTAATAATTCACAGAAGGGCTCATTCCTGCACCCACCAAGAGTAACTGTGAGGGCTTACAGTGTTGTGGCACCAGCACCACCACCAAAGGCACAATTTTTCCTACCACTGTTCAACAATGGCATGTAATTACAATTCCTGATATAATATTTCACAGCAGGGCGTTTCAGCGCCCACCAAGAGTAACTGTGAGGGCTCACAGTGTTGTGGCAACACCAACATCTAATGGGCAAATTTCAGCAGAGTATATACGGCAGGCCCCTACTTTCAAAACATCCAACTTACAAACGACTCCTACTTGCAAACGGAAGGAGACAACAGGAAGTGAGGAAATCTACCCCTAGGAAGGCAAATTCTCTCCTGTAAGAGTTAATAAGGGGAAAAGGTGTCTCCTCTCTACTGATGCTTTATCACTAATCCTTGTTTCAATAAAAACCCCACTTTTCAAAAAACAATTTGTCATTGGGACGGAAAGTGAGGTGAAATGTTCTGAACAGGTGCACAGACAGCAAAACAAATGATAACCCTTCCCTATGTTTTCCAAAAAGCTTAAAAATATATTTTTTGGCTGGAGCTACACTTAAACAATGTACCTGTTCAAAATTACAAAGAGATTCTACTTAAGAACAAACCTACAGTCCCTGTCTTGTTTGCACCGCCTGTATACTGCTGTTCAGAGTATATAGGGCCTTTTTTTAATTTTGGGTTCCCCTTAATATCCATACAAGACCCAAAGGGGCTGGTAATGGGCTGGGGGGGGGGGGTGATGGGGTAGCCATGCCATTTTTCTCAAAGATTGTCATCCATATTGAAAGGACAAGACATGACATTAAAGCCACAAGCAGTTTTAACCACTTAACGGCCGCTCACTGTATATATACGTCGGCAGAATTGCACCGACAGGCACAATCACGTAGAGCATACGTGATTGCCTTTGTATAGTTGGGGGGTCCAATCGGACCCCCCTCCTATACAGTGAGCGGTGGCTAAGTGTCCGGGAGTGTTCCGGGATGAGGGGGCAGCCATTCGTTTCCGGGCACCCCCTCGCGATCGCTCCCGGCGAATGGAAATGCCCCCTCTGTCTGTGTCAGGCAGAGGAAGCAGGAGGAAGTGATGTCATCTCTGGTGCGGCGCTCACATATACCGAGCGCCGTACAAGAGAAAACTTCAGGTCAGTGCACACAACACTACACTGACACCAGGACACATAGGGACATAAATCGCCCCCCCCCAGCCCCCAGTCACAGTGTCACTGATTGCAGTGACCATTTATTTACTGATCACTGCAATCAGTGACATTTGTGACTGTAAAAGTGTCAGTACATTCAGTTTTAGGTCCAGTGTAGCCTCCTAACCCCCCCTAATAAAGGTTTAACCCCCTGATCACCCCCCAGATAACCCTTTCACCCCCTATCACCACTGTCGCTAAGCGATCATTTTTCTGATCGCTGTCTTAGCGTCAGTGATGCCGATCGGCAGCCAGTAATTTTTTTTAGGTTCGCCGCATGTTTTTATAGCGGCAGGTACCCCAATATATTATCTAATAAAGGTTTAACTCTCTTGATCGCCCCCCCAGGTAACCCTTTCACCCCCTATCACCACTGTCGCTAAGCGATCGTTTTTCTAAACGCTGTCTTAGTGTCGGTGATGCAGATCGGTAGCCGGTAATTTTTTTTAGGTTCGCCGCAGGTTTTTATAGCGTCAGGTACCCCAATATATTATCTAATAAAGGTTTTAACCCCCTGATTGCCCCTAGTTAACCCTTTCACCAGTGATCACCATATAAGTGTTACGGGTGACGCTGGTTAGTTAGTTTGCTTTTTATAGTGTCAGGGCACCCGCCGTATATAACCCAATAAAGGTTTAACCCCCTGATCGCCCGGCAGGTGATATCAATTAGGTTTTAGCGTCAGAGAGGGTCTGCGTCACACCCCAGGCAGCGTCAGGTTAGTGCCAGTAACGCTAACACCCACGCGTGAAGCATACACCCCCCTTAGTGGTATAGTATCTGAACAGATCAATATCTGATCTGATCAGATCTATACTAGCGTCCCCAGCAGTTTAGGGTTCCCAAAAACGCAGTGTTAGCGGGATCAGCCCAGGTACCTGCTGGCACCTGCGTTTTGCCCCTCCGTCCAGCCCAGGCCACCCAAGTGCAGTATCGATCGATCACTGTCACTTACAAAACAAAAACACACATAACTGCAGCGTTCGCAGAGACAGGCCTGATCCCTGCGACTCCAGTGCTGTAGGAGGTGATTTCACCACCACAGTTAAATAAAAAAAGCATCTATGCCGAAGCATTGGGGCAGCAGGAGCGGAGGAGCGATTTTGCTCCTAATGCCACGTACATACGGTCGAAATTCCGACGGAGGCTTGCCCGTGGAAAAGTCCGACCATGTGTGTGCGGCATAACTTTTTTGCGGGAGGATGCCCCCATGCTTCGGCATATATAAATGGTACGTGTATGCCCATCATTGGAAGTGGGTGGATGAAGGGCGGTATTCTAATGGTGGGCATACCCACCGATCAATCTCTTTTTTCGTTCAGCCAACTGGCTGCATGAAAAAAAAAGATTACAATACATGTCCAACAAGGACCAGCAACGTACTGGTATGTTGCTGGACTTTGAATGTTTATACCAGAATGATGCCTGCGGGTTTAGGTATCATCTTGGTATCATTCTTTTCAGCCTGCGGCCGGCTTTCATGTAAAAGCAATCCTAGCGGCTAATTAGCCTCTGGACTGCTTTTACAAGCAGTGGGAGGGAATGCCCCCCCCGGATATAAAAAGCGCCATTGGGAAATTGGGAAAGCATTTTATCACACCGATCTTGGTGTGGTCAGATGCTTTGAGGGCAGAGGAAAAATCTAGGGTCTAGAAGACCCCAGTTTTTTCAAAAAAAGAGTACCTGTCACTACCTATTGCTATCATAGGGGATATTTACATTCCCTGAGATAACAATAAAAATGATAAAAAAAAAAATACTTGGAAGGAACAATTTAAAAATAAAATAGCAAAATTAATAATAAAAAAAAAAAAAAAGAAGAAAAAAAAAAAAGAAGCACCCCTGTCCTGCCCTGCTCTTGCCCAATGGCGAACGCAAGCGTCGGTCTGGCGTCATATGTAAACAGCAATTGCACCATGCATGTGAGGTATCACCGCAAAGGTCTGATCGAGGGCAGTCATTTTAGCTGTAGACCTCCTCTGTAAATCTACTGGGGTAACCTGTAAAGGCTTTTAAAGGCTTTTAAAAATGTATGTAGTTTGTCGCCAATGCGCGTTTGTGCGAAATTTTAAAGCATGTCGTGTTTGGTATCTATGTACTCGGCCTAAGATCATCTTTTTTATTTCATCAAACATTTTTCAGGAAAAAACTTAAGACCCACCTCTTCTAATGGAACAGGACGTCACTGGATGCAAGCGCCTTGAGGCGATTCAGTTCGCATTTGTAGCGCTATACAAGTAATCAATCAATTTGGGCAATATAGTGTGTTTTAGTGCATTAAAATTAAAAAAAAGTGTATTTTTTAACCCAAAAAATGCGTTTGAAAAATCGCTGCGCAAATACTGTGTAGAAAAAAAAATGCAACACCCACCATTTTAATCTGTAGGGCCTTTGCTTTAAAAATATATATAATGTTTTGGGGTTCAACATAATTTTCTTGCAAAAAAAAAAATGTTTTCATGTAAACAAAAAGTGTCAAAAAGGGCTTTGTCTTTAAGTGGTTAGAAGAGTGGATGTAAGCTTCCTAATGTTGTGTATAAAATGCCAGAACAGTTCAAACCCCCCCCCCCCAAATGACCCCATTTGGAAAGTAGACACCCCAAGCTATATACTGAGAGGCATGTCGAGTCCATGGAATATTTTATATGTTGACACAAGTTGCGGAAAAACTACAATTTTTTTTTTTTTTGCACAAAGTTGTCACTAAATGATATATTGCTCAAACATGCCATGGGCATATGTGGAATTACACCCCAAAATACATTCTGTTGCTTCTCCTGAGTATGGGGGATACCACATGTGTGAGACTTTTTGGGAGCCTAGCCACGTACGGGACCCCAAAAACCAAGCACCGCCTTCAGGCTTTCTAAGGGTGTAAATTTTTGATTTCACTTCTCACTGCCTATCACAGTTTCGGAGGCCATGGAATGCCCAGATGGCACAAAACCCCCCCCCAAATGACCCCATTTTGGAAAGTAGACACCCCAAGCTATTTGCTGAGAGGTATTGTGAGTATTTTGCAGATCTCGCTTTTTGTCACAAAGTTTTGAAAATTGAAAAAAAACAAATATATATATATATATATATATATATATATATATATATATATATATATATATATATATTTTCTTTCTTCATTTTCAAAAACAAATGAGAGCTGTAAAATACTCGCCATGCCTCTCAGCAAATAGCTTGGGGTGTCTATATTCCAAAATGGGGTCATTTGGGGGGGTTTTGTGCTATTTTGGCATTTTATGACCTTCGAAACTGTGATAGGTAGTGAGGAGTGAAATTAAAAATTTGTGCCTAGAAATCCTGAAGGCGGTGCTTGGTTTTCGGGGTCCCGTACGCGGCTAGGCTCCTAAAAAGTCCCACACATGTATCCCTGTACTCAGGAGAAGCAGAAAAATTTATTTTGGGGTGTAATTCCACATATAACCATGGCATGTGTGAGCAATATATCATTTAGTGACAACTTTTTGTAAATGTTTTATTATTTTTTTGTCATTATTCAATCACTTGGGACAAAAAAAAAATATATTCAATGGGCTCAACAGGCCTCTCAGCAATTTCCTTGGGGTGTCTACTTTCTAAAACGGGGTCATTTGTGGGGGTTTTGTGCTATTTTGGCATTTTATGGCCTTCGAAACTGTGATAGGTAGTGAGGAGTGAAATCAAAAATTTGCGCCCTTAGAAATCCTGAAGGCGGTGCTTGGTTTCCGGGGTCCCGTACGTGGCTAGGCTCCCAAAAAGTCCCACACATGTGGTATCCCCGTACTCAGGAGAAGCAGCAAAATGTATTTTGGGGTGCAATTCCACATATAACCATGGCATGTGTGAGCAATATATCATTTAGTGACAACTTTTTGTATTTTTTTTTTGTCATTATTCAATCACTTAAGACAAAAAAAAAATATTCAATGGGCTCAACATGCCTCTCAGCAATTTCCTTGGGGTGTCTACTTTCCAAAATGGGGTCATTTGGGGGGATTTTGTGCTATTTTGACATTTTATGGCCTTCAAAACTGTGATAGGTAGTGAGGAGTGAAATCAAAAATTTACGCCCTTAGAAAGCCTGAAGGCGGTGCTTGGTTTTCGGGGCCCCGTACCCGGCTAGGCTCTGCTTACCTTGATTCCTGTGTGTTGGACATCCGATCAGCTGGTGGAGCGAGGAGAGATCCCTTGGGATAAGGAGCAGGTGGATATCCTCGGTGCCGGCAGGCAGATGCACACGCTCTTGAGACCTCTGTAATCCGAGGTCCCATCGATCTGGTAAGCGACTTTAAGATTATTCCCTACTGTCGAATGTATATGGAATAAGATCTACATCGGATAATTCCTTACCCATATGAAGATTGGTGGAGCTGATTATTTAATATTTAAAAACATTTAAATATACAACTTCTTTTTTGGGACACTTTTTATACACATTCGTTAAATGAATATTGTTTGGAGATTCCTTATAATAGAAGATTCTCTACATTAACCCCTTTTTTTCACTATATATATTTATTTTTCACTTGATGTTTTAAATATTTTTTTCCTGTTTGCAGGATTGTTGTTTTAATTCATGGTGATTGCGCACTTGTTTCTTTTTGCATATGTTTGTTGAGCTTTAGTATTTTTTTAGCTTTTTACTTGTAGCAGCATCACAGTTTTCTTTGATCAAGTATTTATTAATTTTTCTCAATATTATTTGGTTTAGCGCAGGTTTTTTCCCCAATATATATATATATATATATATATATAATTTCCTTGGGGTGTCTACTTTCCAAAATGGGGTCATTTGGGGGGGTTTTGTACTGCCCTGTCATTTTAGCACCTCAAGAAATGAGATAGGCAGTCATAAATTTAAAGCTGTGTAAATTTCAGAAAATGTATATCTATAACTTTTGCGCAAACCAATAAATATACGCTTATTGACATTTTTTTTACTAAAAACATGTGGCTGAATACATTTTGGCCTAAATGTATGACTAAAATTGAGTTTATTCGATTTTTCTTATAACAAAAAAGTAGAAAATATCATTTTTTTTCAAAATTTTCGGTCTTTTTTCCGTTTATATCGCAAAAAATAAAAATCGCAGAGGCAATCAAATACCATTAAAAGAAAGCTCTATTTGTGGGAAGAAAAGGACGCAAATTTTGTTTGGGTACAACATTGCATGTCCGCACAATTTACAGTTAAAGCAGCGCAGTGCAAAATTCTGAATTCACCTCTGGTCCTTTAGCTACCAAATGGTCCGGGGCTTAAGTGGTTAAATGGCTTATTTTCCTTTTAGAAATGTCATTTTGTGCAGGGACAGTTCTAAACACGGGAAACACATGCCACTTCACAGGCATACTTTAGACACCCCCCCAGGTACGATATTTAAAGGAATATTTAACTCTTTTTTTTTTTTCACTTCATGCATCATTAAAATGACTGCTCCCGAAAAACGCCCATTTTTAAAACTTCTTTTTGCATTGATACATGTCCCCTGGGGCAGAACCCGGGCCCCCAAACCCTTTTTAGGACAATAACATGCATATTAGCCGTTATAATTAGCACTTTAGATTTCGAACGTTTGCGTCCATTGTATTTAATAGGGTTCTAACGTTCGCGCAAACTTTCGGTCCGTTCGCAGGTTCTGGTGCGAACCGAACCGGGGGGTCTTCGGTTCATCCCTACCTTCCAGACATACTAATGGCCTGCTGTGGTGTTAGCATGGGAAATGCAGCAATTGTTTTCAGTTAGTTTTAGGTGAAAACTGTGCAGAGGACACAGTACACTGAAAATACTTGCAGCTCTCTGCTTGTGGTTTTATTATGAGAACACCACTATAATAGTATTAGTCACTAACTGTATTCAGGTGAGCATTAGGTGAATGCTATACACAATAGTACACTAAGTGAACCACTGACTGTCTGCAGCTAGCACAATCACCTGCCTGCCACAGTATAGAGACTAACAGGAACAGATCTAGCTAAACTCAATACAGTGTATAAATACAGTATATATACACACAACACCTAGGATGCATATATATCCTCTACACACTGTAACAGCAGCTAACTGACTCGCCTGCCTGCTCTATCTAACTCAATATAAATGACACTGTCTCTCTCTCTCTCTCTCTCTGAAACTGTCTCTTTCACAAACGCCAACACACTACACAAGGCCGACTTCGAGGCGGCCTTATATAGTGTGGGGCATGTACCTACTCCTCTGAGCCATGATTAGCCAAAGCCACCCTGGCTTTGGCCAATTACGTCTCTCTGTACAGACGGCGCTGTGATTGGCCAAGCATGCATGTCATAGTGCATGCTTGGCCAATCATCAGTCAGCAATGCACTGCGATGCCGCAGTGAATTATGGGCCGTGACGCGCCACTCGAATTTGGCGCGAACGGACCATAACGTTCGATCTTCGTCGAACGATCGAACAGCCGATGTTCGAGTCGAACATGTGTTCGACTCGAACACGAAGCTCATCCCTATTCATGATACTGTATGAAGATCTCCATGGGCATGAAGATAAATTTTTTAACTACATGTATTTTTCCACAATTGTTCCATAGTGACGTAGTAAATGATGTTTGAACAAAGGGACAAGTCCATCAAGTACAACCTATGTGTGTGCTTAGCTTTAATTCTAATTTATTTTGTGCTAATGTTGTGGGGTGCCCCACCAATATCCATACCAGCCCCTTATCCGGGCATGCAGCCTGTCTGGCATGGAAAATGGGGGGTGGAGTCCCCCCTCCTGGACCATACCAGGCCGTATGCCCTTAACATTGGGTTAGTGATTTGGCATCCCCACCAAAGCACCTTGTCCCCTAGTTGATGTGGACACGTTGCTTTTGGGGGTGACCCCACGCTGTTTTGTGCACAAGTTTGTGCCCTGACAATTGGTATTGTTAGATTGAGCTGCCTGTGTGTAAATACATTTCCAAATGATATCACAACTGTAAATGACATTGCATAGTTTTATTTAGGCCACTAAATGAATTGCTTGGACTAATCTCCCCTCGTTTGGTGCGTCAGAACACATGCTACAGACCAAGTATACAGCCTGCAGAAAGATTACTTATCACACTAAGGTAATTGTCGCCACTGATGTCCTTTGTAATTCTTAATTTGGAGCATGCAATATTAACTGTGTTGAACTGTCAAACATGTGTAAATTTAAAATTAAACCAAAACCAAAATTGTCACCAGAATGTTTTATTCAAGTGTCTTCAAAGCTTAACGTAAAAAAAAAATATTAGCTAAATTAGCTCCAATAAAATAACTTTTTTCATAAAAAATATAAACATGGCTCTCAAGTAGACCTCTTTAACAAAATATAAAACAAATGTGCCTGCATGGTCCTCATCTTTGGATACACATCATAAATCACAGATTATAATAATAGGTACTTTGTGAAGGGGCCTCATTTGAGTACTGACTTGCGGAAGCAGTTTCATCACTGGCAGTGCTGGGAGCACGCCTAGGCTCACCTTGTTGATGTGGCCCATACAACCCTGGATTTTGTGGGGGTGGCCTGATAGAAGGTATAGGGGATGGAATGGGATAGGGAATGCGACTGTGTGGTGCATCATATATTGAACCTGCATGTTCAAAGTTAGAAGGATAGGATGGGGGAATATAGGGGTAAGGTTGGCGTTGTGGTTCAGGGTACTGGCCGGACCTGGAGTAGTGAAGTTGAGGACTTGCTGGTGGCACATATGGCCTTACAAATGTAGTTTCCTCTGGTGGCTGTGAGAAGGAATGCAGCACTTGTTCTACAGTCCTTTGCATATCATAGTATCGCTCTGGTTTTACATTTTTAATAAAAGGGACAAAACTGAGCGCCAGTATAGTATCCAGACATAAGAAAACATCCGCCTTTTCAGACATTATTTTTACCATTTCAAGTAGACGCTCACTTATGTCAGGTTGTGATACTGATGCTTGCCTACGTGCAACTTTGGCTGGCCGACCAATGTTCTCAGGAGCAGAGGATGGGCCAGGGATAGCCTCTGCCACTGCAGATTCCTCTTCTGTGTTTGCTAGCCACACATTAGAGGCTATTTGAATTTGTGCAATATCATCATTGCCTTTCTGATAAACAATATCTTCTGGGGCCTCAGAATGGCCCTCCGGTTCGTCCTCTAGATCATCCTGTTCATCCCAACTAGCTTGAGTAAAAATAAAACACTGTAAGTTAACAAGTCCCACAAAAAGTTAATAGTTTACCCGATACATTAATGATATAGCTGAAAACTTACTCCCTCATCTCTATAATTGGTTTCAGAAATTCGAGGTCCCCGGAAAACATATAGGGTACCCTAGCTGTTGCCCCCGAGCCACTCTTCACCTCTTTGACGTGGCGATTATATTTTTTGTAGGCATCTCGCATGCTTCGCCACCTTGTCTTTAAGTAGTGCACTGCAAAAAAAGACAACAGATTAATAATGTTATTTCTCCTTTCTTTTAGGTATCTAGGTACAGAAAACCCTTTTGGAAGCCTGCACTATAAATTTAAAGGTGGGCAAATCTACTATATATGGCATTGTCCATGAAACCTGTATTGTCATATGGGAAGAACTGAGGAATTTGGTCATGAAGAAGCCAACAAGAAGATTGGTTGAATATATCCAAGCTATTCTGGGAGCGATGTAATTTTCCTAACTGTCTGGGAGCCATCGATGGGAAGCACATCCGCATCATAAAGCCATTTGCTAGTGGTAGCCAATTTTTTAATTATAAAAAATATTTTTCCCTGGTCTTAATGGCAGTGGCAGATGCAAATTTTAATTTTGTTTATATAGAGGTCGGTGCTTAAGGGAGCAGCTCCGATTTGAGTGTCTTTGCCCATTCTTCATTTGAGCGAATGCTGAGGGAGTATAGGCTGGACTTGCCCAATGATTGTCCTTTGCCCGGAACAACGGAGCCTTCACTCCCACATGTTTTTGTAGGCGATGAAGCGTTTGCCCTTGGCAAAAACCTGCTAAGACTTTTCTAGTCGATCACTTAACACAGAAAAAAGAGTCTTCAGTTATCGACTAACTAGGGCATGCAGGGTAGTGGAATGTTCTTTTGGGATTCTATGCAATAAATGGAGATTCATGCATACTGCCATCAACTTGAGACTGGAACATGCTGTCTCTGCAATTAAAACAGCCTGTGCACTGCACAACTATGTGCGTGAACGTGATGGGTAGGTTTTGGAGGATTCCCTGACCCATAACATAGAGGCGGCACAGTGGAATGTTACTAGGGGCACTAACAATGGCAAAATGATTAGAGATTAATTTCTATCATTCTTTATGTCGCCAGCTGGTGAGGTATCCTGACAGATGGAATCTATATAAATTTTATTTTTTTATTTTGTTTGTATCATAATTAATTTGACGTGCCATTATAACCTGGAATGTGAGATATTTATAATAATGTAAATATTTTTTTTTTTATATAACTCAAAATTACACATAAGTTAACATTTGTGGTTTAGATTATTTTGCACCCCTAAACTAAGATTCACTTCATAATTGTGTTTATTTCATAACCTCCTCCATCACTGTCTGACGCCGTTATGTGTGCTCTGTTGTGGGTCCTTTTAAATTTAATAAAAGGGGCGTGGCCATGTTTATTGGTCATTTGTCAGGGCCGGCTCCTTGGGACATGTTTGTCCGGCCATCATGGGTCAAATCTTAACAAGGGGCTGACTACAACAGATGGCCACTCCCCCTAGGATCTGGGAACAATCTTGTTTAAGGGAGCTTGCATAATCTTTGAAGTACCACACATGCAGACACCTACAATCAATGGCCAAGGATGTGGGGATGAGACACTTGTCTACATCAACATGCGGACAAGGTGCTTTGGGAGGGAGGGCAAAGCACCCTACATATGTTGATAGTATGTGGCATGCTATGGTTCAGGGGGGAGGGCTCATTAGCACACTTATCCTGGTCTGACGTGCTGCATGCTTGTGTGATGGAGTTGATCAAATAATTATTGTATATCTATGTTGTCTCTCTCTTTTAATCCACTTAAATATTGGTATTTTCTTTTATACCTTATTATTTTTATTATTTATTTCTTTCATTGTATTTTGGTATATTAGTTCAGAAGTTTGTTGCAAGTTGGGCGATTCTTGTCTCAGCTGCTCACATGGTTCACAGCCCCATCCTTAGGAATTTTAGATTAAATAGCCCCTACCCTTGTGAGGGATATATTTGCAAGGAACAATAGGGACACCCACACACCCACACACACACTAACATATATTTCTACAATAAGAAACTTATTGATGTTCATATTGGGAACCAGAAAGTTTATGTATGCTAGCTAAGAATATAACCAAGAGCATTATCATGTGTGTGTGTTTTGGTAAATCTTATAACCAGACAGTAGTATTTTCCCTTACATAAGATGACAAACAGATAAATGAGAAACTAATGTCCACTCCTTCAACTCCCCCCCCCCTCCCATTGACTTTAACAATATGGCGCTGAGCTCTGTAATGCTTTGCCTTGTGGCCAAGAATAGACGTCACAAGAGAAGGACCATATATGGAAGGAGCCAATCGTATGTACACATTTGTGATGACGATTGCTTATGTCACTTTGTCTATAAAGAGCTGTAACTGAATAAAGGCCTTCTTGTTGTTGCCCCAGAGATGAAGAAGAGCTTACACTGGCCAGTGTGTGCAGTGTAATTCTTTAATCATGCATGCATTCACATCATCATAGATTTGGACCAGCAGCAGAATAAAGAATAGTATTCTGGTATTGGGCCAGAGGCAAGCTATTATAATTGGATAAGGGCCTGGTATGTATTTGTGGGGGTATTTTGTAAGCTAAAAAATTAGAACATAATTAAATAATAGCACAGCATCTTGAGGTAGATAATAAGAAAAGTAAACTTACATTTGTCAGCGTGAAGTTGGGATGAGCACATGCTCCACTCTGGCAATAGGTTTCTAGCAATTTCAACCCATGCACGTTTTTTGAGCATGTTGTCCTTATATTTAGGATGCCGGGTGTCATAGATCATTGGTTGGTCCCCGACAAGTCGGATCAGCTCCTCACAATCCACAGATTCCTTCACCTTAGCAGCAACTTTTTTGCTCCGTCTTTTGGACATGTCTGCTCAGGTCAGCAGCATCAAACACACAGGGGAAGAACTGAGAGAAGGGGGAGGTGTGTAACGCTTCAGGCAATGTTACTATAAAGTTTGGTGTGGATCACAGCTTCAGAGATATATATGATATACTTAACAGGCAGAAATCAGATAGGGAGACTCAGATAATTTGTGAATACTAGTGGTTTTATTTAGTTTGGTAGTACACAGTCATAACATGGAGTTCCAGAGGAAACTTAGGTGAAGTAGCAGTACACAGGGTAATAGGTTATAGTATATGGAGGAATACTTGCTGTGAGAGGACTGGGGCTCTGTCCGGCCCAATAGTGAGGAGGCAGCCAGGCTCTATCCGGCCCAATAGTGAGATGGAAGTCGGGGCTCTATCCGGCCCAATAGTGAGATGGAAGTCGGGGCTCTATCCGGCCCAATAGTGAGATGGAAGTCGGGGCTCTATCCGGCCCAATAGTGAGATGGAAGACAGTCGTCAGCTGCTGGAGCTATATACCTGGTGTCAGGTTCCTAGCACGAACACCAGGCAAAGGGTGTCCGCTGTTTAACCACTTAATGACCTCTTCACACCGATATACAATCGGCAGAATGTCTCGTACAGGCACAATCACGTACCTGTACGTGGCCCTTTAACTGCCGACGTCGGGGTCGCGCAGTTAAAGTTAAAGGCCTGCCTTCCTCGATCGCTGCGGGGATCCCCGCGATTGTCTCATGGAGGCTCGGAGTGGGGAGATGTGTGTGTGTGTGTGTGTGTGTGTGTGTAAACACATCTCCCCGCTCCTCTACTGACAATGTCAGCGATCTCCGCTCCTGTGTAATCAGAGCGGAGATCGGTGATGTCAGTCGTAGCCACGCCCCCCCTCAGTTAGTAACATGCCCCTAGGCACACTTAACCCCTCCAGCGCCCCTAGTGGTTAACCCCTTCACTGCCAGTGTCATTTTCACAGTAACCAGTGCATTTTTATTGCACTGTTCGCTGTGAAAATTACAATGGTCCCAAAAATGTGTCAAAAGTGTCCGATGTGTCCGCCATAATGTCGCAGCCACGAAAAAAAAAAATCGCTGATCGCCGCCATTACTAGTAAAATGTTTTTTTTTTAAATGCCTTAAAACTATACCCTATTTTGTAAACGCTATAATTTTTGCGCAAACCAATCAATAAACGCCAATTGCGTTTTGTTTTTTTTTACCAAAAATATGTAGAAGAATACGTATCGGCCTAAACTGAGGAAAAAAAAAAATTTATATATTTTTTGGGGATATTTATTATAGCGCAAAAAATAAAAACTGCAGAGGTGATCAAATACCACCAAAAGAAAGCTCTATTTGTGGGAAAAAAAGGACGCCAATTTTGTTTGGGAGCCACGTCGCACGACCGCGCGATTGTCAGTTAAAGCAACGCAGTGCCGAATCGCAAAAAGGGGCCTGGTCATAAGCCCCGGACCAATACGGGCCATTAAGTGGTTAAGTAGGGAGAAGAAGTGGAGCCGGGTGATGTCACTGAGTCATCGGACTGTGACGGCGTTGGGTGAGATCTCGTAGCCCCGGTGGAGAGATAAGGACATTACAGGAACCCCCCCTGAGGGACCCCTCCCGGGGGCCAAAGGAGCAGGCCTGTCAGGATTGTGAGAATGGAAGAGGTAAACCAGCTGTGGGGCATGAACCTCGGAGGCGGGTTCCCAGGAGTCATCCTGTGGACCGTAGTTCTTCCAATGGATCTAATACTGTAAACGGTTTCTATATAGACGGGAGTCCAGGATCTGTGCGACTTCGTATTCCTCCTGACCGTTAACTTCAACTGACGGTAGGGGGGCTGGAATACGACCTGGGAAGGTGTTGGGATGGTAGGGTTTGATCAGGGAGGCGTGGAAAGTCGGATGAATACGTAAGGTTGGACGGTAGTTTCAGTCTCACTGCCGTCGGGTTGATCACTGAGTGGATGGGAAAAGGACCAATGAATAATCCACTAAATTTGCGTGATGGAGTCTGCAGGGTGAGGTGTTTGGTGGATAGCCATTCTAAATCTCAGATTTTGTATGTGGGTGGAGTTCTCCTGTGAAGATCGTAGTAGGCCTTCTGTCTGCTCTGGGCTCTAGTGATGTTATCGCGTAGGTGAGGAATGAGGTCCTTTTAGGTGTTGACAAAATCTTCAGCCGCTGGGTTGTTGGTAGGAATCTGCTGAGGGATGAAGGAGGGATGGAAACCGTAGTTAGCATAAAAAGGTGAATAACCTGTGGTAGTACTGGTATTGTTGTTATATGCAAACTCCGCTAGGGGAAGTAACTCATGCCAATTGTTTTGTAGGTGAGTGCAGTAACAATGGATATATTGTTCTAGACAGCGGTTTACCCTTTTGGTTTGTCCTTTCGGTTTTCCCATTTGTTTGAGGATGGTAGGCAGTTGATCGAGCTTTCCAGAATCTGGAGATGAACTGTGAACCTCGATCGGACACCATTCTGGAAGGGATACCGTGGAGTTTGAAAACATGCTGTATCAAGATCTCGGCTGTCTGTCTCTTTGGAGTTTGGTAGTTTCATGAGAGGCATGAAGTGAGACATTTTGGTAAGGTAGACGACTGCGACTAGGATCGTGTTGTAACCGCCTGAGAGGGGTAATTCCACGATAAAGTCAAGTGGAACGGCCTGCCATGGTTTTGCGGGTATAGGAAGGGTTGTGAGGAGATCGAAAGGGGTCGGGATTCGTGATTAGAGCGGGCACAAGTCTCGCAGGAGGGCACATACTTGCTTACTGACTCCTCCAACTTTGGCCACCAGAAGTGTCGGCGAAGGAGATTCAGGGTCCTGGTGATGCCGGGATGTCCAGTGTAATGGGTGGGCCTGTGGAACCCAGAAGTTCTTAGAAAGCATGAGCCAGAAAATAATGGACATTGAGAATATGTCTTGGATTGCTTTTAGAGTTGAGCGGACACCTGGATGTTTGGGTTCGACGGGTTCGGCCGAACTTCGGAAAAAAGTTCGGGTTCGGGACTGAACTTTAACCCGAACCCGGACCCCATTGAAGTCAATGGGGACCCGGACTTCTAAGGACTAAAAAGGCTCTAAAAAAGTAATGGAAAGGGCTAGAGGGCTGCAAATGGCAGCAAAATGTTGTTAAGAGCATGGCAAGTGCTCTGCAAACAAATGTGGATAGGGAAATAACTTAAAATAACATAAAAAAAATAAAAATAAAAAATAATAATCTTGACCTAGGAGGACGAGGTCCATATGGAGTAGGAGGTTGAGGTGGCGGTGGATGTGGCTGTGTAGGTGGAAGCGGCGGTGGAGGAGGACGAGGTAGCCAACACTGATTCAAAAATAAATACAACAATGGCTGGGTAAGGCCGGTGATGTGTCGAATTCTGTCCCCCGTCAAATAGTGTCCACCCTGTACTGCGCTTGCTCAGTATGTAGGACAAGGGGATTTCGAAAATCTCCCAAGACGAACGGCGCCTGCGTGGTGAGTTCAGGTGAAGGCCACACCATCCGTGGTTCAAGCCGAGCCAAGTGAGGCCGTGCCCGAAGCGTGGCGATCGAACCGAGCCCGTGAGGGGCCCTGTTACTATGTGCTACCGTATGTCCACTTGGATGGTGGGGCTTGAACCTGCACTCACAGCGCAGGCGCCGTTCATCTTCGGAGATTTTGTGAATCTCCTTGTCCTCTGTACTGCGCAAGCGCTGCGCCTTCGCAGTATGGGCGGGACACAATCCGATGGCCGGACAGTTTTTGTCACAACACCGGTATACATGTCTATTCTGCACAAGGTACGGACAAGTCCTGTGGGATCCATGCCTGGTTCATTTTAATGAACGTGAGCTTGTCCACATTGGCTCTGGACAGGCGGCTGCGCTTGTCTGTGATAACGCCCCCTGCCGTACTAAATACACGTTCAGATAATACACTGGCTGCAGGGCAGGCCAGCACCTCCAAGGCATAAAGGGCAAGCTCAGGCCATGTGCCCAATTTGGAGACCCAGAAGTTAAAGGGGGCAGACCCGTCATCCAGTACGTGTAGGCCTGTGGACACATACTGCTCAACCATGTTGGTGAAATGCTGCCTCCTGCTAAGACGTTCCATCTCAGCTGGTGGTGCTGGTTGTTGTGGCGTGCTGACAAAGCTTTTCCACATTTCAGCCATGCTAACCCTGCCTTCTGAGGTGCTGCCGGTGCCCCGGCTGCGTTGGCGACCTCTTCCTCCTCCTCTGCCTTCGCCTTGTGCTTCCACCGTATGCCCGCTGTCAGGTGGGAATGCCACCAGCAGCGCGTCTACCAGCGTGCGCTTGTACTCGCGCATCCAACGATCCCGCTCCAGTGAGGGAATTAAGGACGGTACGTTGTCCTTGTAACGGGGATCCAGCAGGGTGGCCACCCAGTAATCAGCACCAGTTAAAATGTGGGCAACTCGGCGGTCATTGCGGAAACACTGCAGCATGTAATCGCTCATGTGTGCCAGGCTGCCCAGAGGCAAAGAAAAGCTGTCCTCTGTGGGAGGTGTATCATCTGTGTCCTCTGTATCCCCCCAGCCACGCACCAGTGATGGCCACGAGCTGGTCTGGGTGCCACCCTGCTGTGAAAATGGCTCCTCCTCCTCCACCTCGTCATCCTCCAGAACTGTGCCCTTTCTGCCGGACAATTGTGTACCTGGCGTTTGTTGGTGCAGGAACCCACCCTCGTAGCCACTTGTGAAAGACTGCCCTGAAAGCCTTTGAAATGATCCCGCTTCCTCCTCCTCCTCCTCCTGTGCCACATCCTCTTCCATCATCGCCCGAAGCGTTTTTTCAAGGAGGCATAGAACTGGGATAGTAACGCTAAGAACGGCGTCATTGGCACTGGACATGTTGGTGGAGTACTCGAAACAGCGCAACAAGGCACACAGGTCCCGCATGGAGGCACAGTTATTGGTGGTGAAGTGGTGCTGTTCCGCAGAGCGACTCACGCGTGATTGCTGCAGCTGAAACTCCACTATCGCCTGCTGCTGCTCGCACAGTCTGGCCAGCATGTGCAAGGTGGAGTTCCACCTTGTGGGCACGTCACATATGAGGCGGTGAGCGGGAAGGCCGAAGTTACGCTGCAGCACTGACAGGCGAGCAGCAGCAGGGTGAGAACGCCGAAAGTGCGCACACACAGCCCGCACTTTCTGCAGCAGCTCTGGCATATTGGGGTAATTTTTAAGGAACCTCTGGACCACCAAGTTCAGCACATGCGCCAGGCAAGGGATGTGCGTCAAACCGGCTAGGCCCAGAGCTGCTACGAGATTTCGCCCATTATCGCACACCACCAGGCCGGGCTTGAGGCTCACTGACAGCAACCACTCATTGGTCTGTTGTTCCATGTCCCTCCACAACTCCTGCGCGGTGTGGGGTTTTTCCCCCAAACAGAAAAGTTTTAAAACTGCCTGCTGTCGTTTACCCCTGGCTGTGCTGAAGTTGGTGGTGAAGGTGTTACGCTGACCGGATGAGGAGGCAGTAGAGGATGAGGAAGGAAGCGGAGTAGGAGGAGTTAGCAACAGGAGACAAACTGAAGCGCCCTGCAATCCTCGGTGGTGGAAGGACATGCGCCAAACTGCTATCTGCCTCAGGCCCAGCCGCCACTGCATTTACCCAGTGTGCTGTTAGGGAGATCTAACGTCCCTGACCGTGCTTACTGGTCCACGCATCCGTAGTTAGGTGGACCTTGCCACAGATGGCGTTGCGCAGTGCACACCTGATTTTGTCCCCCACTTGGTTGTGCAGGGAGGGGATGGCTCGCCTGGAAAAATAGTGGCGGCTGGGCACGACGTACTGTGGGACAGCCAATGCCATCAGGCTTTTAAAACTCTGCGTCTCCACCAGACGGAATGACAGCATTTCAAAGGCCAGGAGTTTTGAAATGCTGGCATTCAGGGCCAGGGATCGCGGGTGGCTAGGGGGTACTTCCTCTTCCGCTCCAATGTTTGGGAGATAGAGAGCTGAACGCTTCCATGGGACATTGTGGAGATGGTTGGTGACCCAGGTGCTAGTGTTGCTGGCAGATCCTCTGTTTGCGGGTTATCAGGTGCCACTGTCACTACAGAGGTGGATGAAGAGGCTGCAGCAGAAGAGGAAGCAGGAGGAGCCAGAGACCTTTCTTGGTTTTTGAGGTGTCTACTCCACTGCAGCTCGTGCTTTGCACTTAGATGCCTGGTCATGCAGGTTGTGCTCAGGTTGAGAACGTTTATGCCTCGCTTCAGCCTCTGATTGCACAGCCTGCAAACCACTCGTGTCTTGTCATCAGCACATTGTGTGAAGAACTGCCACGCTAGGGAACTCCTTGGACCTGGCTTTGGTGTGCTCGGTCCCTTGCTGCGTTCTGCAGTAGCAGACATACTGTCTAGCGGACGGACGCTCCGCTTTTGCACCCTGCTCCCTCTTCTGCTGTGCTGGTGGCTCTGTGCGACCACCGCCTCTTCCTCCAAACTACACTGGTCACCTGCATAACGTTCATTCCATGTGGGGTCGAGGACCTCATCGTCCTCCACATCATCTTCCACCCAGTCTTCACCCCTGCCCTCCTTGTCTGTCTGCACAATTGCGAAAGCAGCAGCAGTTGGCACCTGTGTTTCGTCATCATCCGAGACGTACTGCGATGGTATTCCCATGTACTCATCATGAAACTTAAGTGGTTGGGCATCGGTGCACTCAATCTCTTCCACTTCTGGGGCAGGGCTAGGTGGATGGCCCTGGGAAACCCTGCTAACAGAGTCATCAAAAAGCAGAAGAGACTGCTGCATGATTTGGGGCTCAGACTGCTTGGCTGATTTGTAAGGGGGTGAGGTGAAAGACTGATGGACATGGGTTTCAGGTGCCAACTCTGTTCTTTCATCAGAAGAGTGGGTGGGAGACAATGTGAAGGAACCCGAGGCACTGTCAGCAACCCAATCTACTATCGCCTGTACTTGTCCTGGCCTAAACATTCGTAGGAGGAAGGTGTTTCACTTGTGTGTGTATCTGGCACAGATCCACCACGTCCTCTCCCTGCAACAGGAGCTCCACCAGCAGCACCACGACCGGGGCCACCACGTCCCTTTGACCTTCTCCTCATATTTTCCAAATTTAGGATCTTGCCCTAAATGGGTGTTTTTAGAAGAGCAGAACGCACCCACAGTACGTAACCGCTGAATCGCACAGCTACAGAACTGCAGAAAATGCTATTCAAAAAAAATGTTTTTTTAGTATAGCACAGTAGGAGAAAACTATATAGAAATTGTTTATTTCACACACCTCCACATATGTATAACACACTGCAAACTATTTTTTGTGCCCCTGAATGGCTCTTTTTGCAAGCGTACATTAAAGTGCAATTTTTTTTTGTTGCCCTAAACGGGTCTTTTTTTGCACGAGCAAAATAAAATGCTTTTTTATTTTTTTTGCCCTATGGGTCTTTTGGAAAAGAGCACAATAAAGTGCCTTTTTTTTCCCCTAAAAGTTAGATTTTCTCTGACACTGGGCTCATGGCAGTGTAAAAAGACTGCACTGCAACACAAACAGGTAAACCTATGCAGATCGCTGATTTTAATCTCTGAATCTGGACTCCTATATAATATTCTCTCTCCCTGAAAGCACCAACGGGAACCTGGCCCTACACTACCTCTCCATCTTTTCCCTCAGATTGTAGAATCAGGACTACCTCATCTATTTTTCTATCTCTCCCTAAAAGCAGCAGCAGCAGACTAGATCCTCTCCCTATCTATTCTGAAGCAGAGTGACATGTGTGCTGTGTGCCTCTAGCTTATATAGAAGCTGGGTCACATGTTGCACTGACCAATCACAGCCATGCCATTAGTAGGCATGGCTATGATGGCCTCTAAGGGCACACCAGCTAATCAAAAGGTGATTGGCTGGCCCCTGAAGCATTTCTAAATGCGTAATTAGATTGCCGAACCCGGACTTTTGGGCAAAGTCCGGGTTCGGGAAAAAGCTAAAGTTCGGTACGGACCCGAACTTTACAGTTCGGGTTCGCTCAACGCTAATTGCTTTAAAATGGGTCTGTAATATTAATCCACCTGGATGCCTGTTGTAATGTTAATGAATCCAGACTAGCTTCCAAAGACCTTTTCATTGTTGTTTGTGATGATGTGGATTGGAGCTTGGTATACAGTCTGGCTGCCTATTATGGGATGTTTAAGTGTCTTGCTGTGAGGAAAGGGGGGGGGGGAATCACTCCAGCAACCCCTCCTGCTAAGACTGTTTACTGAAGGAGAAGTTTGAACACACCTGACCTGTATCACCATTGTCATTGGACAGTTTAACCCGCCCTGTTCCCCAAGAATGGGAGGGAAGTGTTTTGAAGAGTAGTGTGTTACCCTGTACTTGCAATAAAGATTCATTCCCTGTTTTGGAACCTCAACACAGAGCGTTTGTCTCGTTTGTGGAGGGAGAATTATTTGTATGGGGTCTTATTCGGCTGGTTGGTGTGTCTGGTGGCTGGCGTGTGTTCGAGAATGGAATATCCTAAACGACGTTAACCCCTGACATTACACCCAGCTAGGGGTGCATCATGAGTAAGTCGAAGAATTCGATGGTGTAGAGGAGTCGGGATGTACAGCTGGTTATTTTTGTAGAGGAACCCTTCTTCATCTGTCTCTAACTGCAGTGGGGGTTTTTTTTAGTTTAGGGCCTGCTGCAATTTCTCTTTAAGGGTCAAAATGGTGCATAAGATCTTCTGCTGTGAGATGATTTGATGTACATTGATGTTCTTTCAGGCCAGATAGGCCTTTCCATTTTTGGAGCCAGGAAGGTAGGTGATGACAAAGTGGAATCTATCGCAGAAGAGAGCCCAGCGTATCTGTCTGGAGGAGAGTGTATTGTTACGCTGAATGTATTGAAGGTTTTGATGGTCGGAGTACACTATAAAGGGTAATGAGGTACCCTTGAGTAGGTGTCTCCAAGTCTCCAGGGCGGATTTCACTGCTAGCAACTCTTTTTTCCCCTACTGGGTAATTGATCTCTGCGGGAGTGAGGGATCGGGAATGGTAGGCCACAGGGTGAAGCGGTCCATCAATGGACGATTTTTGGGATAGGATAGCCCCTAGAGCCATATGGGAGGCATCAACCTCCAAGATGTATTGTAGATTAGGTTCTGGTAAGCGTAGGATGGGAGCCGTAGTGAAGCGACATTTCAGGGTATCGAAAGCCTCCTGAGTTTTTGCGTTTCATGCATAGTTGGAGTGGATACTTGTTATTTGGACTAATGGTTTTACGACTAAGGAAATTTTTTTGATGAATTTGCGATAAAAATTTGCGAAACCAAGGAATCTTTGAAGTGCCTTTCTATTCAGGGGTCTAGGCCATTTTTGGATACAGTCTATCTGTATGCCATTCTCAGAAATGATGTAACCCAAGAATACAACGGAGTTGGATTCGAAAGTGCACTTCTCTAATTTGACGTATAAATTATGTGTGTGTAACCTAGAGAGAACCCATCTGACATGCTTGTGATGGTCTGTGATGTTGTCTGAGTATATAAGGATGTCGTCTACATATACTACTAGACAAATATCGAGGAGATCCCTGAAAATGTCGTTCACGAGGAACTGGAAAGTGGCAGGAGCGTTGCACAGCCCAAAGGGCATGACCAGGTTCTCGTACAGGCCGTAACGGGTGCGGAAAACTGTCTTCCATTCATCCCCCTGATGAATTTTTACCAGATTATACGCGCCCTTTAAATCAAGTTTGGTGAACAACTTCGCCGTTTGCAAACGTTCCAATAATTCTGGGATTAGAGGAAGGGGGTATCTGTTTTTTACCGTGATCTTGTTCAATTCTTTATAATCGATGATGGGACGTAGGCTTTGATCCTTGTTCCGGATGAAAAACATGCCGTCTGCGGCTGGTGAGGTGGACGGTCTTATGAAACATTTCTTCAAAATTTTCTTCTATGTATTCCTTTTGATGGGCCAATTCAGGCTGTGATAAGGAATAGATGTGCCCAAAAGGAATTTTGCTGCCAGGGAGTAAGTAAATTGGGCAATCGTATGGTCTATGTGGGGGTAGTAGCTCGGCATTCTTTTTGCTGAAGACATCAGCGAAGTCTTGGTATGCCGTAGGTACCAGGTTGACTTCCGCTGGGGACAGTGACTCTGCCTGTGATAAAGAAGTGTCTTTGAAACATGTCTCCTGGCAATATTGAGAAGTGAGGAGCACGCTCCTGTCTTCCCAACGTAGTGAGGGTTTGTGGGTATGCAACAAGGGTAGACCTAGGATGAGGGGAAAATGGGGAGACGGTATCACATCTAAGCAGATGTATTCTATATGAGTAGAATCTGTCACCATAAGCAGAGGTTGTGATTGTGTAGTGATGGGACCGGAGGTTAAGGTAGTTCCATCAATAAGTCTAAGAGAGACAGTTTTGCATTTAGTGGATACAGGAACTTTATTGGTTTTAACAATATGCAAGTCTATGAAGTTCCCACACGCTCCTGTGTCAATCATAGCCTCGAAAGTAATTTGGGTTTGGTCCCACTGCAGAGACAAGATTTTTGAAATAGTTAGAATCTGGTAAGTGGGGGTTTATTAGCTTGCAGAGTATGGGGCAGTCATTCAGCGATGTGGTGTGGCACGCCACAATACATACAGAGCTGAAGGGACCTTTGCCTAGACCTCTCTGCTGGGGTATGTGGTCCCCTAATTACAGCGATTTTCATGGGTACCATGGGATCGGCTGTATGGTTTGAAGGAACCAAATAGGTGACCCCTGAGAGTCTCTCAGCTTTCCGTTCCCGCATTCTCCTATCAATGGAAATGCTAAGGAGTATAAGAGCATCCAATGTAGAGGGTATTACAGTGCGGGCTAACTCATCCTTCAGGGTTTCTGATAAGCCGAGCTGGAATTGATTTTTTAGGGTGATCTGGTTCCACTCGGACTGAGTGGCCCACCGTTTAAATTGGGCAATGTAATCTTCGACAGGGTGTTTACCCTGTCGCAGAGCACGCAAGGCAGACCCGGCGGAGATCTGTTTGCTGGGGTCATCATATAGAAGATCCATGGCGGCACTGAAATCGGTGAAGGAGTTTAGGATTGGATCGTCTTTTTCTCTTTGAAAGTATTAGCCCAAGCTCGGGGTTCCCCTCTGTAACGACAAGAGTTAACGTTGTTTAAATATATTCCATTCCCGAACACACAGCAGCTACCAGACACTCCAACCAGCCGAATAAGACCCCTGTGACAGCAGGAAGGTAAAGTCACCTGGTTGCATCCAGGGGGTAGATATATTTCGCCCAGATTCAGGCTTTACGCCGACTTATACAACTAGGTGGAGAGTTGTATAAGGCTAGTGGGCTCATGGATGACTCATACCTCTAGGGAGAGGGCTGGGCGTCGTGCAGACAGGGAGTTGATGAGACCAGCTGAAGCTTGTCAGCTCATTTAGGCCTCTATAAGAACTCCCTGCTTCATTAGATGTTAGCTCATGCCTGGAACCAGACCTGTGTGGACTGTCTAGGGAGAGTGAACCCCTGTGCGGTGAGACAAAGCCTGTGTGGCTATTTGCTTGGACATTTAAAACCAGGGACTTAGGGACTAGGACAGCACTAGGCTGATCCCAGTTGTTAGTTAGGAAACCTGTATGTTTAGTCAGAGGTCAACTTGACCAGGATTTATTTTGGTTATGTTTCTTTTGCTTTGCTGTGTTTTGTCACTGTAAATAGAAAATAAACCGCACCTTTTTGATTTTGAAAACCACAACCTCCGTTTGCTGGGCCTGTTTTGTGTGGGGAGCCCATCCCGGGGGTCACACACACCCGCTGCCGAGCTAACCCCCTCACAGTTGGTGGAGAACCAGTGGCAGTTTTTTTTTTAAGCCAGCATGGAGGAGATACTGAAACAGCTGGCTCTATCAAATGCCAATCAACAGCAGACAAATGCAGGTTTGCAAAGGAGCCTTGCAGCCCAGCAGCAAGCTCATCAACAGAGCCTTGCAGCCCAGCAGCAAGCTCACCAACAGAGTCTGGAAGCTCAGCAACAAGCCCAGCAGCAATCTGAGGCCCGCTTCATAGACCTGTTACAGAAGCAAGAGCAGAGACTACAACAAATGGAAGCAGTAATGCAGCAACGTCCGCAGACCAGTGAGGAAAGCCGTCCCACTAATACCGCGTCCTTTGGGGTGAGTCGTTTATTGACAAAAATGACTGGAGAGGATGATCCAGAGGTATTTTTGACCACATTTGAAAGGACCGCTGAAAGAGAAAAGTGGCCTGAGGAGCAGTGGGCTGGACTGGTGGCTCCTCTGTTAACTGGTGAATCGCAGAAAGCTTACTATGACCTAGAGCCTAACCAAGCAAAAGACTATGTGATGCTAAAAGCTGAAATTTTGGCAAGGCTGGGTGTCACCCAGGCTGTCCGGGCTCAGCGTGTGCATAACTGGACTTTCCAGCTTGGAAAACCCCCCAGGTCTCAAATGTATGATCTCATTCACCTGAGCAGAAAGTGGCTACAGCCAGAAACTTTGTCCGCACCAAAGATTGTGGAACGTGTTGTAATGGATCGGTTTTTGAGAGCTCTTCCTACTGCCATCCAAAAGTGGGTAAGCCATGGAGACCCAGAGACGGCCGATGGTCTTGTGGATCGTGTGGAGAAATACTTGGCTACAGAGAACCTGACGGCCTCTTCCAGAGACACTCGGACTTTCCACCCTAAGACCAGACCATCCCCAGGGGCGGATAAGAGGATTCCAAGGGGTGAGGGTGGAGAGAGTGAGAGGGTGGGAGCTCTACCCCAAGTTTGGCGAGAACAGCCTGGGAAATCAGCGGCTCAAGAGGCGGCAAGAAGGATCGTTTGCTACCGCTGCCGGCAAGCGGGACATATTGCAGCCAATTGCCCGGTTGTGGAGGAACCTATGCAGTGTGACTTTCTGACGGGCAGACGTCAGTCGCTGTGTGTGACAGTCGCATGCACTGCCATTCGAGGAACTGAGAAACATTTATGCAAAATGTGTGTTAATGGTAGAAATGTTGTGGTATTGCTGGATTCAGGTAGCCTTGTGACCCTGATAAAGGCTGAGTTAGTTAAAACAGAGGTCTCTGGGAATAGCAAGGTAGCTGTTATTTGTGTGCATGGGGACACCCGAGAGTATCCAGTGACTACAGTGTGTTTCAAGACCCCCAAAGGTACCCTCTCTCATCCAGTGGGCTTAGTATCTCAGTTACCGCATGACGCCATTGTGGGAAGGGATTTTCCGAAGTTCTGGGAACTGTGGGATGATCCTGAGCCCCTCACTGGTGCCCCTATGTACCAGGAATGTGATAGCCAGAACTCCCCTGAGAGTGGTGAGGACTCTCTGGAATTTCCCTTATCAGTATTGGCAGGGGAGACTCAAGAAACTGGAGAGGAGCCCACCTCCTCAGACGAAAACCTACCGTCTGTGGAGTTTTCTGATCTTGAGGTTCACAGGGAAAACTTTGCCACAGAACAGTTGAAAGACCCCGCCCTAATAAAGGCACGGGAAAACGTAGTGAAAATAGATGGCGAGTTAGTGAACCCAGATAATACCTGCACTTACCCATACTTCAGCGTAGAGAAGGACCTACTGTATCGGGTGGCAAAAAGGGCAGAAGAAACCGTTGAGCAGCTTGTGGTGCCCAAACCTTACAGGAAGTTGGTGTTGGAGTTGGCCCATGGGCACATTCTTGGAGGTCATCTGGGGACAGAGAAAACCCGAGAGAGGGTATTACAGAGATTCTATTGGCCGGGGGTGATGAAGGACGTAGAAAATTATTGTTCCTCCTGCCCTGTGTGTCAGAGGTTGGCCCCGATGCCACATTTCCGTAGCCCGCTGGTCCCTCTACCCATCATTGAGGTCCCGTTTGAGAGGATCGCAATGGATTTGGTAGGTCCTATAATCAAGTCCGCTAGGGGGCACCAGTACATATTAGTTATAATGGACTATGCCACCCGTTATCCAGAAGCGATCCCTCTCCGAAATACCTCGGCCAAAACCATAGCCAAAGAGCTATCTCTTGTTTTTAGCCGGGTGGGTATTTGTAAAGAACTGCTTACGGACCAAGGTACACCCTTTATGTCCCGGGTTATGAAAGAGCTGTGTAAATTGTTCAAAGTGACGCAATTGCGTACGTCTGTGTATCACCCCCAAACCGATGGGCTGGTTGAAAGATTCAACAAAACCCTAAAACAAATGTTGAAGAAAGTGGTGGATAGAGATGGAAAGGATTGGGACTGTTTACTTCCTTATTTGATGTTTGCTATTAGGGAGGTGCCCCAATCCTCTACGGGATTCTCCCCCTTTGAGTTACTGTATGGGAGACACCCAAGAGGGCTGTTGGATATTGCCAAGGAAACTTGGGAAAGTGAGAGTTCTCCCCACAGGAGTGTGATTGAGCATGTCGCCCTGATGCAAGATCGAATTGCACAGGTAATGCCCATCGTGAAGGAACATTTGGCCCAAGCGCAGTTGGCACAGCAGAGAGTGTACAACCGTGGAGCCAAGACCCGTACCTTTTCCCCGGGGGATAGGATATTGGTACTTGTCCCTACGGTTGAAAGTAAATTCCTTGCCAAATGGCAAGGCCCCTACGAGATAATGGAAAAAGTGAGCGAAGTGAATTACAAGGTCAGACAACCAGGAAGGCGAAAGC
This sequence comes from Rana muscosa, assembly GCA_029206835.1. Taxonomy (NCBI): domain Eukaryota; kingdom Metazoa; phylum Chordata; class Amphibia; order Anura; family Ranidae; genus Rana; species Rana muscosa. The sequence goes on along the minus strand of CM055118.1, from coordinate 941,497,199 downwards.
CCGAACAGATCTATCACGTTAATCTGTTGAAAGCCTGGAGGGATAGAGAGTCCCTAGTCGCAGACACTTGGTCACCAGCTCAAACTGGTTGCGTGATTCCTGAGGTTGGAATAGCAGCCACCTTGTCACAACCCCAACAACAGGAGGTTAAGGAGTTTGTGCTTCGCAACAAGGAGGTATTCTCTGAGCTGCCGGGACAAACATCTGGGGTAGAGCATGACATCATTACCCCGCCCGGTGAAAGGGTGAAGTTAAAACCCTATCGGATCCCAGAGGCTCGACGGGAGGCAATACGGGAGGAAGTACAGAAAATGCTGAACTTAGGGGTGATAGAGGAGTCCCAAAGTGATTGGTCTAGTCCCATCGTGTTGGTGCCTAAACCGGATGGGAGCTGGCGATTTTGTAACGATTTTCGTCAGTTGAACAAAGTTACAAAATTTGACACCTACCCCATGCCACATATAGATGAGTTGATCGACCGGCTGGGAACAGCCCGATACATGACGACTCTTGACCTCACAAAAGGGTATTGGCAAATCCCCCTGGCCAAGTCGGCCAAAGAGAAAACCGCATTTGTAACCCCAGACGGGGCGTTCCAATATAAAAGAATGCCGTTCGGGTTACAGAATGCGCCGGCCACATTCCAGCGGAAAATGGACCAGATGCTGAGGCCCCATCGGAAGTATGCTGCGGCTTACCTGGATGACGTAATTGTCCATAGCACAGATTGGGCCTCACATCTGCCAAAAGTGCAAGCAGTCCTGGACTCTGTTCGGGAAGCGGGGTTTACGGCTAACCCCAAGAAGTGTACCATTGGGCAGGAGGAGGCCAAATATCTTGGGTACACCATTGGGAGGGGAGTAATAAAACCCCAACTCAACAAAGTCGAGGCCATCCAGAGTTGGCCACGTCCCAACAGCAAGAAGCAGGTACGAGCCTTTCTGGGAATCGCTGGGTATTATCGGCGATTCATTCCCCACTTTGCTTCTAAGGCTGTGCCCCTAACCAACCTGACGAAGGGGAAAGGGTCGGTCATGATTAAATGGACCCCCGAGGCTGAGGCAGCATTCCAATTCTTGAAACAAGCCTTATGTAGCCAGCCAGTGTTGTACTCACCCGACTTCTCTAAAGACTTTGTCGTACAAAGTGATGCGTCAGATGTGGGGTTAGGAGCAGTATTGTCCCAGGTCTGGAACGGGGAAGAGCACCCAGTCATTTACCTCAGCAGGAAGTTGAAGTCCCATGAGGTAAATTACGCCACCGTTTGAAAAGGAGTGTTTAGCGGTGAAGTGGGCTCTAGATTCCCTTCGGTACTACCTGCTAGGTAGGCACTTTGACATGGTTACGGATCACGCTCCGTTAAAGTGGATGGCTCAAAACAAGGAAACAAATAGAAGAGTGAATAGGTGGTTCCTGGCCCTCCAGGAATTCAACTTCACAGTAAAGCATCGCCCTGGCGTTCAAATGGGGAATGTGGATGCTTTGTCTCGAGTACATGAATGCCTGATTGCTGGTGTTCCAACCCCGAGGTTAAAACAAGAGGGGGGGGTATGTGACAGCAGGAAGGTAAAGTCACCTGGTTGCATCCAGGGGGGTAGATATATTTCGCCCAGATTCAGGCTTTACGCCGACTTATACAACTAGGTGGAGAGTTGTATAAGGCTAGTGGGCTCATGGATGACTCATACCTCTAGGGAGAGGGCTGGGCGTCGTGCAGACAGGGAGTTGATGAGACCAGCTGAAGCTTGTCAGCTCATTTAGGCCTCTATAAGAACTCCCAGCTTCATTAGATGTTAGCTCATGCCTGGAACCAGACCTGTGTGGACTGTCTAGGGAGAGTGAACCCCTGTGCGGTGAGACAAAGCCTGTGTGGCTATTTGCTTGGACATTTAAAACCAGGGACTTAGGGACTAGGACAGCACTAGGCTGATCCCAGTTGTTAGTTAGGAAACCTGTATGTTTAGTCAGAGGTCAACTTGACCAGGATTTATTTTGGTTATGTTTCTTTTGCTTTGCTGTGTTTTGTCACTGTAAATAGAAAATAAACCGCACCTTTTTGATTTTGAAAACCACAACCTCCGTTTGCTGGGCCTGTTTTGTGTGGGGAGCCCATCCCGGGGGTCACACACACCCGCTGCCGAGCTAACCCCCTCACACCCCATACAAATATTTCTCCCCGCACAAACGAGACAACGCTCTGTGTTGAAGTTCTAAAAACAGGAAATGAATCTTTATTACAAGCACATGGTAACACACTTCCCTTCAAAAAACTTCCCTCCCATCCTTGGGGAACAGGGCGGGTTAAACTGTCCAATGACAATGGTGATACAGGTCAGGTGTGTTCAAACTTCTCCTTCAGTAAACAGTTGTAGCGGCCACCTCCACTCCCCTCTTTCTCTCGTCTTTCTCTTGTCTAGGGGTATCTTAGAGGGGAGGGAGTGGGGACACCACGCCTGGCTTCCACCACATGTGTCTGTGCGGTATAAGCAACGTTCTTGTATTACCTTCGGGTCAGTGCTGTGCACCTGGATCCTCCCTCCAAGAGTCTCCTTGAACAATGTCTGTCAGGAAATGAGCTCCACACCATTAAAGTTCAACACTCCTTTATTCTTCTGCGAATGAACACAATCAGTTGAACTCCCTTGGTAACAGAACAGGAAAGGAGGTGTGGATGCGAATAGGCCCAGACACAATGTAGTTCTCCACTTTCCTTCCTGAAAGTGGGTTACGGTCTCCGCACGAGGGGGGATTTCCTTCCAGTCGGTCTCCGACGAGAGGCTCACCTGTCACCGGCAATATGCTGCACCGGGTCTTCAAGTGAGGAGCTCCCTCCGGTCCATTGCGCCTTCCGGATTCGGGTACCCACTCCCGGGGTTCCCTAGGATCTCCTTCCCTCGCGGAACTCAGTGTTGGGCACTGAGCTCCGGACCTCCATCCGAGTACCTCCCCCCAGGCCAAAGGTGCCTGGGATGGAACACGACCTCCGGCTGTCCTCTAGGCCTAGGCCCGCCTAGAGAACCGACACGAACCACCGTCCACAGGCTGAAGGTGCCCTGGACTCCGACCACATGACAAAGATGGCCAGCCCCTTAATACCCTCTCCCAGCAAGCACGGCGGGTTCCCCGCCCCACCATACCGCTGCCGAGGGAGGACAAAAAGGAGGCATGCCACACAGCAATGATTCAACCCCAGCCCAGGGCAACAGCGCCACCTACTGGGCTGCAGGGAATTGCACATCACCAATGTCTCTGTCAAATTCAAATTTACACCCGGGAAAGTACATACCCGCTACACTCTCCCCCTTGTGGTTTGACACTGGTCCCCAGTGTTTGGAGTAAATCATGCCCTCAACGGCTGACATAATCCAATCCAGAAACCGACTAACAATTGTACAAAAATATAAAACTTTTAAAAAAACTATCCAACTAAAACATTGTGTCTGAGCCCTGTAAAGAAAGAGAATAAAGACAGAAGAGAAACAACAGCACTGATTCATAACTTTGAATCACATATTCACATTTGACTTTTCCCACCCATCCTGACTAAGAGCCACCCCATCCTCAGTAAACTTGATGGGATGTTCTCCTGCAGAGGGAAAAGAAAGGATTAATACACATAACCCTGACACCTGTATTCGTGTAATGGAAAAGAAACTTCTCCGAGAAGAAATCCCTTTTCTCCAAAGAGTGAGTGCATGGAAAGTGTCTTAACGTTGCGCAACACTGCCACCTGGTGACAGCACCGCGGTAACTGCACCCGTGGAACTTTCTTCTTTTCTTTCAGCCCTATCTACCCCAGAGTCCATAATCTCTTGCAGGAAAAAATGAAGAACAAACAGGAACAGTTCTTCATTCCTCTGGGCACAAAAGCAACTGGCCCCAGAAAGTTCAGCAGCATGATAAGAACGGAGTCTCTTTTCTCCTACAGGTAAAAGCGGGGATGCGGCAGAACAAGTGGTTTCAAGTGCTGATCCATGGTCTCCAGAGGATACTCCACATCTTCTCCTTCTTTGCGCCGGATCAACACTTTATCTGCATGGATGTGTCGTCCTAACATCCATTCTGCCTTGCAGTCTTTAAAACGTTGAGAGGCCTTTGGAGAGCATGCCAGGTACCTGCGGGCGTGGGGGACCTGAAGGTGGGTCCACCCAAAGTCATTGTACCAGCGCTCCTGGCACACTTCCACCTCATAGAGCAGTTCCTTCGATAAGTATGGATACTCCCATCCATAGTCTGCAGCAACCTTCTGACCAAATAGCCGTTGCAATCTCGCCAAAGGAGGCATGGTAGCCCTGTCCCCTTCACCAGGCAAAACTATCGAGTCCGGGTGGCGAGGGACCTTGATCACATCTGATCTGGGCATAGGTGCCCGCAGCAGCAGTCTCTTTTCCCCGGCCTTCGGTGCAGATGGCACTGGGGATGTAGAAGCAGGTTGGGGACCGGACCTCTTTTCAGGCGCTGATGCCTCCACCCGGGGTGTGCTTTCCCCTGTAGACATGGGTGGATCTCTGATCCTCCGAGATGAAGCGAGAGGTACTTTGTCCCAGCCCTTCCCGGCAAACAAATCGTCTATGGCAGCGTCGTCTCCCATATCCGAGAGCGACTCCAGGTCAGAGGTGTCACACTCCTCCGCGTGTATGTAGCCGGTTGTAGAAACGGAGCCACCACCTCCCGCGGATTCGCTAGGCCATGACTTTCTGACACCTCCACCCACACACCAAATCTCTCCACCTGGCTTACCTCGGCCTTTTCTTGAAGCGGGACGTCCGGAACTCTGGTCGACGGATCCATCCAGGCCGGGCGTAAGCGGGCGAGACGGTCCACCACAACCGCTGGTCGGGGCTACCATGCCGGTCTTTCTCTTCGGTGGCGGACGCTGCGAGACATTGGTGACCGAGTCAGCATCCTCGGATTTCTTCCGTTGGGGTTTTACAACCTCCTCCGCGGTCGTTGCAGTGTGCGCAGGGGTGACTCTCACAGTAGTGATTCCTTCTCTCTGAGTGGTGCTGCCTGAAGCCCGGCCGGGGTAAATGGTCCTTGGCCTCTCCACCGCCGGATCCACTTTGAACAGGAACTCCCCACAGGCCTCACAACGTCCAAACGGCTTCAACTGGCACACCAGTCCCGAACACCCGGGACAAATCACACCCAGGGCCTCAACGTCCATGCACGAATACAGGGCGAATCGACCCCTTGGCTTTAGTCGGATCCCCGTATCTGTTACCGGAGCAGCAGCAGTCCATGTTGTGGTGGAAGGGTGAACTGGAATCCACGAGGTGTGTCCAAACATGGCGACCTGTTGCTGATCCATCGCACACTGCAGAGTTTTTGCGCCAATGTCCCATGTGTAGTCCTTCACACGTATTGGACTCCTCCCCTTTGCTCCAGTTCGCGGGCTTTTCTTCTTTTCTGTTTGAGTCACACCCACGAACTAAGCGATGGGGGTGTGCCTGATGGCGCAGTGCAATAGAAGCCCTCACGTGTAGTACTTCACACGGCTGAACTTCCCCCTCTTTCCACTCTTCTGCGCGGGCCTTTCCCTTCATTGGGTCATGTCCACGACTTCGAGCAGGGATGCACTTCGGCCAATGAAGGCCTGCCTATTCGCTTAACTCTTCCAACAGACACGTTCAATACTGTGGTGCACAAACACTATACCGGACCCGAGCCCCCATGTGTAGCGGCCACCTCCACTCCCCTCTTTCTCTCGTCTCGTCTTTCTCTTGTCTAGGGGTATCTTAGAGGGGAGGGATTGGGGACACCACGCCTGGCTTCCACCACATGTGTCTGTGCGTAAGACTTGTGCACAACGGAAAAATTTGTTTAGTTTCGGTTAGTTTCTTTTCGGTCCTGTTGATTCGTAATCATTCATAATTTTGCTAGACGGGATTTTTCGTGTTCGGACTAATTCGTATTTTCGCAAGCGACATTTTTCGTTGAATCGGAATGATTCGTATTAATGTAAGCCTTATTTTTAGTTGGTTGATTTATAATTCGTACTTTTGGTAGAGTACATTGTTTTTCGTTGATTCTGGACACAACTCCTACTTTCGTAACTTTTTTTGGCTTCATTGATTCGTAATTTTCCATGTCTCTCTCACAACGACGCTGTCTATTATGCCTAATGTGCTTCGAATGGATTTGTACTTTTCAAAATACATAGCAGTTATTTGTAACGATTCGAAATCTCGTATTTTACTTTCGTTTTTTACATGCGGCTATAGCCTCCGCCCCGTACACCATTTTGAGAGGGAGTTCAGCACAGTGAGGGAGAAGCAGAGAGCAGAGCAGAGTGTTATTGTGCTTCGTATGGATTCGTATATTCATACTTTTTTCATAACAAATTATGCCGAAGACATTCGGGCATTCGCTATTTTTGATATAATTTATATATCGGATTCGGTTTTATTCGTAATTGCTTTGTTCGGAAATTGGAATGCTTCCGAATGTCCGAAAGTTGCTAAATTCGGACGAATTTCGATTCGTTCCGAAACGAATTGCACAAGCCTACTGTGCGGTATAAGCAACGTTCTTGTATTACCTTTGGGTCAGTGCTGTGCACCTGGATCCTCCCTCCAAGAGTCACCTTGAACAATGTCTGTCAGGAAATGAGCCCCACACCATTAAAGTTCAACACTCCTTTATTCTTCTGCGAATGAACACAATCAGTTGAACTCCCTTGGTTAACAGAACAGGAAAGGAGGTGTGGATGCGAATAGGCCCAGACACAATGTAGTTCTCCACTTTCCTTCCTGAAAGTGGGTTACGGTCTCCGCACGAGGGGGGATTTCCTTCCAGGCGGTCTCCGACGAGAGGCTCACCTGTCACCGGCAATATGCTGCACCGGGTCTTCAAGTGAGGAGCTCCCTCCGGTCCATCCCACTCCCGGGGTTCCCTAGGATCTCCTTCCCTCGCGGAACTCAGTGTTAGGCACTGAGCTCCGGACCTCCATCCGAGTACCTCACCCCAGGCCAAAGGTGCCTGGGATGGAACACGACCTCCGGCTGTCCTCTAGGCCTAGGCGACCCAGAGGACCGACACGAACCACCGTCCGCAAGCTGAAGGTGCTTGGGACTTCGACCCCGTGACAAAGATGGCCGGCCCCTTTATACCCACTCCCAGCAAGCACGGCGGGTTCCCCGCCCCACCATACCGCTGCCGAGGGAGGACAAAAAGGAGGCACAGCAATGATTCAACCCCAACCCAGGGCAACAGCGCCACCTACTAGGCTGCAGGGAATTACACATCACCAATGTCTCTGTCAAATTCAAATTTACACCCGGGAAAGTACATACCCGCTACACAGTCTTATGAGGAGGGGTTGCTGGAGTAATTCCCCCCTCCCCCCATTTCCTCACAGCAAGACACGTAAACATCCCATAATAGGCAGCCAGACTGTATACCAAGCTCCAATCCACATCACCACAAACAATTGTAGCACCCTCCTCACTCCCCTCTTTCTCTTCAGCTTGTCTCTCTCTTGTCTAGGGGTATCTTTTAGAGGGGAAGGGAGCAGGGACACTACGCCAGGCCTTTGTCACAGGTGTCAGTGTGATACAAGCAAAGTTCTTTTACCTTCGGGTCAGTGCTGTGCACCTGGAGCCTCCACCAAGAGTTACCTTGAACAATGTCTGTCAGGAAATGAGCCCCACACCATTAAAGTTCAACACTCCTTTATTCTTCTCGAATGAACACAATCAGTTGAACTCCCTTGGTAGAAACAGAACAGGAAAGGAGGTGTGGATGCGAATAGGCCCAGACACAATGTATTCTCCACTTTCCTTCCTGAAAGTGGGTTGCAGTCTCCGAACGAGGGGGGGATTTCCTTCCAAGCGGTCTCCGGTGAGAGACTCACCCTTCACTGGCAATCTGCTGCACCAGGTCTTCGAATGAGGAGCTCCCCCCGGTCCATTATGCCTTCCGGATTCGGGTACCCACTCCTGGGCTTCCCTAAGATCTCCTTCCCTCGCGGAACTCAGCGTTGGGCACTGAACTCCGGACCTCCATCCGAGTACCTCACCCCAGGCTAAAGGTGCCTGGAATGGAACACGACCTCCGGCTGTCCTCTAGGCCTAGGCCCGCCTAGAGAACCGACACGAACCCCCGTCCACAGGCTGAAGGTGCCCTGGACTCCGGCCCCGTGACAAAGATGGCCGGCCCCTTTATACCCTCTCCCAGCAAGCACGGCGGGTTCCCCGCCCCACCATACCGCTGCCGAGGGAGGACAAAAAGGAGGCACGACACACAGCAATGATTCAACCCCAGCCCAGGGCGACAGCGCCACCTGCTGGGCTGCAGGGAATTACACATCACTAATGTCTCTGTCAAGTTCAAATTTACACCCGGGAAAGTACATACCCGCTACACAACAATGAAAAGGTCTTTGGAAGCTAGTCTGGATTTAATCTACATTACACAGGAAGCCAGGTGGTTAGAGTTGAACACATCAGCATCTCTCAATTAACCTGTTGAGTTCAGAATCAAACAACCAGTAAATAGTCCTTTACAGATATCCTGGGAAATACCGTGGATTAATATTACAGACCCATTTCAAAGCAATCCAAGACATATTCTCAATGTCCATTATTTTCTGGCTCATACTTTCTAAGAACTTCTGGGTTCCACGGGCCCTCCCGTTACACCCTCTAAGGTAGGAGATGGCGGTGCAAACTTTTGTTCTATCGGTGGTATAAGCGTGTGACTTCATGTCAAACAATAGTGTACAGGCGTTAATGTATTCCCTGTAGTTTCTCCTCTCACCCGAGAAGATGTCTGGTGGGCTTATTTTCTGTTCAGGAGTGTCGGGGTGTGTAACCCGAGTAGGGAGTCTTTCAGTGATATATGACTTGAGATTTTGGTTCTCCGTTGAAAAGTCGGTGACCATCTGCGAAAGTGCATTTAGTTTGGTAGTACATAGTCATAACATGGAGTTGCAGAGGAAACTTAGGTGAAGTAGCAGTACACAGGGTAATAGGTTATAGTATACGGAGGAATACTTGCTGTGAGAGGACTGGGGCTCTGTCTGGACCAAAATCTGGAAGTTGGAGGGGCTCTGACTGGCCCAATAGTGAGATGGAAGTTGGGGCTCTATCCCACCCCATAGTGAGATGGAAGTCGGGGCTCTATCCGGCCCCATAGTGAGATGGAAGTCGGGGCTCTATCCGGCCCCATAGTGAGATGGAAGTCGGGGCTCTATCCGGCCCCATAGTGAGATGGAAGTCGGGGCTCTATCCGGCCCCATAGTGAGATGGAAGTCGGGGCTCTATCCGGCCCCATAGTGAGATGGAAGTCGGGGCTCTATCCGGCCCCATAGTGAGATGGAAGTCGGGGCTCTATCCGGCCCAATAGTGAGATGGAAGTCGGGGCTCTATCCGGCCCAATAGTGAGATGGAAGTCGGGGCTCTATCCGGCCCAATAGTGAGATGGAAGTCGGGGCTCTATCCGGCCCAATAGTGAGATGGAAGTCGGGGCTCTATCCGGCCCAATAGTGAGATGGAAGTCGGGGCTCTATCCGGCCCAATAGTGAGATGGAAGTCGGGGCTCTATCCGGCCCAATAGTGAGATGGAAGTCGGGGCTCTATCCGGCCCAATAGTGAGATGGAAGTCGGGGCTCTATCCGGCCCAATAGTGAGATGGAAGTCGGGGCTCTATCCGGCCCAATAGTGAGATGGAAGTCGGGGCTCTATCCGGCCCAATAGTGAGATGGAAGTCGGGGCTCTATCCGGCCCAATAGTGAGATGGAAGTCGGGGCTCTATCCGGCCCAATAGTGAGATGGAAGTCGGGGCTCTATCCGGCCCAATAGTGAGATGAAATTAGGGGCTCTATCCGGCCCAATAGTGAGATGGAAGTCGGGGCTCTATCCGGCCCAATAGTGAGATGGAAGTCGGGGCTCTATCCGGCCCAATAGTGAGATGGAATTAGGGGCTCTATCCGGCCCAATAGTGAGATGGAATTAGGGGCTCTATCCGGCCCAATAGTGAGATGGAATTAGGGGCTCTATCCGGCCCAATAGTGAGATGGAATTAGGGGCTCTATCCGGCCCAATAGTGAGATGGAATTAGGGGCTCTATCCGGCCCAATAGTGAGATGGAATTAGGGGCTCTATCCGGCCCAATAGTGAGATGGAAGTAGGGGCTCTATCCGGCCCAATAGTAAGGGAAGACGGTCGTCAGCTGCTGGAGCTATTCACCTGGTGTCAGGTTCCTAGAACGAACACCAAGCAAAGGTTGTTTAAGTAGGGAGAAGAGGTGGAGCCGGGTGATGTTGTTGTGAGTCATCGGACTGTGACGGAGTTGGTTGAGATCTTGGAGCCCCGGTGGAGAGAAAAGAATATTACAGGAGTCTCGATGGAGAGATAAGGACATTACAAGGTGGAGGAGGAGGGGAGAAAACTTCTGTTCACACTGCAACACATCCACGAATCAGATGCATGCCCATAGAAGATAATGGGCCTGAATTCGCACCTGAGCCGCACTGCAAGGTCTAGAAAACGCACATGTTTTTTTGGCACTGCGCAGTGCGAATGCATCGCACATATGTGAACTAGCCTCATAAAAATATATGTATTTTCTAATGACATGCAAATTGGATGCGTTTTAAGCCACATCCAATTCGCATAGGTGTGAACCCGGCCTAACACTAGCGGTGATCAAGGGGTTAAATGTGTTCCCTGGGAGGTGTTTCTAAATGTAGAGGGATGGGACTGACTGAGAGATCACTGTTCCTAATCACTAGGAACAGACAATCACTCTGTACTTCCCGGTCAGAATGGGGATCTGTTTGTTTACATTGGCTCTGTCAGGAAAAAGCAGTGTTAAAACCGCACTGTTAGTCGTTTTTTTGAATAGCGTTAATGGGCTTTTTTTCTAGTTTTTTTGCGCAAGCCATCCATGCGTTTAAAAAAAAAAAAAAAAAAAAAAGGATCCTGTTCCCCTAACCACTTGCCACCCGAGGCATTGTAATATGACGGCCTCAGGAGCCCTCTGTCCCTCCAGGCCGCCGTGATATGATTTCCTCGTCTTCCCGGCATTGTAGAGATCGTGCGCTCGCCGCATCACTCAGGACCCGATGCGCGTGCCCGGCAGTCGCGATGTCCGCCGGGCACCTGCCATTGCTCATCACAGATCCACGTCCCGTCAGGTGAGAGGAGACCGATCTGTGTGTTCCCAGTACAGAGGAACACCGATCAGTCTCCTCCCCTTGTGAGTCCCCTCCCCCTACAGTTAGAATCACTCACCAGGTAACACATTTAACCCCTTGATCGCCCCCTAGTGTTAACCCCTTCCCTGACAGTCACATTTACACCGTAATCCATGCATTTTTATAGCTTTGATCGCTGTATAAAATGTGAATGGTGTCAAAAGTGTCCGATCTGTCCACTGCAATGTGGCACTCTTGATAAAAATCGCATATCGCCGCCATTACTAGTAAAAAAAATTATTATAAAAATGCCATAAATCAATGACCTATTTTGTAGACGCTATAACTTTTGCGCAATCCAATCAATATACGCTTATTGCGATTTTTTTTTCTTTTTATCAAAAATATGTAAAAGAATACATATCAGCCTAAACTAAGGAAAAAAATTGTTATTTTTTAAAAAAAATTTGATATTTTTTATAGCAAAAAGTAATAAATATTGTGTTTTTATCAAAATTGTCGGTCTTTTTTTGTTTATAGCGCAAAAAATAAAAACTGCAGAGGTGATCAAACACCACCAAAAGAAATCTATTTGTAGGGAAAAAAAATGATCAAAATTTAGTTCGGGGACGTCGCACAATTGTCATTCAAAATGTTACAGCGCTGAAAGCTGAAAATTGGCATGGGCATGAAGGGGGTGAAAATGCCCAGTATTGAAGTGGTTAAAGATGTTGTATACCCTCCTGTATGATTTGTACCTATAGGTAAGCCTTATTATAGGCACTGTAAATATCTCCTAAACTTGCACTTTTTAGGAGATATTTACTGTCTACAGCACCGATGAGGTCATTGGCGCATGTGCTCTGAAGGAATGGCTGCCTGTGACGTTTCCTCAGGAGCGTGTGCAGCCTCTGGCGGCTCCCGTGCGCATGCGTGGAGAGTGATATTTTGCGGCTCTGGCCACTCACACAGCCGGAGTCCGTAGCCCCGGAAGGAAGACGGGCGAAGATGGATGCAGCCTGCAGTGGTAAAAATGAGGCCTTGTTTGCAGGTAAGTGTCACATAATGTGCTAGTATGCAATGCATACTAGCCATAGGCGTGCACAGCCTATTGCATTAGGGTGTGCACCTCAAATCAAAGCTCAAAAACACGTGCATATATATATATATATATATATATACACACATACATATATACACACACACACACACACACACACACACGCTTATAAATAAATGTTAACAAACATTTTAAAATGTATTAAAACATTTTTATTAAAAAAACATTTATCAATGTAAACAAACATAATTTTTTTTACTTATTAATTAAATAATCTTTTAACATAAACAAAGCTTTTAAATAAATCTCTAAATCAAATAAGCAATTTAAAAAACTGAACGGTACGTAGGATTTTTTAATATCCTGAATTGTATTTACTGCTTTAAATAAATTTGTTAGTTTCCCCCCAGCAACAATAGATTCCCTCAGCAACAATAGATCCCCCCAAGAACAAGACATCTCCCCAGCAACAATAGATCCCTCACGGCAACTATAGCTTCACAAGCAACAATAGATCCCTCCCAGCAACAATAGATCACCCCACAAGTAAATACCCCCCAGCAACAATAGATCTCCCAGCATACAGTATCAATATATTCTCCAGCAGCCAACAACATAAGTCCCCTCCCTCAACAGTAGTATACTCCCATCAACAAATGACCCCCCAGAAACAATAGATCCCACCAGCAGTAACAGACTTCCCCAGCATCAATAGATCACCCAGTGATAATAGAGACCCCATCAGCCAACATCAATAGACACTCCATCAAATCCCGCCACCACTTGGCATATACATTCAGTGCTGAGGTGCCGAAACTGTGTTTTCCCGCATTCCTGCTGAAAAAAAGCCCCCAAAATATGTATTTAGACATCAAATTGGCATCAGAAAAGTGGTTAGCACACTACAGATTATTATGGCTTCCTCAACATGTTTTAGAGAAGAAGACGTCGCACAGAAGGTGTTAAGGAAGCCATAATAATCTGTAGTGTGCTTACCACTTTTCTGACTATTCAGGTGCCTGGCCCTTTTTCGGGAGCCTGAATTACAGTGGTGGGGTATTTTTTGGAAGCACCTGATTAGAGGCGTAGGCTCTAATAGGCATCCAAAAAGGTGAACAGCGGGCGCCATTCTGGGCACTCGCAGTTTACTCAGCGTTATGTTAGGAAAGGGAATGATTATTCCCTTTCCTAACACTGAACCGCCTCTCAGCCAATCTGGTGCTTGGGTCTGTTACCTGTCACCTGACTGGCTAAAACGACAGGCGCTCTGATTGGATGCCTATCAGGCGTCCAATCATAGCAGAGGAAGGGAAGAGAGGATGGGAGAAGACATTGAGGAGCGTGCAGGACACCGGGCGGGTGGGGGATGCACACTGGCAGCATTTGATGGGCACAGTGTCGGCAATTGTTGGGCACACTGTCAGCAATTGATGGGCACAGTGTCAGCAATTGATGGGCACACTGGCAGCAATTGATGGGCACACTGGCAGCAATTGATGGGCACACTGGCAGCAATTGATGGGCACACTGGCAGCAATTGATGGTACAGTAGCTGCGTTTGATGGTACAGTGGCGGCAATTTATGGGCACAGTGGCGGCAATTATTGGGCACAGTAGCTGCGTTTGATGGGCACAGTGGCTGCAATTGATGTGGGGTTTTTTTCAGCTTGTTTGCGCCCCCCCCAAAAATGTTTGAGCACCAGCCACTGCCATAGATATTGTCAGCGAAAAAAAATGTTATATATATATATATATATATATATACATACACACATACATACACACTGCACCTCTGGACCCCTTTACATTACACAGCATCTTACACCTAAGGACCTCTTTACATTACACAGCCCTTGCACCTCTGGACCCCTTTATATTACACTGCACCCCTTTATATAAGACTGCACCTCTGGACCCCTTTACATTACACAGCTCCCTGAACCTAAGGACCTCTTTACATAAATATTTTGCTTTTCTTTAATACCACTTTAATAAATAAAGTTAATCAAGTAATTCTGTTATACATCAATATATAGGCAGATGATGGAAAGGAAGGAGTTAAAACAGGAGATAAACAGACTGTTGTTGGCGAGGAGAGAGAGAGAGAGAGAAAAAAGAGAGAGAGCGAGAGAGTGAGGGGGTCAGGGGGAGAGATAGAGATCAGGGGGGGAGAGAGAGATATCAGGGGGGAAGAGAGAGAGAGCGCAAGGGGGTCAGGGAGAGAGAGATATATGATATCAGGGGGAGAGAGAGCGCAAGGGGGGTCAGGGAGAGAGAGAGATATCAGGGAGAGAGAGAGATATCAGGGAGAGAGAGAGATATCAGGGAGAGAGAGAGATATCAGGGAGAGAGAGAGATATCAGGGAGAGAGAGAGATATCAGGGAGAGAGAGAGATATCAGGGAGAGAGAGAGATATCAGGGAGAGAGAGAGCGCAAGGGGGTCAGGGAGAGGGGGTGTCAGAGAGAGAGAGAGAGAGAGAGAGAGAGAGAGGTGAGAGAGAGAGGTGAGAGAGAGAGGTGAGAGAGAGAGGTGAGAGAGAGAGGTGAGAGAGAGAGGTGAGAGAGAGAGGTGAGAGAGAGAGAGAGAGAGAGCGGGGTGTCAGAGCGGGGTGTCAGAGCGGGGTGTCAGAGCGGGGTGTCAGAGCGGGGTGTCAGAGAGAGAGAGAAATCAGGGAGAGAGGGGGTGTCAGAGAGAGGGGGGTGTCAGAGAGAGGTCAGAGAGAGAGAGGGGGGTCAGAGAAAGAAGTCAGGAAGGGGTCAGAGAGAGAGAAGGGGGGGAGAGAGAGAGGGGGGGTCAGAGAGAGAGAAGGGGGGTCAGAGAAAGAAGTCAGGAAGGGGTCAGAGAGAGGGAGGGGGGAGAGAGAGAGAAGGGGGGGTCAGAGAGAGGGGGGTGTCAGAGAGAGGGGGGTGTCAGAGAGAGAGAGAGGGGGGTCAGAGAAAGAAGTCAGGAAGGGGTCAGAGAGAGGGAGGGGGGGAGAGAGAGAGAGAAGGGGGGGTCAGAGAGAGCAGGGTCTGGTCAGTGAACATGCTCACTCACTTGGAATGGTCCCCAGGGGCTGGCTCACTGGTTTATTCAGCAGTTTGTCAGTGTGGCTGCTTGTTTTTAATCTTCCCGCCGACCTCCCATTCACAGACGAGCACACAGGAGGGGCGGGACTCTGGAGAAGTGTGCAGTTTACGATCTCAGAGCGGAGAGGAGGAGGGATTGCTGGACACTACACACATCAGAGTGGAGACTGGAGAGCTTCCTGCTGGGGGGGTGTCAGAGATGAGAGCCGCGCGCGGGGGGAGGGGGGGTGTCGCTGCTTGACACATGACAGTCAGTTGCCTGGTGCTAGTTGCAAGCTCTGTGCAGTGTGGACAGTGCAGCAGGAGTAGAATAACTAGCGCTGGCTGCCTGTCACCCAGTTCATGAACGAATCGTTCTTTTGAATCGGTTCTTTTCAGTGAACTGGATGAATCGATTCATCTGAGTGAACTGATTCGTTTGAAACAGTTCACTTGTATGCACTCAACATAGCAGAGCAGGCCTGGTAATATGATCCTAGAGTGAGAGAGCTCGGCCCCTCCCTGCAACCAATCAGCGTGCTCAAGGCACAGTGACACTCAGGAACTGTATAGAGTGAGGAGTACACACACAGTACACCAAGTTAAAGAATCATACCAGTTACCGAGTTAAAGAATCGAGTTGTTAGAATACAGTACACTGAAAGAACCCTGAGTCACCACCAGTAGAATACACTAAATCAATGATCAGGTAGCAGCAATACACTACAGACTGCTTTAAAGACATAGAGGACAAAGAGTCAGGTTAAGAAGATATCCTCCTCATTCAGATTAATTCTTTAACCCTTTAGTATTTAGTTTGCTTATCCTAAAGGAGATATGCATGTTAAAGGAGACAAACATCCCTTCTGGGACGTGTCTAATTTAGTAGCTGTATAACTGAATGAGAGAGCTGTCTCATTTTTTTAACACAAAAATACATTTATCCTGCTTTATAGTAATATTGTTCTGCGTTTTGGTCCTGAGATTTCTATGCCCCCTGGATCCTTGATTTTTTTTGAAAGTGGTTGTAAACCCTGGAAAACCTAAATAAATAAATCCCACCTGCAAGACAAAGTCATAATGAGCTAGTATGACTAGCATACTAGCTCATTATGCATCACTTACCTTAGATCGGGGCCCCCAAAGCCGTCCTCGTCTCCCTCTCCAGCCATCACTGCGGCGATACCCAGAAGGTTACTTCCGGGTATCGCCGCTCCAGCCAATCACAGTGCTCAGTAACCTGGGTAGCAGGTGTTCTGTCAGATCAAGCAATCTATAGGATCAGCCAATATTGCCACTTACGGTGATGCACAAACAGCTGTGTAAATGAAAAGCGTTTTTTTGTGCATGTGAACTGCATTCTGATGGGCCAACTTCACAGTTAAGATTGCTAGCCATCAGATTTGTCTGTAGTCTTTACAGTGCATAATGAGGCTCCTTTCACACTTGTGCGACTTGGGACTACAAAGTCGC
Organism: Rana muscosa; assembly: GCA_029206835.1. Classification (NCBI taxonomy): domain Eukaryota; kingdom Metazoa; phylum Chordata; class Amphibia; order Anura; family Ranidae; genus Rana; species Rana muscosa. The sequence continues at coordinate 941,480,477 of CM055118.1, read as the reverse complement.
AGGACAAGTGGTACCCCATGATTTCTAATCAGTACCATCCATATCTGTGCATCTTCAAGTTGCAGTGACTTCAAAGTAGTCACTGCACTACTTTGGTCCGATTTTGATGCGACTTGAGTCAGAGACCTCAAGATTACATAGGTATTGCTTCAAGTCGCATCAAAATCGCATCAAAGTCACGGTAAAAATCGTGGCAAAAATTGCACGACTTTCAAGTCGCACAAGTGTGAAAGGAGCCTAACGATTGGATTTTACTACTGTGGGTACTTCGCCCGCGGTAGTAAAATCCGATAATTTTTTCTGTGCATGCGCTAGGAAAAATATGATGGCTAGCAATGTTAACTGTGAAGTTGGCCAATCAGAATGAGATTCACATGCACAAAAACCTGCTTTTCCTTTACACAGCTTTTTGTGCGTCACCAAATTAATGACACCGCTAATCTGACAAATTTGCTTGTGCTCTGAGCAAGGAACTAAATACAAGTAAAAGTCCCCAGGAGCTGCCAACCTTCTGTGGAGAATCATTCTATTGATTCTAATCATTTAAAAAGGTTGAGTGAGAGCTTTGATTCACTTGCTTGTCAGTATTCAGCAAGTGAACCGAAGAATCGATTCATTGAATCGGTTCATTTCAGTGAGTGAATCGAAATGAACCGATTCACTTAAAAGATCCGAACTTCCCATCACTACGCGCCATGCCACCCGCTGTCTCTGCGCGGTCCTCTTCAGTGGTGGAGGGGGGCGCCGGTCTGACAACCCCAGTGTGTGGCACCTGGTACGGCCCGCCCCCTACTTAGTACGCCACGGGCCGGAGGGGGGGGGCGGAGTGCAGATTTAGATCACTCCGCCGGCGACTGCGGAACCTGCAGAGCCGGAACTATAGAAGCTGCATCGGCTTATGCGGCTCCCGGCGGTGTTACTCCGCGCTATTTCCCCCCCCTGCTCCCTTCTCCCACTCGCAGCATTTAGCAGCAATAAGCTGTATTTGCCAGCCGGCGGCCGGACATTACCCCAGGCAGTGCCAGTGACTGTAACACACAGCAAGGAGGACATACATTGCAGGCACAGCAGGGATGATTAGGGTGTGCCTGGGCACACCCGGCACACCCCGTGGGCACGCCTATGATACTAGCACATTTATGCCTTTACTTTAGGAAGAAAAAAAAGGGGGAGAACCCTGAGTTTACTTCCTGTTTAAAGCATGTTATATAGCACAGTTCTTATGCTGTGTCATTTGACCCCTGTATCACCTGTAATATTATTATTATTATTATTATTACACAGAATTTATATAGCACCAACAGTTTGAGCAGCGCTTTACAACATGGAGGCAGACAGTACAGTTACAATACAATTCAATACAGGAGGGATCAGAGGGCCCTGCTTGTTAGAGCTTACAATCTAGAAGTACCTGGCTGATCCTGTCTGGCTATACCATCTCCTCTGTAAACTGACAATGGTTTATCATGGCTGCTGAGCCCTGACACTGTGGTCAGTTTACCCATTTCAGTCAGCCCCCCTCCGCTAAAAATAAAAAAATAAATTAAATATAGTGCCGGGGGGGGGGGTCCCCTTAATGTGCCTGTAAAGTGGCATAAAACATGCTGCAGCAAAAATGAAAACAAGTCAAATCACATTTAAAATGACTTGCGGTTACAATTTCCAGCACCCGGCTATTGAAAAAAATGAAGAAAAAAACAGCGTGAGGTAAACCCCAGCCAAAAAATTAAAAATAAATCCATATCATGCAACCCAGCAGGTCAGTAATGGGGGGGGGGAAGCGACCTCCTGAACTATACCAGGCCACATGCCCTCAACATGGGGGGGTGGGTGCTTTGGGGCAGGGGCACCCCAAAGCACTTTGTACCCATGTTGATGGGGACAAGGGCCTCTTCCCGACAACCCTGAGCTGTGGTTGTTGGGGTCTGCGGGGCCCCCAGATTCTGGCCCTCCCCTCCCCTTATGTGTATGAGTATCGGTACATAGTACCCCTACCCATTCACGAAAAGTGTCAAAAAGTAATAAACACAATAGACTTCTTTATTAAAAAAAACAAAAAATGACCCTCTATGTAAATCCATTGCCAGTCACGCCGCCCGCCGACCCATAAAAAAATTCTTGGGTGGTCTCTTCTTAGGAGGCTGCTTCCTGGGAGGCCTCCCGCCGAATGCCTCCTCTACGCTTTGACATTTCTTATATAGGTAAGGGGCAGAGCCACCTAGCTGTGCCACCACCCCTTCTGACATGTAACAAAGCTAGGTGGCACGGCCCTTTACCTATATAAGAAATGCCAAAGCGCAGAGGAGGCATACGGCAGGAGGCCTCCCATCAACGTGGAGACAGGGTGCTCTGGGGTGGGGGGGCAGAGCCCCCCATCTCAAAGCACCCGCAGCCCCCATGTTGAGGGCATGTGGCCTGGTGTGGTTCAGGAGTATGGTTTTTAACAGGCACTCATCAGTTTTTAAGGACACTATGGCCGGCTTCCCGGCCTGGCTCCTTAACAAGCAATGTACACTGCGCCCTGATTGGGCAAAGCTTTGCCCAATCAGGGTGCAGAATGCCCTGTTAGTGCTTAGTTCATTGCAGGGTATTCGTCAGGGCGAACATACACGGCAAACACCCTGCAAATTCAAGTGTTCGGCAAAAGGCCAAACAGGCAAATGTTCGGCCTGAACTGATGCTCGGGCCGAACCATTCGCCCATCCCTATGCAGAAGTGAGCCTGATTATGCACTCTCCAGCTTTAGTAAATAAACCCTAAATAGCTTAAGGGTTAAAATCTAGCTGCTACTGGTTACTAGATAATTCCTTATGTAGCACTACCCCCGCAGGAGCTGCTGGTTTAAGTTTGGGCCTGTACTCTGCCTATCAACCCCTGTAATATGGCTCGATTCCCCCTTGGCACAACTGGACAAGAATGACAATAATTTGATTGTGGACCCCTAAAGGCTTTAGAGGGCCACAATGATAACAAACAACAGTAACTGTAATTAAATGATATTACCTTGTTGTGGTTAGCCTGCCACACAGCTGCAAAAAGACAGAGTCCCACACAAGGAGTAGTTCAACCAAGATGGAATATGTTTACATGGTAAAGAAATATACTGTAGCTTATACATGTGACATTTCAATCAAACAGATCCCTATGAGAGTTTACTGACATACACATGAATAACAGTTCCAAGACTTCACTTATGGACTAAGAAGCCTGAATTAACCCAACTTTAGAGTCAGACCTGAAGAAGTGCACGGTGGAGGAATCTCCCACTGCAACGGTATCTACAGTGGGGTACTTCTCCACCAAGTCCAACCCAGCTCAAATAAACAGCACAATGGCAGTGAAATAAATGTAACAATCGATTCACACGTGCATATTCAACAAGCTATCTGGCTCCTCCTGGTGGGCAGCTTCACTGGTACGTGTCCTGCTGTGTCAGTAAGATGAACTAGTGATTGTTCCTAAAAGTCTCCAGAAATCTTTGTTAGCTTTTGTTGGTGCACTTTAGTATTTGGAATCCAAAGAAAGTGTGAAGAAAGATTAAACAATTAACATGTGTGGTGAAAATGGCAAGTAGAATGCTGATCCTTCCCAAAAGCGCTAACTCAATCCTGGATGTAGCGTGTCTCTGCTTGCGGTACTGCAGATACCAGCAAGCGTGAATGAAAAGTATGGAAGTCACCTTCCTGCGACACAGTTAGTTATGTTGGTGGGCAGGTGCCCTCTCACCACATGAGGTCTCGTCTTGCTGGTATCCTCCGACAGGGCCCTCTTGGTTCACAACCTCCGGACGATTCACGGTCCCTGGTCGTCCGATTAGCCGATCACGAAGCACCGGTGGATAGGTGACTCTGGATGCTCAGAGGTGTGGAGCTGTCTCTCTCCCGGGTCCGATCAGCCAGGCTCTAGGTATACTACACTATACAGTATCTGTTACACAACAAAAGTGAAGTACCAGAGAATTTAGAACAGTATTTGGCTCAATAAACAACAAATTTGTCAAAATGCAGAGTGTATTGCGCACAGACAATGGAACTGATTATACAGGTGATAACGCACAGGCAATTCTCAGAAAGCATGGCATAATGTTAAAAGCGGGGTTGTAGAAAGCATTCACCTCTATGTGAAAGTGGAAGAACCATGCTGTTTGATGCAGATATGCCAACCACATACTGGGGGGAGGCAATTATAAACGTATGCTATGTCCAAAATCAACTACCAGAAAAATCAACTGAGAAAACTCCACATGAACTGTAAAATCGAAAAGCCCCGAATTTGAAAAATCTAAAAAATTTTGTAAGCAAAGCCTATGTGCACATCCCAAACGGAAAACGTACAAAATGGGATGTTTGCACAAAGGAAGGTATACTTGTGGGTAAGAGCCCATTCACACAGGGGCAACAGGACTTCCAGCGCGATTTTATGAGGCAACTCAGACACGACTTTAGAATGAATCACAGCACGACCTGGAGCTATTTACAAGGCAACTCCAAGTTGCCTGCAGGACAGGAGACATTCCAGTGGCCAATCAAACAAGAATCAGCTCTGTGGGAGGGAGGGGAAGGGAGAGGTTTGCAGGAGAAATGTATGTTTTCTTCCTGGAGAGTTGCTCCTATTAAGACAGTGAGAGGCGACTCCCATTGAAATGAATGGTTACAGGTCGCCTAGGAGTCGGATTGAAGTAGTACAGGGACCTTTTTTGAAGTCAGAGCGACTGCAGTAGTGTGCATAAGGATGGCTCCATTAACTTACATTGATTTCTTCAGCCAGCGCGACCTGAGGCGACTAGGGGCGACCTGGGGCGATTTGGAGTCGGATCCAAAGACGCCCCTGTGTGAATGGGCTCTAAAGTGAATCTCAAAAGGGATACAGAAGTCTACACCAAGACACAAACAAGGTAACCATCAGTAGAAGTGTATTTGTCAAATAAACTTCAATGTGTTCAAAATTTCATGAACACAAACACTTCAAACTGAGGGAAATTCCACATCGGTGTTGCATGAATATAAGCAGCAAAGTGACACAGAAATAGAAATTAACACAGACAGTCCAAATATTGTAAAAAGAATAAACCAGGACACAAGAGGCTTCATTTAGAAAATCCACCTGAAGCAATAAAGGCATCTCAGCCAACATCTGTCCTATGTTGCTCATGTAGCATTAAAACTAGGGATGAGCCGAACACCCCCCCGGTTCGGTTCGCACCAGACCGAAAGTTTGCGCGAACTTTAGAACCCTATTAAAATCAATGGACTCGAACGTTTGAAATCAAAAGTGCTAATTATAAAGGCTAATATGCAAGTTATTGTCCTAAAAAGGGTTTGGGGACCTGGGTCCTGCCCCAGGGGACATGTATCAATGCAAAAAAAAGTTTTAAAAACAGCCGTTTTTTCGGGAGCAGTGATTTTAATGATGCTTAAAGTGAAAAAAAAAGAAGTGAAATATTCCTTTAAATATCGTACCTGGGGGGTGTCTAGAGTATGCCTGTGAAGTGGCAGGTGTTTCCCGTGTTTAGAACTGTCCCTGCACAAAATTACATTTCTACAGGAAAAAAAAGTAATTTAAAACTGCTTGCGGCTTTAATGTAATGTCTGGTCCCGGCAATATGGATGAAAATCATTGAGAAAAATGGCATGGGTACCCCCCCAGTCCACTAGCAGCCCCTTTGGGTCTTGTATGGATATTAAGGGGAACCCCGCAGCCAAATTAAAAAAAAGGCCCTATATACTCTGAACAGCAGTATACAGGTGGTGCAAACAAGACAGGGACTTTAGGTTTGTTCTTAAGTAGAATCTGTTTGCAATATGGAACAGGTACATTTTTTGAGTGTAGCTCCGGACACAAAATACATTTTTAAGCTTTTTGGAAAACATAGGGAAGGGTTATCACCCCTGTAACATTTGTTTTGCTGTCTGTGCAGTGTGCACCTGTTCAGAACATTTCATCTCACTTTCCGTCCCAATGACAAATGTTTTTTGAAAATTTGTTTTTTTTATTGAAACAAGGATTGGTGATAAAGCATCATGGAGAGGAGACACCTTTTTCCCATATTAACTCTTACAGGAGAGAATTTCCCTTCCTCTCACTTCCTGTTGTCTCCTTCCGTTTGCAAGTAGGAGTCGTTTGTAAGTTGGATGTTTGAAAGTAGGGGCCTGCCGTTGTAAGGTACCTGGGATAGGTAGTGTCCGAAGTGGAACTTGTGTGCTGAGGATTCAGGTGAAAACGTAGTCAGGCAGATTAGGTTGGCAACAGATCAGGCAAAACGGTACACGATCGAAATCCAGAGAGTGGTCAGGCAGGCAAAGGTCATACACAAGCTGGCAGTGAAGTACAAAATCAGCAGGCTAGAGAGTAGTCAGGAATTCAGGCAGAAGTTCAACACGAAAATCAAGATCAAAAAGCAGTCACAACACCCAGGGAGCTATTCCACACAAACGGGCGCTGAGAGATAGCATCACTTCCTTTTTATGGGCTGCTTTGATAGAAAATTGTCCACAGCTGGCAGCAGGTGGGGCTAGTGAGTCCAAGGCAATGCTTAATACTGAGAGGACATTTCCAAAAGTCTAGATCTGCTCTGTAGCACAACAGGTAAGGCTGCAGCTGTGGGACCAGGAAGATCCTGGTTCAAATACACCCAGGTACATGACAGTGCCCCCTCCCCAGTGAACCCCTCCGGGGGCCTAGCGGGGCTTAGTGGGAAAGGAGGCATGGAAGTCTCGAATAAGAGAAGGGGCATGCAGATCTTTGGCTGGAACCCAGGAACGGTCTGTGACAGGATATCCCTTCCAATGAACCAGATACCGAAGGCCACGACCCTGTCTTCTAGAATCAAGAATCTTGGAGATTTCAAACTCATTTTGTCCATCAACAAGAACAGGAGGAGGTAGCTGTTGCGTTCTGGAGTAGCGATTGAAAATTGCTTTTTTGAGGAGGGAAACGTGGAACACAGGATGAATCCGGAGAGAGGAGGGTAATTTCAACCGATAGGAGACTGGCCCGACTCGAGCAATAATTCTGTAAGGACCAATGAATCGAGGGCCCAATTTGGTAGAAGGTTGTTTCAGTCTCACATATTTGGTTGATAGCCAAACTCTGTCCCCCACCACAAATGGAGGTATATGGCGTCTTCGTTTGTTGGAAAAAAGTGCATATTTGCCTGCTGACTTCCGTAGTAGTAAGCAAATCTTTTTCCAATGTAGCAGAATATTTTTCACCCGCTGATCTGCTGCTGGTACACCAGAAGAAGGCTGTATTAGGGTAAAAGTCTGAGGGTGATAGCCTAGGGCTGCGTAGAATGGTGTGGTATGAAGAGCACTGTGCCAACGGGAATTAATAGCGAACTCAGCTAAAGGCAAATACTCAGACCAGTTGGAGTGTAAGGCATTGACATAATGTCGAAGATAGGTTTCTAGAGTCTGGTTCATGCGTTCGGTTTGACCATCTGTTTGAGGGTGATGTGAGGTAGAGAGTGAAAGCATTACTCCCAGTTTCTTGCAGAACGCTCTCCAGAATTGGGAAACAAACTGGGATCCGCGGTCTGAGACGACATTGGTAGGTATGCCATGATATCTCACAATATGTGAAAGGAAGAGAGTAGACAGTGCTTCTGCTGTAGGTAATCCCGGGAGCGGCACAAAATGAGACATTTTGGAAAAGCGATCCACTATGACCCATATAGCAGTCATGCCCTCGGACTTGGGTAAGTCTGTAATGAAGTCTATAGTCAAATGGGTCAAAGGCTGACGAGGTGCCGAAAGTGGTTGTAACAGTCCAGTAGGCAATGTGCGGGGTACTTTATTAGCAGCACAAGTTGGACAGGCAGCCACATAGTCAGTAACATCCCTTTTCATATGAGGCCACCAGACATGACGCTGCAAGGTCTTAAGAGTGATGGTGACACCAGGATGACCAGCTAACACACCATCATGTGCCCAGAGGAGTACAGGTTTTCTGAGGCTAGGGGCTACGAACAGATGACCTGGTAGTATCTTCAAGCCTTGGGGAACACGATTCTGGGTTTCTTGTAACTGTTGGGAAAGAGCCGTAGAGATCTGTGTGACAATTTTGTGAGGTGGGATTATATACTGCTCGGTAGGTTGGTCTTCTTCAGAGGTAGCGAACTGTCTGGAAAGAGCATCGGCTTTCTTGTTTTTATGCCCAGGAACATAAGAAAGAACAAAATTAAAATGGGAGAAAAACAGAGCCCATCGAGCCTGACGGGAGTTCAAGTGTTTTGCAGTCTGAAGATACAGTAGGTTTTTATGGTCAGTGAGGATAGAAAAAGGTTTGGGAGCCCCTTCCAGAAGATGTCGCCATTCAGACAATGCCAATTTGATGGCCAGTAGTTCTCGATTCCCAACATCGTAATTCATCTCCGCTGGAGAAAACTTTCTAGAAAAAAATGCTACTGGATGGATTCTACCGGACTTAGGCTGTCTCTGGGAGAGCACGGCACCTGCTCCTACCTCAGAAGCATCAACCTCAACTATGTACTGGAGATCGGGATTTGGATGCTGAAGAATTGGAGCTTTGCTGAACAGGTCTTTTAATTGCTGGAAAGCCGATTCTGCTTCTGAGGACCATACCTTGCAATTTGTACCTTTCTTAGTCATAGCAGTAAGGGGGGCCGCAATGGAGGCAAAACCTTTGATGAAGCGTCTGTAGTAATTTGCGAACCCTAGAAAGCTTTGGAGCCCTCTTAAAGTGGTCTCAACACTGGTTAGACCCTGCCTTTTACTGGACCGGAAGGGCAGACAGATAATAAATGTCCTTTAAGTCCACAGTATAGGCATAGGCCCAATGCACGCCTCCTTTGTTTCTCAGACTCAGTTAGGTGGAGACGGCTTACATCCATGGGTTCCACAGGTGCCTGGGGTTCAACTGAGATTTCAGGTTCTGGCTGAGGTGGTGCTTGGAAGTTAGGGGCCAAACGGTAAACTGGCCTAGGAAACTTGCGAGTTCTAAGTCTCTCTTGGCACCTTTCATGATACCGGACATCCAGACGAACACAGAGCTCTATGACTTTCTCTAGGTCTTCTAGGGAATCCTTATAGACTAATTCGTCTTTGATGCGATCCGCAAGACCTTTTCGGAAGGCTGCACGTAATGCCCTTGAGTCCCAAGTAGTCTCAGCGGCAAGGGTACGAAACTCAATAGCATATTGTGCCACAGACCTGGTGCCTTGTTGCATAACCAAGAGTGAGTACTCAGCTGCAGAAGCTCTATCTGGCTTGTCAAATACAGTCTGGAGACAAGCCAGAAATTTGTCAGCGTCTTGCAGCACAGGATCATTGCGTTCCAGATAAGGAGAGACCCAGGCCAGGGCCTTCCCCTTTAACAAGGAAATTATAAAAGTCACTTTGGCAGACGAAGTGCTAAAGGTCCCAGGGTTGTTGCGGAAATGCAAACGGCAAACATTTAAAAAGCCTCTGCAGTCTTCAGTATCACCACCAAATTTGTCAGGCAAGGGAAGTTTGGGTGGTACAGAAGAGGCGGGTTGGATCGTAGCAGGAGTAGGATCCGGAGTCTGGACCATTGCAGAGGAAGCAGGCAAACAAGATTTAAGCATAATACAAAGTTCATCTAACTTGGCGTCCAGGGAAGAAAGATGCTGTTCATGAGCTCCAATCAATAGTCCCTGACGTGAAATCGCCTTAACAATCTCAGCAGGGTTCACTGTCATTGTGGCCCGTTTGTAATGTAAGGTACCTGGGAAAGGTAGTGTCCGAAGTGGAACTTGTGTGCTGAGGATTCAGGCGAAAACGTAGTCAGGCAGATTAGGTTGGCAACAGATCAGACAAAACGGTACACGATCGAAATCCAGAGAGTGGTCAGGCAGGCAAAGGTCATACACAAGCTGGCAGTGAAGTACAAAATCAGCAGGCTAGAGAGTAGTCAGGAATTCAGGCAGAAGTTCAACACGAAAATCAAGATCAAAAAGCAGTCAACACCCAGGGAGCTATTCCACACAAAGGGGCGCTGAGAGATAGCATCACTTCCTTTTTATGGGCTGCTTTGATAGAAAATTGTCCACAGCTGGCAGCAGGTGGGGCTAGTGAGTCCAAGGCAATGCTTAATACTGAGAGGACATTTCCAAAAGTCTAGATCTGCTCTGTAGCACAACAGGTAAGGCTGCAGCCGTGGGACCAGGAAGATCCCGGTTCAAATACACCCAGGTACATGACAGCCGTATATATACTCTGCATAAATTTGGCCCTTAGTTGTTGGTGTTGCCACAACACTGTAAGCCCTCACAGTTACTCTTGTTGGGCGCTGGAAAGCCCTGCTGTGAATAATTATATCAAGAATTGTAATTACATGCCATTGTTGAACAGGGGCAGAAAAATTGGGCCTTTGGTGGTGTTGCCACAAAACTGTAAGCCCTCACAGTTACTCTTAGTGGGCGCAGGAATGGGCCCTGCTGTGAATTATTAGATCAAGAATTGTAATTACATGCCCCTGTTGAACAGGGGCATAAAAATTGTGCCTTAGGCACTGGTGCTGGTGCCACAACACTGCAACCCCTCACAGATACTCTTTTAGGAGTGCAGGAATGAGCCCTGCTGCAAAGTATTGCATCAAAAATTGTATTTACACGCCCCTGTTAAACAGGGGCTGAAAAATTGGGCCTTAGTCACTGGTGGCGGTGCCCAGAACCAAAAATGTTCTTACAAGCTATCAGCATGATCATTAAGGAGGAAGAGGATAGTCACTCAGCATAACAGGATAGTCACTCAGCATCAGCATAGGTAGTCTTGAAGGGATCTGACATTTCAAAAAAAAATATTCGGTTACATCAGCATCAGGTGCTTGGCAGCTGGTGGTGATCCAAGACTGATTCATTTTTATGAAGGCCAGTCGATCGCCCGAGTCGGTGGACAGGCGCACCCTGTGATCGGTTAAAAAGCCTCCAGCAGCACTGAATGTGCGTTCCAAAAGAACGCTGGATGCAGGACAGGCCAGTAGCTCAATTGCATACTGTGCAAGCTCTGGCCAGTGATCCATCCTCAAGACCCAGTAACCCAGAGGATTTTCCGTGGGAAAGGTGTCCAAGTCTGATCTTGCCCCTAGGTATTCCTGCACCATGTAAACCAGACGCTGGTGATGGTTGCTGGAACCGATCATACCTTGGGGCTGCGTACTAAAAAATTGTCTGAACGCATCGATCAGACGGCCACCTTCTCCACCGCTCCTTCTTTGACTGACTGAAGCCTCAGCAACACGTTGTCCAGGACCAAGAATTTGTAACCTCCCAGTCTCTGGGAACACGTTGCACAGACCTTTCTGCAAGGCCTCAAGAAGATGCTTCATCCCCTGCTCCCTCTGCGATGGCAAGATAAGGTCTGCAACCTTACCCTTGTAATGTGGATCAAGGAGGGTTGCCAGCCAGTAATGATCCCTCTGCTTGATCGCACAAATACGAGGATCCTTCCGCAGGCTTTGCAGGATCAGGGAGGCCATGCAGCGTAGGTTTGCTGAGGCATTTGGTCCGGAGTCCTCTGGGTCACTCAGGATGAAATGATCCGCAGCCACCTCCTCCCAGCCACGTACAAGTCCATGGGTGTCTTGGGACTGTAATTGATCCCTTGAAGACTGCTGCTGATGCTGAGTGCTAGGCTCCACCTCCATGCTGACACAATCCTCCTCCTCGTTCTCTTCCTGTGTGATAGCAGGAACACTGTCTGGATAAAGGGGGCCTTGAGAGGTAAAGAAGTCCTCCTCTTCCTGCCTCTGTTCTGCCTCAAATGCCCTGTCCATTATTCCACGCAGCGTGTGCTCCAACAGGTGGACAAGAGGGACAGTGTCACTGATGCATGCACTCACTGCTCACCATCCTCGTGGCCTCCTCAAATGGTGCCAGGACAGTGCATGCATCCCTGATCATGGCCCACTGGCGTGGGGAAAAAATCCAAGCTCCCCTGACCCTGTCCTGATACCATATTGCAACAGATACTCATTGATGGCCCTCTGCTGCGTGTGCAGCCACTGAAGCATGGCCAACGTAGAGTTCCACCTGGTGGGCATGTCACAGATTAGGTGGTTCTTGGGCAGGTTGTAATCCTTTTGCAGGTCAGCCAGCCGAGCACTGGCATTATATGACCGGCGGAAATGCCCACAGAGTTTCCTGGCCTGCTTCAGGACCTCCTGTAAGCCGGGTACCTGCCCAAGAACCACTGCACCACCAAGTTAAGAACGTGAGCCAAACAGGGCACATGGGTCAGTTGTCCCTGTCGGAGCGTGGAGAGGAGGTTGGTGCCATTGTCGGAAACCACCTTTCCTGGCTTAAACTGGCGCGGCGTCAACCACCTCTGAGCCTGCCCCTGCAGAGCTGACAGAATCTCTGCCCCAGTGTGGCTCCTGTCCCCCAAGCATACCAGCTCAAGCACCACATGGCATCTTTTTTCCTGCATACTTGCATAGACCCTTGAACGCCTACAGAGCACTGCTGGTTCAGAGGACAAAGCACAGGTAGAGGCCATGGAGGAAGAAGAAGAGGAGGGGGTGGAGGAGAGAGGTGTGTCAGAATCACCAGTAGTAACATTTTGGAGGCGTGGTGGCGGAACAACCTCCAACACTACTGCACCTTGTCCTGCATCCTTCCCAGCTGCCAGCAGAGTCACCCAATGCGCCGTGAAAGATAGGTAACGTCCCTGTCCATGCCTGCTGGACCATGAGTCAGCGGTAATATGCACCTCACCGCTGACCGCCCTGTCCAGCGAGGCCAAGACATTGCCTTCCACATGCCGGTAGAGAGACGGAATCACCTTCCGTGAGAAAAAGTGGCGTTTGCGAACCTGCCACTGAGGAACCGCACATTCCACAAACTCACGGAAGGGGGCAACTGAAAAGGCAGCAGTTGAAGTGCTAGCAATTTAGCCAAGCTAGCATTCAACCGCTGGGCATGTGGATGGCTGGGAGCGAACTTCTTTCGGCGGTGCAGCAGCTGGGGCAGGGAAATTTGCCTGGTACAATCTGACGTCGGTGTACCAATAGCAGATTGCCCGCAAGTACTTGGCTGTGACACACCTAATTCTACACCTTCATTCCTCTCAGTGCAGGTTTCAGAGAGGACTGAAGATATAGTGAGGATGGAGATCCCAGCTGATGAGGAGCAAGGAGAGGTTCGCATTGTTCTTTGGTGTGGGTCTTTTAGGTGCGCTTGCCAGCGAACTGCATGGCAGGTCAACATATGTCTGGTCAAGCACGTGGTGCCCAAGCGGCTGATGTTTTGGCCAGATACGCTTCAGACATATGTTGCAAATGGCAACAGTGCGATCTGCTGCACACGTCTGAAAAAAGGCCCACACCAAAGAACCTTTGGAATAACGCGCAGAGACAGCACATGCTGAGCTCTGCAGTGTGATGCAGTTGGTGTGCTGCCCTTAAGCTGGCCCCTGGAGGGCATCCTGCCTCGTTGGAGATGTGCCTCCTCCTCCTCTCTCCTATCGGGCACCCACGTGGCATCAGTGACCTCATCATTACCTCCCTCCTCATCACTGGTACAAATCTGGCAGTATGCTGCAGCTGGGGGAACATGACTGCCAGATAGCTGTCCTTGTTGGGCACCCCCTCTCTCTGGGCTCAATTTACTACCCCCTCTCTCTGGGCTCACGTTACTACCCCCTCTCTCTGGGCTCACGTTACTGCCTTCCTCTACCTGGGTTTCTTTATCGGAGCCTTCAAAACGCTGGCCATCCTCCTGGAGCATGTACCCAACACTGTGGTCAAACGGTTCGGGGGACTCCTCAGGAGGACATGGTGGGGCTAGGGAAGGAGTGACTGATGCCATTGAGCCGAGGGAAGAGGCCACTTTGGCAGCTGCTTTGCCAGACAAAGTACCCTGAGCTTGGGTGAGAGAGGATGAGGAGGATGAGGACTTGGCTCTACCAAGCCTTGGGCATGTTGCAGCTCAACATGGCCAGCTGCCGAAAAGAAGGACAAGCGTGTCCCACGGCCACGTGCTGATAAGGATGCATCGTGTCCACGACCAGCACTGTTGCCTCTAGACACAGAGCCTGCTTTCCCTCTTTTATTGCCTCGTGACTGTCTGCCTCGCCTTGTTTGCCTTCCAGACATACTAATGGCCTGCAGTGAGATGTAGCTGCACAAAGGTGGGATATATATATATACAGTTGCAATAAAAAGTATGTGAACCCTTTTGGAATGATATGGATTTCTGCACAAATTGGTCATAAAATGTGATCTGATCTTCATCTAAGTCACAACAATAGACAATCACAGTCTGCTTAAACTACCGTGTTTCCCCGAAAATCAGCCCGGGTCTTATAATAATTTTGGCAATAAAAGACACAGTAGGGCTTATTTTCGGGGTAGGTCTTACCATGTAATGTGCTGTCTTCTCTCCCCCTCTCTCTCCCTGCCTGACAGGAATCCCCAGTGTAGGTCTTTTTTTCGGGGAAACACGGTAATAACACACAAAGAATTAAATGTTACCATGTTTTTATTGAACACACCATGTAAATATTCACAGTGCAGGTTGAAAAAGTATGTGAACCCTTGGATTTAATAACTGGTTGATCCTCCTTTGGCAGCAATGACTTCAACCAAACGTTTCCTGTAGTTGCAGATCAGACGTGCACAACGGTCAGGAGTAATTCTTGACCATTCCTTTTTACAGAACTGTTTCAGTTCAGCAATATTCTTGGGATGTCTGGTGTGCCACAGCATCTCAATAGGGTTGAGGTCAGGACTCTGACTGGGCCACTCCAGAAGGCGTATTTTCTTCTGTTTAAGCCATTCTGTTGTTGATTTACTTTTATGCTTTGGGTCGTTGTCCTGTTGCAACACCCATCTTCTGTTGAGCTTCAGCTGGTGGACAGATGGCCTTAAGTTCTCCTGCAAAATGTCTTGATAAACTTGGGAATTTATTTTTCCTTCGATGATAGCAATCCGTCCAGGCCCTGACGCAGCAAAGCAGCCCCAAACCATGATGCCCCCACCACCATACTTCACAGTTGGGATGAGGTTTTGATGTTGATGTGCTGTGCCTCTTTTTCTCCACACATAGTGTTGTGTGTTTCTTCCAAAAAACTCAACCTTGGTTTCATCTGTCCACAGAATATTTTGCCAGTACTGCTGTGGAACATCCAGGTGCTCTTGTGCAAACTGTAAACGTGCAGCAATGCTTTTTTTTGGACAGCAGTGGCTTCCTCTGTGGTATCCTCCCATGAAATCCATTCTTGTTTAGTGTTTTACGTATCGTAGATTCGCTAACAGGGATGTTAGCATATGCCAGAGCCTTTTGTAAGTCTTTAGCTGACACTCTAAGATTCTTCTTCACCTCATTGAGCAGTGCTCTTGCAGTCATCTTTACAGGACGCCCACTCCTAGGGAGAGTAGCAGCAGTGCTGAACTTTCTCCATTTATAGACAATTTGTCTTACCATGGACTGATAAACAGCAAGGCTTTTGGAGATACTTTTATAACCCTTTCCGGCTTTATGCAAGTCAACAATTCTTAATTGTAGGTCTTCTGAGAGCTCTTTTGTGCGAGGCATCATTCACATCAGGCAATGCTTCTTGTGAAAAGCAAACCCTGAACTGGTGTGTGTTTTTTAGAGGGCAGGGCAGCTGTAACCAACACCTCCAATCTCATCTCATTGATTAGACTCCAGTTGTCTGACACCTCACTCCAATTAGCTCTTGTAGATCTCATTAGTCTAGGGGTTCACATACTTTTTCCACATGCACTGTGAATGTTTACATGGTGTGTTTAATAAAAACATGGTAACATTTAATTCTTTGTGTGTTATTAGTTTAAGCAGACTGTGATTGTCTATTGTTGTGATTTAGATGAAGATCAGATCACATTTTATGACCAATTTGTGCAGAAATACATATCATTCCAAGGGGTTCACATACTTTTTATTGCAACTGTGTGTGTGTGTGTGTGTATATATATATATATATATATATATATATATATATATTGTGGCAGAGCGTCCCAGAGAGAGCTTGGGAAAGTCCTGTTCGGGGTTTATACATCTCCCAGTCTCCTCTCATATACATTCAGGGATCTCTGAGCCAGGATCTTGTTCAGCCTAGTAGTGAGGGCTTGTAAATACCGTATAGTTAGAGCCGAGACACGGCTAGGCTTTTGTTTAGCTATTTTTTCTTCTGTTTGTTTTCAGCCCACTGTACAGCACCTGTCATTAGACTTTGTATATAGCACCAATAAACAACACTGTGTTTTCACTGATTCAATGGACTTGGTATCTGTGCCTGCTCATCCCAGGGAGCTTTTGTACCCGCTACCTGCCCCCAGGTTACATATGGTGGAGGCTGCGACCAGCTGTAGTAAGTTACTACTTAAAAGGCCAGTACCTAAAGTGACAACATGGAGGACATCCTCAAACAAATGGTGTTAGCAAACGCTGCACAGCAGCAAGCAAACGCTGCACAACAGCAAACTAACGCTACATTGCAGCAAGCAAACATTGCACAACAGCAAACTAACGCTGCATTACAGCAAGCCAATGCTATCGTACAGGAGCAAACCAAGGTGCTGTTCCAACAGATTGGTGCTGTACAGGAGCAATCGCAGAGGCTGTTTGAACAGCTTGCCACTGCTGCAAAAGCGGATAGGAAAACCCTTACTGAGGTTGTGGAGACGCTAGCACAGGGGTCACCTGCGATAATGAAGGATATTGGAGACAAGCCTTCAGCCATCCATGTGGGTCGCTTTCTTTCAAAGATGACGGCAGATGATGATCCAGAGGCTTTCCTACTAACATTTGAATGGACCGCTGAGAGGGAAGGTTGGCCCCAAACCCAGTGGGCAGGACTGATCGCCCCCTTACTTTCTGGAGAAGTGCAGAAGGCCTACTATGATCTGGAGTCAGCAGAAGCGGGAGATTATGAGAAGGTCAAGCGGGAAATCCTGGCACGACTCTGTGTCACCTTGGCTGTTCGAGCTCAGCGGGACCACAGCTGGTTCTTCCAAGATAAGAGGCCCCCAAGATCGCAGATGTTTGATCTGATCCACCTGGTACGGAAATGGCTACAGCCGGAGTCCCTGTCTGCGCCACAAATAGTGGAGCGTGTGGTCATGGACCAATTCCTGAGGTCACTACCAATTCCCCTGCAGAAGTGGGTGAATCAAGGAGACCCCAAGTCGGCAGACGACCTGGTGGAGCTCGTGGAGAGGTACTTTGCTGCAGAGAACCTGGTCACCACCCCTACAGCCGCACGGACTTTCCACCCAAAGCCACGGTCTCCCCAGGCAACCGGTAAGACTGTTCCAGGGGAAGTGGGTGGTAAGCATGGCAAGGAAATAGGGGGGAGAATTTTTGGTGCCAGGACTGAAGTTTGGCGGCCCAAACAAGGGAAGCCACTGCCTATCAGCAAACCAAATTGGGGAAACATCAGGTGTTTTCGTTGCCAAGAACTGGGACATGTTGCAGCAAACTGTCCATTAACAGATGAACCAATGCAGTGTGATCTATCTTTTAGAAGGCAGTCTATGTTTGCTGCTGTTTCATGCGCTGCAGTGCCAAATGTGGGAAAACACATGTGTCAAGTGACTGTTAATAATAAGCCTATGACGGCCTTGCTGGACTCGGGAAGTCTAGTTACTTTGGTTACAGCTGAGATGGTTGAAACTGTGAATTTTCATGCAAAAAAAGTTGCTGTGATCTGTGTACATGGGGATACCCGTGAGTATCCAATAGCCACTGTTCAGTTTAAAACTGGCTTAGGTACGGTGACCCATTCGGTCGGACTGGTGCCCCACTTGGTGCACAAGGCTATCATTGGTAGGGACTTCCCTAAGTTTTGGGAACTGTGGGAT
Organism: Rana muscosa; assembly: GCA_029206835.1. Classification (NCBI taxonomy): domain Eukaryota; kingdom Metazoa; phylum Chordata; class Amphibia; order Anura; family Ranidae; genus Rana; species Rana muscosa. The sequence continues at coordinate 941,462,672 of CM055118.1, read as the reverse complement.
TGTCCCGACCCAGTCGCAGTACCTAACTCAGTCGCAGAGCCAGAACTCATGGCCATTACTGACCTTGTGAGTTCAGGGGACTCCTCTCAGGGCTCTCCGGGTGATCCTTTCTCAATTATGGCAGGAGAGCTGGGGGAGCCTGAAGAAGTCCCCACAACCAGTAGAGCTGGACAGCCGTCTGCTGAATCTGAGCCTACGTTAGAGTTTACCGATCTTAATGTGCACAAGGAAAATTTTGGTACGGAGCAGAGAAAAGACCCTACCCTTGCCAGGGCCTGGGAAAATGTAATGGTGATTAATGAGGTACCTGTCGAACCAGGGGACAGGCCCTGTTTTCCATATTTCTGCAGCAATGGGGATTTACTGTATCGTGTATGTAAAACTAATGATGAAGTGGTTGAACAGTTGGTAGTCCCTAAGCTATACAGACGGGTGGTGTTGGAACTTGCCCATGGGCACTTGCTAGGAGGCCATTTAGGGGTTGAGAAAACCACTGAAAGGGTGTTGCGCAGGTTTTACTGGCCTGGGATATGGAAAAATATCGAGAATTATTGTCAATCCTGTCCTATGTGTCAGATATCAGCCCCCCAACCCCACTTCCGAAGTCCGTTAGTGCCCTTGCCCATTATTGAAGTGCCCTTTGAGAGGATTGCCATGGACCTTGTGGGTCCACTCCCCAAATCTGCCCGCGGTCATCAACATATCCTCGTGATCATGGATTACGCTACCCGTTACCCCGAGGCCATTCCCTTACGTACTGCGTCTGCTAAAAACATTGCCAAAGAGCTGTTTATGGTGTTCAGTCGGATTGGCGTCCCGAAAGAAGTCCTTACAGACCAGGGTACCCCATTCATGTCACGAATAACTAGGGAGCTGTGCAAGTTATTTAAGGTGACGCAGTTGCGTACCTCAGTGTACCATCCTCAAACGGATGGCTTGGTGGAACGCTTCAAAGAGACATTAGAGAATAAGTTAAAAAAGGTTGTTGACAAGGATGGGAAAAACTGGGACTTCCTGATACCATACTTGATGTTTGCCATCAGGGAAGTTCCCCAGTCCTCTACGGGGTACTCTCCATTTGAGCTACTTTATGGGAGACACCCTTGGGGACTCTTAGACATAGCCAAGGAAACTTGGGAGGGGGAGCAGACACCTCACAAAAGTGTTATTGAGCATATCGCTCAAATGCAGGACAGGATTGCAGCAATCATGCCGGTGGTAAAAGAACATTTACTGCAGGCCCAAGCAGCCCAACAAAGGATATACAACAGGGGGGCCCAACTTCGTGTTTTCTCACCTGGTGACAGGGTCCTCGTGTTAGTTCCCACTGTTGAGAGCAAATTCCTGGCTAAGTGGCAGGGACCCTTTGAAGTAATTGAAAGAGTTGGGGAGGTCAATTACAAGGTGTATCAACCAGGTAAAAGGAAGCCCGAACAGATTTACCACATAAACCTGTTAAAGCCCTGGAAGGATAGACTGGCATTAACTGCCAGGTCTCTCCCGGTAACCCTTAAGGGTACTGAATCCCCTCTGATCCCTGAGGTCACGATTCCAGACACCCTGTCATGTTCCCAGAAACAGAAAGCTAGAGAGTTCCTGATAAGGAATAAAGAGAAATTTTCAGAGTTGCCGGGCACGACTTCAGCAGTTCAGCATGATATTGTTACTGAACCTGGGGTCCGTGTCAAGCTCAAACCATACCGAATTCCCGAAGCTAGAAGAAAGGACATCGGTGAGGAAGTTAAAAGGATGTTGGAGCTAGATGTTATTGAGGAATCCAACAGTGACTGGTCTAGCCCCATTGTATTGGTCCCAAAACCGGATGGCACTTGGAGGTTTTGTAACGAATTCAGAAAGCTTAATGCGGTAACAAAGTTTGACACATACCCAATGCCCAGGGTAGACGAGCTTATAGACCAACTTGGCAAGGCCCGTTATCTGACCACTTTGGACTTGACCAAAGGATATTGGCAAATACCCCTGACTGGTAGTGCCAAAGAAAAGACTGCGTTTGTGACCCCGGAGGGGTCGTTTCAGTATAAGAAAATGCCTTTTGGGTTACAAAATGCCCCTGCAACATTTCAGAGGGCTATGGACAGGACCCTAAGACCTCACTGACAGTATGCTGCAGCCTATCTGGACGACATAGTGGTGCATAGCACTGACTGGGAGTCTCACTTGCCCCGTGTCCAGACTGTCCTGGATTCCCTCTTCAAAGAAGGGTTTACGGCAAATCCAAAAAAATGTGCCATTGGGCTAGAGGAAGCCAGGTATTTGGGCTACACTATTGGCCGGGGTGTCATAAAGCCCCAGGTGAATAAAATAGAAGCCATCCAGGAGTGGCCACGTCCTGCAAACAAGAAGCAGGTCAGGGCCTTTCTTGGCATTGCGGGGTACTATAGAAGATTTATCCCAAATTTCGCAACTATAGCTGCCCCACTGACAGACCTTACGAAAGGGAAAGCCTCCGTAATGGTGAAATGATCTCCAGTAGCAGAAGAGTCTTTTCAAGTCCTGAAGAAGGCTTCTTTGTGCACAGCCAATCCTATACTCCCCCGTTTTCTCCAAAAACTTTTTGGTCCAGACAGATGCGTCTGATGTTGGTATCGGGGCAGTACTTTCACAGGTACACAATGGGGAAGAACACCCTGTGGTGTACTTAAGCAGAAAGCTCAATGACCATGAAAAGAAGTACGCAGTCATTGAAAAGGAGTGTCTGGCCATAAAGTGGGCCGTGGACGCGCTCAGGTACTACTTGTTGGGGCGCCAGTTTGAGTTGATAACTGACCATGCTCCCCTGAAATGGATGGCCCAAAAGAAGGAGACTAATAGGCGGGTGAACCGGTGGTTTTTGGCCCTACAAGATTACGCCTTTACAGTAAAACACAGGCCAGGTGTGGAGATGGGAAATGTAGATGCCCTGTCCCGTGTTCACTCCTGTTGGGCTACAGGTGTTCCAACCCTGGGGTTGAAACAAGGGGGGAGGATGTGTGGCAGAGCGTCCCAGAGAGAGCTTGGGAAAGTCCTGTTCGGGGTTTATACATCTCCCAGGCTCCTCTCATATACATTCAGGGATCTCTGAGCCAGGATCTACTTCAGGCGTTGGTTCTCTCGACCAGCTTAATTAAAAGCTCACCTGAGCAGACAGACTTTGCTCAGCCTGGGAAACACAGACAACCTTGGTCTGTGAGAGCAAGAAGGTTGGTAAAACTTGTTACTCTGTGAATGTGGAAGCTGACAAGCGTTAGGCTTGTTCAGCCTAGTAGTGAGGGCTTGTAAATACCGTATAGTTAGAGCCGAGACACGGCTAGGCTTTTGTTTAGCTATTTTTTCTTCTGTTTGTTTTCAGCCCACTGTACAGCACCTGTCATTAGACTTTGTATATAGCACCAATAAACAACACTGTTTTCACTGATCCAATGGACTTGGTATCTGTGCCTGCTCATCCCAGGGAGCTTTTGTACCCGCTACCTGCCCCCCAGGTTACAATATATATATATATATATATATATATATGTGTCTCTATACTGATTATAATGCAGCTATCAGAATCAACTGCCTGCTGTGGTATTAGTATGAGAAAAGCAGCAATTGTCTTCAGTTAGTTTTAGGTGAACACTGTGCAGAGGACACAGTACACTAACTGAAAATACTTGCAGCTCTCTGCCTGTGGTTTTATTATGAGAACACCACCAATTGTATTCAGGTTCCTTTAAGTGAACGCTGTGCAAAGAACAGAAGTACACTACACTAAATGAAATTAATGCAACTCCCTGCCTGTGGTTTTATTATGAGAACACCACTAATTGTATTCAGGTAAGCTTTAGGTGAACGCTATGCAAAGGACACAGTACACTTAGTGAAACACTGCAGCTAGCACAATCACCTGCCTGCCTGTCACAGTATAGAGCATAACAGGAACGGATCTAGCTAAACTGAATACAGTGTATAAATATATATACAACACCTAGGATGCATATATATCCTCTACACACTGTAACTGCAGCTAACTGACTCGCCTGCCTGCTCTATCTAACTCAAATCAAAATACACTGTCTCGCTCTCTCTCCGTCTGTATTTTAACCAACACCGCAACACACTACACAAGGCCCACTTCCAAGCCGCCTTATATAGTATGGGGCATGTACTAAATCCCCTGAGGCATATTTGGCCAAAGCCACCCTGGCATTGGCCAATTATGGCTCTTCGTTTTTTGCGCGCTGTGATTGGCCAAAGCATGCGGGTCATAGTGCATGCTTCGCCAATCAACAGCCAGCAATGCACTGCGATGCCGCAGTGAATTATGGGCCGTGACGCGCCAATTTGGCGCGAACGGCCCATAATGTTGGCAATTCGGCGAACAGCCAAACAGACGATGTTCGAGTCGAACATGAAGCTCATCCCTATTGATATGTACTGTACATATTTGGCATCACTATGAATGAAGTATAAAGCCAAGGAGTTAAAATAATTATTTCCTCCCGTTTGCACTTGCCTAGTAATATACAGCTATTCATTCTATGCAATGCAGTCTGTTCAGAAGAAAGCATGTAAAAAAAGATGCTTTGTGAAGTGGCAACATATAGAATGAGTAGAACAGCTTCTAAGAAGGATGTTTACCATTTGAAAACAATTGCTATTACTGGTGCTAGCTAGCCCATATATGATTAATGTATGAACTCAATAGGAATGTGTCTTTTGGTCAAAATTCATTGCTGACTGAGCTTTGGGAGCAATATATATAAACATCCAGTAGAGGGCACACTCACACCACCATAAGATTAATTTGAAATACTATATTTGAAGATGTGGAATGTTTATATATGCTTTATCCTTCTCAATGCATAGAATGATAAAATAAACATATAGCATAGTACACGTTTAGTAAGATTTAATTCAATAAAATAGATATCAAAATCATACAACTATGGTACGTTTCTAAAATAAGCTGGATGGTATATTTATTACTGTAACCAAAGTAGACTGCATAGTGGGCATGAGGTTTAGGTTTGCTGCTATGAAATGCAAATCTTTGTAGGTTTGAGATTTACGGTCATGGCGAATTTATGTGCAGATTCACAGGGGAGAATCATCTTCTTTTTTTTTTTTTTTTTAACTATAATTCACTGCATGGCCCTTCAAAAAACAGTGTTTAGTCTGTGCTTTTATAAACCTATGTAATAGTGACAAACTGCTAGCTGCTGCAATAATATCTAAATTGATACAATTAAATCACAGTGGTGTGTGTGTATATATATATATATATATATATATATATATATATATATACATATATATCGTATTTATCGGCGTATAACACGCACAGGCGTATAACACGCACCCTAACTTTAATGCCCCATACACACGATCGTTTTTCATGCCGTTAAAAATGCCATTTTTTAAAATGGCCATTAAAACCGATCGTGTGTATACTCCAGAGCATTTTTAACGACGTGAAAAACGAGCATTAAAAATTTCGAACATGCTCTATTTTTTCACGTCGTTTTTCATGTCGTTTTTTTTAACGACGTGAAAAACGATAGTGTGTATGCTTTAACGACGTGAAAAAAAACGCGCATGCTCAGAATCAAGTATGAGACGGGAGCGCTCGTTCTGGCAAAACTAGCGTTGGAAATGGAGATGGCACATTCGTCACGGTGGAATTAATAGCATCGTTTTAATGCTGCACATTCCGTTCTTCTTTTGATAATGCTTAAATAATTACCTTCTTTTGCTAATGTCATTTGAGAGTTATGCCAAACTAGGTTCTTAAGTAATTCCTAATTGATCTAATGATTGTAAAATATTATTTTGAAGCCACATCTCCCTCATAAATTCATAACTAAATGTAAAGATCACAATAATTTTTTTTTAGTAATTAAGTTAGCTTTATTATTTTTGATGGGCTTCTTTGATATATGTAGGCTTCTTTTATTTTTTTTGGGTGATTTTGTGTAAATTATTGGTGTGTAAAGTTACCACACCAACCTTCAAAATGTGTCTCATTTTGCCTCAAGGAGGTTTGTGTCCCTTGTTAATAACAATAATATTATTTGAAATGTCCCTGCCTACTCCCTAGCAAAGTCTCATTTGAAATACAAATCACATAGTCAAGTATTTGAAGCCAAAAAAAAGAATCCTTTATTTAGGTACATTACAAATTAAACGTGAAGGCAGCACTGGAGAGCCTGTTTGCATTTGTGCATCCTTTGGATCCCACAACAACCATCCAAGATGTCAAAACCAAACTATTTAATTGAAAAAAAAAAAGGAGCCGAATCTTGGCTTCAACTCCCAGAGGTCAGGAACAGCAGCAGATAAGTCATATATGTCCCCAGTCTGTGGTACTACAGCAGGCATTATTTTTTGCGCTTCCTTGTAGCCTTCTCTCCAGCCTTCTCTCCAGCCTTCCCTGCAGCCTTTGTTGGTTGCTTCCTCGGAGGCTGGGGATCAGGAGGAGAGGAGGTGGCAGGAGGAGTAGTAGTAGGAGAAGGAGGAGGTGGAGGAGTAGGGACAACCTCAGTGATGTCGGTGAACTTGGTCAGTTCACCGAGCAACCCCTTGTTAATCACCTTCAGCAAAAGGTTTTTACTATAGAGCTTTTGCCGCAAGTCCATTTGGCCTAACTTATGGGCCATGACTGCGGCAAAGCCCTCCTCAGCAGAGGGTGCCGCTCTGAGGGCCACAGCAGCCTCTTTTAGAAAGGCACTTGTTTCCTCCTCCACCTGCCTAGCTCTCCTTGGCCCTCGTTGTTTCATTATCAGGGGAGGCATCTGGGCTCTTGTGATGGGCCCAGCCTCCTCCTGTGTGCCACTGGGCCCTGCCTCCTCCTGGTCCCCAACATCACCCTCTTCCTGGCTCAGCTCTGGCTGTAAAAAAAGAAAGGGACATTCTTTATTTTTTGCCACCATCAATCACACACATTGTTCACCTCCAGGCATTTTTTAATTGAATGTCAAAAGGTATTAATTTTGCATAGATTCCGCCTCCTGATATTGTTGCCTTGTCCCCATCAAATTTGACCACTACTGTATCTTGCTCTTTAAATCCTCTTTTTTACATTAAATACCTAACAATACTAAAACATCAATTTAAAATCATCACTTTTGTAACATATAAATGTAGATATCAATACTTTACCTGGCTCCAACTATATCCAAATCTGCCTCCTCAAGGACCTCATCTTGATCCTCAGGGGAAGCCAGAGCAGGGTTGCTAGGAAGGCTGGAGGGCTGGCTGCAAGGAAGGCTGGAGGGCTGGCTACAAGGCAGGCTGGATGGACCTCTGGGGGGAAGGGTGGACAGAGATTCCCGCACTTCCAGCTGGTCATCCAGGAAAGATAACTTGCTGTAGTACCACAGACTGGGTTTATAAACCTTATCTGCTGCAGCACCTGACCTCTGGGACTTCAGGACCATATTCCTCTGGGTCCTGTATGTCCCCCTGATGGTAGCAATTTTGGTTTTCACATCTTGGAAAGTTGTTGTGGGTATCTGGGTTTGCACAAATGCAAGCAGGCTCTCCAGTGCTGCTGTCCTGGCCACTTTATTTTTATTTGCACCACTTTTTGTCTGCCAAAGGATAGGGAGGTCTTTCCGTTTATCAATGAACTCCCCCATAAAGTCAGGGTTCTTGAAACTATTCATTCTCTCTGTAAAATCAAGCAACAGGAAAATACATATGTTTCAGGCAACATTCATCAAATCAGCATTTTTGACAGATTTTCAAGCCCAAAATCTCCTCCTCTGATGAAACCCAAATCCTTAAAAACGTATGTACCTTGGTCAACACGTTCGTTGCTAACTCCCTCTCCCGCCAAATGAACGTATTTTCGACACATGGATCTTCACTTGATATACACTGCGCATGCGTGAAACTCTGCATGCTTTCCCCGCCCCCGACGTTCGAGATTGTACTTTCCCCGCCCCTTCTCGCTCGTCGTAGTGCTTAACAACATGGCGGAGACACAGGTAGCTGAGATTACCTCTACAGAGGAGGAAATTCAAGAGGAGCCCAAATCCCGATCCAGGAGATATAAGGCATCCAACATGTCATTCGAGGAAATGGTGGAGATGGTGGCCATTTTGAGGAGGGAGGATTATGATACCAAGCATGGGCCGTATAAAAGGCCTAATCTTGTCAAGTCAAAAATTATGGGCAAAGTGGTAAAAACTCTTCACCAAAAATTCGGGGTGTGCAGAACGAAGGAACAGCTCAGAAAACGATGGTCTGATCTGAAGTTGCGGGAGCCCGACCAATACAAAAGAATCAAGAAAATTATAGGAAAAAGTAAGTACTTTTTCTTCATCTTCCCTGCTAAAGATCATTACTTGTATTAAGTCGTGTATATTTATAGACTTTGATATAGTACAGTGAAAGATACAAACTTTCATGTTCGTCCGCACACTAAACGGACGTAGTAAACCTCTTTCTCTGTCCAGTTCCTAAAACGATGTTTTTGGATCATCCAGTGTGAACACACAATTTTTTGGGGGTTTTGGGGAGCAAAATTGGTCAACAATTTGCTTTAAATTTAGAATCCAAATCACATTTGTTTTGGGGAAAAAGGGTAGGCATTGTAATGTTAAGGGAGAGAATGCTCAGCAGCTGCTTAAACATCTGAACGCAGTAGTACAAGTGTGGGACCAAACCCCTAAATTTTTAGGGCGTCACACACAGGTGATCCTGTGTATATACTTTGGGGTGTTACAATGTGTCAAACTTTGTTTCAAAAAGTATATGCTCTAGTTTGGGCAATGTATCCAGTCATGTGTTCCGGTTGTCACTGAGGGTACATTTAAAAATGGACCACACTTCCAAATAATATTTAGAAATCTCTTTTTCTTGTTTTTTTTGTGGCCAAAAAATTATTAGTTACTAATGAAACTCTACCTTTTATTGCAATCTCCATAGGGCTTCAAAAAGCCTCGTCAGATGAGCCTAGAAATCCAACACCTTCAACAATACCCCCAGAACCACATGATGGAGAGGAACGTGAAATTGTGGAAGTGGAAAGTGGCACCACAAGAGGTCAGTATCAAACCAGACAGATGCAGGTTAATAGATGTAGGCCTACATATTCTATACTACATGATTTTTTTTTTGTTTAGGTGCAGTTCTGGCCAGAGACCCCGAAAAGTTTACACATCACAGTGCCCAGATCCTGATCCAATACCTCATGGTCTGCTGTCGTGACCTTGAAAAAATAAAGGGAGACTTGATAGAGATCAGGCAAAATACCAAGCGGGTTGAGGAAAAGCTACAAAAAATAATGGCTGTGCTTGGGTGTGTATAATGTTTGAACACAAAAGAACGTTGAACTTGCTGTGTTTTGGCAGGTTTATTTTTGTTTTAAGCTTGATAATGAATAGTACATGTTTAAATTTTCACGTTTTTTATTTGTTCATTTTTTTACGCATGGCTGTTCGTGCGTTTTAACCCCCAAAATATTTTAATAACATCTACACTTCAAAGGAAGTTTCCTCAAAAATAATTAAAAAAGGTATTTTCTTAAGCAGAATTTGTGGCTTCATTATGTAAATGTGGTGCAAAGTGAGCTAAACAATGTTTTGTGTTTACACTGACAATGAAGGCTAATTAAGAATGCAAAATACACATGGCAATACAAGTGCATTAGGTAAACCGACGAGAAACCTAAAAGAATATTAAATGAAAACACCTAAACAATATTTTCGCCAAAAAAGGTTTTATTTTAAAAAATAATAAGGTTAAAATTCATTAGGCATATCAATGGCCCGCCTACCCACAAAATAATCAACATATTGTTGACGGACCTCACGTCCGGTTTGGGGGGCCAAGCCTGGACGGCCAGCTTCCAGGGCCACAAGATTTTACACTTCAAATAATGAGGCCTCAGGCTCAGTCAAAGTCAGATAATTGCTTGAATGCACCCTGAGATAATTATGGAGTACACAACAAGCCATTACAACATGGTTCCATTTGTAAGGGGCAAGGTGGATGGAGGTGAGGAACAGGCGGACTCGGCTGGCCATGATGCCAAAGGCATTTTCCACCACCCTTCTTGCTCTGGCCAGCCGATAGTTGAACACCCTCCTCTCAGGGGTGAGGGTGCGTTGCGGGAATGGCCTCATCAAATGGGGACCCAGGCCAAACGCCTCATCCGCCACAAAGACAAATGGGAGTCCCTCCACATTCTGCTCCGCTGGTGGCAAGGCCAGCTGATCCAAAAGGAGCCGTTCCCCAAACTCCGTCTGTGCAAAGACTCCTCCATCAGACATCCTGCCATTCTTGCCAACGTCCACATAGAGGAATTCGTAGGTGGCCGACACCACTGCCATCATGACGATGCTGTGGAACCCCTTATAGTTATAATAAAAGGATCCCGAATGGGGTGGTGGGACGACCCGAACATGTTTGCCGTCGATGGCCCCTCCACAGTTCGGAAAGTTCCATCGTTGGGCAAACTCAGATGCCACATTCTGCCATTCATGTGGCGTAGAAGGGAACTGTGGAATTAAATAAAAAAAAAATTAATACTTTGAGACAGAAACATTGAAAGCAGATTTCAAAAAACCATTCATGGCCAACATTGGGAGAAACCGAAAAATTAAAACATTATTAGTAAGCAACAACAAACAAAAAACAAACCCAACAAAAAAAATGGGGGGGGGGTTGAAGAAGAGTTGGGGAGATCACAAATGTAGGCTGTAGCACTCTGTATGAATTATTGAAAAATGTTACATTCCTAGGCAATCTTTAGGGGGCGTTTAGGGTAAAGCACTACGATGGAGTATAGATTAAAATACATGGAAATGACTAGGCAAGGTGGGTATGGCCCCAGGATAGCATGCTGGAGAGATTAGGTAAGGCAAATTTTAATGTAGGCCTAATAAAAACATTCCCAAAAATAAATAACCATGTGGAGAAAGGGGACATTCCCTGCAGCTAAGAATCATGGGAATTAGGGACTGCTAATAAACCCAAAATAACAATTAAAACAAAAAAAAACATACAATGTGATGTTTGAAATAAGAACACTTACCTTAATATAGTCCTCCTGCAAAACTTGGAGGATGGCAGAACACGTCTCTGGTATAATGATACCCAGAGCCTGGGGGGATATGCCTGTGGAGAACTTTAAGTCCTGCAGGCTTCTCCCAGTTGCCAGGTATCGCAACGTGGCAATGAGCCTCTGCTCAGCACTGATGGCTTCACGCATAATGGTGTCTTGCCTGGTTATGTAGGGGGACACCAAAGCCAACAGATGCTGAAATACGGGGTCAGACATCCGGAGAAAATTCCTATAGTCATCAGGATTATTCTCCCTGATCTCCCGGAACAAAGGCATATGACAGAACTGGTGCTGCTGGAGCAACCAGTTCTTGGTCCATGAACTCCTGACCCTGCTCATGGCATGGAGTCGGGATACAGCATGAACCCCTGCACCAACTACAGCACAAACTCTACGACGAGTACGTAGCCGCAACATGGCTAGATAACGGTCGGCAGCTCAGAACGAACTAGAAGAACGAACGGAAGAACAGCAAGGCATATGAAGAACAAGCTGAAAAACAGGAACGAGCAGACAAGAACGCACTGAATAAACAGATACGAACTGACTACAAGCACTGCAAGACAGATACGAACCCACAGGCACAAACTGAACTCCACAAAACGATCTTCAAAGCACGAAGACTGAAAAGCGCGAATCGTCTCTCACCAAACTTTTACTAACACGCGGTAACACGAAATTGGCAAAAGCGTCCCAAAGGGTGGCGTCATTAGAACGGAACTTCCCCTTTATAGTGCCGTCGTACGTGGTGTACATCACTGCGCTTTGCTTTGAACGTTTTTTTAAATGATCGTGTGTATGCAAGACAGGCTTGAGAGGAAACATGAAAAAAAAACGACGTGAAAAACGTCGGTAAAAAAAATGGCATGAAAAACGATCGTGTGTACACCGCATTAGAGGGAACTTTCAGGAAAAAAAACTTTCCACAGCCCCCTGCGTATAACACGCAGGCACAGTTTACCCCCTTTTCTTTCTCGTACATCACGGGACACAGAGCGACATAGTCATTACTAATGGGTTATATAGTTACCGTCAGGTGCTGGCACTGGCAACTTCCAAAACCGGAAGTACCCTCCCCTATATAAGCCCCTCCCATCCGGGAGCACCTCAGTTTTTTGCCAGTGTCTAAGGTGTTGGCCAAGAAGAAACATGTGTTTTTCACTGAGCTTGCGTACAGGTTCTTTTGGGCCTCAGTAAGCTATTCCGGATCCGACCAAAAAAGCTTCATAGCTAAACGGTCGGTACCCGGGCCTTGCAGAGAAGAGCAAGGTTCTGCCTGTAATGCTTCTCTTAGGAGAGCTGGACCCTGGGATCCAGAGCTCTGGTCATACCCACGACCAAGATGTTTTCTGTGCAGGGTGCTATACAGGTCCAGGGGAGTGGAATCCTTGGGAACCCGGTCCCTGAAGGTTTGATTACAATGCCTGCCGTGATAGGTGAAGTTTGGGCTTTTGTGGACCAAACAAAGTCCTGCGGCGGGGAACAGGTAAGTGGGGGCCCCCAGGAACTTGGTTCTATTGGGGGACCCCCAAGCCTAATTTGTCTTTCTGTCTGTTACCTAACGGTATTCCCGCTAATATCTGTGCATGCCTGTAACTACTAAAAAAAAAATGTAATAATTTTTAATGGTGGTCAAGAAAAAAAAAAAAAAAAAAAAAAGAATGTTTTTTTATATATGTTTAGTATATTAAACTGCGGTACCTGTGTTTGTCCACTAGAGGCCGCTGTGGAATGTTTTTCTTGTCATATGGACTAGTTTCTTCTCAGAGAGCAAAGTCCAGGCAGCTGGTGAGTTCTCCTACAGGAAACTGTTTCCTCTGCCATGTTGCAGTGTTCGTCTATCCCCCGGCCTGCGGCAAAGGGGGCCCTGGCTCCTGTCCCTGGTTTCCATGTTTGAAAATTAGCGCCGAGGCGCACGTGGCCGCGCGCGTGCGCGTGCACGCGCCTCTATATATAGAGGTGGCCGGAAAAAGGGGCGGGGCCTGGGGGATGACGCTCTGTGCGCGCCGCAGCGCTTCTGCGCATGTGCGGGCGTCCCAGCAGGTTTTTAAAAAAGCCACATTATTGCAGTAAGCTGGCTATGAAGTACAGAGACAGAGCTGGCAACATTTAAAGGCATACAGCAAGCGGTTGATACAGGCATCCCCTAGAAAGGCACATTAGTAGACACCAACTGTTTATTATAGCAGCATTTATGCTAGACTATTATCAGTAACTGGTGTATTTTCGGCTGGAATACCTCAGCTTTGTGGCTTAGGAATATGCCGTCTAAAAACTCCGGGACTAGAAATTCCAGGAGGAATAGGGGGTCTCCATCGGGCTCTGAGGATCTTGGGCATGCTTTGGCTGCACCAGTCTCCCCTGAAGAATCAGAGGTTAGTGACCGTAGGGCACCCCCAGGAGTACCTGGTACTGTGGCTGTCCCCAGTTCACCTGCTCCTGTGTATGTAACAGAGGAGGTTTTTTCCTCAGCTCTGGGAGGGCTGGAAGAGAGATTGTCAGCACTAATTGCTGCTTCCCTGTCACAGGAGAAAAGCGCTCGATCTCCGTCTCCTCCCTCAGAGTGCCTGTTAACAGAGCAACAGTCCCATACAGAGAACGACCTACCTGAGGGGGATCAGGATGAGGTTGATTCAGTTGTAGAGGAATCAACAGTGGAGGAGCCGTTCTCAGCATCACATGCTGAGAGGTTATGGGTGCAGTCCCTGACTAATATGGTCCGATCAGCATTTAAAATGCCACTTGCGGAGCCATCCTCCTCTTCTGTCTCCTCGTTGGGGTCGCTAAAAGCTCCCCAGACTGTTTGTTCTTTTCCGATCCATCCTTTACTGGAGGGGCTCATTTACCAGGATTGGGAGCATCCTGACAAAATATTTACTCCCCCCAAGAGATTTACGGTGGTCTATCCTATGGAGGATAAGTTCGTCAGAAAATGGAAGGTCCCTACAGTGGACGCAGCCATCTCTTGTGTGAATAAATCACTGACATGTCCGGTGGAAAATGTCCAAATGTTCAAGGACCCAATAGATAAAAAATTGGAGTCCTTATTGAAATCTGCTTTTTCTACAGCAGGATTGGTGACACAACCAGCAGTGGCAGCTATAGGGGTCTGCCAAGCAGTGAAGGATCAGTTGAAACAGGTCTTAAGGGACGTGCCAGATCAGCAGGCTCTTGCTCTAGCTGATCTACCTAGAGCCTTATGCTTTGCGGTGGACGCTATTGTCAGGGTCACCTGTGGCCAGGTGACAGATGCACACCGTAGGGGGACAGGAGTGCACCGCGAGGTAGTGAACCCTATGGCTGGCTTCTGTGGATAGGAAACTGGGTGGTTGTGGAAAGCGGGACCAGAGGAGCACAACCGGGATCCCAACGGAAGCGAGAGCCAAGATTCCCCAGGGCGCGGAGTCTAAGACCCAGCTGGTCTTCTCCAGGGCCTCTAGTGGTGAGGATGTTACGCTGCAGGCTGGGACCAGGTCGCGGCCCCTGGAGTTTCCTAGCTCACGCCCCGTAGGATAAGGGGAAGCAGCAGCACACGATAGAGAGAACCGAATAACAAGCCGAAGGTCAGGGGCCACAAGCAGACAAGGATAACGAAGAACGAGCCGAAGGTCAAGGGTCACGAGCAGACAGGGATGGTCGGGGACAAGCCAATAACGTAACAGAGAGACAGACGTAGCACACGGCAGGCAGGAACCCAAACACACAATGCCTAACAAACACGTTGATCAGCAAAGCAGGCTTGCAGTGCACAGGTTAATATAGTGTTCAGTGATAGGGCCTGGGGTGGAGTCAGGCTGGGAGGAGATTATAAAGGAAGCCAGGTGAAGGAGGTCTGGTCTCTAGATGAACACATGAGGAGGAAGGTAAGATGGCAGACAGACATTAATGCATATCCATGACAGTACCCTCCCTCTTACGAGGCCTCCCCCTTCCCCGCCTGGGCCCAGGTTTAGAGGGAAACTTCAGATGAAACTCCTTTAACAGACGAGGTGCAAAGACCTCAGATGCAGTGATCCAAGACCTCTCCTCAGGACCAAACCCTTTCCAATGAACGAGGTACTGAAGAACGCCTTTACAGAGTCGGGAGTCCAGAATTTGACTGATCTCGTACTCCTGATTATCCTCCGAGACAGGCGCCACGGTAGGAAGAGGACGAGAGAATTTATTGAGGACTAAAGGCTTTAGAAGAGCAACATGAAAGGAGTTAGTGATTTTAAGGCTCTTAGGAATCTGGAGTTTGAAACAAACCGGATTCAGTTTAGCAGTTACCGTGTATGGACCGATGAATCGTGGAGCAAACTTCAGAGAAGGAACTCGGAGCTTGATGTTCCTGGTAGAGAGCCAGACTTTGTCCCCTGGCTGAAGAGAAGGCGGTTTACGCCTGCGGCGGTCGGCAAAGCCTTTGAATTTTTCAGCAGCTGCCCGGAGGGAATCATGAACGTGACCCCAAACGGAATTGAGAGACTCCTGAACCGAAGCCAAAGCTGGAATGTCTGGAGAACAGATCATAGGAAGAGGAAGTTGAGGGTGTTTTCCATAAACTGTGAAAAAGGGTGTCTTCTGCGAACTATGCCCTGCAATGGATCATCCGCGGGAAGCGGGATGTCAGCCGGGTTCATGGCTGATCAAACTGTCAGGGTCACCTGTGGCCAGGTGACAGATGCACACCGTAGGGGGACAGGAGTGCACCGCGAGGTAGTGAACCCTATGGCTGGCTTCTGTGGATAGGAAACTGGGTGGTTGTGGAAAGCGGGACCAGAGGAGCACAACCGGGATCCCAACGGAAGCGAGAGCCAAGATTCCCCAGGGCGCGGAGTCTAAGACCCAGCTGGTCTTCTCCAGGGCCTCTAGTGGTGAGGATGTTACGCTGCAGGCTGGGACCAGGTCGCGGCCCCTGGAGTTTCCTAGCTCACGCCCCGTAGGATAAGGGGAAGCAGCAGCACACGATAGAGAGAACCGAATAACAAGCCGAAGGTCAGGGGCCACAAGCAGACAAGGATAACGAAGAACGAGCCGAAGGTCAAGGGTCACGAGCAGACAGGGATGGTCGGGGACAAGCCAATAACGTAACAGAGAGACAGACGTAGCACACGGCAGGCAGGAACCCAAACACACAATGCCTAACAAACACGTTGATCAGCAAAGCAGGCTTGCAGTGCACAGGTTAATATAGTGTTCAGTGATAGGGCCTGGGGTGGAGTCAGGCTGGGAGGAGATTATAAAGGAAGCCAGGTGAAGGAGGTCTGGTCTCTAGATGAACACATGAGGAGGAAGGTAAGATGGCAGACAGACATTAATGCATATCCATGACAGCTATAAAGGATTCAATCCATCAGGCCTCCCGCCTTACGCTGTCTGTAGTACATATGCGCAGGCTTCTATGGCTCAAAAACTGGTCTGCTGAAGCTCCCTGTAAAAAATTGCTGGTCAGCTTCCCATTTCATGGGGAGCGCTTATTCGGGGAAGACCTGGACAAGTATATCCAGAGAATTTCCAGCGGTAAAAGTACACTCTTGCCGGTCAAAAATAGAGTTAGAGGTCCCTCTTTTAAGAGGCCGGCTTCTCCAGTCCCTAGGACATCGGCTGTGAAACAGTTCCGACGGCCTCCCCGGTCAAATCCCGGAGGTAAAAATCAGGGACAGTTGCAGGGTAACAAGAAGCCCTGGAGCAGGAGAGGTACAAAACCTCCCCCAAAGTCAAATGCATGAAGGGTTGCCCCCACCCAATCGGGTGGGGGGAAGACTTCAGTTGTTCACAGAAACCTGGCGGGACACGATCCGAGACAGATGGGTGCTCTCCGCAGTAAATCTGGGATACAAATTGGAGTTAAAAAACTCCCCTCCTTCCCGCTTTATAAGGTCGAACGTGCCAAGGGATCCCCAGAAGAGAGGATCCCTCCTGTTGGCACTGGAACAATTATTGCTTCAAGCAGTAATTATAGAGGTCCCCCTGGAAGAATGGGGGTTCGGGTTTTACTCAAACCTCTTTACAGTTCCGAAGCCAAACGGGGACGTGAGGCCCATATTAAATCTAAAAGGGCTAAACAAATTCCTACATATCAGGACTTTCCGGATGGAGTCGATCCGATCGGTAGCCACTGCCCTACAAGGGGAGGAATGGTTAGCCTCGATCGACATCAAAGATGCGTATTTGCACATCCCCATCTTTCCAGCCCACCAAAAATTTCTACGCTTTGCGATAGAAGGGCGCCATTTTCAGTTCAGAGCCTTACCCTTCGGTCTGGCCACAGCACCAAGAGTGTTCACAAAAATTCTGGCCCCATTATTGGCCAATCTAAGAACACGAGGTGTAACGATAATGGCATATCTAGACGACTTGTTGCTGATAGACCACTCAGTGGAAAAACTAGAAGTGGTTGTTCACGAGACAATCAAGTATCTGGAATATCACGGTTGGATTATCAACCGAGACAAGTCAGCCCTAAAACCAGTCAAAAGTCTGGAATACTTGGGGCTAAGGCTGGATTCAGACCAGAGAAAAATGTTCTTGCCTCGAGAAAAGGGGTCGTCTTTGAGAGATTTGATCCACTTAGTGGGTTCAAAAAGACAGCCATCCATACGCCTGTGCATGAGGCTGCTGGGAAAA
The DNA here is from genome assembly GCA_029206835.1 of Rana muscosa. NCBI lineage: Eukaryota > Metazoa > Chordata > Amphibia > Anura > Ranidae > Rana > Rana muscosa. The sequence goes on along the minus strand of CM055118.1, from coordinate 941,445,013 downwards.
ATGGTGGCATCATTCGAAGCAGTACCCTACGGTCAATTCCATTCAAGGAAGTTGCAAAGGGCCATACTGTCAGCCTGGAACAAAAAAGTTCAGGCTCTGGACGTACCAATGTCCTTGTCCCCTTCCGTTCGCAGAAGCCTCCGTTGGTGGTTGGTTCCCCGGAATCTGGAAAAAGGGAAATCCTTCAGTCCGATTTCTTGGAAGGTGGTCACTACAGATGCCAGCCTTTTAGGCTGGGGAGCAGTACTGGAGCAATGGTCTCTCCAGGGCAGATGGTCGGATGCGGAAAAGGCCCTGCCCATCAATCTCTTAGAGATACGAGCAGCCCGGTATGCCCTAGTAGCATGGACATCCAAACTCCAAGGGTCCCCTGTCAGAGTTCAGTCAGACAATGCCACAGCAGTGGCATATATCAATCGTCAGGGGGGCACCAGGAGTCGTGCAGCCCAAAGGGAAGTAAATTACATCCTGAGATGGGCAGAAAGATATGTCCCAGCCATATCTGCGGTATTCATTCCAGGGGTGGAGAATTGGAAGGCGGACTTTCTAAGTCGCCAACAATTATGCCCAGGGGAATGGTCCCTTCATCCTGAGGTTTTCCGGACAATATGTCAGCGGTGGGGAACACCGGATGTAGATCTGCTAGCATCCAGGTTCAACACAAAAGTGGACAGGTTTGTCTCTTGGACAAGGGATCCCCTAGCGTGCGGCTCGGATGCCCTAGTGTTCCCTTGGGATCAGTTCAAGCTGATATATGCATTCCCACCGCCACAATTGTTACCTCGATTACTCCGCAGAATCAGGGTAGAAAAGAAACCAGTGATTCTGGTGGCTCCAGCGTGGCCCCGAAGAGCATGGTACGCGGAGATTGTAAAAATGTCTGTGGGGAGTCCTTGGACCCTCCCACATCGTCCGGACCTGCTTTCGCAGGGACCGATATACCACCCTTCCTTACCAGCCCTAGGTTTGACGGCCTGGCTATTGAAGCCCACATTCTAAAAAGGAGAGGGCTCTCTAATGCTGTGGTGTCTACCATGATCAATGCCAGGAAACCGGTATCCAGGCAGATCTACTATAGAATCTGGAAGGCGTACATCGCCTGGTGTGAGGCCAGGAAATGGCATCCACGTAAATACGTAATAGGTAGAATTCTGGACTTCCTACAATGGGCTGTAGATAGGAAGCTTGCCTTGAGTACTATCAAAGGTCAGATTTCGGCCTTGTCAATATTTTTTCAAAGGCCCTTGGCTTCGCATTCACTAGTCAAAGCCTTTATACAAGGAGTGATGCGTATTAGTCCTCCGGTTAATATTCCCATATGTCCATGGGATCTAAACTTGGTTCTGTCGGTTCTACAGAAACAACCATTTGAACCATTACAGCATATTTCCTTAGTGCTTCTCACCAGGAAATTGATTTTTCTAGTAGCCATTTGTTCGGCTAAAAGAGTATCGGAATTAGCAGCTATGTCCTGTAAGGAGCCATATCTGGTTATCCATAAGGACAGAGTAGTGTTACGTCCTCATCCAGCCTTTCTTCCTAAGGTGGTATCGAGTTTTCATTTGAACCAAGATGTGGTTCTTCCTTCTTTTTTCCCCAAGCCTACTTCGGTAGAGGAAAAGTTATTGCATTCTTTGGATGTAGTAAGAGCAGTTAAAGCTTATCTAAAAGCCACTGCTCAGATTCGCAGAACGGATACTTTGTTTATTCTGCCGGAAGGCCCCAGAAAGGGTCAGGCAGCGTCAAAATCTACTTTAGCCAAGTGGATTCGACAGGTCATAATACAAGCCTATAGCTTGAGAAGGAGACCGCCTCCGTTCAAAGTTAGGGCGCACTCCACGAGAGCAGTTGGAACTTCATGGGCAGTGCATCACCAGGCCTCCCTGGCTCAAGTCTGTAAGGCCGCAACATGGTCTTCCGTACACACGTTTACTAGGTTCTACCAGGTGGACGTTAGAAGTCAGGAGGATGTCGCCTTTGGGCGCAGTGTGTTGCAGGCCGCAAAAGATCCTCATGTCTGATAGCGCTCAGCTTATATATGGTGTATCCCCCCCCTCATTTGGCATTGCTTTAGGACATCCCATTAGTAATGACTATGTCGCTCTGTGTCCCGTGATGTACGAGAAAGAAAATAGGATTTTTATAACAGCTTACCTGTAAAATCCTTTTCTTGGAGTACATCACGGGACACAGAGCTCCCGCCCCTCTTTGGGGACACTTATTGCTTTGCTACAAAACTGAGGTGCTCCCGGATGGGAGGGGCTTATATAGGGGAGGGTACTTCCGGTTTTGGAAGTTGCCAGTGCCAGCACCTGACGGTAACTATATAACCCATTAGTAATGACTATGTCGCTCTGTGTCCCGTGATGTACTCCAAGAAAAGGATTTTACAGGTAAGCTGTTATAAAAATCCTATTTTTTTAGGGTAAAAAAGAGAGTGTTATAGGCCAATAAATACAGATATATATATATATATATATATATATATATATATATATATATATATATATATATACACTGTATATACCCCTTCGCCAAACTAAAAATAAAAAAATAAAATAAACAACATGTATCTATGAATATAAAAACCTTTAACTATTGCCTGTGAAAACAATCAGTTTAACACTTTTTAACTTTAAAGTTTTATTCCTATATTTATATTAAGTGTGGGTGTTCACTCATTTATAGGACCATACAAAACTGGGGCTTTAAATATGCTCCACTGGGAGTATGCAATATCAATTAGACATAGATCATTTATAAAATTTTATCTACACCCCTGATTACAAAAAAGTGGGACACTAGTCCAAATCATTTGGTGAAGGGGTGATTTTTCAGGGGTTAGGCTTGGCCCCTTAGTTCCAGTGAAGGGAACTCTTAAGGCGTCAGCGTACCAAGACATTTTGGACAATTTCATGCTCCCAACTTTTTGGGAACAGTTTGGGGATGGCTCCTTCCTGTTCCAACATGACTGCACACCAGTGCACAAAGCAAGGTCCATAAAGACATGGATGAGGGAGTTTGGGGTGGAGGAACTTGACTGGCCTGCACAGAGTACCAGTACCAGCCATTCTACTCTAATAAAGTAGAACGGCTAATGGCTAGTGAAGGGGGAGGGGGGCTTGGGTGGCCATCGGGGTTGGCCGGCCGGGGGGTGGGTTTGTTCGGCCGCCATTGGAGAGACCTGTCAAAGTGGGCCGGTCTGGATGAAGTCCAGGGCCAAATTTTTGTCCCAGTCCAGCCCTGGTGTCCCAGTCCTCCGGGGGAGAGAATGGTGTCCCCATCCTCAGGGGAGAAGGATGGCACCCTCTCCTCCTCCAACCACCCATGGACCAGCTCTTCCAATTTGGGTCAACCCTGGGACCATCTCCTTCTCCTTCAAACAGCCAGGGGCCCACTCCTTCTCTGCCAATCACCCAGGTGCCCTCTCCTTCTCCCCCGGACACCCAGGGGCCCTCTTCTTCTTCTTCAGGGGCTCCTGGGTGGACGCGGGAGAAGGAGAGGGCCCCTGGGTGGACGTGGGAGAACGAGATTGCTCCTGGGTGGACGTGGGAGAAGGAGAGGGCTCCTGGGTGTACGTGGGAGAAGGAGAGGGCTCCTGGGTGGACGTGGGAGAAGGAGAGGGCTCCTGAGTAGACCTGGACAAAGAAGAGGGCTCCTGTGTGGACGTGGGAGAAAGAGAGGGCTCCTGGGTGGATGTGGGAGAAGGAGAGGGCTCCTGGGTGGACGTGGGAGAAGGAGAGAGCTCCTGGGTGGTAAGGGGAGAAGGAGAGAATTCCTGGGTTGCCAGTGGAGAAGGAGAGAGCTCCTGGGTGGCCGGTGGAGAAGGAGAGACCCCCTTGGCAGCTGGAGGAGAAATAGAGGGCACCTGGGTGGCCTGTGGAGTAGGAGAGGGCACATGGGTGTTTGGAGGAGGAGAGGGCCCCTGGGTGGCCGTGGGAGAAGGAGAGGGCATCTGGGTGTTTGGAGGAGGAGAGGGCCCCTGGGTGGCCATTTAGTGAAGAAGAGGGCCCCTGAGTGTCCGGGGGAGAAGGAGGGGGCACCTGGGTGGTTGGCAGAGAAGGAGTGGGCCCCTGGCTGTTTGAAGGAGAAGGAGATGGTCCCAGGGTTGACCCAAATTGGAAGAGCTGGTCCATGGGTGGTTGGAGGAGGAGAGGGTGCCATCCTTCTTCCCTAAGGATGGGGACACCCTTCTCTCCCCCGGAGGACTGGGACACCAGGGCTGGACTGGGAAAAAAATTTGGCCCTGGACTTCATCCAGACCGGCCCACTTTGACAGGTCTCTCCAATGGCAGCCGAACAAACCCACCCCCCCTGGCCGGCCAACCCCGATGGCCACCCAAGCCCCCCTCACCCTTCACTAGCCATTAGCTGTTTTACTTTATTAGAGTAGAACGGCTGGTACTGGTACTCTTATAGGCAGTACCAGTGGGGAAGTTAGACATTATTTCACCCGGGGCAAAGAATCAGTTTGGTGCCCCCCCTAATGGGACAAGATTAGGCAGAAGTGAGAAACTCCCAGGCCATAGCTGTTGAGTAAGCTGTCTGTCCCCTCCCCCGTGCTCCTTCTGGTCCCCCCCTGCTCCTCTGGTCCTCCCCCTGCTTCTCTGTTCCCCCACATGCTTCTCTGTTCCCCCCCATGCTCCTCTGTACCCTTGTGCTTCTCTGGTCCTCCCTGTGCTCCACTGGTACCCCCCCATGCTTCTCTGTTCCCCCACATGCTTCTCTGTTCCTCTCCTGCTCCTCTGTACCCTTGTGTTTCTCTGGTCCCCCCTCTGCTTTTCTGGTCCCCCACATGCTTCTGCATTCCTCTCCTGATCTTCTGTTCCCCCCATGCTCATATGGTCCCCCCTGCTCATCTGTACCCTCGTGTTCCTTTGGTCCCCCCGTGCTCCTCTGGTCCCCCCCCCATGCTTTTCTATTCCCCCTGCTGCTCTGCCCCCCCGTGCTTCTCTGGTTCCCCTATGCTTTGCTGGTCCCCCCATGCTCCTCTAGTCCCCCCCAATGCTGCTCTGGTCCCCCATGCTCCTCTATTTTCCCCCGCGTGCTGCGCTGGTCCCCCGCATGCTGCGCTGGTCCCCAATGTGCTGCACTGGTCCCTCATGTGCTGCGCTGGTCACTCGCATGCTGCGCTGATCCCCCGCATGCTGCTCTGGTCCCCCATGTGCTCCGCTGGTCCCCCACCGGCTCCTATGTTCCTCCATGTGCTCTGCTGGTCCCCCCCTGCTCCTATATTCCCCCCCCATGCTGCTCTGGTCCCCTGTGCTCCTCTACTTCCCCCCCCATGCTGCTCTGGTTCCCCGTGCTCCTCTATGGGGAACGTGATTTGATTCCTCCGCAGTGTAATAAATGAATAGACCCCGCCCCTTCTCACATTCCCCATCAGGTCCTGATGGGGAACGTGAGAAGGGGCGGGGTCTATTAATTTATTACACTGCAGAGGAATCAAATCACGTTCCCCATCAGGTCCGCTCAGCCAATGATGTAGGCGGGGTGTGACGTACAAGGGGGCGGGATCACCCGTCAGATCATAGGGGTAAGCCCCGTCCCGGCTTTCCCCGCTTGCGGGGAATAGCCAATGACGTAGGCGGGATCCCGCCTACGTCATTGGCTATTCCCCAGTAAGCGGAGAAAGCTGGGGCTTACCCTATGATGTGACGGGTGACCCCGCCCCTCGTACGTCATGGGGGTTTTGTGTGGAGTGGAGACTGGAGGAGACTGCAGCGCTGGACATCGGATCACCGCGGGACACTGGATTACATTGCTGGAATGGGTTTTTTCCTTTTTCTTTTTTTCTTTTTAATAAAGGACTTTCCCAACTGTGTCTGTGTGTTTTTCTTTACTTTTTTTTACACTTTCTTTGTGAAATGGTAGGGGTGCAATGTACTCCTTACCAATTCACTTAGGGGGGGCCGGGATCTGGGGGTCCACCTTTGTTAAAGGGGTCTTCCAGATTCCGATAGGCCCCCCGCCCGCAGACCCCCACAACCACCGGGCAAGGGTTGTGGGGATGAGGCCCTTGTCCTCATCAACATGGGGACATGGTGCTTTGAGGGGTTACAGACCCCCAAAGCATCCTCCCCATGTTGAGAACAAGTGGCCTGGTACAGTTCAGGAGGGGGGGCGCTCTCTCGTCCCCCCCAATTTTCCTGCGGTCTGCCAGGTTGCGTAATCGGATAAAGGGTCTGGTATGGATTTTTGGGGGGAACTCCACGCCATTTTTTTTTTAAATTTGGGATGGAGTTCCCCTTAAAATCCATACCAGACCTGAAGGGCCTGGTATGGATATTTGGGGGGGGGGCCCACGTCATTTTTTTTTTATTTGACACAGGGCTCCCCTTAATATCCATACCAGACCTGAAGGGCCTGGTAAATGAATTTGGGGGCACCCCCACACATTTATTTTTTATTTTTATCAATGACTTTTCTCTGTATTGCCGGGAGCCGACATTTCATTATAGCCGTGAGTGCTTTTAAATGACTTTTTTTCCTTCAGAAATTACACTTTACAGGCATACTATACACCCCCCCCCCCGGTACAAAATTTAAAGGAATATTATTGTTTCACTTTAAGCATTATTAAAATCACTGCTCCCGAAAAAACTTCCATCTTTAAAACTTTTTTTTGCATTGATACATGTTTCTGGGGCAGGACCCGGGTCCCCAAACACTTTTTATGACAATAACTTGCATAAAAGCCTTTAAAATGAGCACTTTAGATTTCTCCAGTAGACTTTTACAGGGTGTTCCGCGGCTTTTCGAATTTGCGCGAACACCTCAAATTGTTCGCTGTTCGGGCGAACAGGCAATGTTCGAGTCGAACATGAGTTTGACTCGAACTCGAAGCTCATCCCTAACGTAGGGTATAGAGGATAGAGGGGAAGCAGCAGCTCAGGATACAAGAGATAGTGAGAGGAAAAGCCAAGGTCAGGGCGACAAGCAGACAAGGATAAACAAAGGACAAGCCAAAGGTCAAGGTCACATACACACGAACGGTCGTGTGTATGAGGCTTTAGTCTCTAAAGTTGAGAATTAACCTTTTAAATACAAATATATATTAAAGTGGTTGTAAATCCACTTTGCAAAAAAATAACAAATCTAACACCTGCAAGACAAAAGCATATTGAGCTAGTATGCATAGCATACTAGCTCATTATGTAATACTCACCTGGGATCAAAGATCCCGCTGCGGTGCCCGACACAGCAACGGCAGGCGATATGTCATCCCGGAGTTACGTTCGGGTATCGCGGCTCCGGCCAATCACAGCGCCGAAGCCGCAATACCCGGAAGTAACTCCGGGATGACATGTCGCGGGCCGGTGCTGTGTCGGGCACCGTAGCGGGGGCTTCGATCCCAGGTGGGTATTACATAATGAGCTAGTATGCTATGCACGCAGGGCCGCCAGTCACGGCATGACCTCCTTTAGAAACGGCACAATCGTAGACATTGGCGCACGTCTCTTTTGTAAATGTTGTGAGGGGGTTAGCTCGGCAGCGGGTGTGTGTGACCCCCGGGATGGGCTCCCCACACAAAAACAGGCCCAGCAGACGGAGCTTGTGGTTTTCAAAATCAAAAAGGTGCGGTTTATTTTCTATTTACAGTGACAAAAACACAGCAAAGCAAAAGAAACATAAACAAAATAAATCCTGGTCAAGTTGACCTCTGACTAAACATACAGGTTTCCTAACTAACAACTGGGATCAGCCTAGTGCTGTCCTAGTCCCTAAGTCCCTGGGTTTAAATGTCCAAGCAAATAGCCACACAGGCTTTGTCTCACCGCACAAGGGTTCACTCTCTCCAGGAAGTCCACACAGGTCTGCTTCCAGGCATGAGCTAACATCTAATGAAGCTGGGAGTTCTTATAGAGGCCTAAATGAGCTGACAAGCTTCAGCTGGTCTCATCAACTCCCTGTCTGTACGACGCCCCACACTCTCCCTAGAGGTATGAGTCATCCATGAGCCCACTAGCCTTATACAACTCTCCACCTAGTTGTATAAGTCGGCGTAAAGCCTGAATCTGGGCGAAATATATCTACCCCCCTGGATGCAACCAGGTGACTTTACCTTCCTGCTGTCACATACCCCCCCCTCTTGTTTTAACCTCGGGGTTGGAACACCAGCAATCAGGCATTCATGTACTCGAGACAAAGCATCCACATTCCCCATTTGAACGCCAGGGCGATGCTTTACTGTGAAGTTGAATTCCTGGAGGGCCAGGAACCACCTATTCACTCTTCTATTTGTTTCTTTGTTTTGAGCCATCCACTTTAACGGAGCGTGATCCGTAACCATGTCAAAGTGCCTACCTAGCAGGTAGTACCGAAGGGAATCTAGAGCCCACTTCACCGCTAAACACTCCTTTTCAACGGTGGCGTAATTTACCTCATGGGACTTCAACTTCCTGCTGAGGTAAATGACTGGGTGCTCTTCCCCGTTCCAGACCTGGGACAATACTGCTCCTAACCCCACATCTGACGCATCACTTTGTACGACAAAGTCTTTAGAGAAGTTGGGTGAGTACAACACTGGCTGGCTACATAAGGCTTGTTTCAAGAATTGGAATGCTGCCTCAGCCTCGGGGGTCCATTTAATCATGACCGACCCTTTCCCCTTCGTCAGGTTGGTTAGGGGCACAGCCTTAGAAGCAAAGTGGGGAATGAATCGCCGATAATACCCAGCGATTCCCAGAAAGGCTCGTACCTGCTTCTTGCTGTTGGGACGTGGCCAACTCTGGATGGCCTCGACTTTGTTGAGTTGGGGTTTTATTACTCCCCTCCCAATGGTGTACCCAAGATATTTGGCCTCCTCCTGCCCAATGGTACACTTCTTGGGGTTAGCCGTAAACCCCGCTTCCCGAACAGAGTCCAGGACTGCTTGCACTTTTGGCAGATGTGAGGCCCAATCTGTGCTATGGACAATTACGTCATCCAGGTAAGCCGCAGCATACTTCCGATGGGGCCTCAGCATCTGGTCCATTTTCCGCTGGAATGTGGCCGGCGCATTCTGTAACCCGAACGGCATTCTTTTATATTGGAACGCCCCGTCTGGGGTTACAAATGCGGTTTTCTCTTTGGCCGACTTGGCCAGGGGGATTTGCCAATACCCTTTTGTGAGGTCAAGAGTCGTCATGTATCGGGCTGTTCCCAGCCGGTCGATCAACTCATCTATACGTGGCATGGGGTAGGTGTCAAATTTTGTAACTTTGTTCAACTGACGAAAATCGTTACAAAATCGCCAGCTCCCATCCGGTTTAGGCACCAACACAATGGGACTAGACCAATCACTTTGGGACTCCTCTATCACCCCTAAGTTCAGCATTTTCTGTACTTCCTCCCGTATTGCCTCCCGTCGGGCCTCTGGGATCCGATAGGGTTTTAACTTCACCCTTTCACCGGGCGGGGTAATAATGTCATGCTCTACCCCAGATGTTTGTCCCGGCAGCTCAGAGAATACCTCCTTGTTGCGAAGCACAAACTCCTTAACCTCCTGTTGTTGGGGTTGTGACAAGGTGGCTGCGATTCCAACCTCAGGAATCACGCAACCAGTTTGAGCTGGTGACCAAATGTCTGCGACTAGGGACTCTCTATCCCTCCAGGCTTTCAACAGATTAACGTGATAGATCTGTTCGGGCTTTCGCCTTCCTGGTTGTCTGACCTTGTAATTCACTTCGCTCACTTTTTCCATTATCTCGTAGGGGCCTTGCCATTTGGCAAGGAATTTACTTTCAACCGTAGGGACAAGTACCAGTATCCTATCCCCCGGGGAAAAGGTACGGGTCTTGGCTCCACGGTTGTACACTCTCTGCTGTGCTAACTGCGCTTGGGCCAAATGTTCCTTCACGATGGGCATTACCTGTGCAATTCGGTCTTGCATCAGGGCGACATGCTCAATCACACTCCTGTGGGGAGAACTCTCACTTTCCCAAGTTTCCTTGGCAATATCCAACAGCCCTCTTGGGTGTCTCCCATACAGTAACTCAAAGGGGGAGAATCCCGTAGAGGATTGGGGCACCTCCCTAATAGCAAACATCAGATAAGGAAGTAGACAGTCCCAATCCTTTCCATCTCTATCCACCACTTTCTTCAACATTTGTTTTAGGGTTTTGTTGAATCTTTCAACCAGCCCATCGGTTTGGGGGTGATACACAGATGTACGTAATTGCGTCACTTTGAACAATTTACATAGCTCCTTCATAACCCGGGACATAAAGGGTGTACCTTGGTCCGTAAGCAGTTCTTTACAAATACCCACCCGGCTAAACACAAGAGATAGCTCTTTGGCTATGGTTTTGGCCGAGGTATTTCGGAGAGGGATCGCTTCTGGATAACGGGTGGCATAGTCCATTATAACTAATATGTACTGGTGCCCCCTAGCGGACTTGATTATAGGACCTACCAAATCCATGGCGATCCTCTCAAACGGGACCTCAATGATGGGTAGAGGGACCAGCGGGCTACGGAAATGTGGCATCGGGGCCGACCTCTGACACACAGGGCAGGAGGAACAATAATTTTCTATGTCCTTCATCACCCCCGGCCAATAGAATCTCTGTAATACCCTCTCTCGGGTTTTCTCTGTCCCCAGATGACCTCCAAGAATGTGCCCATGGGCCAACTCCAACACCAACTTCCTGTAAGGTTTGGGCACCACAAGCTGCTCAACGGTTTCTTCTGCCCTTTTTGCCACCCGATACAGTAGGTCCTTCTCTACGCTGAAGTATGGGTAAGTGCAGGTATTATCTGGGTTCACTAACTCGCCATCTATTTTCACTACGTTTTCCCGTGCCTTTATTAGGGCGGGGTCTTTCAACTGTTCTGTGGCAAAGTTTTCCCTGTGAACCTCAAGATCAGAAAACTCCACAGACGGTAGGTTTTCGTCTGAGGAGGTGGGCTCCTCTCCAGTTTCTTGAGTCTCCCCTGCCAATACTGACAAGGGAAATTCCGGAGAGTCCTCACCACTCTCAGGGGAGTTCTGGCCATCACATTCCTGGTACATAGGGGCACCAGTGGGGGGCTCAGGATCATCCCACAGTTCCCAGAACTTCGGAAAATCCCTTCCCACAATGGCGTCATGCGGTAACTGAGATACTAAGCCCACTGGATGAGAGAGGGTACCTTTGGGGGTCTCGAAACACACTGTAGTCACTGGATACTCTCGGGTGTCCCCATGCACACAAATAACAGCTACCTTGCTATTCCCAGAGACCTCTGTTTTAACTAATTCAGCCTTTATCAGGGTCACAAGGCTACCTGAATCCAGCAATACCACAACATTTCTACCATTAACACACATTTTGCATAAATGTTTCTCAGTTCCTCGAATGGCAGTGCATGCGACTGTCGCCCACAGCGACTGACGTCTGCCCGTCCGAAAGTCACACTGCATGGGTTCCTCCACAACCGGGCAATTGGCTGCAATATGTCCCACTTGCCGGCAGCGGTAGCAAACGATCCTTCTTGCCGCCTCTTGAGCCGCTGATTTCCCAGGCTGTTCTCGCCAAACTTGGGGTAGAGCTCCCACCCTCTCACTCTCTCCACCCTCACCCCTTGGAATCCTCTTATCCGCCCCTGGGGATGGTCTGGTCTTAGGGTGGAAAGTCCGAGTGTCTCTGGAAGAGGCCGTCAGGTTCTCTGTAGCCAAGTATTTCTCCACACGATCCACAAGACCATCGGCCGTCTCTGGGTCTCCATGGCTTACCCACTTTTGGATGGCAGTAGGAAGAGCTCTCAAAAACCGATCCATTACAACACGTTCCACAATCTTTGGTGCGGACAAAGTCTCTGGCTGTAGCCACTTTCTGCTCAGGTGAATGAGATCATACATTTGAGACCTGGGGGGTTTTCCAAGCTGGAAAGTCCAGTTATGCACACGCTGAGCCCGGACAGCCAGGGTGACACCCAGCCTTGCCAATATTTCAGCTTTTAGCATCACATAGTCTTTTGCTTGGTCATGCTCTAGGTCATAGTAAGCCTTCTGCGATTCACCAGTTAACAGAGGAGCCACCAGTCCAGCCCACTGCTCCTCAGGCCACTTTTCTCTTTCAGCAGTCCTTTCAAATGTGGTCAAAAATACCTCTGGATCATCCTCTCCAGTCATTTTTGTCAATAAACGACTCACCCCAAAGGACGCGGTATTAGTGGGACGGCTTCCCTCACTGGTCTGCGGACGTTGCTGCACTACTGCTTCCATTTGTTGTAGTCTCTGCTCTTGCTTCTGTAACAGGTCTATGAAGCGGGCCTCAGATTGCTGCAGGGCTTGTTGCTGAGCTTCCAGACTCTGTTGGTGAGCTTGCTGCTGGGCTGCAAGGCTCTGTTGATGAGCTTGCTGCTGGGCTGCAAGGCTCCTTTGCAAACCTGCATTTGTCTGCTGTTGATTGGCATTTGCTAGAGCCAGCTGTTTCAGTATCTCCTCCATGCTGGCTTAAAAAAACTGCCACTGGTTCTCCACCAACTGTGAGGGGGTTAGCTCGGCAGCGGGTGTGTGTGACCCCCGGGATGGGCTCCCCACACAAAACAGGCCCAGCAGACAGAGCTTGTGGTTTTCAAAATCAAAAAGGTGCGGTTTATTTTCTATTTACAGTGACAAAAACACAGCAAAGCAAAAGAAACATAAACAAAATAAATCCTGGTCAAGTTGACCTCTGACTAAACATACAGGTTTCCTAACTAACAACTGGGATCAGCCTAGTGCTGTCCTAGTCCCTAAGTCCCTGGGTTTAAATGTCCAAGCAAATAGCCAGACAGGCTTTGTCTCACCGCACAAGGGTTCACTCTCTCCAGGAAGTCCACACAGGTCTGCTTCCAGGCATGAGCTAACATCTAATGAAGCTGGGAGTTCTTATAGAGGCCTAAATGAGCTGACAAGCTTCAGCTGGTCTCATCAACTCCCTGTCTGTACGACGCCCCACACTCTCCCTAGAGGTATGAGTCATCCATGAGCCCACTAGCCTTATACAACTCTCCACCTAGTTGTATAAGTCGGCGTAAAGCCTGAATCTGGGCGAAATATATCTACCCCCCTGGATGCAACCAGGTGACTTTACCTTCCTGCTGTCACAATGTCTTCTAAACCGTGGAGGTTTAGGAGATATTTCCAGCACCTATAGGTAAGCCTTAATATAGGCTTACCTGTAGGTAAAAGTGGTTGTACAGGGTGTACAACCACTTTAACATATTCATTCATTTGTATAGATATCCATTCCTGCATTCACTATTTTTGGTTTTGTTGTATTGATTATTTGCCATCTAATCTTACAAGTTGCAACAGGTTCAATTGAAGTAGATCGATCCCCTTGGGTAATAATAATAATAATAATTGTTTTTTCTCACAATCACAAATCCAATATCTACTACCACCATTTCAAAGAATGTGATCAACCCAAGCTGGGGTTAGTTTGTTTAGTTATAGTTTGTTTTTGGAGTAATGTTTTCACTCCATGGCTCCCAATTTTCCCACCAAAAAATATGTTAGCATTCCAAAAAGAAACCTACTCTTTAATTCCATGGCTCCCAATACTCCCAGTTAATTTTGGCAGCAAATTTAGATTTAGCTTTAGTCTTAGGCCTCGTACACACGGTCGTGTGTATGTTTTCTCATTGAGAAAACTGCCGGGAATCTCAACGAGAAAAATAGAGAACCTTCTCTCTATTTTCTCGTCGGGATTCTCGTCGGCCTGTTTCCCCGGCAAGAAAACTGTGTGGGTGTATGCGGCAACAAGCTTACCTGTTCTCCGGTAAGCCTGCGCATGCTCGAAATTACTTTGACGCATGCGCGGTAGCTTTCTAGGCATAGGTAGGGTGTAGCAAGATGGCGGTAACGGCATCGAATGTGACGAGCGCATGCTCGTCGTAGTCAATGACGTCACTGCGTTCGTTCCATTCAAAAGAACGGCAGTTCTTTGAAATGGCGTGTGTGTACACTCGGCCGACACAAGATTCTTGTCAAGAATCTTGTCAGGAAAAACTACAGGTTTTTTCCTGACGAGATTCTCGGCCGTGTGTACAGGGCTTAAGTCTTAGGACTAAAATGCCATTTTAGTTTTAGTCACATTTTAGTCTTCTGCAATTGTTTAAGTTTTAGTCATATTTAGTCGACTAAAATCTCCAGTACATTTTAGTTGACTAAAACTAATTTTAGTCGACTAAAACTAATTTTAGTCGTCTAAAATCTAATGGGTGTAATTAAATTGTAATGCATTAGTTAACATTTCTTAACAATTTCCAAACTCATTATATACCGCTGGAGTGAAGAATTGAATATGTTATTATTTATAGTATTGAGGTATGAACATTTTGAAGTCAAATTTCAATTTAGTTTTAGTCTTAGTCTTTTGACTCAAATGGCATTTTAGTTTTAGTCCCATTTTAGTCTTTTGACTAAAATGGAATTTTAGTTTTAATCTAATTTTAGTGATCTCAATTGTTTTAGTTTTAGTCATATTTTAGTCAACTAAAATAGTATTAATTTAGTCGACTAAAATGTTTTAGTCGTTTTAGTCGACTAGATTAACACTGCAATACTCCAACAAACACTGTGGCTCTCCTCCTACTGTGCTGCTACTGCAGACTGCTGCCACCTGCCCTCAGAGAAGAAATATTGTAGGTCACGTTGGAAGACATCTCACCACACTATGGATTTCATCATGGAAAAGTTTGTTCCCTGTGGCACCCTCAAACACGTGAGTGGCTTATCAATTTTCCCTTACTCACCTTCCATGATTCCATTTATCATTTCTGATCATTTATATCCCTCTCTCAATTTTTTTATTTGCAATTTAGTGACGTCACACATGCATGCGGAACACTAGACCTGGACGTGGATGAGGAAGAATCAAATAGATCCACACATGAGGTTTTGAGCACTTCATAGTAAGTATTAACAGTACACCCCACTTTTAGGATGTTATAATGATAAACTTGTATGACTTTTTTGTAAATAAATAATATTGATTTGTCAGTGTGTGTGGGTGAGTATGGGGTCAGTCTGTGGGTGTATGGGTCAATGTGAGTGTGTATGGGTTTGTCTGTGATTCTGTGTATGTATGGGTCAGTCTGTCTTTGTGTACAAGGCAGTTCATTCATTGGTCATTGTGTCTGTCAGTTAAGGTGTGTGTCTGTCTTTATGGGCCAGTGTGTGTCTGTGTGTATATGTATATTTTTAGTGGGTGCGAGTAAGTATATCAGTGTGTGTCAGTAAAGTACTTTGTCAAGGAGTGCATACATTGCAAAAATGTTCTTTTGATGTGTATATGAAATAAACCAGTGTTACTTATTTTATGTTTTTGCCATTGAAAATCATTCCTTAATATCCATGCCATTTCCAGCGCAGCAACTCCACTTCCCAGAGCTCCAAGAGAGAGATACAGTACATCTGAACTCATGGCTTACCTTGGCCCTGGTATTTAGCGGCCCTCTTGACCATCAGGGATCTGAATGCTCACCTCCCTGCAAGGTAAGAACAGGGAGACTGGGACATTTGGCATCTTTTGTAATAATGATTTATATAAAATTTCTAAAACTATTAAATACTAATGAAGAAGCTTTACCTTGTTGCAAAAGCAGATATTTTCTCATTAGTTTACTACAACAGCAAACACGGTTGCTTATTGAATAACTCACATAGTGACATTTCTACTTTTACTATAAACTATAGAAATTACACTTGCCACCTATAAAAAAATTTTTGTCACGTCTAACCCAACATAGGTGGTCAGACACTATAGTTGGCTTCTGTGTTCTTCAACTATAGCAGCCCCCTTTCACATAAGCCAAGCAGGCCTTCTGGTACGTGGTTGCCCCCAGGTCTTAGACACAATGCTATAGTGCCTGACTACCACACCGGGGCAGGTGCTAACTGAGCAAAGCAAACAGGTACTTGCGGTTGGCAGATAGGCAGATGGCTTTCTATGACAGTCCAGGTAAAAGGCAGGCAAATAACAGGTTTGGTTTCCACCCAGAGACTAGCCACATTAATCACCTTAAAGGTTGACATATAGTCAAGGAGAGTGCCATAACCAAAACCCTGGATGCTCGAATGAGAAGCTTGAGTGCTCGATACTCCTGACACTTTGTGTGTGTATATATATTTATATATAAATTATATTACTAGATATATTATATATGTATGTGTGTATGTGTATATATTTATATATATATATATATAATTATTTAAAAAAATTAAATGCACAAAATTATTGCGGCCCACCCCTCACCCAGATTTGAATGAGGTATCTTATGTGTCTCCCCTACATTTTGTTCCTAGAGTCACCACTGCTGGGTGCCACACCAGTTTTCCAGTCTGCCCTTTGGACCTTTAAAGAATTCTACTCACTTAAAGCTTGTGTATCACAGAGTACAGTGTTTTACAGTGTTTATGGCCTCACAGGTAAGACCTCCGTTAATGGTGACACACATTCTTGTAGGATAGATAGAAGTGTGTTATCTGACTCCTATCATTCATATAGATCCCAACACGTACCAACTGCCTGTCCGATCGGGTACACAATGAGAAGAAGCTCCTCTGCCTGGGCTGCCACTCGGCTGTGCTGCATCCCGATATTATTCAAAGATACATTATTGCAAATTGCCTCCACGTGTCTTTAAAAGATGAGATAGTGCTTGGGTGGGATCCACGTGTTTCCAGAATGCCTACATATATATTGTCCCCCGCTACCTCCCCAGCCCCTCAGTGTATATTTTTCCACCCCGCCTATCTTATTCCAGTACCCCCCCTCCCCACAGATCCTGTGTCTAGTATCCTCCTGTGTTGTGTGTTTACTGTCCAGTATTTCTCCCCCAGCACCAGTTTGTAGGGCAGCCAAACCAGCAGTTGCAGTTCATATCCATTAAATTCTCAAGCACTTCTACCTTTAGTGAATAGACAAGTATGTTTCATCCATGGACTTAGCATCAAAAAGTGCAGGTAACTTTCACTACGCACTTTCTGCCACTTGACTAGATGCTGAGTTCAGTCTAAGAAACTGTAACGTTGGCTGTGTACACGGGGAGATAAGGGTGAGCAATAGCACACTACGTGCGTATGCCTATAATGTATTTTAATTTCATATGTTTATTATTATTCTCAAAACAAAAAAAAATATCAAACATTAAAAATTCGTACCATTCATGCAACAGCATTCATACTCATTAAAAGCCATGTCCACCTATAATGTACATGTACTTATGAGCAGGAGTACAAAAATACATATATTTGTTTCACCCCCTGGCTCATGTTGCTAGTGTGGAGGAGTAGATATATGTATAAGCGCAGCGGGGTCCAATATATTGGACCAGTACTCCTGCAAGGAGCTGTTTATATATCATTCTGTTTATTGGATAGCTCCCTATAAGCAGCCCCTAGCAGGAGTATTGATCCAGTATATTGGAACACGCTTATACATCTATCTACTCCCACACACTGGCAACATGAGCCAGGGGGTAAAACTGAAACCAATATATCTATTTTTCTACTTGTGGTCATAATTATATGTACATTACAGAGAGGTGGACATGGCTTTTTAGGAGTATGAATCCTGTTGCATGAATGGTGCCAATTTCTTTTTCGTACATCACGGGACACAGAGCGACTTAGTCATTACTAATGGGTTATATAGATTACCTTCAGGTGTTGGCACTGGCCAATTCCAAACCGGAAGTACCCTCCCCTATATAAGCCCCTCCCACCCGGGAGCACCTCAGTTTTTTGCCAGTGTCTAAGGCAGTGATTCTCAACCAGGGTTCCGTGGAACCCTAGGGTTCCTCCAGAGGTTGCTAGGGGTTCCTTCAGCATTGGGCAATTTCTGCCTCTCAGATAAGTTCTCACTGACACCAATGATCTTTTTATCTATCTGTAAGGAGGTAATTCTTCCCAATGACCACAAGTGTAAGGACCATCCTTCCCACTGACCATTACACTAATGTATTATGAGTTGTAGATTTACATTTTTTTAGCAGGGGTTCCCCGAGGCCGGAGAACTATTTCAAGGGTTCCTCTGCGTTGAAAAGGTTGAGAAAGGCTGGTCTAAGGTGTTGGCCAAAGAGTAACATGTGTTTTCACTGGGCTTGCGTACAGGTTCTTTTGGGCCTTAGTAAGCTGTTCCGGATCCCACCAAAAAAGCTTCATAGCTAAACGGTCGGTACCCGGGCCTTGCAGCAGAAGAGCAAGGTTTTGCCTGTAATGCCTCTCTTAGGAGGGCTGGACCCTGGGATCCAGAGCTCTGGTCATACCCACGACCAAGATGTTGTCTGTGCAGGGTGCTATACAGGTCCAGGGGAGTGGAATCCTTGGGAACCCGGTCCCTGAAGGTTTAATTACAATGCCTGCCGTGATAGGTGAAGTTTGGACTTCTGTTAACCAAACAAAGTCCTGCGGCGGGGATCAGGTAAGTGGGGGTCCCCAGGAACTTGGTTCTATTGGGGGACCCCCAAGCCTAATTTGTCTTTCTGTCTGTTACCTAACGGTATTCCCGCTAAATATCTGTGTTTGCCTGTAACTACTGAAAATTTAAAATTTTAATAGTAGTCAAGAAAAAAAAAAAAAAAAAGGGACCGCGGTACCTGGGTTAAACCACTAGAGGCCGCTGTAGTCCATTTTTCTTGTCATGTGGATCTTTGGTTTTCTCAAGTCAAAAGATCCAGGCAGCTGGTAAGTTTCTCTGTGGGAATCCACTTCCTCTGCCCTGTTGCTGCGCTCATCCACCGCACAGGCCCTCCGGCAAAAAGGGCCCTGGCTCCTAGTCCCCTGTTTGATTTCGAAAAGGGCGCCAATGGCGCACGGGCGCGCGCGCGGGCGCGTGCACGCGCCTCCTATGAAAAAAAAGGGGCGGGGCGGGTGGATGACGCTCGATGCGCGCCGCGGCGCTTCTGCGCATGTGCGGGCGTCCCAGCATGGTTAAAAGACACAGTACAAGTGTCAGCTGGATGCAAACAGAGCTAGCAACAAACAGTGGCACACAGAGGCGGTTGATGCAGGCATCCCCATAGAAAGGCACTTTAGTGGACACCAGCTGGTATATAGCAGCAACTTTGTTAGACTATTACCAGCAAAATTGGTGTATGACGACGGGAATACCTCAGCTTTGTGCTTAAAGGATATGTCGTCCAGACGCTCCGGAAATAGATCTTCCAGGAAGCCAAAGGGGTCTCCATCGGGCTCTGAGGATATTGGGCATGCTTGTACTGCACCAATCTCCCCTGAGAATTCAGAGGTCAGTAGCCGTAGAAACCCCGCAGGAATGCCTGGTGCTGCGGCTGTCCCCAGTCCACCTGCTCCTGTATATATAACAGAGGAGGTTTTATCCTCAACTCTGGGAGGATTGGAAGAGAGATTAACAGCATTGATCGCTGCTTCCCTGTCACAGGAAAAGCGCGTCCGATCTCCGTCTCCTCCTTCAGAGTGCCTGTTAGTGGAGGAACAGCCCCACACAGAGATCAACCTACCTGAAGGGGATCAGGATGAGGTTGATTCAGTTATGGAGGAATCAACAGTGGAAGAACCTTTCTCAGCATCTCAGGCTGAAAGATTATGGGTTCAGTCTCTGACTAATATGGTCCGATCAGCATTTAAAATGCCTCTGGCGGAACCACCATCCACTACGGTTTCCTCGCTGGGGTCGCTAAAAGCTCCCCAGGCTGTCTGTTCCTTCCCAATCCACCCTTTATTAGAAGGGCTTATTTACCAGGATTGGGAGCATCCTGATAAAATATTTGCTCCCCCCAAGAGATTTCCGGTGATCTATCCCATGGAGGATAAGTTCATAAAAAAATGGAGGGTCCCTACAGTGGACGCAGCCATCTCTTCTGTTAACAAATCACTGACATGTCCAGTAGATAATGTTCCAATGTTCAAAGACCCAATAGATAAAAAATTGGAGTCTTTACTAAAATCTGCTTTCTCTACAGCAAGCATGGTAACACAACCTGCGGTAGCAGCGATTGGAGTCTGCCAAGCAGTGAAAGATCAGTTGAAACAAGTCTTAAGGGACTTACCAGATCAGCAGGCTCTTGCCCTAGCTGACCTGCCTAGAGCCTTGTGTTTTGCGGTGGACGCCATAAAGGATACAATCCAACAGGCCTCCCGCTTTACGCTGTCTATAGTACATATGCGTAGGCTTCTGTGGCTCAAAAACTGGTCTGCTGAAGCTCCCTGTAAAAAACTGCTGGTTAGCTTCCCATTTCATGGAGAACGCTTATTTGGAGAAGATCTGGACAAATATATCCAGAAAATTTCTGCCGGTAAAAGTTCACTCTTACCGGTTAAGAACAAGGGTAGAAGTCCTTCTTTTAAGAGGCCTACTTCTCCAGTCCCGGGCACATCGGCTGTGAAGCAGTTCCGACGGCCTCCGCGGTCAAATTCAGGGGGCAGAAATCAGGGACAATCACAGGGTAACAAGAAGCCCTGGATCAAGAGAGGTACAAAACCTCCCCCCAAGGCATGAAGCGTTGCCCCCACTCAATCGGGTGGGGGGAAGACTTCAGTTGTTCACAGAGACCTGGCGGGACACCATCAGAGACAGATGGGTGCTCTCCGCAGTAAGTCTGGGATACAAGCTGGAGTTAAAAGGCACTCCTCCTGCCCAATTTATGAGGTCAAACGTGCCAAGAGATCCCCAGAAGAGAGGATCCCTCCTTCTGGCACTAGAACAACTATTGCTCCAAGGTGTAATCATGAAGGTTCCCCTGGAAGAAAGCGGATTCGGGTTTTACTCGAACCTTTTCACAGTCCCCAAACCAAATGGGGACGTGAGGCCCATATTAAATCTCAAAGGGCTAAACAAGTTCCTAAATATCAGGACTTTTCGGATGGAGTCGATCCGATCGGTGGCCACCGCCCTACAAGGGCAGGAATGGTTAGCCTCGATCGACATAAAGGATGCTTATCTGCATATTCCCATCTTTCCGGCCCACCAGAAATTTCTACGCTTTGCAGTAGAAGGGCGCCATTTTCAGTTCAGAGCCTTACCTTTCGGTCTGGCCAGAGCACCACGAGTGTTCACAAAAATTCTGGCCCCATTATTGGCCAATCTAAGAACACAGGGTGTAACGATAATGGCATATCTAGACGACCTGCTACTAATAGACCACTCAGTGGAAAAGCTGGAAGTAGCTATTCACAAGACAATCAAGTATCTGGAATATCACGGTTGGATTATCAACCGGGACAAGTCAGCTCTAAGACCAGTCAAAAGTCTGGAATACTTAGGGCTAAGGCTGGATTCAAATCAGAGAAAGATTTTCTTACCTCCAGAGAAGGTGTCGTCTTTAAAAGATTTGACCCACTTAGTGGGTACAAAAAGAAAACCATCCATACGCCTCTGCATGAGGCTGCTGGGAAAAATGGTGGCTTCATTCGAAGCGGTACCCTACGGTCAATTCCATTCAAGGAATTTGCAAAGGGCCATACTGTCAGCCTGGAACAAAAAAGTTCAGGCTTTAGACTTACCAATGTCCCTGTCCCCTTCCGTTCGCAAGAGCCTCCATTGGTGGTTGGTGCCCCAGAATCTGGAAAAAGGGAAACCCTTCAGTCCGGTTTCTTGGAAGGTAGTCACTACAGATGCCAGCCTCATAGGCTGGGGGGCAGTACTGGAGCAATGGTCTCTCCAGGGCAAGTGGTCAGAAGCAGAAAAGGCCCTGCCCATCAATCTCTTAGAGATACGAGCAGCCCGGTATGCCCTAGTAGCATGGACATCCAAACTCCAAGGGTCCCCTGTCAGAATTCAATCAGACAATGCCACAGCAGTGGCATATATCAATCACCAGGGTGGCACCAGGAGTCGTGCAGCCCAGAGGGAAGCAAATTGCATCCTGGAGTGGGCAGAAAAATATGTCCCAGCCATATCCGCGGTTTTTATCCCAGGAGTGGAAAATTGGAGAGCGGACTTTTTAAGTCGCCAACAATTATGCCCGGGGGAATGGTCTCTTCACCCCGAGGTTTTCCAGGCAATATGCCAGCGGTGGGGAACACCGGATGTAGATCTGCTAGCATCCAGATTCAACGCAAAGGTGGACAGATTTGTGTCTCGCACAAGGGATCCTCTAGCTTGCGGCTCGGATGCCCTAGTGTTCCCTTGGAATCGGTTCAAGCTGATATATGCATTCCCACCGCCACAATTGTTACCGCGATTACTCCGCAGAATCAGGGTAGAAAAGAAACCAGTGATTCTGGTGGCTCCAGCGTGGCCCCGAAGGGCATGGTACGCGGAGATTGTAAAAATGTCAGTGAGGAGTCCTTGGACCCTCCCACATCGTCCGGACCTGCTGTCGCAGGGACCGATATACCACCCTTCCTTACCAGCCCTAGGTTTGACGGCCTGGCTATTGAAGCCCACATTCTGAAAAAGAGAGGGCTCTCTAATTCTGTGGTATCTACCATGATCAATGCCAGGAAGCCGGTATCCAGGCAGATCTATTATAGGATCTGGAAAGCGTACATTAAGTGGTGTGAGGCCAAGAAATGGCATCCACGTAAGTACGTGATAGGGAGGATTTTGGACTTCCTACAGTGGGCTATAGATAGGAAGCTGGCCTTGAGTACTATCAAGGGTCAGATTTCGGCCTTGTCAATATTTTTTCAAAGGCCCTTGGCTTCGCATTCACTAGTCAAAGCTTTCATACAAGGAGTGATGCGTATTAGCCCTCCGGTTAGTATTCCCATATGTCCTTGGGACTTAAACCTGGTTCTGTCAGTTCTACAGAAACAACCGTTTGAACCATTGCAACACATTTCCTTGGTTCTTCTCACCAGGAAATTGATTTTCTTAGTAGCCGTTTGTTCGGCTAAAAGAGTATCGGAATTAGCCGCCTTGTCCTGTAAGGAGCCATATCTGGTTGTCCATAAGGACAGAGTAGTATTACGTCCTCATCCAGCCTTTCTTCCTAAGGTGGTATCGAGGTTTCATTTGAACCAAGATGTGGTTCTTCCTTCTTTTTTCCCCAAACCTAGCTCGGTAGAGGAAAAGTTATTACATTCCTTGGATGTAGTAAGAGCAGTTAAAGCTTATCTAAAAGCCACTGCTCAGATTCGCAGAACGGATACTTTGTTTATTCTGCCGGAAGGCCCTAAAAAGGGTCAGGCAGCATCAAAATCCACTTTAGCCAAGTGGATTCGACAGGTCATAATACAAGCCTATGGCTTGAGAAAGAGACCGCCTCCGTTCAAAGTTAGGGCGCACTCCACAAGAGCAGTTGGAACTTCATGGGCAGTGCATCACCAGGCCTCCCTGGCTCAAGTACCGTATTTATCGGCGTATAACACGCACTTTTTTCCCCTTAAAATCAGGGGAAAATCGTGGGCGCGTGTTATACGCCGATACTCCGTCGAATTCCCCTGCTGAAAACGATCGAGAGGAGCGAACGGAGCCGAAGCCGAAGTACAATCGGCTTTACTCGGCTCCTCTCGCAGTGCCACCCATCTCTGACTGCGCCGCTGACATAGAGAAAGCCGGGTGTACTTCGGCTAGTCTCGGCTCCTCTCGCAGTCCTGCCTGTGACTGTGAGCAGAGCCGAGTCTAGCCGAAGTACACTCGGCTTTCTCCGTCAGCGGCGCAGTCAGTGGAGATGGGCGGAACTGCGAGAGGAGCCGAGTCTAGCCGAAGTACACTCGGCCCCGCTCGCTCCTCTCCACAGAAATCGGCGCCAAATTTTAAAAACCGCCGGGACTGACACGATCGCAAAGGCACTGGGCAAGGCTGCAGATGGACAGATGAACACTGGGCACGGCTGCAGATGGACAGATGGACACTGGGCACGGCTGCAGATGGACAGATGGACACTGGGCAAGGCTGCAGATGGACAGATGGACACTGGGCAAGGCTGCAGATGGACACTGGGCAAGGCTGCATGCTGCATTTAAATGTAAGTTTTTTTTTCCTTGAATTTCCCTCCTAAAAGTTTTTTTCCTTAAAATTCCTTCCTAAACTTGGGGTGCATGTTATACGCCGGTGCGTGTTATACGCCGATAAATACGGTATGTAAGGCCGCAACATGGTCTTCGGTACACACGTTTACTAGATTCTACCAGGTAGACGTTAGAAGTCAGGAGGATGTCGCCTTTGGGCGCAGTGTGTTGCAGGCCGCAAAAGATCCTCATGCCTGATGGCGCCCAGCTTATGTATCCCTCCCCTCATTTGGCATTGCTTTGGGACGTCCCATTAGTAATGACTAAGTCGCTCTGTGTCCCGTGATGTACGAAAAAGAAAAAGCGATTTTTATAACAGCTTACCTGTAAAATCCTTTTCTTGGAGTACATCACGGGACACAGAGCTCCCACCCCTCTTTTTGGGACACTTATTGCTTGGCTACAAAACTGAGGTGCTCCCGGGTGGGAGGGGCTTATATAGGGGAGGGTACTTCCGGTTTGGAATTGGCCAGTGCCAACACCTGAAGGTAATCTATATAACCCATTAGTAATGACTAAGTCGCTCTGTGTCCCGTGATGTACTCCAAGAAAAGGATTTTACAGGTAAGCTGTTATAAAAATCCCTTTTTTTATTGTTTGATTATTTTTTCTGTTTTGATACTAATAAACATATGACATTTTATAACATATACAGTGAGCTGACCGATAGTTTAAGGCCCCTTTCACACTGGGGCGGGCAGGAGCGGTGGCGGTATAGCAGCATGATTTTCAGCGCTGCTATACCGTCGTTCTTACCGCGGTATGCGGTCGCTAGGGGGGTGAATTTAACCCCCGCTAGCGGCCGAAAAAGGGTTAATACCGCCTGCAAACCGCGGCTATTGCCGCGGTTTGCGGGCGGTATTACCGCGCTATCCCATTGATTTCAATGGGAGACTGCGGTAAAGGAGCGGTGAACACACCGCTCCTTTACCGCTGTAAAGAAGCGGCTAGCAGGACTTTTGGAGCGGTCCTGCTAGCGCACCGCTTCAGTGTGAAAGCCTTCGGGCTTTCACATTGAAGGCTAAAGGGCATGATTTTTTCATGCGGTATAATAGCGCTAATATTAGCGCTAAACCGCATGAAAAACGCCCCAGTGTGAAAGGGGACTTAGTATAATCAGATTTTTTTCCATGAGTTGGTATGCTACATGTATGTGTTTCTTACTGATATCTCCCATCTCATCTCCTTCCACCTCTTTCTACTTTGAGAAAAGCACATAGGGAATTTTTGCAATGTGTATGAGGCAGTATCTCGAGAGTCTGATTACATTTTGATTGTCTACTCTAAAACATCTTTGTTTGCTGGTTATAAAAAAATAAAAAAGTGATGCATGTCCCTTTAAACATAAAATTAAGACCGTTGTAACATATATAGAAGATAAATACTCAAATAGGTGAATATTATTATTTCAAATCCATTTCAGCAACTTTGGACTACAATATAACACAATTTTGGAAAATGAATAAACATATTTTAAAAGAACACTAAGAGCAGCGGGGCACCATAAAATCTAAATGAATAGTTAAAGGAAGTAGGATCTGTTTTTTTATTTTATTTTGTGGACTTATGCCCTGTACACACGATCGGATTTCCGATAGAATAAAATACGATGGATTTTTCCATCGGAAATCCGATGAAGCTGACTTCCATCAGTCTTGCCTACACACCATCAGTCAAAAATCCGACCGTCCCAAACGCCGTGACGTAAAACACTCCGAAGAGCCGAGAAAAATTAAGTTCAATGCTTCTGAGCATGCGTCGACTTGATTCTGAGCATGCGTGGGTTTTTTCTCAGATGGAGTTCCCCACAGACGATCGGAATTTGCTATCGTTTTTTTTTTTCCGTTGAGTTCCACCTGGTGGGCATGTCACATATAAGGCGGTTCTTGGGCAGGTTCAACTCCTTTTGCAGCTCAGCCAGGCGAGCACTGGCATTATAAGATCTGCGGAAATGCACACAGACTTTCCTGGCCTGCCTCAGGACATCCTGTAAGCCCGGGTACCTGCCCAAGAACCGCTGCACCACCAGGTTAGTGACGTGAGCCACACAGGGCACATGGGTCAGTTGTCCCTGTCGGAGAGCGGAGAGGAGGTTGGTGCCATTGTCGCAAACTACCATTCCTGGCTTAAGCTGGCGTGGCGTCAACCACCTCTCGGCCTGCCCCTGCAGAGCAGACAGAACCTCTGCCCCAGTGTGGCTCCTGTCCCCCAAACACACCAGCGCAAGCACTCTTGCCTGTTGCCTCTTGCCTGCGTACTTGCGTAGCCCCTTGAACGCCTACAGAGCACCGCTGGTTCCGAGGACAAAGCACAGGAAGAGGCCACGGAGGAAGAAGAAGAGGAGGGGGTGGAGGACAGAGGTGTGTCACAACCAGTAGTAGCATTTTGGAGGCGTGGCGGTGGAACAACCTCCAACACTACTGCACCTTGTCCTGCATCCTTCCCAGCTGCCAAAAGAGTGACCCAATGGGCCGTGAAAGAAAGGTAACGTCCCTGTCCATGCCTGCTGGACCATGAGTCAGCGGTAATATGCACCTTACCGCTGACCGCCCTGTCCAGCGAGGCCAAGACATTGCCTTCCACATGCCGGTAGAGAGCCGGAATCGCCTTCCGTGAGAAAAAGTGGCGTTTGGGAACCTGCCACTGAGGGACCGCACATTGCACAAACTCACGGAAGGGGGCCGAGTCTACCAACTGAAAAGGCAGCAGTTGAAGTGCTAGCAATTTAGCCAAGCTAGCATTCAACCGCTGGGCATGTGGATGGCTGGGAGTGAACTTCTTTCGACGGTCCAGCAGCTGGGACAGGGAAATTTGCCTGCTAGAATCGGACGTTGGTGTACTGCTAGCAGAGTGCCCGCAAGTACTTGGCTGTGACACACCTAATTCTACACCTTCATTCCTCTCAGAGCAGGTTTCAGAGAAGACTGAAGGTATAGTGGGGTTGGAGATCCCAGCTGATGCGGTGCAAGAAGAGGTCAGCTTTGTTCTTTGGTGTGGGTCTTTAAGGTAGGCTTGCCAATGAGCTGCATGGCAGGTCAACATATGTCTGGTCAAGCATGTGGTGCCCAAGCGGGTGATGTTTTGGCCACGCGATATATGCTTGAGACATATGTTGCAAACAGCAGCTGTGCGATCTGATGCACTCGACTCAAAGAAGGCCCACACCAAAGAACTTTTTGAATAACGGGCAGAGGCAGCGCCCTGCACAGGCGGAGCTCTGCGGTGTGATTCCGTCGGTGTGCTGCCCTTACGCTGGCCCCCCGAGGGCATCCTGCCTCGTTGGAGATGTGCCTCCTCCTCATCCTCCTCCTCCTCCTCCTCCTCTCTCCTATTAGGCACCCACGTGGAGTCAGTGACCTCATCATCCCCTCCCTCCTCATCACTGGAGTCAATCTGGCAGTATGCTGCAGCTGCTGGAACATGACTGCCAGATTGGTGTCCTTCTTGAGCATCCCCTCTCTCTGCTCTCACGCTACTGCCTTCCTCTAGCTGGGTATCATCATCAGACCCTTCGAAACGCTGGGCATCCTCCTGGAGCATGTACCCAACACTGTGCTCAAACAGTTCAGGGGACTCCTCAGGAGGACATGGTTGGTCTAGGGAAGGAGTGACTGATGATGACATTGATACCAGGGAAGAGGACGCTTTGGCAGCTGCTTTGCCAGTACCCTGGGCCTGGGTGAAAGAGGATGAGGAGGATGAGGAGGGCTTGGTCATCCACTCTACCAAGTCTTCGGCATGATGCGGCTCAACACGTCCAGCTGCCGAAAAGAAGGACAAGTGTGTCCCATGGCCACGTGCTGATGGCGATGCACCGCGTCCACGACCAGCACTGTTGTCTCTAGACACAGAGCCTGCTTGCCCTCTTTTTTTGGCTCCTGACTGTCTGCCTCTCCTTGTTTGCCTTCCAGACATTCTAATGGCCTGCAGGGAAATGGGAAAAGCAGCAATACAGGCTAAGTTAAGGTGTAATATGGTCAGGAGGCACACTCCGCCCGCTGTAAGTGCCGCAAAATCCTGTTGGTGTAACACACCAGGAAAAAGCAGCAATACAGGCTAAGTTAAGGTGTAATATGGTCAGGAGGTACACTCCGCCCGCTGTAAGTGCCGCAAAATCCTGTTGGTGTAACACACCAGGAAAAAGCAGCAATACAGGCTAAGTTAAGGTGTAATATGGTCAGGAGGCACACTCCGCCCGCTGTAAGTGCCGCAAAATCCTGTTGGTGTAACACACCAGGAAAAAGCAGCAATACAGGCTAAGTTAAGGTGTAATATGGTCAGGAGGCACACTCCGCCCGCTGTAAGTGCCGCAAAATCCTGTTGGTGTAACACACCAGGAAAAAGCAGCAATACAGGCTAAGTTAAGATGTAATATGGTCAGGAGGCACACTCCGCCCGCTGTAAGTGCCGCAAAATCCTGTTGGTGTAACACACCAGGAAAAAGCAGCAATACAGGCTAAGTTAAGGTGTAATATGGTCAGGAGGCACACTCCGCCCGCTGTAAGTGCCGCAAAATCCTGTTGGTGTAACACACCAGGAAAAAGCAGCAATACAGGCTAAGTTAAGGTGTAATATGGTCAGGAGGCACACTCCGCCCGCTGTAAGTGCCGCAAAATCCTGTTGGTGTAACACACCAGGAAAAAGCAGCAATACAGGCTAAGTTAAGGTGTAATATGGTCAGGAGGCACACTCCGCCCGCTGTAAGTGCCGCAAAATCCTTTTGGTGTAACACACCAGGAAAAAGCAGCAATACAGGCTAAGTTAAGGTGTAATATGGTCAGGAGGCACACTCCGCCCGCTGTAAGTGCCGCAAAATCCTGTTGGTGTAACACACCAGGAAAAAGCAGCAATACAGGCTAAGTTAAGGTGTAATATGGTCAGGAGGCACACTCCGCCCGCTGTAAGTGCCGCAAAATCCTGTTGGTGTAACACACCAGGAAAAAGCAGCAATACAGGCTAAGTTAAGGTGTAATATGGTCAGGAGGCACACTCCGCCCGCTGTAAGTGCCGCAAAATCCTGTTGGTGTAACACACCAGGAAAAAGCAGCAATACAGGCTAAGTTAAGGTGTAATATGGTCAGGAGGCACACTCCGCCCGCTGTAAGTGCCGCAAAATCCTGTTGGTGTAACACACCAGGAAAAAGCAGCAATACAGGCTAAGTTAAGGTGTAATATGGTCAGGAGGCACACTCCGCCCGCTGTAAGTGCCGCAAAATCCTGTTGGTGTAACACACCAGGAAAAAGCAGCAATACAGGCTAAGTTAAGGTGTAATATGGTCAGGAGGCACACTCCGCCCGCTGTAAGTGCCGCAAAATCCTGTTGGTGTAACACACCAGGAAAAAGCAGCAATACAGGCTAAGTTAAGGTGTAATATGGTCAGGAGGCACACTCCGCCCGCTGTAAGTGCCGCAAAATCCTGTTGGTGTAACACACCAGGAAAAAGCAGCAATACAGGCTAAGTTAAGGTGTAATATGGTCAGGAGGTACACTCCGCCCGCTGTAAGTGCCGCAAAATCCTGTTGGTGTAACACACCAGGAAAAAGCAGCAATACAGGCTAAGTTAAGGTGTAATATGGTCAGGAGGCACACTCCGCCCGCTGTAAGTGCCGCAAAATCCTGTTGGTGTAACACACCAGGAAAAAGCAGCAATACAGGCTAAGTTAAGGTGTAATATGGTCAGGAGGTACACTCCGCCCGCTGTAAGTGCCGCAAAATCCTGTTGGTGTAACACACCAGGAAAAAGCAGCAATACAGGCTAAGTTAAGGTGTAATATGGTCAGGAGGCACACTCCGCCCGCTGTAAGTGCCGCAAAATCCTGTTGGTGTAACACACCAGGAAAAAGCAGCAATATAGGCTAAGTTAAGGTGTAATATGGTCAGGAGGCACACTCCGCCCGCTGTAAGTGCCGCAAAATCCTGTTGGTGTAACACACCAGGAAAAAGCAGCAATACAGGCTAAGTTAAGGTGTAATATGGTCAGGAGGTACACTCCGCCCGCTGTAAGTGCCGCAAAATCCTGTTGGTGTAACACACCAGGAAAAAGCAGCAATACAGGCTAAGTTAAGGTGTAATATGGTCAGGAGGTACACTCCGCCCGCTGTAAGTGCCGCAAAATCCTGTTGGTGTAACACACCAGGAAAAAGCAGCAATACGGGCTAACTTCAGGTGTATAATGTGCAGGAGGCTTGGCAACAATGACACTGACACTGTCCCCTGCCTATCCTTCTCTCTCCCTGCACACAAGGTTTATCAAAGTATATGACACTGACACTCTCCCTGCCTATCCTTCTCTCTCCCTGCACACAAGGTTTAGCAAAGAATATGACACTGACACTGTCCCCTGCCTATCCTTCTCTCTCCCTGCACACAAGGTTTATCAAAGTATATGACACTGACACTCTCCCTGCCTATCCCTCTCTCTCCCTACACACAAGGTTTAGCAAAGAATATGACACTGACACTCTCCCTGCCTATCCTTCTCTGTCCCTACACACAAGGTTTAGCAAAGAATAGATTTGACAAGATTTGACACTGTCCCTGCCTATCCTTCACTTTCCCTGCTCCGGAACACACTACACAAGGCCGCCGCGCTGGTGGCCTTTTATAGTGTGGGGCGTGTACTAAACCCCCTCAGCTATAATTGGCCACAGGCATCCTGCCTGTGGCCAATCATTGCTCTCCTCGCTGCCGGCGCTGTGATTGGCCAAGCATGCAGGGTCACAGTGCATGCTTGGCCAATCACAGCGCCGGAATTACACTGCGATGGCGCAGTGTATTGTGGGCCGTTCGCGTCATTTGAATTTGGCGCGAACGGCCCAAATCGTTCGTTGTTCGCCGAACGCGCGAACAGCCGATGTTCGAGTCGAACCTATGTTCGACTCGAACACGGAGCTCATCCCTATTCAACACAATAGTGGGAAACAAAAGTATTAATAGACGACCAAGAGGCCGCTCTGCATATAACGTCAGGTGCGACATGACGAGAGGCTGCCCAAGAAGTTGAGATGCTCCAGGTTGAGTGCGCAGTTACTGCCTCTGGAGGAGCCAAACCTTTTGCTTTGTAAGCCCTTTGGATGGTCTGAACTATCCATGCCGCAATAGATCTGATTGAGGCCCGTTTTCCTCTGTTCTTTCCATGAAGAAGAATGAAAAGAAAGTATTTTTGTCTGAAAGACTCTGTCATTTTCAGATATTGACTTAATGTGTGGTCCACATCAAGGGGATGAATATCTTGACCTTCAGAAGTTCCAAAAGTGGGCAGTACAATTTCCTGATTTTCATGAAAGATAGATGTAACTTTAGGGTTTGAGCCCAGCATGGGAATTAATACTGCTCTATCTGGGAAAAAGGTCAGGAAAGGCTCTTTTGAACCCAAGCTTCTGATATCAGACACTATTTTTTTTTTTTTGTATAATCTTTATTTATGGAAGGCAGGACATTACAGCACAGGTTACAAGATCTAAAGGCAGAAACATCAAGTAATATACCAGCCCTTCCCTTTTTTCTTTTTTTTTTAAAGTTAAAGCATAACAGAGGTAAGAAACACTAAGGACATAAATGACAAAAAAATTTACAAGAGAAAAACAGTCAAATCAGCCATAAGCATAAGTAATGCAAGAAATGAAAGTAGAAATTCAAGTGATATTTCAGCGGCGAGGACTCCAACCACCCAACGAGCGAGCCGAGTCCCCAATCGCCAGGGTGCAGAATATAAGACAAAATTTCACCCTCCGAAGAGATGTGAACAATCATGCGGCTAGGCCGGCCAGCTCCCCGGACCGGACCAATAGTGCAGGGCCCAGCAAATGTAGAAGGGAGGGTCAGGCGAGCGCGCACGGGAGGAGGGGGGCGACAAAACACCTCCAACTAACCTCCCCCCACAACACACCTACGCCCGGGCCCCCCCTGATTCGAGGCCCCCTTACCACGGTGACACAAAAGTGTCGGACCCCCAAACTGTCCAGGGGATCCCGCGGAGGGGGCCTCGTGGTGATAAGGTGCCTCAGTCCGTCAAGCCAACCGGTCCTCCAGCTCCGCACCCATCGCCTAATGCATATCAAGCGGACCGCCCACCAACAGACGGTCCATACAGACTGAAGCCAAAGTGAACCAAGAAAAAAAATAAATAAATAAAATAAAAATTAAAGATAAGGGAGGGGGGAAGGTACAGACTGAGAAAAGAAAGAGGACAAGATAGTATAGAGCATACCTGGAATCCCGCATCCAGCTCCGTCTCCGCCCCAGGCCCCGCCAGTCCCCCAGCACTTATTTTGTAGCTAGAAAGGGAGAAAAAAAAAAGGGGGGGGAGGAGAACCACTCGGCCTAACTCCCACCTTCAGCTAGACAACTATGTCACATTCCCAAAACGTTTCAGCCCACTGCTCCCGCCTGAGAACCTCGAGGCCGCCCTTTGAGGGACGGATCCGCAAGCTCCAACAGGGCCACATCCAAGCTGGAGGACACGTGGCCGGGATCTAGGACATGTGCGTCCCAGGTCGACCAGGTAGCAGAGAAGCGATCCCGGGTACCCCTGCAGGTGGAAATCCAATCCTCCGCCTCCCTGATGTCACCCACCTTACGGCGCCATTCCTCCCTGCCTGGAATTTGAGAACGCTTCCAGTATATAGGGAGCAACCGATTAGCCGCGTTCAATAAGTGAGGCAGTACACTTTTCTTGTATCGGCTCACCGGCATGGGAGGAACGTGAAGCAGGAAGTGGACCGGGGAGAGAGGGATGTCAATACCCACTATCTCTTTGATTTGGGCCCTAACTTCCTCCCAGAAGGGTCTAATCACTGGGCAGTCCCACCATATGTGCAGAAGGGTGCCCCTATATCCGCAACCCCTCCAGCATCGATCTGACATGGACGGGTAAATCCTGGCGAGATCCGCCGGTACACGGTACCAGCGTAGCAGTAGTTTGTAATTTGTTTCCTGCGTCTTGGAGTCAATAGAGCTAGACCGAGTCAGTTGGTAAAGAGAAGATAATTGGTTAGTCGAAAAGACCAGCTCCAGGTCCCTTTCCCAGGCCCTGATGTACGCAGGTTTCAGTACTGAGGCAGTGGACCCGAGCAGGCGGTAGAGCTCAGAAATCATGTGTGGGACCGGTTCTTCTGCCACAAAGAGACATTCAAATGGCATGAGGTTGGAGATATCTCGGATGGAGTTCCCCTGAGCCTTAAAAAAATGCTGGAGTTGTCTATGGCGCCAAAAGTCCATAGGGAAACCCCCCTTACGGTCTCTAAGGGCCGCCAAAGAGAGTAGCTTACCATCCTGCATAAGTTTTCCACAACTGGCGCTACCATCATCTACCCAAGGGCCAAAAAAGGCCGTCTGTTCCCCAGGTGGGAACCAAAGGTAGCCTCCCAGGGGGGCCAACGGGGAGACAGGGGGCACCATCAGTAGAGTGGCATTGAGGCGATCCCAGGACCGAAGGGCCTGGACCGTCAGCGGAGAAACAAAATCAGACAGTCCCCTGTGCTC
This sequence comes from Rana muscosa, assembly GCA_029206835.1. Taxonomy (NCBI): domain Eukaryota; kingdom Metazoa; phylum Chordata; class Amphibia; order Anura; family Ranidae; genus Rana; species Rana muscosa. The sequence goes on along the minus strand of CM055118.1, from coordinate 941,411,636 downwards.
CCGGGCCAACCACGGGGCATAGGATAAATTCCTGCCCGCCAAGTATTTTTCCAGGGAGACCCAAAGTTTGGATTTATCATGAAAGCGCCAGTCAAGAATCCTCTGGAGGACGATAGCCCTATAATATCGCTGAATATCCGGAAGGCCCAGACCCCCTACATCCCTCGGTCGATTCAACAGTCGGATCGCAACTCTCGGCCTCCTATTATTCCACACAAAGGTCGAGATCAAGCTGGACATCTGTGTGAAAAACCGCCTAGGCAAGGACATGGGTATCATTTGCAGGTAGAACAGTATGCATGGGAGAATGTTCATTTTTATGATACTAAGTCACCCCATCCAGGTGAAAGCCGTCCTGGTCCATAGGGCCAGGTCAGCCTTCACAGTTGTCATCAAGGAAGGAAAGTTAGTCGCATAAAGAGTGTCAAACATATCCGTCAGCCGTATACCCAAATATTTCAAGGACGATTTAGCCCAAGTGAAAGGAAAGGCAGTTTGTAGCCTGCTCACCAGAGAGGGCGGCAACTGGATGGGCAGTATTTCTGACTTGGCGTAATTGATCTTGCAATTTGAGATTGACCCGAAGTGTTGAAGTTCCCGCATCAGATTAGGCAAAGAGATCAGGGGGTCCGTCAGGTGGAAGAGCACATCATCGGCGTACGCCGAAAGTTTGTGCTCCGTACGACCCACCGTCAGTCCCCTGATATCAGTGTTCGCCCGTACAGTGCGTAGAAACGGTTCCAGCACCAGGGCAAACAGAAGAGGCGAAAGAGGACACCCCTGTCTCGTGCCATTTCTGATCGAGAATCTAGGGGAGAAAAAGCCATTGACCTTGACCTGAGCACTCGGGTCCGAGTACAAGGCCATGATCCATGTCAACATATGCTTGCGCAAGCCCAGAGCCTCCAGTACAGTGCGCAAGTAAGTCCAGTCCACCCGATCGAAAGCTTTCTCTGCATCGGTGGACAGGATCAGGTAGGGGGGGTATCAGGAGCAGCGCGAGCCCAGTGAATAAGGTGTATGGCGCTGATGGAGTTGTCTCTAGCCTCTCGGCCCGTGACAAACCCCATCTGGTCCGGGTGTACAATGAGTGGGATTAGGTGTTTCAGCCTAGACGCAAGGATTTTAGCAAGGATTTTTATGTCTACATTGAGAAGGGATATGGGCCTGTAGCTCTGGGGCACGGTGGGGTCCTTCCCCTCCTTGGGAATGACAGTGATGTGGGCCAGAAGGGCCTCACTAGGGATCGCATTCCCATTTGCTATAGAATTAAAATAACTGCACATCGAATCCGATAGCAGGGGTAAGAACTTTTTGTAGTAAGCTTTGGTGAACCTGTCGGGACCAGGGCTCTTCCCATTAGGCAGGGACTTCACCGTAGCCCCAAGCTCAACAGGCGTAATAGGGGATTCCAGCATGGAACACTGGTCGTCAGTCAGCGGGGGAAGTCCAGCTGCGTTCAGGTAAGTTCTGATGTCAGACAGTCTCTCGGATTGGGCCTCAGGGGTCTGCATTGAATCTAAATTATAGAGGGTGGCATAATAGTCTCGGAACCCAGAGGCTATCTGGGAAGATCTGACCGTGAGTTCACCCGAGGGAAGGCGCAGCTTCTGTATATACATAAGCGCACGTTTCTTCCGGAGGGCTCTGGCCAACATGCGGCCACACTTGTTGCCATGTTCATAATATTTATGCGACAAGTAGCGTAGTTGTTTACGTGCCTGCCGGTCTAATAAGCGTAAGAACAATATTCTCAACTCTGTCAGTTTCCCAAGAGCCTCCGGGTCCCCGCCTTGTTTATGTGCAAGTTCCGCCTGCTGTAGCGCCTGAAGAACCCTAGTAAAGTCTGCTTGTCGGGCCTTCTTAAGTCTAGCACCCTGGGAGATCAGCTCTCCCCGTACCACCGCCTTATGACCCTCCCAGATAACCCCTTCATTCATACCTTCCGTGGTATTTTCCTTGAAATAGTGGGACAGGACGTCCGTGACTCCGGAGACCGCGGCCGCGTCGTCCAACAGGGATTCATTCAGGCGCCATGACCAGGCCCTACGGGTGCCCTGGGGCAGGGCCAAAGTGGCCGTCACCGGGGCATGGTCAGAGATAGTTATATTCCCGATGGACGAGGCCTGCAGCAGCTCCAGAGCCAATTGGTCCACACATATCAGATCAATACGGGTATAGACATCGTGAACCTTTGAGTAATAGCTGTAATCCCTATCTGAGGGGTGAAGCAGCCGCCAGCTATCCAGAAGGCGATGAGACTGCAGGGATTTGGGAAAATGTTTAAGGAAGGCGTGAGAGTGGGAAGGACGTCTGTGCGAGGTGTCAAGTTGGGGGTCAGGGCTCACATTATAGTCACCACCTAAAATCAGAGGACCTTCTCTAAAGTCTGTCAGGCTGTCCAGAGCACTGTCTAGAAAGGTAAGCTGATTGGAATTAGGGGCATATATTGTAGCTACCGTAAGCTTTTGGCCCTCTACAACCCCTTTTAGGAAAACATACCTCCCCTGAGGATCAACCTTACTCTCAATGACCTGAAGGGGGCAAGACTTATGAATGGCGATAGCCGTGCCTCTAGATTTCGAGACCGGTGAGTTGCTCAAGAACCACTGATTATAAAGATGGGTGGGCAATTTGGGAGTTGACTGGGGGGTGAAATGCGTTTCTTGCAAGAGAATCACATGTGCCCCTGAACGCTTCAGTTCCCACCAGAGTTTACTTCGTTTGCAGGGGGAGCAGAGACCACGCACGTTATAAGAAATTACCTTTAAGGATGCCATGGGAAGTCTGTGGGGTAGTCGAGTCGCTTAGTATGACTGCAGGCGCAGGGCGGGAGACGGAGCCGGAGGCAGACCCTATAAAGAGGCATGGAGAAGAGAAAGGGAAAAAAACCAAAAAACAGAAAGGAGGGAAGAAAAAACAGTGAGAGACAGGGTAACACACATAAGGCACAAAAGACAGCAATGGTAACAATACCATGACATAAAATACCTGGGGGGGTACGTATCGGTCCCAGCCCTACAGGAGGGGAGCGCCCGATGCCCGCCCCCATTTCCGAACTAGGAAATATACCTAAGAAGGTACGGTCTACGTGGGGAACGTGGACCAACACTGGAGGAAAGGGTGTGGGGGTCAGTCCCCATCCACCGCCATGTACTAACAAGTAGGTAACATACAAGGGGGGAGAGAGTGCTTCCAAAAAATAAAAAATAAAAAAATAAAAACATGAGAACCCCTAAGAAGCAAAGTGCAAGTCTGTAAGGTAAAAAAGTGAAAAATAGTAAACGAGTTCAAGGTATCCGGAAAGTGAGTATGTCGGGACAGGACCGGGGCCACAGCTTCAAATCCCTCCAAAAAAGGACAACAACAGGGGCCCATGATCTGTCACTGCTATAAAGGCAATAGGTCCAGTTGGAGGGCAAACAAACAGTAACACATTGAGTGGCCAGGTCTCAGTTCCAGGCATCGACGTAGTTAGAGGACCCAGGTCCCCCTCAGAGAGCAGTTAGCAGGGCCGGGACAAGGGGTGGGCAGGAAGGGCGGCTGCCCCTGGCGCAATGGTTTATTGCAGGGATGGAGGGGGCACCCAGACCCTAACCCTAAAGGAAAGGGGGGCGCAGTTTGGCATCTCTGCCCTGGGCGCTTGATGACCTTGTCCCGGCACTGGCAGTTAGGATACCAGTACTGAAGGAAACAGACCTTACATATAGTCAAAAAAATAAAAAAATAAAAAATTAAGGGAATTTTTCTCTTTTTCTTTTTTTCTAGAAAAAACGGTCAGGGGAAGGGAGCTGTCACTCAGTGTCGTGGCGACACAGGGCCAGAAGGAGAGGCAGAAGTGGGGCGCCTGCGGTTCCTCCTGCGGCTCTTGCGGGTAGCTGGCAGCCAGGGCGGAGGGAGCTGCAGGTCAGGGTGGTCTTGCGGGGCCCTCCAGTCCGGAAAGTCGACTGGTTCCAGACCCAGGGTGCTTAGAAAGTGTGGGAGGTCGTCCTCGGTGCGTAGCGTGGCTTGTCTGCCCTCTTTGGATGCTTGCAAGTAGAAGGGAAATCCCCAGCGATAAGGCAGGCCTGCCTTTTGGACTGCTTCCAGCAGGGGGCGTAGAGCCCAAGTTGCATGAGGGTCCTCCTTGAAATGTCCTGATAGAAATAAAGGTGGGCCCCATCGAAGTCAAAGTATGGCTTCCCACGCATCTTTTGCATGATCTTATCTTTCAGTGTATACTTGTGGAGCTTACATATGACATCCCTGGGGTTGTCCACATCCTGAGAGGGCGGTCTGAGGGCTCTGTGAGCACGGTCAGTCTCAATGGGTGCAGTAGCAGGCAGGCCCAAAATCTCTCTAAATACATCCTCCAGAGTAGGAACAATATCTTTAGGTGCTGTGGCTTCAGGCAGACCCCTTATGCGGATGTTCGCACGCCTGCTACGGTTCTCAAAATCATCCAACTGACACAGTAAAGTCTCAATTTTTTGATCCTGGGCGCAGCACCTGGCTTGAAGCATAGAGATGGCAGGCAGGGCCTCTTCAAGTTTCTGCTCCACTGTTTCCATCCTAGCCCCTAAGTGGTTAGTGTCAGCCTTGAGCTGGGCAATGTCCTCTCTGAAGGCCCTCTCCACCCTGGTTGTAAACTTTTCCAGGTCCTCTCGAGTAGGGAGGGACCAGATATGGCGTCTTATGTCCCTGTCCCTATCTCCCATGAAGTCATTCATATCAGGGCCCTGATCAGGGGGGGCTGAGGGTCCCGGGGAGAGTGGAGGGGCAGTGTCACTCACCATCTGCGGAGAGGGTATCTGGGAGTCCTCTAGCTGCTGCTGCTGCCGTGTCAGTGCTTTCTGAGCAGCCTTAGCTGCCTTGGATGATTTTGGCGTTGGCGCCATCTTGGAGGCCTCGTGTCCCGTACCGTGGGGCCCGCTGAAGAAGGCATCCAGCTGCTCCTGTCGGGTCCCATCTGCTCTCGATTGCTGGGAGAGTGCCCGCCGTCCTTGTGACATGTTTCCCGACGTTACGGGAGTGATATCTCCCCTCTGCAGCGCTGATTCTGCGGCGGTGGATGAGGAGCTGAAGAGACACGCGTCCTCATTCCTCCATAGCCAGGCCACGCCCCCCATCAGACACTCTTTTAGCTGAGGTGACCGCTACTAGGAAGATGGTCTTGAGAGTAAGATCTTTTGCCGAAAGAGGTTTTTCAGGATCTGTGCTGAGTGTGGTAAGATAGCCCAGTACAAGAGGCAGGTCCTATTTGGGGAACCTCGGTTTTCTCTGTGATCTAAGTCTGACAGCACCCTTGAAGAACTGGCGAATCAGGGGATGATTGGCCCAAGAGATTCCTGTAAATGCTGAGATAGCTGAGATTTGCACTCGAAGAGAGCTTACTGCTAAAGGCAAGTCCAAACCTGTTTGTAAAAAACTAAGTATATCCTGGACTTCTAGAGAATTACAAGAATTAGCTCTGGAAGACATATGATCTGTAAATTTTGACCAGATACGCTCATAAACTCTGTTGGTGCTATTTCTTCTAGCATTAAGGAGAGTCGAAATGGCTTCTTCTGGACATCCTAAGGCTTCCAGCCTTCCCCTCTCAAGAACTATACCCTGAGGTGCAGATGAGCCGGACATGGGTGCAAAGTTGTGCCCTGAGACAGGAGATCCGGTCTGAGAGGTAGAGGGATTGAGTCCTGATAGCTGAGAGATGTCAAGAGGGGGAACCATGGCCTGTTGGGCCAGAACGGAATCACTGCTATGATTTCTACTCCCTCTGATCTGAGTCTGCAAAGAAAATGAAGTATCACAGGTACTGGAGGAAAGGCATAAGCCTGGCTGAATCTCCACCGGTCCGTGAGGGCATCTATCCCATAGGCTTGGGGATCCTGGAACCTCGAATAATACTTGGTCAACTTGTGGTTGCATGGAGACGCAAACAGATCCACTTCTGGAGACACTCCCAGAGTTAGAAGCCAATAGAATACCTCTATGTGTAGAGACCATTTGTTGTTGTTCATTTGAGTTTGTGATCGAAAGTCCGCCTGTACATTCTGGACCCCGGAATGTACACTGCCAAGATGTTGCATAGGTACTTCTGAGCCCAGATCATTATTGGCTCCACTTCCCAGAGTAAGGACCAGCTGCCGGTTCCACCCTGCTTCCTTATGTAAGCAACTGTGGTTGTGTTGTGCATCCTGAGCATCACAGAAGAGTCTGTTAACAGATGACGGAAGGATATGAGCGCCTGGAAGGCAGCCCGCAACTCTAGTATGTTGGATACAATTCCTTGGGACGGTGTGCTCCACCTGCCCTGGGCTATTTCCGACAGGCAATGAGTGTCCCAGCCCTGATTGCTGGCATCCGAGGTTACTGTGACCCAAGTGATGGGACGGATCGAGTGACAGTTGCAGAGATTTTTCCCTTGAAGCCACCAAAGAAGAGATGCGTTGACTCTTGCTGGGAGAGTCCCATTGCTGCAGGAACCCTTTTTGGAATGGGCGAGTGTGCCACTGAGCCCACTTCACCATAGGGATGGTGGCTGCCATGGTGCCAATTACCTTCAGACAGTGAAGAGCAGACAGGTGAGAGGAAGCAAGTGTTGCGCGGAACCTGTCCCGGATTACTGCAATCTTTTCCTCGGGCAATGAAATGGTGCCATCTATTGTGTTGAAGAGTGCACCTAGAAACACAAGGAGCTGTGTTGGAATGAGATGACTCTTCTCCAAATTCAGGAGCCACCTGAATTCTTGGAGAGTGGCAATTACTAGATCCCTGTGTTTCAGGAGTTGACTTCTGTCTTGAGCTAGAAGTAAGAGGTCGTCTAGGTAGTGATGAAGACGAACTTCTTTCACTCAGAGCAGAGCCACAATGGCTAACAGAACCTTGGAGAATACCCGAGGAGTTGTCGTGAGACCAAAAGGTAGGCAGGTGAAATGTAAGTGTTGATTGCCTACAGCAAAGCGGAGGTACTTTTGATAGTCTGCAGCCACTGGAACGTGGAAATATGCGTCCTTCAGATCTATTGACACTAACCAATCTCCTGGATGGACTGACTTCTGGATTGTCAATAGTGACTCCATTTTGAATATTTCTTTCCGAATAAATCTGTTGAGATGTGTTAGGTCTATTACTGGTCTCCAGGTACTGTTATTTTTCTGTACCATGAACAAAGGGCAGTACATGCCTTCTCCTCGTTCGCCCTCTGGCACAGTAATGGCTGCGCCTTGAGTTAATAAAGAGCTTACGTAAGTTAGTAAGACTTGTTTCTTTTCCTCTGAACTTGTAGGTATGTATCCGAGCCTAGGGGTGCTGTTGAAGACCCACGTGTGGCCTGAAGAGACTGTCTTGATGATCCAAAAATCTTGAATTGAGGCCGCCTAAACATGCCGAAAGTGGAGAAGACCACCTGACATGTTTGGACGGGCCCAATTTCAAAAAGACTTAGTAGACTCCCGACTACCAGACGGAGTACTTTTAGTTGGCTTCTTGAAAGAGGACTGTCTGGACTTCCAGGACCTTGAAAATTCACGACCAAGTCTGTAGCTGCATGCTTCCCTTGCACGATCTGTATTTTGTGCGCTCGAAAAAATGCGTTTCTGGTTTTGCAAACGCCTATCTTGAGGGAGCCCGGGAAATGGCATTATCGAGTTTATTGCCAAAGAGAGAGGAGCCCTCAGATGGGAATGCGGCACCAAGCTTGCTTTGAAGCTGGATCCACCGACCAGGGACGGAGCCATAAGGCGCGGCGGGCGGTAACCACTGACAACATTACTGACAACATTACTCGAGCCACTAGGCGAATAACATCAATAGAGGCCTCCCCCAGAAAGGCAGATGCTAGCCTGATTTTCTGAATAGGAGAACTTTTCGCCATTTCTTCAGAGATACTTCTGAGGGAATCATCGACATTGTCTGACCATGCTTCTAGGGCTTTTGAGACAGCTGCTTAAGCCAGAATTGGTTTACATACTGAACCTGCTGTCGGATAGATTTGCTTCAGGTCCGAGTCAATCCGTCTCTTTAAATGAGACCGTATCTTCCAGAGGAAGAGTTACATATCTCACCAGACGCATTAAAGCTGCATCAACCAAGGGAGCTGAATCAAGGTGTTTTACCTCTTCTTCCTTGAAAGGATATAATTTTTAAATTTTTGACTGCATAGAACTTTTCTTGTCCATTTTACCCCATTCTTCTGAGATAATGGCACCCACTTCCGTGACAAACGGGAAATAATGTCGCTCCTTACTGAGCTGTTTAAAAAGTTTTCTTTGGGAGGAGATATAACTGGATCTTCCCAATTCAGAACTTCTTTAACTGCTTTCACTAAAGCAGGAACTAAGGCAGGGGTCTCAAACTGGTGGCCCTCCAGCTGTTGGGAAACTACAAGTCCCATCATGCCTCTGCCTGAGGGAGTCATACTTGTAACTGTCAGCCTTGCAATGCCTCATGGGACTTGTAGTTTTACAACAGCTGGAGGGCCGCCAATTTGAGACCCCTGAACTAAGGCATAATCAAAACCCATCCCAGGATCATCCACTTCCCAACCACTTTCTGAGGGAGGAGCTGAGGGATGGCTGGGTTGAGAGATTTCCAGAGTCTCATGCACCTGTCCCTGTTCTAACGAGGGAATCAGTGGGTCTGGAGGAGAATCATGCTGCATTCTGGCATCTTTCTCTTGAAGCGACTCGTTTATGACCCGCTTAACCAATGCTTCCAGGTGTTTATCTGCACCTTCTCTCTCATTGGCTGCCTTTGAGAAACAATGGTCACAAAGGGACTTGCTGGGAGGAACCGGAGCCCTGCACCCCCAATAATGTCTCTCTGAGCTCTTGCTGCAAGATTAGGGGGGGTGAGGAGTGTCTCTACTGGGATGTCCAGATTTAGAAGAACCATGGTGTCTAGAGCCAGAAGAGGAGTGCCGGTGGTGTGATTTAGAGGACCCATTGCGTCTGCGGGAACTACTATGTTGTTCAGACCTAGAAGGGCTGAAAAGGAAAATAAAGCATAGAGAGAGAGAGAGAGAGAGAGAGAGAGAAAGGCACAAAGTCAAATAATGCCCTACACTCCACTCTCTTCCCCCCTCAGCAGGCAGAATAAAGGAAAGAATCCCAATCTTACCTACTGCAAGAGGGTTGGCCTCCGGGAGGCAGTGAAGAGTCCATGACAGATTCAGGGAGACACTGCAGGTGGTAACAGCAAACAATCAGATTCTAGCAGAGGAACAAGTGAACAAAATTCAGACCCTTCTGAATATGCACTTACCTGGGGTAGGCTCTGTAGGTGCTCAGGGAAGTCGCCGCTATGCCCACAATCATTTCCGGCATTTACAGGCTTCCCCAGGCTTTTAAAATTGGCGCCGCGTGATGTCACGGCTGCGCCAGGGCCGAGATACTCGCGCGCATGCGCGAACCAAGCCTCGCTTTCGTTCCGGGCCGCGCATGCGCAGACCGCAGAAGAACCCGGGAATTAAGAGGGAGCGGCGGCTGGAACGCACAGGGAACCAGCCGCTTGTTAGGGATATACTGACAAGGAAGAAAAAACAAAAAGCAGATACAATACAACAAACATAAACACTGCTGCCATGAAGGCGATACAAGCTTACCACCACCATCTACGATCGATTCGGCCAAGGACACCGCATCCATACACACACCGGGCTTTCAGCAGATAATGGCCACCTGCACACTGCTAGGTAATCAGGCCTGTTCGCGCTCATCTCTTCAGTGGAGGACATAATCCAGCTCTTCAGCGCTACTCTGCAATACACTCCATACCCTGCTTAACAGTCAAGGCTTATCGGAAGGATGAGACACCAAATCGTCGGCCGATCTTGATCGTAGGAACAATCGTCTTCAGGTAGGAAAACTAAAACATATAGTCCTACGGAGCAGGACAAAAAAGTAAACGGCTGAGAGCCCAGAGCTGAAATTTATAGGGAGGGGTCCTATTGGGTAGTTATGGAGGCGGGCCAACCCACACGTATGCTGCCATGGAGCATGTCAGGAAATTTTTATTTAAAGTAAGAAAATAATTTGTAAAAATAACAAACACATATGTATTAAGGTCCAGCCATGGACACATAGGATAACATGCTGGGGAGTTATTTGGCTGCAGAAAAAAAAACATTTGAAGCCAAAACCAGCAACTGTAAAAACATCCAGTCTGCATGCGGCCTAAAAATGGGAGCTGAGCTGGCATGGGTCCTGGGGCAGAGGAAGGTATAGCCTTCAGCTTTCAGAAGGAGACTGTTCTCTGCTGCTTAGATTTTCAGAGGAGCTCCCAGGCAATGGAGCAATGTGATGGGAAATAGCTTCAAGTAAAGAAATCCTAACTTGCTCCATTGCCTGGTTGTGCTGTTGGCTTACCCGGGCCAACATTATTTCTAAACTGCTCAACTGATGAATGGTCCGGGTAAGCCTTCGGATATCCCGTCTTAGTCTTCTGTTGTCACGCCTTTGTTCTGTAAGCACCCTCAGAATGAGTTCCTGCACAGTTGGGCCAGGCGGTACAGCAGTAGGTGGCATCAGGGCAGGAGGTGGCAGCATGTGGGAACCTTGGCCCCTGCCCTCCTCCCCTGGCCATGGGGAGATGGCAGGAGTCTGGGGAATCAAGACTTTATGCTTGAAAAAGAGGCGCGGCCATTCTTCCACCAATGGCTTGCTAGCTTTGAAACATGTCGCATGTGTGTGACGTCATTGCCAGGGCGCCGTGCTGTGATGCTCTCCAAGCCTCACCAAGCCTCACTCTGAATACACGGCCATGTTTACTTCCTATAATGACAAAATAAAAATGTATCACCAATAAGTGTTATTCTAATTGTCATATGCGGCGCTCCTATCAATAATTAAATTGATAAGGTTCCCTTTGTCCCTAGAGATAATGGTATACAGTGGGGCAAAAAAGTATTTAGTCAGCCACCAATTGTGAAAGTTCTCCCACTTAAAAAGATGAGAGAGGCCTGTAATTGTCATCATAGGTATACCTCAACTATGAGAGACAAAATGTGGAAACAAATCCAGACAATCACATTGTCTGATTTGGAAATAATTTTTTTTGCAAATTATGGTGGAAAATAAGTATTTGGTCAATATCAAAAGTTCATCTCAATACTTTGTTATATATCCTTTTTTGGCAATGACAGAGGTCAAACGTTTTCTGTAAGTTTTCACAAGGTTGTCACACACTGTTGCTGGTATGTTGGCCCATTCCTCCATGCAGATCTCCTCTAGAGCAGTGATGTTTTGAGGCTGTCGCTGGGCAACACGGACTTTCAACTCCCTCCAAAGGTTTTCTATGGGGTTGAGATCTGGAGACTGGCTAGGCCACTCCAGGACCTTGAAATGCTTCTTACAAAGCCACTCCTTCGTTGCCCAGGCGGTGTGTTTGGGATCATTGTCATGCTGAAAGACCCAGCCACGTTTCATCTTCAATGCCCTTGCTGATGGGAGGAGGTTTGCACTCAAAATCTCACGATACATGGCCCCATTCATTCTTCCATGTACACGGATCAGTCGTCATGTTCCCTTTGCAGAGAAACAGCCCCAAAGCATGATGTTGCCACCCCCATGCTTCACAGTAGGTATGGTGTTCTTTGGTTGCAACTCAGCATTCTCTCTCCTCCAAACATGACGAGTTGTGTTTCTACCAAACAGTTCTACTTTGGTTTCAACTGACCATATGACATTCTCCCAGTCCTCTTCTGGATCATCCAAATGCTCTCTAGCAAACCTCAGACGGGCCCGGACATGTACTGGCTTAAGCAGGGGGACACGTCTGGCACTGCAGGATCTGAGTCCCTGGTGGCGTAGTGTGTTACTGATGGCAGCCTTTGTTACGTTCTGTCCCAGCTCTCTGCAGGTCATTCACTAGGTCCCCCCGTGTGGTTCTGGGACTTTTGCTCACCGTTCTTGTGATCATTTTGACCCCATGGGTGAGATCTTGCGTGGAGCCCCAGATCGAGGGAGATTATCAGTGGTCTTGTATGTCTTCCATTTTCTAATTATTGCTCCCACAGTTGATTTCTTCACACCAAGCTGCTTGCCTATTGCAGATTCCGTCTTCCCAGCCTGGTGCAGGTCTACAATTTTGTTTCTGGTGTCCTTTGACAGCTCTTTGGTCTTCACCATAGTGGAGTTTGGAGTGTGACAGTTTGAGGTTGTGGACAGGTGTCTTTTATACTGATAACAAGTTCAAACAGGTGCCATTAATACAGGTAATGAGTGGAGGACAGAGGAGCCTCTTAAAGAAGAAGATACAGGTCTGTGAGAACCAGAAATCTTGCTTGTTTGTAGGTGACCAAATACTTATTTTCCACTATAATTTGCAAAAAATTTTTTTTCCAAATCAGACAATGTGATTGTCTGGATTTGTTTGAACTTGCACAATTGGTGGCTGACTAAATACTTTTTTGCCCCACTGTAAATGACCACCCAGTCTGTATATTTTATCACCAGAGAAAAGTTCAATTTTTATCACTTGTCAGGATTTCTTAAATGTTGTCTGACAAGTGATAAAAATTGAACTTTTCTCTGGTGATAAAATATACAGACTGGGTGGTCATTTATACCATTGTCTGAAAAATTGAAAAATAGGTATCAGTTGCGCCTTATTACCCTTTTCTTTTTTTGTGTTTTACATGTTTACTTCCTACTCTACAGAGACAGAGTGCACACTGAAGCCACAGCGCGGCTTGCCATAACCACTGATGCTTGTCCTTCTCCACTACACCTTACCTGGAACCCATATCTTTTTCAGACTGACTTTTTCTGATAGACCAAGATATGCCCAAGCCTGGATCACTGAAGAAAACCACACTGTGCTCAGCCATCCCACTCCATCCTGCACAGATCTGATGTGGTGCCAGCTCTACAGGACTTGCTGTGAATTGCAGTCCCACTCCATCTCTTCAGCCCAGCAACCGGACGTGAATGCAACTTACCTGTTCTCCATGTGAGTGGATGTTGTTGTTTATTAAATTATTCTTATGATATATACTCAGAGGCGCCCCTTTTCTTGTTTTTGTCTGGGGAATCATAGGGGTCATCTCTGGCTCAATCTCCAGGCCCTCCAAAATAAGGACAGGCGAGTGCGGGCTGCACTGCGCTCTCCCCTCAGGCTGGTCTTGCTGATCTGAAATAGATGAGATAGGCAATATTGATGATGGCGTTCATAGAAATGAATTTTTTGAGATTAGACTTGAAAGTAGTAGTAATAATGAATTATGGAGCATATGAAAGATCGAGTTGGGGAAGGAGGATAAGTTGTATTAATGATTAAGAGAGAATACCAAAAAGGTTTATCTAGCTAAATACGTTTACAACTTATTTAGCTAAATCTACCCATTAGTTTAAATTGCATTTATATCCTATATAGCCATAGTTTGTTTTCTCTTGACTTTAAACAAAAAAAAGTCAAAGCACATTTATATTAGATTTTTCACAGTTTTAATCAAATACCCTTTATAGAAGTAAATACAATTTAAAATAGCAGATGCAGATAAAGCATTAAACAAAAATTGTGTTTGCTTTTTTATTCTTTATTATATACCGTATTTATCGGCGTATAACAAGCACATTTTCCCCCTGAAAACTGAGGCTAAACAGTGCCTGCGTGTTATACGCTGATATCATGCTTTAACAACAGGGGGCGGGGGTCGGGCGGTCTGCCCCAGGAGCCACCCATTGGGGGGGGGGGGGGGGGTTTCAGGCCGGCCGTCCTGCCTCTCCTGGCCCTGGGACAGCGCTCCCTAAATAGTCTGAAATTGAGAAAAAAATCACTTGCCAGCCCCTTCTACACCGCTCCTCCTGTGTCAGTGTCATTGTAAAACGAAGCTTGTAAATATCTCAATAGCTCAGTTTTTTCTGGCTGCTCAATAGGAGAGCAGTCACATAACCATCTATGTAACATCAGAGGAGAGCAGTCATGTGACCAGGTCAGTGAAAAAAAACGGAGCTATTGAGGTATATGGAAGCTTCGTTTTGCAATAGGAGTGACACAGGAGGAGCAGTGTGGAAGGGGCTGACAGAGATTTTTTTCTTAACTGTAGAGACTATGGGTGTCTCCTGGGAGTGCAGGGGGGCTGTGTAATGGATGGGGGGATGTATAATGGATGGGGGCTGTATACTGGGGAGGGGGGCTGTGTAATGGATGGGGGGGCTGTGTACTGGATGGGGGGCTGTATAATGGATGGGGGCTGTTTACTGGATAGGGGGGCTGTATACTGGGGAGGGGGGCTGTATAATAGATAGAGGGCTGTGTACTGTGCAGGGGAAGGGGGACTGTGTACTGCAAAGGGGGCTGTGAATTTTTTTTCCCCTTAAACTTCCCTCTTAAAATTGGGGTGCGTATTATACTCCTGTACGAGTGTGCGTGTTATACGCTGATAAATACGGTATTTATCAAAATGTATATTTTCACTTCTCTTTGTTTCATATATTAACAGATAACACTTCTTTGGATGATTTTGTGGAGAAGTGATTGAGGCATGAGGTGTGTGTATGAATTAGAAAATGGATGGTAATATTTTTTATGTGTTTTATATAAGAATGCCTATGTGTAATGTGTAGATGATTATGGTGTATCCTGTTTCTTTATATTGGCAGATTGTGTTGTGACAGCAGGAAGGTAAAGTCACCTGGTTGCATCCAGGGGGGTAGATATATTTCGCCCAGATTCAGGCTTTACGCCGACTTATACAACTAGGTGGAGAGTTGTATAAGCCCAGCTAAGGCTAGTGGGCTCATGGATGACTCATATGTCTAGGGAGAGTGTGGGGCGTCGTGCAGACAGGGAGTTGATGAGACCAGCTGAAGCTTGTCAGCTCATTTAGGCCTCTATAAGAACTCCCAGATTCAGTAGGTGTTAGCTCATGCCTGGAACCAGACCTGTGTGGACTGTCTAGGGAGAGTGAACCCCTGTGCGGTGAGACAAAGCCTGTGTGGCTATTTGCTTGGACATTTAAAACCAGGGACTTAGGGACTAGGACAGCACTAGGCTGATCCCAGTTGTTAGTTAGGAAACCTGTATGTTTAGTCAGAGGTCAAGTTGACCAGGATTTATTTTGTTTATGTTTCTTTTGGCTTTGCTGTGTTTTGTCACTGTAAATAGAAAATAAACCGCACCTTTTTTTGATTTTGAAAACCACAACCTCTGTTTGCTGGGCCTGTTTTTGTGTGGGGAGCCCATCCCGGGGGTCACACACACCCGCTGCTGAGCTAACCCCCTCACAGTTGGTGGAGAACCAGTGGCAGTTTTTTTTAAGCCAGCATGGAGGAGATACTGAAGCAGCTGGCTCTAGCAAATGCCAATCAACAGCAGACAAATGCAGGTTTGCAAAAGAGCCTTGCAGCTCATCAACAGAGCCTTGCAGCTCAACAACAGAACTTCGCAGCCCAGCAGCAAGCTCATCAACAGAGCCTTGCAGCCCAGCAGCAAGCTCACCAACAGAGTCTGGAAGCTCAGCAACAAGCCCAGCAGCAATCTGAGGCCCGCTTCATAGACCTGTTACAGAAGCAAGAGCAGAGACTACAACAAATGGAAGCAGTAATGCAGCAACGTCCGCAGACCAGTGAGGAAAGCCGTCCCACTAATACCGCGTCCTTTGGGGTGAGTCGTTTATTGACAAAAATGACTGGAGAGGATGATCCAGAGGTATTTTTGACCACATTTGAAAGGACTGCTGAAAGAGAAAAGTGGCCTGAGGAGCAGTGGGCTGGACTGGTGGCTCCTCTGTTAACTGGTGAATCGCAGAAGGCTTACTATGACCTAGAGCCTGACCAAGCAAAAGACTATGTGATGCTAAAAGCTGAGATATTGGCAAGGCTGGGTGTCACCCAGGCTGTCCGGGCTCAGCGTGTGCATAACTGGACTTTCCAGCTTGGAAAACCCCCCAGGTCTCAAATGTATGATCTCATTCACCTGAGCAGAAAGTGGCTACAGCCAGAGACTTTGTCCGCACCAAAGATTGTGGAACGTGTTGTAATGGATCGGTTTTTGAGAGCTCTTCCTACTGCCATCCAAAAGTGGGTAAGCCATGGAGACCCAGAGACGGCCGATGGTCTTGTGGATCGTGTGGAGAAATACTTGGCTACAGAGAACCTGACGGCCTCTTCCAGAGACACTCGGACTTTCCACCCTAAGACCAGACCATCCCCAGGGGCGGATAAGAGGATTCCAAGGGGTAAGGGTGGAGAGAGTGAGAGGGTGGGAGCTCTACCCCAAGTTTGGCGAGAACAGCCTGGGAAATCAGCGGCTCAAGAGGCGGCAAGAAGGATCGTTTGCTACCGCTGCCGGCAAGCGGGACATATTGCAGCCAATTGCCCGGTTGTGGAGGAACCCATGCAGTGTGACTTTCTGACGGGCAGACGTCAGTCGCTGTGTGCGACAGTCGCATGCACTGCCATTCGAGGAACTGAGAAACATTTATGCAAAATGTGTGTTAATGGTAGAAATGTTGTGGTATTGCTGGATTCAGGTAGCCTTGTGACCCTGATAAAGGCTGAGTTAGTTAAAACAGAGGTCTCTGGGAATAGCAAGGTAGCTGTTATTTGTGTGCATGGGGACACCCGAGAGTATCCAGTGACTACAGTGTGTTTCGAGACCCCCAAAGGTACCCTCTCTCATCCAGTGGGCTTAGTATCTCAGTTACCGTATGACGCCATTGTGGGAAGGGATTTTCCGAAGTTCTGGGAACTGTGGGATGATCCTGAGCCCCCCACTGGTGCCCCTATGTACCAGGAATGTGATAGCCAGAACTCCCCTGAGAGTGGTGAGGACTCTCCGGAATTTCCCTTATCAGTATTGGCAGGGGAGACTCAAGAAACTGGAGAGGAGCCCACCTCCTCAGACGAAAACCTACCGTCTGTGGAGTTTTCTGATCTTGAGGTTCACAGGGAAAACTTTGCCACAGAACAGTTGAAAGACCCCGCCCTAATAAAGGCACGGGAAAACGTAGTGAAAATAGATGGCGAGTTAGTGAACCCAGATAATACCTGCACTTACCCATACTTCAGCGTAGAGAAGGACCTACTGTATCGGGTGGCAAAAAGGGCAGAAGAAACCGTTGAGCAGCTTGTGGTGCCCAAACCTTACAGGAAGTTGGTGTTGGAGTTGGCCCATGGGCACATTCTTGGAGGTCATCTGGGGACAGAGAAAACCAGAGAGAGGGTATTACAGAGATTCTATTGGCCGGGGGTGATGAAGGACATAGAAAATTATTGTTCCTCCTGCCCTGTGTGTCAGAGGTCGGCCCCGATGCCACATTTCCGTAGCCCGCTGGTCCCTCTACCCATCATTGAGGTCCCGTTTGAGAGGATCGCCATGGATTTGGTAGGTCCTATAATCAAGTCCGCTAGGGGGCACCAGTACATATTAGTTATAATGGACTATGCCACCCGTTATCCAGAAGCAATCCCTCTCCGAAATACCTCGGCCAAAACCATAGCCAAAGAGCTATCTCTTGTGTTTAGCCGGGTGGGTATTTGTAAAGAACTGCTTACGGACCAAGGTACACCCTTTATGTCCCGGGTTATGAAGGAGCTGTGTAAATTGTTCAAAGTGACGCAATTACGTACATCTGTGTATCACCCCCAAACCGATGGGCTGGTTGAAAGATTCAACAAAACCCTAAAACAAATGTTGAAGAAAGTGGTGGATAGAGATGGAAAGGATTGGGACTGTCTACTTCCTTATCTGATGTTTGCTATTAGGGAGGTGCCCCAATCCTCTACGGGATTCTCCCCCTTTGAGTTACTGTATGGGAGACACCCAAGAGGGCTGTTGGATATTGCCAAGGAAACTTGGGAAAGTGAGAGTTCTCCCCACAGGAGTGTGATTGAGCATGTCGCCCTGATGCAAGACCGAATTGCACAGGTAATGCCCATCGTGAAGGAACATTTGGCCCAAGCGCAGTTAGCACAGCAGAGAGTGTACAACCGTGGAGCCAAGACCCGTACCTTTTCCCCGGGGGATAGGATACTGGTACTTGTCCCTACGGTTGAAAATAAATTCCTTGCCAAATGGCAAGGCCCCTACGAGATAATGGAAAAAGTGAGCGAAGTGAATTACAAGGTCAGACAACCAGGAAGGCGAAAGCCCGAACAGATCTATCACGTTAATCTGTTGAAAGCCTGGAGGGATAGAGAGTCCCTAGTCGCAGACACTTGGTCACCAGCTCAAACTGGTTGCGTGATTCCTGAGGTTGGAATAGCAGCCACCTTGTCACAACCCCAACAACAGGAGGTTAAGGAGTTTGTGCTTCGCAACAAGGAGGTATTCTCTGAGCTGCCGGGACAAACATTTGGGGTAGAGCATGACATCATTACCCCGCCCGGTGAAAGGGTGAAGTTAAAACCCTATCGGATCCCAGAGGCCCGACGGGAGGCAATACGGGAGGAAGTACAGAAAATGCTGAACTTAGGGGTGATAGAGGAGTCCCAAAGTGATTGGTCTAGTCCCATTGTGTTGGTGCCTAAACCGGATGGGAGCTGGCGATTTTGTAACGATTTTCGTCAGTTGAACAAAGTTACAAAATTTGACACCTACCCCATGCCACGTATAGATGAGTTGATCGACCGGCTGGGAACAGCCCGATACATGACGACTCTTGACCTCACAAAAGGGTATTGGCAAATCCCCCTGGCCAAATTGGCCAAAGAGAAAACCGCATTTGTAACCCCAGACGGGGCGTTCCAATATAAAAGAATGCCGTTCGGGTTACAGAATGCGCCGGCCACATTCCAGCGGAAAATGGACCAGATGCTGAGGCCCCATCGGAAGTATGCTGCGGCTTACCTGGATGACGTAATTGTCCATAGCACAGATTGGGCCTCACATCTGCCAAAAGTGCAAGCAGTCCTGGACTCTGTTCGGGAAGCGGGGTTTACGGCTAACCCCAAGAAGTGTACCATTGGGCAGGAGGAGGCCAAATATCTTGGGTACACCATTGGGAGGGGAGTAATAAAACCCCAACTCAACAAAGTCGAGGCCATCCAGAGTTGGCCACGTCCCAACAGCAAGAAGCAGGTACGAGCCTTTCTGGGAATCGCTGGGTATTATCGGCGATTCATTCCCCACTTTGCTTCTAAGGCTGTGCCCCTAACCAACCTAACGAAGGGGAAAGGGTCGGTCATGATTAAATGGACCCCCGAGGCTGAGGCAGCATTCCAACTCTTGAAACAAGCCTTATGTAGCCAGCCAGTGTTGTACTCACCCGACTTCTCTAAAGACTTTGTCGTACAAAGTGATGCGTCAGATGTGGGGTTAGGAGCAGTATTGTCCCAGGTCTGGAACGGGGAAGAGCACCCAGTCATTTACCTCAGCAGGAAGTTGAAGTCCCATGAGGTAAATTACGCCACCGTTGAAAAGGAGTGTTTAGCGGTGAAGTGGGCTCTAGATTCCCTTCGGTACTACCTGCTAGGTAGGCACTTTGACATGGTTACGGATCACGCTCCGTTAAAGTGGATGGCTCAAAACAAGGAAACAAATAGAAGAGTGAATAGGTGGTTCCTGGCCCTCCAGGAATTCAACTTCACAGTAAAGCATCGCCCTGGCGTTCAAATGGGGAATGTGGATGCTTTGTCTCGAGTACATGAATGCCTGATTGCTGGTGTTCCAACCCCGAGGTTAAAACAAGAGGGGGGGGTATGTGACAGCAGGAAGGTAAAGTCACCTGGTTGCATCCAGGGGGGTAGATATATTTCGCCCAGATTCAGGCTTTACGCCGACTTATACAACTAGGTGGAGAGTTGTATAAGCCCAGCTAAGGCTAGTGGGCTCATGGATGACTCATATGTCTAGGGAGAGTGTGGGGCGTCGTGCAGACAGGGAGTTGATGAGACCAGCTGAAGCTTGTCAGCTCATTTAGGCCTCTATAAGAACTCCCAGATTCAGTAGGTGTTAGCTCATGCCTGGAACCAGACCTGTGTGGACTGTCTAGGGAGAGTGAACCCCTGTGCGGTGAGACAAAGCCTGTGTGGCTATTTGCTTGGACATTTAAAACCAGGGACTTAGGGACTAGGACAGCACTAGGCTGATCCCAGTTGTTAGTTAGGAAACCTGTATGTTTAGTCAGAGGTCAAGTTGACCAGGATTTATTTTGTTTATGTTTCTTTTGGCTTTGCTGTGTTTTGTCACTGTAAATAGAAAATAAACCGCACCTTTTTTTGATTTTGAAAACCACAACCTCTGTTTGCTGGGCCTGTTTTTGTGTGGGGAGCCCATCCCGGGGGTCACACACACCCGCTGCCGAGCTAACCCCCTCACAGTGTGCTTAAAGATAATTAAAAATCCTTCCTTCAAATTGTTGATAAAGTCTAAAAATAAATAAAAAAATGTCCAAATGGTGACAAGTGGCAAATAAGTATTCAAAAATAGTGAGTTTCTGGAAGGAGTGTATCTATGCAGATCCAATTGGGTCTCCACCACCAACACACGTGAATCACCAAATAATTTATGCGCTTACCAAAAAGCAAGCAAAAGGAAGCTTGCGTCTGTAAACCCCAGCCAGGGCCTTTGCCAGGAATCCCTTACTCTGTAGCCTCTTCAAAGTGGGAAGACCGGAGAACTGAAGACAGGAATCCCCTACTCTGCAACCTCTTCCATATGGGATGACCAGAGGGATGAGGACTTGGTAGGTACGTATCAAGCAGGGTAGTACCGAGAATGAAAAAGGCTCACCATAGTGTAGTACTGTATATATAGAATGGTTTAATATAAAAGGGGACACTTACATCATAAGAAGTTAAAAACAGCATGTCACATGTAAAGCCGGCCGGCAATGGCGAACACCCGTTCGCCCAGGATCAGATGCGATGACGTCAGCACGTTCACTCCACCCAACGCGCGTTTCGTCACACAAATGACGTCGTCTGGGGTACCCCAGGGGACTGGGATATGGTACTTTTGGTATACTATTGCAAAAACCTTTGAAGCGGTTTTATACCCGCAAAAAAATAAAAACCTGTAAAGCAAAGACATAATGAGCTAGTATGCACAGCATATGAAATATTTTCCTTCTAACGAAGCGTCAGCATCGCATAATGGTCAGCGCTGAGGGAGCTAATTTCCAGCAAGGAGCTCTGATTTTCTCTGACTTCATGTGCCGCCGACGTCAGCGGCTGCATGCAGGGTGAATATCTCCTAAACCATACAGGTTTAGGAGATATTAATTTTACCTACAGGTAAGCCTTATTATATTGCTAAAGAGTTATACAACCACTTTAAATCAGGGGTACTGAATTAAAATTCATTAAAACAAAATAAAAATTCAGAAAATATGTTTTATTACGGCGGAGTTCCGAATCACATCTTTGTGCTATAAATGAATCTATCACATCACAGCCCCTCTCTTTTATTTCCACAGTTTCCTCATTCCCCCTTCATATCGCAATTCCCCTTCAAATCACAGTTTCCCTTTCACAGTCGTGTTCTAAAGGTATGAGGTGTCGTGTGTACGAAGTTCAAAATTGATCTTTTATGTGTATTAGATGATAATGCCTAATGCCGCGTACACACGACCGTTTTTAATGTCATTGAAAAAAACGAAGTTTTTCTCAACGTGATTCTTCTCAAGCCTGCCTTGCCTACACACTATCATGAAAAAAAATGTTAGAGCAAAGCGCAAAATGTACGATGGCACTATAAAGGGGAAGTTCCATTCGGATGGCGCCACCCTTTGGGCTGCTTTTGCTGATCCTTGTGTTAGCCCTGGTTCACACTGGTGCGATTTGACATGCGATTTGACATGTCAAATCGCATGTCAAATCGGCGATATTTGCCGCAAATTGCCGGCAATGGCACCGTCCTAATCAGTGCGACGCCGCATCTGCGGCGCTGCACCGATTTCAAAAAGTAGTTTCTGTACTACTTTTTGCGATTTCAGCTGCGATTTACATTGACATCTGTTTCAGATGTCTTTGAAATCGTGGCTGCCAGCGGGAGTGAAATCGTGCGAGTTCAGCTGAACTCACAGGCTTCACTCCCGCAGCCCCAGTGTGAACGTGGGCTTAGTAAAGTTTGATGAGAGACGATTCACGCTTTTTAGCCTCGTGCTCTTCAGTCTGTTACAGCGTGCCGAATGTGCTATCTCCATTACGAACGCTAGTTTTACCAGAACGAGCGCTCCCGTCTCATCACTTGCTTCTGAGCATGCGCGTTTTTTTCACGTCGTTAAAGCCTACACACGCCCGTTTTTCATGACGAGAAAAACGACGACGAGAAAAATTAGAGCATGTTCCAAATTTTTAATGGCCATTTTTCACGTCGTGAAAAATGCTCTTGAGCCCACACACGATAGTTTTTAATGACCAAATTAAAAAATGAAATTTTTCTCGTCATGAAAAACGGTCGTGTGTACGCGGCATATGTGTAAATAATGTGCAGATAGATGAATGATGATGATGGTGTTGGTGGTGTGTCCTGTTTCTGGCCAGCTTATGTACTTACCCTGAGGAGCAATGGTCCTGCCAGAAGATGACGCTGGAGGGTCTGGAATACAGCTTTCTGTTACAGACGGAAGAAAAGGCAAGAGTCAAGGTAATGTTCAAGATAAAATCAAGAGCTTTATTTATTATTTTTGCCTGGTATATGTTGTACAACGACATTTTTGAATATCAAAGCATATACTCACAAAAAAGTGCACTGAGGTGAATTCATTTGCACTAGAACTGTAAAATCTAATCTGAAGTTGCTGATGTGTTAAAACAGATGCTACATTTCTGGGCAAATTTTTAATTACCAAAAGATTTTTGTGAATAGACTTTTACATATAATTTACTACAGCCCCCATATATATACTACCAGGGCTCAATGAGCTATTAGACAGGCCTCAAGGGTTACTAGCAAACAGTTAGTTGCCCCACCCAACCCTCACCTTTCCCCACCCCTAATTCGACCCCTAAACACGCCCTCATAAATTATCTCATGAAAATAAATATTAACAACTTTATCCATGCCCGACAATGCAGCCTGCCTGTGCCCACGAATGCAGCCTATGCCCACGAATGCAGCCTGTGTCCACCATGCAGCCTGTGCCCACCAATGCAGCCTGTGTCCACCATGCAGCCTGTGTCCAACAATGCACCCTGTGCCCACCATGCAGCCTACCTGTGCAGGGGAGGAGAGGAACAGGAGAGCCACCCAGATGATCAGAGCGCAGGGAACACTGCGATTACAGCTTTCATTTCAATTGCTGTGTTCTCGCTGCTCAACATCACATACAGCCCCGTCCCCTGGCCGGAGAACTTTAATTGACAGATCACCCATCCTGGGATTGGACAGGTGATCTGTCTATCAAAGTCCAGGAGGAGGGGATGTATGTGGCAGCGAGCGGCGGGGAACACGGCAATGTCAAATGAAAGCTGTTATCGCGGTGTTTCCTGAGCTCTGGTCATACGGGCAGGTATCCTCTCTCTTCCCCCCTGCGATCTCTGGGAGAAGGACTCCCATTTAACCCAGGCTGTCGCCCCCCTGCTCCCAGCCCTTTCTCTTCAGCCCTCAAAATCTACTCGCAAAATGCGTGCAGGCAAGTGGAATTTTTGAGGGGTGCATACTACTATACCCCCCCTTTTATTTCACAATCCCATTCTTACATCAGTTTCCTCAGTCCCCCTTCACATCACAGTTTCCTCTTCACAGTCATGTTCTGATCTGAACCCCCTTCACAATGGTATCTTTTCCCCCACCTTCACAGCACCTGAGCACAGCTGTGTTCTCTGTCCCCCCCTTCTTCACCCCCTACAACTCGACCCACCGTCCCATAAACAGCCCCCCGCAGCTCTGCCCCCATCACAATACAGCCTCCACAGCTCTGCCCTTCCTACCTTGCTTGGGCACACAGAACCGGAGACACAGAAGCACTGAATAGTGGGCTAGAGCAGGAGTTGCTGAAGTTAGCCAGCAGGTGGTTGATTCTTAGGGCCGCATAGCAACCAATCACCTGCTGGTTAACTTTGAAAAGTTCTCTTCAGCTGCTCCATTCCTGCCCACTATTCAGCACTACTGTGTCTTCGGCTCTGTGTGCAGAACGTTTCTGCCTCCTGCTCTCCGCTGTGATAGTGACAGCTGAGGAGACAGGGAGACAGAAATGGCACCTAAATGGCTGGACTGTGACAGTCCGGATGGCACAGTGACTTGGTCCACATCCGGCCCACAGTCCGCCATTTAGTGATGCCTGCTTTAAATGTTATATAGAAGTTCATTATATATGCTTTGTGTTAGGTACTCACCAGAATGTTGATAGGATGTACTTGGAGCTGATCCCTCCACAGATGCTCGATCTGGAAAACATGAATGTAAAAAAAAGAAAAGCCATACATGCGTAGTCATAAAAAAATAAGTTAGCTTGAAACAACCTTATACCTGCAATATATAATGATATATTTCATTTTACTCACCACCAGCTCTATGATGTGAAGCCCTGCTGCTGAATCCAGGGACATCCTTGGCCAGAAGGCCATCTCTTAGCTCTGCCTCCCACTCTCTGAACTTAATAGGCTTTCCTCCAATGTTTTCTCCTAGTAGAAGCTTCTCCATCTTTTTGTTAACCGTTGACCGACAATCATAGAACCTGCAAATGAAAATAAACATTATTAATTACATAAATTAGAAACTGAAGAGATTTATTTTTTCTAAAACAACCTTTCCTTTCACATAGTGATGGTTATTTATATACTGTTCTGCATGTGGCTGTGCCAAATAAATATTTTTTACATATGTGTGTTCCGAGAGTGAAAGAATATTTAATAATAATTACCTGTGTCTGACGCCAGTGGTGGGCCTGCGAAACTTGGATGCTGCATTCACGGAGTCCCGGACTTGTCCCCAGGCTGCTGCCTTCTCGGATGTTGGCACGGATTGGCAGAAGTGTGTAAATTTTTTGGGTTGAAACTGCAGCAACCAATGCAGCATTCTCCTCTTTAGTATATACGGGTCCCCTTGATTTCTGTCTCTTGGTTGGCTTTTTCTGCTGCACATCTGAGTCCTCACTCTCTGACATAGGAGGGGACACATGTCTCCTTTCTTGGCCATGCTCCCGCTCCACTACACCTCCACGCTCCCTTCCATGCCTCGGCTTCACTCCGCGCCTCCGTTCACCCCCACTCCTCTCCCCTCCACGCCTCTCCTCCCCTTCACGCCTCTCCTCCCCTCCACGCCTCCTCTTCCCTACACGCCTCCTCTTCCCTCCACGCCTCCTCTTCCCTCCACGCCTCCTCTCCCCTCCAAGCCTCTCCTCCACTGCACACCTCTCCTCCACTTCACGCCTCCTCTTCCCTCCACGCCTCCTCCACCCTCCACGCCTCTCCTCCACTCCACGCCTCTCCTCCACTCCACGCCTCCCCTCCGATCCCTGCCTCTCCTCCCCTCCCCGCCACGCCTCCCCTCCGATCCCTGCCTCTCCTCCCCTCCCCGCCTCCCCTCCATGCCTCCCCTCCACGCATCACCTCTACTCCACTCCTCCCCTCCGATCCCTGCCTCTCCTCCCCTCCACGCCTCTCCTCCACTCCACTCCTCTCCCCCCCTCCACTCTCAGTCACACCAACAACTCTCACATCAACACACTGACTAACTCCAACATTCTCACTCACAAGACTCACACGTCCATTCTCACTCCCAGACATTCTAATTGCAAAAAAACTACCAAATCACCACACAAAAACAAATACAAATCCAACTATCCCACTCTGCTCTGCTCTCTGCTCCTCCCTTGCCACACCACTGTACACCCTCTCAAAATGGCGTCCATGGGCGGAGGCTATAGCCGTGTGTTGAAAACGAAAGAAAATTACGAGATTTCAGAATAATTACGATTAACCGCAATGTACTTACGAAAGTACGAATCCATTACAAAGCACGTTAGTAGCGTAGTGCCATTCTGACACATTACGTAAAATTACGAATTATGCCCTGATTACGAATCTATGAAAACAATGTTACGAAAGTACGAATAAATGAGACAGTCAATCTCACGAAAGTACGAATTACAAAATTACGACGAGTAGTGTTTCGAATAAACAGAAAATGTATTCTAACAAAAGAACCAATGTAATTAAATCTACAAAAGTAAGATTTTCCAATCAACGGAAATTACACACGAAAATACGAATCATTGCAAATCAACGAAAATATAGTTCTTACGAAAATATGAACGTGGCCGAATATAAAATATAACGAAAATACGAATTTTTAATCAACGAAAATTAGACGGAAAAACGAATCAACGGAAAAATAACCCTTACGGAAATAGGAAAGAGTCCGAATACGATAATCCACGTCTTACAAAATTAACAATCGTAATCAACGGAAACGCACAGAAATGAAACCAAACGAAACAAATTTTAATCTTGTGCACATGTCTAGACGACAGAGAAAAGGATTTTACGGTGAGTATAAAAAAAACCTATTTTTTTTTATATTTTCGAGGATAAGCCTCTGGATTGTTATTTTTTTTTTTTTAAATACTCTTATTTTCAATTTTTTTTTTATCTTGTTCAATTTTTTTTTTTTTTTTTAAGTAAACGATATCTTATTTATTTCCCAAGAAAATAGGAATATCACACACTAACAGCAGATATCTATAGAGCCTATAACAACAATACAACAGTACATATACTTAGCACATCCTATGGGTAGAATTGTTGGCTGAGCTCAAGATGGCAAAGAGGGCCAAACTGTGTTTCAAGCTGTTTCAAACAGTCCTATTTATAGAACCTCGTATCTCATTCAAACTCCCCCCATTGCCGGCCCCATTTGCTTTTGGACCAATCATAGTGTTCACAGGGCAATCCTCCTCAATAGATTATATTACTGACTGTCTTGCCGTACTTGGGCTCTGGGAGCAGTATTGCCCATATCATCTCCATGCGCCCTGGGCCGTCTTTGTCATTAATCATTGCTCTCTTTGAAGCTTGTATCACACCAGGTGGGCTGGAGACATGCCCTCTTGCTATGCAAATTCTGCTTGGGGCCACATTCCTCTGTACCTTTTAAAACCATGGAAATGCACGTATCAGCCTGAAGGATCTTGGGAATAGGAAACAGATATGTAGAACCACCAGAAATATTATATTAACTCATGTTGCCTTCCAACATATGCAGCTTTGCGCCTAAAGGGTGCATATCACCCTTCAGACACGGCTCCCATTAAACAGTCCATAACTGTCAGGAAAGGTTCCATCCGCTGGCGATATTTATTATTTGGCTTGCAGTACTGTGGTCCACCAGCAGGTGTCTCCTGGCAGTGTGGAACTGTCAGGAGAATCTCTCCCTGCTAGTATTATATTATTCTTTGGACACAGTACTGGTCTCCACCAGCAGATGGATACTGGCAGTGTGGAGCGAGCTGCTCTTCCTGCGCTCAGGTGTGACTTGAAGCCAATTACAAGCCTCCTATTTATACCCGGCAAGTACAAACACACCTTGCCCTGGTATCTCTCTCCCTGAGCCTGCAACCCTGACCTTGAGCCTGCCTGTTATCTGACCTTGAGCCTGCCTGTTATCTGACCTTGAGCCTGCCTGTTATCTGACCTTGAGACTGTACCTCACCTCACCTCACCTCACCTGATCTGATCCCTATCCCGAATCCATCCTGGACCTGTTACCCGGTTACCTTGCATACCTGTCTTGCCGTCCCATCTGTCCCATCTGTCCTCCCTCTCCCTGTCCTGTATTCCTTAACCATCTGCTGATCTCCCTGTGCATGACCCGGCCTGACTTTTGATTACGATTCTGTTATCTCCCATTATTGTACATATCTGCCTATTGTTATTTGTGGGTCTCTGTTTGTGGGTTGGTTATCGCACTGTGTCTTATTGGAGGTGGTTGTGTTTGGTTGTGTTTATATTCACTTATTTTAATAAATTATTATATTTTCACGCACATGCGTTTTTGGTTTCCTCTGTGCAGTCCACACAGTCTGGTCTACTAACTTCCATGACAATAACTGTCCTAACGCCCAACATGTGTTTCCGAACCAGCAACTATGGAACAGTCCTTAACTGTCTTAACGTGTTGCGTTTTTTCAACATGTGCTTTAGAAACAGTTGCTATGGAACAGTGCATAACGGTCTTAACGTGCTGTTTTTCCCAGCAATGGTGGATAGGTGGAAACAAAGGGAAAGGGAATATAAAAGAAAGGGAGAGAGAAAGAAAGGAGGGGGGGGGGGGGAGAAACGGAGGGAAAGAGGGGGAGGGGAAAGAAAGGGAAGGGAGGGAGGGGGGAATCGGAAATTGAAAAGGGGGGAGGGGGAGAGGGGGGAGGGATGGGGGGGGGGGGGAAGTGGAGCACTGAAGCCTGTGTTTAATAAGCATATCAAATAGTATGTAAAGTATAAAAAAAAAAGAAGAATAATTCAGTAAGCCATAATAGACATAATTATACTTACTACAACATGTGGAGTAATGTAGAGCCAGCTTAAAAACAGGTTAAAGTGCAGCGAGTTTGAGCTAAAAGCGGCTAATGGGGAATAATATGCTGACAATCCTGGCAAAATGATATGCCTAGGGAATCTAAAAATGAAAAACAGGTACCAGTTAAAAAAAATGATGTACAGTATAAATAACTAGAACCTGTCAAAAAACAGGAGATCTCTGTATTAAAAACACTGAAACTCACCAAGGATAGTGTAGCACTGGAGGTATAAAGTAGAGGAACCGGGTGGTGAATGGCCACTAAACAGGATCACCCCTACTAACCAGACACATGCTGAAATACGTCCCCGGTAGGGGATCAGTATTCAATTGACGATTCAGGTAGGGAAATGAAGCCCCTTGGTTTCCTGGAGGACTAGATGTGTGGCTATCACAGTTGTAGTCTAAAAGCCAGTAAAAGTGCATGAACCTGGTAAAACAGAAGAAGGAAAAGAAGGCAACCCCCAATGAGTAACAAAATATATAGATGGTACCCATCCATATAAAGGGGTAAGAGAGCTTGCAAAAAATACTTTGATGTGACAAAATCCCAATTCAGGAGCCGCCGCCGCTCAGATGGTAACAACTGTTGCATGTAATGAATGAGGACGCTAAGGAGCGTGCTTAAGTATGCGCGTCCCGTCTGTAGTCAACCAATCGGGTACATGTTTAGTTGGTAGCTCAATGACTGTTTCTTTGAGGGATTTGAACAAATTTGATCAAACATTTATTTTCATGTATGGTATTACCTGAAAATAGCTTCACTTCAGCAGTAAAAACAAAGAAACA
The DNA here is from genome assembly GCA_029206835.1 of Rana muscosa. Taxonomy (NCBI): domain Eukaryota; kingdom Metazoa; phylum Chordata; class Amphibia; order Anura; family Ranidae; genus Rana; species Rana muscosa. Next base: position 941,382,464 of record CM055118.1, on the reverse strand, counting down.
AAGTCAAGCTTATTTCAGCCAAATACATCAGTCTATATAGTGAATCCCCCACGTCTTCCCAGCCCTTCTTTAATGAACCAAGTATTCCACCACATGGACTTGTGGACCAGGGTGGCCAAGCTACAGAAGCACCCAATGACTTCTGGTGTCCTAACTCCAAGCTCAATAGTAGACATGTGCAATTCATTTAGTTCCAAATACATTTAACAAATTTTGACAAATTAGTTAATTCCGAAATTTCTGAATTTCCGAATTTTCGGAAATTCGAAATTTCAGGAATTCGAAAATTCAAAATTTTGGAAATTCGGATTTTCGGAGTATCGAAATTTCGGAATATCGAAATTTCGGAAATTCAAAATTTCGAATTCAGAATTTCAGAATTTCCAGAAATTCAAAAATCGGAAATTCGAAATTTGAAAATCGGAAATTCGAAAATCGGAAATTCGAAAATTCGAAATTACAAAATTCAGAATTAGAGAATTCAGAATTAGAAAATTTCGGAAATTTACGAATTCCAAATTTCCTTTTTTTTTTTATTTCCGAAAAAAGCAAAAAAACGAATGAAACGAAAATGAAAACTAATTTTTCAGCAGTGCACATGTCTACTTAATAGAGGATTTTTTAAGAACCTGCTTCCCTGTAGAATATGACCACCCCAATCTGCATTCTGGATGACAAATATTGCCCATACACCGCATTGTCTGCCATTTTAGCCCAGTCTTTCAAAAGATATATGTACTTTTTCTTCATTGCAGAGGCATCTGGCACCATAAGGGCTGGAATTGAAGATTAAATTTTTCCAGTGTGAACACAACGAACACCTGGCAAAGGTTATATGCAGTAAATGAGGGAAAAAAATCAGGGAGGGGCCTGATGTGGACGCGCAGCATGTGCGTGTGCTGAGCCCGCAAGCTCCCTCCTGCAGTATGACGACCTAGGAGGAGGCCGACTCCGTGACCCCTGATTACCCCCAGCCAGTTCAACCAACACAGGGTATGCTGGGATCTAACCTAATGCGGCCATTGGACGTGTGATATGAGAAAAGCTTGCCGTTTCCATCTCCTTACCCGGACTCGGACGTATGAGACTGGAGCTGTGTCCGGAGTGCTACGGTGCCCGGCGTGTCGGTGCTCCGGGAATCTAGATCTGTTCCCGCGCTGTCGGTGCTGCGGCTGAGGCGGAGGTGAGACGCGAGATCCTGATCAGGAGGAAGGGAGTGGGGTGCCTGAGGCCCGAGGCAAGACGGGAATCTGAGGCGAGAAGGGGGAGGACGAGTGAAGGGATCAACAGGAGAGAAAAAAAACGGTACACTTCCTTTAACACAGAGTAACGGAGTAGCTGTTTTCATCTTTCCTTGGTGCGGTAGTCTCAGCAGCTGCAGCTTATGCGGATCCATTTCATCCCATCCCATCTCATTGCACCCCGATCCAGTAGCTACCATCAGCTACCAGGCAGGATAATATGCAAATAAGAAGAACTAAGACCACAACTATACGGGGGTGAGTTTTGTTTTCTCTCTGTTTTCTTTCATGCACAGAATACTACATATAAGCCTTTGGACTGTTGACTTTGATTAAGCATGAGCATGTACAATAATCAGATGATAAAGTGTACGCACAATATGGATGCATAGTGCAGAACATGCTTACCATCAAGGTGAACATAAGATTGCATGGACAATCTAATTAAGCACAATCCCCCTCAAATTGAGCAGCGCCAGCTCCCCATACTGGGGTATTAATATTCTTAAATACTCCCCCCTCTCGCAGTTTTGAGCATTTGGTTGAATTTTTTTTTCTATCTCTACAAAAGTACACATAAGACTGTCCTAACAATAGTGGATTTATGTAGTGGTGGAATATCGGGAGTTGGTGGGCTATCTTTGTTATCTTGAAAAGAGGCCCCTCATTCCCCCCCTTGCTCCACCGAGAGAGTGTGTGTTTGAGGAGTAAGGGAAGTTAAATACCGCCACAGCCACATTTAAAGAAAGAGACCAAAGTGAACAACAGTGGAGAGATAAAGGAAGAGAACAAATAGAAAAATGCCTGGACGATCGGGGAGAGGTGCAGCTACAAACCTCCCAAGAATGAGTGCCAGCCCAGGAACCATTAAAAAATATATGGTATATGAGGAGGGAAAAGATAGTCCGGGAACAAAAAGGGGAGCTAAAAGCAAAGTCACTGAGGGCACCCATAAGTCTGGCCTTAGGAAACAACAATAGGAAATAGACCCTCCGTTATCAACTAGGGAAGAGATTGAAGAGCAAGAGGGTATGGAAACCAGACAACAAAAAAAGCAATCACTGACAAAAGGCGACATGGAAGAAATGTTGGCAAGGATGGAAACAAGACTGGAAACTTCAATAAAGGGAGAAATTGCAACCTTACGTCAAGAGTAGACTGAGGAGGAGGCTGGCGGAGGTGGAATGGGGCTGGGGGAGGGAGGTGGGAGGGGATGGGGGACCTTTCTGAAAATTCATGAAAGAAACAGCTCTTCCTTCTTAGCAGGGCCATCTCTCAAATAATGGATGCCCAAAATTAATTTAATCTCATATAATGTGCGCAGATTGAATGCTCCCATTAAAAGTGCAAACATAATGCGAGAACTGATTTCAATGAAGGCTGATGTGGTCCTTCTACAGGAGACCCACTTTTTCACGGGCACAAATAGTCAAATCATTTCAAATGACTACCCTCTTTGGTATTATGGGCACTCACCTATATGTCGAGCTAAAGGAGTGGCCATAGGGTTTTCCAGGGGAACCCGGTTCATATTAGAGGAGAGGAAAGTGGACCCGGAGGGGCGTTACTTGTTTTTAAGGGGGAAATTGAACGGAGCCGAGGTTTCGCTGGTAAATGTATATGGACCAAATAAAAAGTCTATCCATTATTTAATGAGGGTTATGGCCGAGTTGATGGAATTTAAGAAAGGAAGGGCTATTATGGCCGGAGATTTTAACTTTGGTCTGGATCCGAAGATAGACAGTACGTCGCATGCAAGGGGGATTGGAATGGCCCAGAGGAATAAGCTAAAAAATAAAATGCATCAACATCAGCTAGTGGACGTGTGGAGAACACAACACTTAAAACAACGGGACTATACATTCCACTCTCCTGTGCATGGGACGTACTCAAGAATTGATTTTTTCTTAGTTGAGCATCAGTTATTGGAAACAGTAGTAGGCACAAATATTTGAATAACAACATTCTCAGATCATGCACCAATAACACTCCAATGGAATATAGGAGAGGTACAATACAGGAATAATAGCTGGAGGTTGAACGAATAACTTTTACAGGATAAAAAAATAGTTCAGAGAATAACAGTCGAATTAGAACAGTTCTTCAGGGAGAATAGTATAGAAGGTATGTCAGAGGCTATAGTTTGGGAAACCCACAAGGCTTACATCGGGGGTATACTAATCAGGGAGGGGGCAGAAAAAAAGAGAAGAACCAAGGAGAAAAAAATTATATTAACAAAAGAAATATATGAATTAGAACAGCAACATAAGATAACTAGGGGAAAATAACTTTTATTGAATCTTTGTATCAAAAGAGAGGAGATGAGAGAGATAATTGAACAAGAAACCCAAACGGTCTTTTAACCAAATTAAGAAAGAGAGATATCAATGGGGAAATAAGTTGGGGAAGCATTTAGCGAAAATATTAAAAAAGAAAAAACTGTCAATTACATAGAGAAAATACAAACAAATACTGGGGAACTAAGATACAAAACATCAGAAATAGTTAAAATTTTTCATGATTTCTATAGTAAGCTTTACTCAATCAACATAAACGACACAAATGAAGAGGTAAAACAAAAAGGTGAGAAAATTAAAGCCTTTCTGAAGGAGATTGACCCGGACAAAATCCCAGAGGACAAACTTAGCTATCTAGAGGCCCCCATAATAGAGGAGGAAATAACAAAAATCATACATGAATTGCCAAATGGGAAAAGTTCCGGACCAGACGGCTTGACGATATTGTACTATAAAAAATTTGTAGATATTCTAATTCCGAAATTGTGCTCTTATATGAACGGGATAGGCGCGAAATGGGAGATGCGTAAAGAGGCACTAGAAGCCACAATAACTATAATTCCAAAAGAAGGCAAAGATACCACACTATGTTCCAGCTATAGACCGATTTCTTTTCTGAACATCGATACTAAGGTCTTTTCAAAGATACTCGCTAATAGGATGAAAACAATAATGAAAGATGTGGTCCATGTAGATCAGGTCGGATTCATCCCAGGAAGGGAGGGGAGGGATAATGGAATTAGAACTCTTCTTGCCATACAGAAAATTAAAGAAAGTGGGGCCCCAGGTCTACTCCTGTCAATCGATGCAGAGAAAGCATTTGACAGGGTAGACTGGGGCTTCATGCAGAGCACACTTGAGGCTGTGGGTTTAGAACGCAGAATGACCAATTGGATAAGATCTTTGTATAACAGACCCACGGCGAGAATCAAAGTAATTGGGACAGTCTCAGCGCCATTTGAGATGAAAAACGGCACCCGACAGGGGTGCCCTTTGTCACCGCTATTGTTTGTGCTTGCATTGGAACCCCTGTTAAGGGGGAGAAGGCGGAATGTGGATATTAGGGGGATAGAAGTCGGGGAGGAAGACCACAAACTCACGGCTTACGCGGATGATCTTATTTTTTATAACTAACCCGAAAATAACCTTACCTAACCTATTGAAATTCCTTAAAGAGTTTGGAAAATTGTCTAACTTTAAAATAAACCCGGCTAAATCTGAAATATTGAGTATTAACATACCCAAACCAGAAAGAAACATCTACCAAGAAGACTTCCCATTTAGTTGGGGAAAATAATTAAAGTACCTCGGAATTAAAATAACGACGACTATCGAGACACTATATAAAGTTAACTTTATCCCATTATTAAATTACATTAAAGTAGAACTGAATAGAATCGCACCGGGGCAACTATCTTGGAGTGGTAGAATAAACATTTTTAAAATGGTAATCCTACCCAAGATAGTATACAAAATGCAAATGCTCCCAATTCCAATACCACAGACTTATTTTAAATAGTTACAGTCACTGTTTCTAACATTCATCTGGCGAGGTAAAAAAACACATATTAAACTGACACTATTGACATTGGAAAAAGCACAAGGGGAATTGGGGGCACCTGATATGAAAAATTACTATAATGCGATAGTATTATCACGTATAGTAGCATGGGCTAAAAATAATACAGAAAAGAGGTGGGTAAACATGGAATCTATAATCAGTAAAACTCCACTGGGGAAGGTAATCTGGATCCCGGCACAATACCGAGAACTTGGCACTGACACACACGGCATCACTAGGAATGCATTGAAAATATGGGACAAGATTCACAAAAAGGAAAATTGGGATTTCAATTCACCCTTAATACCTTTAACTGACACAAAGTATTTCACACCGGGATTGGAAAATTTTTTTGGAAAATGGATCATAAAAGAAAACGTTCAATTAAAAGGTGTAATGGAGCAAAATAAATTGTTCACATATCAGGAATTAAAAAAAAATGCGAACTGATGCTGATTGACAACTGGCGGTACGCCCAGCTAAAACATTTCTTTGAAAAATTGCCTCTGCCTATTAGAACTGTAGAAAACCTACGGCCCTTTGAGAAATTATGTGAGGAAAAGGGTAGAAAGGGTGTAATTTCGAAGATTTACAAGATATTAAATGATATAAAAAAAACGGGCATACCGCCATTCATCAAGAAGTGGGAGGAGGAACTGGGGGCACAGGTTAATGATTTGGAGATCAGGCAATTAATAAAGAGGGTGCATTCAACGTCGGTAAATAGTAACATAATGAATTATAAATGTCTCGTCAGATGGTACCTAACCCCCAACAAGGTGCACAAATATCCTACGGAAACATCACAGTTATGCTGGCGGGAGTGTCAGGAAATTGGGACTATGGCCCACATATGGTCCCAAAATTAAAAAACATTGGAGTGAGTTACGGCAAATAATTCGAGAAATAACTAAAATTGAAGTACCAGACGACCCGTGGGGATGTTTACTACATGGTATTCGAATGCCAAATAAATAATATTTGAGAAAATTGCTCCCACAGCTTCTAAACGCTGCAAAGAGTCAAATATCTATCTATTGGCAAGACTCGAAACGACCGACACTAAAGGGCTGGTGCAGAAAAAATAGACAAAATATATTGCATGGAATATCTTAGGTTCAGCGATGGGGAGGTAATGGAAGAATTCGAAGAAAAATTGAAGAAAGGGATAGTCTACAAGCACACAATGGGATATGCAGAAGTGATGGGGTTATAACACATAACAAAATAATAATTTAATAAAACATAAACTAAATATATTAAAATAAGAATCTAATTATAGATGGAGAGGAGGGGAAAAGTATATAAAGTTTATAAATAAAGAGAGAGTATGGAAGATGGAGAGATTTTAGAAGGGAGAGGTCGGGGAAATGGGGGGGGGAGGGGGGTTGGGTTTATTAATAAACTGAAATGTAAAAGGTTATAATGTTGCGTTTATATGAAAAAAAAATAATAAAGATATATAAAAATAAAAAAAATGCAGTAAATGTGCACTAACACACGTCAATATACTGCAGTAAATGTGCACTAATGCACGTCAATATACTGCAGTAAACATGCTGTAACGCACCTCAATATACTGCAGGAGACGTGCACTAACGCACTTCAATATACTGCAGTACACATGCACTAACGCAGTTCAATATACTGCAGGACCCGTGCACTAACGCACCTTAATATACCGCAGTACACATGCACTAAGACAGTTCAATATACTACAGTAAAGGTGCACAAACGCACCGCAATATACTGCAGTAAACCTGCCCTGAAACACTAAACAAACACTAAAGTAAAAATGAATGGTCGCAATATACTCACACTGCACTATCACTATATTCACACTAAACTGACATTTTACACTCACAATAGAATCACACAAGCACTCTATAGCACACTAACTTGCTAGTAGCAATGCACAGAGCCATATTCTATCTCTCTCTACTCCAATACCAAATTGCAAATGGCTGCTTTGGAAAGGATTCTTTTATAGAGGAGGGTGTGTCTATGAGCAATGAGCCAAGATTGGGCACAGTCATCATTACTTTCTCCAATCATGGCTTGGACATTGTTCTGTGCCCTGATTGGGCAAATTCTTCATTGCTTCACCCAATCAGGGCTTCCAATGCACTGTGCGGCACGCCGAACTAATGGTCTCGTCTCAACAATTCGGGTGTTTGGCGAACGGACAATGTTCGGTCCAAATTCATGCTTGGGCCAAACCGTTCACCTAACACTACTGCTGAGTGGCAATGCTTCCCTATGTTATCAGAGCAGGTCTGTGCTGTTGCATGATCTATCCAGAGGCTGCTGTTGCTGGGCTGAGCAAGCGCAAGGACAATGTTCTGAAGCAAAGGGACCCAGTGAGCTGCGGGAGATAACTTATTTACCCAGAACATCTGTAGCTTTGCCTAGAATTGCTGTAACTGTGAGCTAGGTAAATACTGCATGAAAAGGAATTAAACTCCATTCACAGAAGGAAATAAATAATTAAATGAATGTGGTAATTAAGTAGTGATCAAGGAATGCTGTAATGATGGAATGTGCACTGTTGTTAAGGAGCGGGCGGCCGTCCACTTCTTATTAACCAGTATGGTTGAGCGGACACCTGGATGTTTGGGTTCGACTGGTTCGGCCGAACTTCGAAAAAAAGTTTGAGTTCGGGACCCGAACTTGACCCGAACTTGACCCCGAACCCGACCCCCATTGAAGTCAATGGGGACCTAACTTTTGAGGACTAAAATGGCACTAAAATAGAAATGGAAAGGGCTAGAGGGCTGCAAATGGCAGCAAAATGTTAAGAGCATGGCAAGTGCTCTGCAAACAAATGTGGATAGGGAAATAATAACATAAAATAACATAAAATACATAAAAATATAAAATAATAATCTTGACCAAGGAGGACGAGGTCCATATCGAGTAGGAGGTTGAGGTGGCGGTGGATGTGGCGGTGTAGGTGGAAGCGGCGGTGGAGGAGGACGATTATTATATTTTTTGAAGATCAGAATAGGAGAACAGTATCTAAAGTGTCTATCTCACACGTACAGATATGCAGAAAATGCACCAAAATACATTTTTATGGCAGAAAACGCACCAAAAAAATTTTTTTTGCCCTACATTATTATATTTTTTGAAGATCAGAATAGGAGAACTATCTAAAGGGTGTATCTCACAATAACATATGCAGTGCTGGTGCACTGAGCTTGCATAAAATGCCTGCCGAAGCCAACCTAACGGACGGATAAAAGTTAGCTTTTCTCTGGCACTGGGCTCAGGGCAGGGTAAAAAGATTGTGCACTGCACCCACACAACAAAAGCAAGGTAGATCGCTGAGTAATTAGATTTCTGAAATAGGACAGGACTCTTATCTAATTCTCTTCCTCTGGGTTCACACTTGTATGACACGACAGTCATAAAACTTTCATCCTACTTTGCTCTGCGACATCAGTCCTACATTGATCCTACATTGGTCCGACATCCATCCGACTTTCATGAACAGCATACTACTTTGATCCGACTTTGTGCTAGTCTGACTTGTCCTTTGACCAATCAAAACAATCCCAGAGTGAGATAAATTCCTTTTACTGCTGCTGTAATCACCATGTCGGATGTCAAATGCCGGATGGTTAGGACAAGGATCCTACTTTGATCCGACTTTAATGATATTCAGTGGACAGGGAGTACAGGGAGCATTTTAAAAGTCAGACCGACTTGTGTTGGACCAATTAAGACGGCTCTCATAGGGAAACATTGATTTTCAGTAGTACAGGGAGCATTTTAAAAGTCAGACCGACTTGTGTCGGACCAGTTAAGACGGCTCTCATAGGGAAACATTGATTTTCATACGTCATGCGACATGAGCTTCCAATGTCGGAGCGTTTGTCGGACCAGTGTGAACCCAGCCTCTAAGCAGCAGCAGCAGACTTTCCCTACACTAACTGAAGCAGAGTCTGGGTCACATGCTGCACTGGCCAATCACAGCCATGCCATTAGTAGGCATGGCTGTGATGGCTTCTAAGGGCACACAAGTTAAAAAAATGTTGATTGGCTGCCCTGCAGCTTTTTAACCACTTCAATACCAGGCACTTATACACCTTCCTGCCCAAGCTAATTTTGAGCTTTCAGCGCTGTCGCAATTTGAATGACAATTGCGCGGTCATGCTACCCTGTACCCAAACAAATTTTTTATCATTTTGTTCCCACAAATAGAGCTTTCTTTCGGTGGTATTTGATCGCCTCTGCGATTTTTATTTTTTGCACAACAAATAAAAAAAAGCGAAAATTTTGAAAAAAACGATGTTTTTCTTTGTTTCTGTTAATTTTTTTTGTAAATAAGTACCTTTTCTACTTCAATGACGGGCACTGATAAGGCGGCACTGACGGGCACTGATAAGGCGACACTGATGGGCACCGATGAGGTGGCACTGATGAGGTGGCACTGAAGGGCACTGATGATGGGCACTGATAGGCGGCACTGATAGGCGGCACTGATGGGCACTGATATGTGGCACTGGTATGCGGCACTGATGGGCACTCATAGGCGGCACTGATGGGCACTCATAGGCGGCACTGATGGGCACTTATAGGCGGCACTGATGGATACTTGTGGGTGGCACTGATAGGTGTCACGGACGGGCAATGATAGGTGGGCACTTATGGGCACAGATGGGCACTGATAGGTGGCACTAATGGACACTGGTAGGTGGCACTGATGACACTGGTGGCTGGCATTGCTGGGCATCACACATTGTGGTCGTGCCATGATGGTGCCAGTCAGTGCCCATTTGTGGGCACTGATTGGCATATGTTGTTTATGTATTTTTACATGTGGATGGCCATGGGGGACTTACCTGGCCATCCACATGCTTGGGGCTTCCCTGGTGGTCCTGGGCGGCATCCTGGTGGTCTAGTGTGGTCTATTGTGGGTATCCGAGGGGGGGCTGCGCTGATAAACAATCAGCGCAAACCCCCCCGTCAGACGCGAGTGAGGAAGAGCCGATCAATGGCTCTTCCTGTTTACATCGTGATCGGCCGTGATTGGGCACGGCTGATCACGTGGTAAAAAGCCTCCGCCGGAGGCTCTTTACCAAGATCAGTGTAGCGGTGGGTCAGACTGACACACCGCTCCACCGATCGCCGCGATGCGCGCCCCCCCGGGCACACGGCGGCTGTTATCCTGCAGGACGTCAATAGACGTCCAGTGTGGATAACACAACCACTTCCCGGACGTCAATCTCCTATTGACTGGGCGGGAAGTGGTTAAAATGCGCCATTAAATTGCCATTACATTGCCGAACACCGAACCCGAACCCGAACATACAGTAAATTGTTTGGGTTCGGGTCCGGGTACCAAAAACCCAAAAGTCCGGTACGAACCCGAACTTTACAGTTCGGGTTCGCTCAACCCTATTAACCAGTAAACAACATGGTTCTTAAGGAGAGGGTGGCCAATGTATCCTTGACCACTACCTTCCCTGCCTAGTCATATGACGTCCGCAGATGCGATCTCCCACCCTGGGCGAGCGTCATATGACAGCCTCGGCTTGCTGGCGCTATAGGTGCGCGAGCACGTCCACCGCGTCACAAAGGAGCCGATGCGCGTGCCCGGCGGCCGCAATGTCCGCCGGGCGGCCGCGATGTCCGCTGGGCACCCGCGATCGCTCGTGACAGAGCAGGAACTGTCAGGGGAGAGGAGACAGATCGTGTGTTCCTAGTATATAGGAACACCGATCGGTCTCCTCCCCTAGTGGGTCCCATCCCCCACAGTTCGAATCACTCCCTAGGTAACACATTTAACCCATTGATCACCCCTAGTGTTAACTCCTTCCCTGCCAGTGACATTTATACAGTAATCTGTGCATATTTATAACACTAATCGCTGTTTAAATGTCAATGGTCCCAAAATAGTGTCAAAAGTGTCCGATCTGTCCGCCGCAATGTCACAGTCATGATAAAAATCACAGATCACCGCCATTACTAGTAAAATATTAATAATAATAAAAATGCCATAAAATAACCCATTTTTTAGGCGCTATAACCTTTGCACAAACCAATCAATATATGCTTATTGCGATTTTTTTTTTTTTTTTACCAAAAATATGTAGAAGAATACATATCAGCCTAAACTGAGGAAAAATTCATTTTTTTCAAAATCGTCGCTCTTTTTTTTTTATAGCACAAAAAATTAAAAACGCAGAGGTGATCAAATACCACCAAAAGAAAGCAAAAAATTATACATTTAATTTGGGTACAGCGTTGCATGACCGCGCAATTGTCATTCAAAATGTTAGTGCTGAAAGCTGAAAATTGGCCTGGGCAGTAAGGGGGGGAAAAGGGGATGAAAAAAGGGGGTGAAGGGGTGAAAATGCCCGGTATTGAGGTGGTGGAAAACCGATCATCAGCAGGATTTCCTGCTGACAGCTGAATGTAAATTTTTTTTTACTGGCAATGAAAAAATTAGAATAAAAACAGCGGGAAGTCCCCCCCCCCCGATCCATACCAGGGCCTTAGGGTCTGATATGAATTTTGAGGGGAACCCCCATGCCAAATGTTTTTTTTAAAATGGCGTGGGGTCCCCTCCAAAATCCATAGCAGACCCTTATCCGAGCATGCAACACCGTAGGTCGGAAAAACTCCTGAACCATACCAGGCCACATGCCCTTACAACGCCAGACTTTACATTACTGCATGTTTTCACTACTAAAATACCACATGACTTCATAAAATAACTCATGAGGTATGTTGGTAGCGTTTTTTAGTGAATGCCCAAAAACTTTTTGAAAAATTCTGAGCGGTATCTTACCACGTACTCGGATGCAGTAAGATACAACTTAGTTAATGGAGCCCAGTATCATCCCATTTGGGACACCCAGAGATTTGTTTGAAGATTACTTCCCTTTCCACTGGAATTACAAAAACTGTTTAAGAGCGCTTCCACGTAATTACGGACCCCAACAGGTATACCGTGGGCCAGTGGGAGGGAATAAGGAGGGACTGTGACTTTTAGCCCCTGAATGTGTATATATATATCTATAAAAAAAGTGCAGTATTTAACACCACCCTTTTGGTGGTGGTAACCAGCGTGGTATTTCCTGTTGGGGTGATTGGGAGTTGAGAGGGAGAGAGTGCTTAGCAGCATAACAGCTATGGAGTTTTTTGAATGCAATATATTGCAATTTAACTTGCTCAAAAGGCGTCGGAGGAGGGATATGATGATGGCTCTGCGATATTTTAAGTCGACCCTGCTGGATGACTTCACAGAGGGTGAGGCTCTACGGAAGTTCCGGCTGACCAAGGAGCTGATCCTGTTGCTGTACATTAGGCTGCGGTTTAACAACAATTAGTAAACACAGCTAGTGTTGAGCGAACCCGAACTGTAAAGTTCGGGTCCGTACCGAACTTTAGCTTTTTCCCGAACCCGAACCCGGACTTTGCCCAAAAGTCCGGGTTCGGGTTCGGCAATCTAATTACGCATTTAGAAATGCTTCAGGGGCCAGCCAATCACCTTTTGATTAGCTGGTGTGCCCTTAGAGGCCATCATAGCCATGCCTACTAATGGCATGGCTGTGATTGGTCAGTGCAACATGTGACCCAGCTTCTATATAAGCTAGAGGCACACAGCACACATGTCACTCTGCTTCAGAATAGATAGGGAGAGGATCTAGTCTGCTGCTGCTGCTTTTATGGAGAGATAGAAAAATAGATGAGGTAGTCCTGATTCTACAATCTGAGGGAAAAGATAGAGAGATAGTGTAGTGTAGGGCCAGGTTCCTGTTGGTGCTTTCAGGGAGAGAGAATATTATATAGGAGTCCATATTCAGAGATTAAAATCAGCGATCTGCATAGGTTTACCTGTTCGTGTTGCAGTGCAGTCTTTTTACACTGCCATGAGCCCAGTGTCAGAGAAAATCTAACTTTTAGGGGGAAAAAAAAGGCACTTTATTGTGCTCTTTTCCAAAAGACCCATAGGGCAAAAAAAAAAAAAAAAAGCATTTTAATTTGCTCGTGCAAAAAAAGACCCGTTTAGGGCAAAAAAATAAAAAATAAAAATTGCACTTTAATGTACGCTTGCAAAAAGAGCCATTCAGGGGCACAAAAAATTGTTTGCAGTGTGTTATACATATTTGGAGGTGTGTCAGGCTACGTACTTACCGAGGCCGAGATGCCGAGAGTGGTTCACCCTTGCACCCAAGCGCACTCCGCCCCCTGGAGGTGAGACAGGGAGAGGACAGCACGAGGGAGCACTGGCCACCAGCAGGTAGAGGTGTCTTGCTGAAGAATCTAGCAGGGATGAGTCTGAAGAACAGGCCAGGAGTCAAACACCAAGGGTAGACAGGGTCAAACAGCAACCAGTAGCAAGGCACAAGTCCGTTTAGGAGTTTAGCAGGAAGCACCAGAATAGTCAGGTTAGGCAAGAAGTCCAGGGTACAGGCAGAAGGTAGAGGGCTGGAGACAGGCAGCAGATCCGGGTCACAGGCCGAGGGTCAAGCACAAGGAGAGAGGTAGAAGTCCGTTTAGCAAGCCAAGGGGTCAGGTTCAGGAGAAGCAGAAGCGTAGTCAAATCCGGTCCGGGTCACAGCAGGAGAACTTAAACTTCTTTCAGGCACAAGGAAACACAGTAAAGCTGACAAACCAGCAACCAGATAGTGTTACTGCGTCTGTTTAAATAGGCCCGCCTGTAGTCCCATTGGCGAGCTATTGCGCACGCGCATTCGTCGTTGCGCCGGTGCGCGCACCCGAGCACGCCGAAGCACCGCCCCGCCACGCACGCGCATGCGCCGATGCGCCGTTTTGCCGCGCATGCGCACTGAGCGCAGATTGGTGACAACAGACGGGGAATTTCCCTGACAGTGCCCCCCCTCGAGGGGCGGACTCCGGACGCCCAGACTGGCCATTAATTCCGGATGTTCTTGGTGAAAGGCTCGTATTAGGCGAGGAGCATGCAAGTTCCTGGATGGTTCCCAGGAGTTGTCTTCCGGGGGGTACCCCTTCCATTTAACCAAGTATTGTAACTGTCTGCCTTTTTTCCTACAGCCCAGGATGGATTCCATCTCAAATTCCTTTTCCCCATCTACTTCAACTGGTGGTGGAGGAGGTTCATCTCTTCCAGGAAAGGCGTTGGGAATGACGGGTTTTAATAAAGATGAGTGGAACACTGGGTGAATCCTATAGGAATCAGGTAATGCTAGTTCAAAAGCCACAGGATTAATAGCTCGTTTGATCTTGAAGGGCCCGATAAATCTAGGGCCGAGCTTTCGAGAGGGAATAGGCAATCTGAGGTTGGCGGCGGAAAGCCAAACTTTTTCCCCGACTCTGACCGCCGGGTTTTCCTTCCTTCCCCGGTCATAAAATTTCTTGTAGGATCCTTGGGCATTCCGCATCATCTCCTGGAGTCTTTGGAAATTCGCCTGGACAGAAGCCACTCGGTCCTGGACCGCGGGAACAGGGCTCTCGGGGATGTTTTCAGGGAGAAAGGAGGGATGAAAACCGTAATTGGCCCAAAAGGGGGTTTGATTGGTAGCAGAATGCATTGAATTGTTATAGGCAAACTCTGCGTAAGGAAGTAGAGATGCCCAGTCATCCTGGGAAGCAGAGCAGAAACAACGGAGGTATTGCTCCAGGGTCTGATTGGTTCTTTCTGTCTGGCCATTGCTTTGGGGGTGGTACGCTGACGAGAGGCAGGTTTTGACTTCTAGTGACTTGCAGAGTTCCTTCCAGAATTTTGAAGTGAACTGGACCCCTCTGTCGGAGGTGATACTCTTTGGTATTCCATGAAGCCTGGTTATCTCCTTAAAAAAGATTTGAGCAGTATCCATGGCTGAAGGTGTCCCAATCATCGGTAAAAAGTGAGCCATTTTTGAGAGGCGGTCCACAACGACCAGAATCGTGGTAAACCCTCCGGAGGAAGGCAAGTCCACGATAAAGTCCATGGACACGTCCGCCCAAGGGCGCTCAGGAATGGGTAAGGGCTTGAGCAGGCCCCAACTCTTGGTGTTTGGCCCCTTGTTACGTTGACACTGAGTGCAGGAAGCGACATAAGACTTACAATCTTGCCTCCAGCCTGGCCACCAGAAGGAGCGGGAGACAAGTTCCGACGATTTACGTGCTCCGAAGTGACCTGCCAGTTTGAGATCGTGGAAGGTCCTCAAGACCAGCGGTCTTGTTTCCAGAGGGACGAAAATCTTGTCCTGGGACCAGAATAGGCCGTCCCGCTTCTCCAGGGAGGTAGTGACCGGATCAGAGCAGAGCCCGGAAGCGATTTTAATAGAGGTGAGTAGATCGGCCCGGGGAATCAACAGAAAGTTCTGAGCTGACAGAATGGTGTCCGGTTGGGCCGACTGAGGGGTTTCCGGAAACATCCTGGATAGCGCATCCGCCTTCCCATTCTTGGAGCCGGGTCTATAGGAAATGTGAAAGTTGAACCGGGTGAAGAAAAGGGCCCAACGGGCCTGCCTGGGGCGTAGACGTTGAGCTGTTCTTAAGTACTCTAGATTTTTATGATCTGTGAAGATCATGATGGGGTGTACTGCCCCCTCCAGAAGGTATCGCCATTCCTCCAGTGCGAATTTTATGGCCAGTAATTCCCGGTCCCCTACATCATAGTTTCGCTCCGGGGGAGTCAACTTTTTAGAGGCAAAGGCTACTGGATACAGGAGAGCCTTGGGGCCTCGTCTTTGAGAGAGGATGGCTCCGATGGCTGTCTCAGAGGCGTCCACTTCCAGGGTGAACGGCAGTAGAGGATCCGGGTGCTGAAGTACTGGTGCTGAAGTGAAGACGTCCTTGAGGCGAGAGAAGGCCTCTTGAGCTTCTGGAGACCAGTGAAAACGGTTATTTTGCCGGGTAAGTTGGGTTATTGGGACCACAATGGAGGAAAAGCCCACGATGAATCTCCTATAGAAGTTGGCGAAGCCTATAAACCGCTGTACCCCCTTCTTGTCGGTTGGGGCTGGCCAGTCCTGAATGGCCTTCACCTTCTGCGGGTCCATCGCGACCCCATCGATGGAAATGATAAAGCCGAGGAACTGTACGGTGGTCTTTTCGAACTCGCATTTCTCAGCTTTGAGGTAGAGTTTGTGCTTCCGAAGGATGGTGAGGACCTTCAGGACATGAGCCCGGTGGAGTTCGATGTTGGTGGAAAAGATGAGGATATCGTCCAGGTACACTACCAAGAAGTCATCAAGGTGCTGTCTGAAAATGTCGTTGACTAGGTGTTGGAAGGTGGCTGGAGCATTACAAAGACCGAACGGCATGACCGAATACTCAAAGTGTCCGAAACGAGATCTGAAGGCGGTTTTCCACTCGTCTCCGGCCCTGATTCTGATAAGATTGTAGGCCCCCCGTAGATCCAGTTTGGAAAAGACCCGAGCAGATCGGAAGCGCTGAAATAGCTCCGGAATAAGGGGTAGTGGGTACCTGTTCTTAATGGTTATCTTGTTTAGGTCCCGGTAATCGATACAGGGTCTTAAGGACCCGTCTTTCTTTTCCACAAAGAAGATTCCTGCACCGGCTGGAGAGGAGGAAGGGCGGATAAATCTCTTCTGGAGGTTTTCATCAATATAAGCCTTGAGGGCTTTCAACTCGGTTTCGGACAACGGAAAGATACGTCCGAACGGAATTTTGGAGCCCGGCAAGAGATCGATAGGGCAATCATAGGGCCGATGAGGTGGTAGATGGTCGGCTTGCTGCTTATCGAACACGTCCCGGAATTCTAGATAGACTGAAGGAACATGCTGTAGGTTGTCCCGCTTGGCAATCATGGAAGCGCAGACCGTAGAGGCAGAGGCAAGACAGTTCTGGGAACAATAGGAGGAGGTGAAGCTAACCTCTTTCTTCACCCAATTTATGAGGGGCTCGTGTGCCTGTAGCCAGGGAAGACCCAGGATGATGGGGAACATCGGGGAAGGTATGAGGTCTAACCGGAGAAGTTCTTGATGACCCGAGTCAGAGATGGCAAGGATAGGTTTGGTTTCCTGCGTGATCAGCCCTGAACGGGGCAAGGACCCATCCGCCAGGTGGATCTGAAGGCAGTGGTCCTTAGGTTGAGTGGGGACATGGAATCTTGAGGCTAAGGCAGAGTCCAGGAAGCAGCTGCAGGCTCCAGAATCAATAATTGCCGGGAGGCAGATTGCCCCTTCCGGCAGCTGTAGAGACACAAAGAGAATGACATAAGACTGAGGGTTGTCAAAGAGTTGATAGTTTAAAGTGTCTTTAGGGATAGACTTACTAGGTCTTACGGGGCAGTTGAGGAGGAAGTGGCCGGCACCCCCGCAATATAGGCACAGATTGGCCTGGCGCCTTCGCTGTTTTTCCTCAGGAGTCAGGGGAGCCCGAACCAACCCGAGCTGCATGGGTTCTGGCTCAGGAAGAGGTGTGACTGCAGACGCAGAGGTTGGTGGGTAGTGAGGCACAGTCCTGGATGGAGGCCAGTTGGGACGAGGAGATTGAAATCGCTCCGCCCGTCGTTCACGCAGACGCCTATCGAGTTGTATGGCAGATTGGATCAGGTTCTCCAAGGTAGTGGGGGTTTCGATCCTGGCCAGCTCGTCCTTGAGAGTCTCAGATAGTCCCTGGCGGTATTGGTATCTGAGGGCCGCCTCATTCCATTTGGTGTCGGCGGACCATTTCCTAAATTCCGACGTATAGTCTTCCCAGGTCTTCTCCCCTGAGTTAGGTTATGGAGGACGGACTCGGCCGTGGCTGATCGCTGGGGATCATCGTATAATTGAGCCATATGTTCAAAAAATGTCTCTACTGAGTCCAATATGGGGCTCTGTTGCTCCATCAGGCCATGGGCCCAGGCTTGAGGGTCATCCGTTAAGAGAGAGATGATAAACCCCACCTTTACTGCTTCCGAAGAGAAGGTCCTTGGTTGGAGGGCAAGGTAGAGGGAGCAGGCGTTTTTAAAGGCCCGGTATTTTTTGCGGACACCCGAAAAACGTTCCGGAATAGGGACCCTGGGTTCAGGGGTGGCCATCACTACTGTAGAACTCGTAGGTACTTGGGAGTTGGTGGCGGTGTTGGCAGAGGTGGCAGCTGTGGGGCCAGGCCCTAGGAGACCGGTGAGCTGTTGAAGACGGCCATCAATCTGGGTATATCCCTCTTGGAGTCTTTGGACAGTGTCCGTTAGGGTGGAGACCTGCTGGCAGAGGGTGTCAAATGGGGAACGCACTCTGTCGGCCTCAGACATCTGGCTGGTTTGTACTGTCAGGCTACGTACTTACCGAGGCCGAGATGCCGAGAGTGGTTCACCCTTGCACCCAAGCGCACTCCGCCCCCTGGAGGTGAGACAGGGAGAGGACAGCACGAGGGAGCACTGGCCACCAGCAGGTAGAGGTGTCTTGCTGAAGAATCTAGCAGGGATGAGTCTGAAGAACAGGCCAGGAGTCAAACACCAAGGGTAGACAGGGTCAAACAGCAACCAGTAGCAAGGCACAAGTCCGTTTAGGAGTTTAGCAGGAAGCACCAGAATAGTCAGGTTAGGCAAGAAGTCCAGGGTACAGGCAGAAGGTAGAGGGCTGGAGACAGGCAGCAGATCCGGGTCACAGGCCGAGGGTCAAGCACAAGGAGAGAGGTAGAAGTCCGTTTAGCAAGCCAAGGGGTCAGGTTCAGGAGAAGCAGAAGCGTAGTCAAATCCGGTCCGGGTCGCAGCAGGAGAACTTAAACTTCTTTCAGGCACAAGGAAACACAGTAAAGCTGACAAACCAGCAACCAGATAGTGTTACTGCGTCTGTTTAAATAGGCCTGCCTGTAGTCCGATTGGCGAGCTATTGCGCACGCGCATTCGTCGTTGCGCCGGTGCGCGCACCCGAGCACGCCGAAGCGCCGTCCCGCCACGCACGCGCATGCGCCGATGCGCCGTTTTGCCGCGCATGCGCACTGAGCGCAGATTGGTGACAACAGACGGGGAATTTCCCTGACAAGGTGTGTGAAATAAACAATTTCTATATAGTTTTCTCCTACTGTGCTATACTAAAAAAACAACATTTTTTTTGAATAGCATTTTCTGCAGTTCTGTAGCTGTGCGATTCAGCGGTTACGTACTGTGGGTGTGTTCTGCTCTTCCAAAAAACGCAGTTTAGGGGCACAAAAAATAGTTTGCAGTGTGTTATACATATTTGGAGGTGTGTGAAATAAACAATTTCTATATAGTTTTCTCCTACTGTGCTATACTAAAAAAAAAACATTTTTTTTGAATAGCATTTTCTGCAGTTCTGTAGCTGTGCGATTCAGCGGTTACGTACTGTGGGTGTGTTCTGCTCTTCCAAAAAACGCCGTTTAGGGGCACAAAAAATAGTTTGCAGTGTGTTATACATATTTGGAGGTGTGTGAAATAAACAATTTCTATATAGTTTTCTCCTACTGTGCTATACTAAAAAAACAACATTTTTTTTGAATAGCATTTTCTGCAGTTCTGTAGCTGTGCGATTCAGCGGTTACGTACGGTGGGTGTGTTCTGCTCTTCCAAAAAACGCCGTTTAGGGGCACAAAAAATAGTTTGCAGTGTGTTATACATATTTGGAGGTGTGTGAAATAAACAATTTCTATATAGTTTTCTCCTACTGTGCTATACTAAAAAAACAACATTTTTTTTGAATAGCATTTTCTGCAGTTCTGTAGCTGTGCGATTCAGCGGTTACGTACTGTGGGTGTGTTCTGCTCTTCCAAAAACACCCATTTAGGGCAACATCCTAAATTTGGAAAATATGAGGAGAAGGTCAAAGGGACGTGGTGGCCCCGATCGTGGTGCTGCTGGTGGAGCTCCTGTTGCAGGGAGAGGACGTGGTGGATCTGTGCCAGATACACGCACAAGTGAAACACCTTCCTCAGGTGCGAGTAGGCGACCGAGCCTGCGGCGGTATTTTGTCGCGCCTAATGAGGCTGTACGAATGTTTAGGCCAGGACAAGTACAGGCGATAGTAGATTGGGTTGCTGACAGTGCCTCGGGTTCCTTCACATTGTCTCCCACCCACTCTTCTGATGAAAGAACAGAGTTGGCACCTGAAACCCATGTCCATCAGTCTTTCACCTCACCCCCTTGCAAATCAGCCAAGCAGTCTGAGCCCCAAATCATGCAGCAGTCTCTTCTGCTTTTCGATGACTCTGTTAGCAGGGTTTCCCAGGGCCATCCACCTAGCCCTGCCCCAGAAGTGGAAGAGATTGAGTGCACCGATGCCCAACCACTTATGTTTCATGATGAGTACATGAGAGGACCATCACAGTACGTCTCGGATGATGACGAAACACAGGTGCCAACTGCTGCTGCTTTCGCAATTGTGCAGACAGACAAGGAGGGCAGGGGTGAAGACTGGGTGGAAGATGATGTGGAGGACGATGAGGTCCTCGACCCCACATGGAATGAACATTATGCAGGTGACCAGTGTAGTTTGGAGGAAGAGGCGGTGGTCGCACAGAGCCACCAGCACAGCAGAAGAGGGAGCAGGGTGCAAAAGCGGAGCGTCCGTCCGCTAGACAGTATGTCTGCTACTGCCCAACGCAGCAAGGGACCGAGCACACCAAAGCCAGGTCCAAGGAGTTCCCTAGCGTGGCAGTTCTTCACACAATGTGCTGATGACAAGACACGAGTGGTTTGCAGGCTGTGCAATCAGAGGCTGAAGTGAGGCATAAACGTTCTCAACCTGAGCACAACCTGCATGACCAGGCATCTAAGTGCAAAGCACGAGCTGCAGTGGAGTAGACACCTCAAAAACCAAGAAAGGTCTCTGGCTCCTCCTGCTTCCTCTTCTGCTGCAGTCTCGGCCTCTTCATCCACCTCTGTAGTGACAGTGGCACCTGCCACCCCGCAAACAGAGGATCTGCCAGCAACACTACCACCTGGGTCACCAACCATCTCCACAATGTCCCATGGAAGCGTTCAGCTCTCTATCTCCCAAACATTGGAGCGGAAGAGGAAGTACCCCCCTAGCCACCCGCGATCCCTGGCCCTGAATGCCAGCATTTCAAAACTCCTGGCCTTTGAAATGCTTTCATTCCGTCTGGTGGAGACGCAGAGTTTTAAAAGCCTGATGGCATTGGCTGTCCCACAGTACGTCGTGCCCAGCCGCCACTATTTTTCCAGGCGAGCCATCCCTTCCCTGCACAACCAAGTGGGGGACAAAATCAGGTGTGCACTGCGCAACGCCATCTGTGGCAAGGTCCACCTAACTAAGGATGCGTGGACCAGTAAGCACGGTCAGGGACGTTATATCTCCCTAACAGCACACTGGGTAAATGCAGTGGCGGCTGGGTCTGAGGCAGATAGCAGTTTGGCGCATGTCCTTCCACCACCGAGGATTGCAGGGCGCTTCAGTTTGCCTCCTGTTGCTAACTCCTCCTACTCCGCTTCCTCATCCTCTACCGCCTCCTCATCCGGTCAGCGTAACACCTTCACCACCAACTTCAGCACAGCCAGGGGTAAACGACAGCAGGCAGTTTTAAAACTTTCCTGTTTGGGGGAAAAACCCCACACCGCGCAGGAGTTGTGGAGGGACATGGAACAACAGACCAATGAGTGGTTGCTGTCAGTGAGCCTCAAGCCCGGCCTGGTGGTGTGCGATAATGGGCGAAATCTCGTAGCAGCTCTGGGCCTAGCCGGTTTGACGCACATCCCTTGCCTGGCGCATGTGCTGAACTTGGTGGTCCAGAGGTTCCTTAAAAATTACCCCAATATGCCAGAGCTGCTGCAGAAAGTGCGGGCTGTGTGTGCGCACTTTCGGCGTTCTCACCCTGCTGCTGCTCGCCTGTCAGCGCTGCAGCGTAACTTCGGCCTTCCCGCTCACCGCCTCATGTGTGACGTGCCCACAAGGTGGAACTCCACCTTGCACATGCTGGCCAGACTGTGCGAGCAGCAGCAGGCGATAGTGGAGTTTCAGCTGCAGCAATCACGCGTGAGTCGCTCTGCGGAACAGCACCACTTCACCACCAATAACTGGGCCTCCATGCGAGACCTGTGTGCCTTGTTGCGCTGTTTCGAGTACTCCACCAACATGTCCAGTGCCAATGACACCGTTCTTAGCGTTACTATCCCAGTTCTATGCCTCCTTGAAAAAACGCTTCGGGCGATGATGGAAGAGGATGTGGCACAGGAGGATGAGGAGGAGGAGGAGGAAGCGGGATCATTTCAAAGGCTTTCAGGGCAGTCTTTCACAAGTGGCTACGAGGGTGGGTTCCTGCACCAACAAACTCCAGGTACACAATTGTCCGGCAGAAAGGGCACAGTTCTGGAGGATGACGAGGTGGAGGAGGAGATGGAGGAGGAGGAGGAGGAGGAGGAGGAGGAGCCATTTTCACAACAGGGTGGCACCCAGACCAGCTCGTGGCCATCACTGGTGCGTGGCTGGGGGGATACAGAGGACATAGACGATACACCTCCCACAGAGGACAGCTTTTCTTTGCCTCTGGGCAGCCTGGCACACATGAGCGATTACATGCTGCAGTGTTTTCGCAATGACCGCCGAGTTGCCCACATTTTAACTGGTGCTGATTACTGGGTGGCCACCCTGCTGGATCCCCCTTACAAGGACATTGTACCATCCTTAATTCCCTCACTGGAGCGGGATCGTAAGATGCGCGAGTACAAGCGCACGCTGGTAGATGCGCTGCTGGTGGCATTCCCACCTGACAGCGGGCGTACGGTGGAAGCACAAGGCGAAGGCAGAGGAGGAGGAAGAGGTCGCCAACGCAGCCGGGGCACCGGCAGCACCTCAGAAGGCAGGGTTAGCATGGCTGAAATGTGGAAAAGCTTTGTCAGCACGCCACAACAACCAGCACCACCAGCTGAGATGGAACGTCTTAGCAGGAGGCAGCATTTCACCAACATGGTTGAGCAGTATGTGTCCACAGGCCTACACGTACTGGATGACGGGTCTGCCCCCTTTAACTTCTGGGTCTCCAAATTGGGCACATGGCCTGAGCTTGCCCTTTATGCCTTGGAGGTGCTGGCCTGCCCTGCAGCCAGTGTATTATCTGAACGTGTATTTAGTACGGCAGGGGGCGTTATCACAGACAAGTGCAGCCGCCTGTCCAGAGCCAATGTGGACAAGCTCACGTTCATTAAAATGAACCAGGCATGGATCCCACAGGACTTGTCCGTACCTTGTGCAGAATAGACATGTATACCGGTGTTGTGACAAAAACTGTCCGGCCATCGGATTGTGTCCGGCCCGTACTGCGAAGGCGCAGCGCTTGCGCAGTACAGAGGACAAGGAGATTCACAAAATCTCCGAAGATGAACGGCTCCTGCGCTGTGAGTGCAGGTTCAAGCCCCACCATCCAAGTGGACATATGGTAGCACATAGTAACAGGGCTTCTCACTTGCTCGGTTCGATCGCCACGCTTCGGGCACGGCCTCACTTGGCTCGGCTTGAACCACGGATGGTGTGGCCTTCACCTGAACTCACCACGCAGGCGCCGTTCGTCTTGGGAGATTTTCGAAATCCCCTTGTCCTACATACTGAGCAAGCGCAGTACATGGTGGACACTATTTGACGGGGGACAGAATTCGACACATCACCGGCCTTACCCAGCCATTGTTGTATTTTTGAACCAGTGTTGGCTACCTCGTCCTCCTCCACCGCCGCTTCCACCTACACAGCCACATCCACCGCCACCTCAACCTCCTACTCCATATGGACCTCGTCCTCCTAGGTCAAGATTATTATTTTTTATTTTTATTTTTTTTATGTTATTTTAAGTTATTTCCCTATCCACATTTGTTTGCAGAGCACTTGCCATGCTCTTAACAACATTTTGCAGCCCTCTAGCCCTTTCCATTACTTTTTTAGAGCCTTTTTAGTCCTTAGAAGTCCGGGTCCCCATTGACTTCAATGGGGTTCGGGTTCGGGTCCGGGTTCGGGTTAAAGTCCGGTCCCGAACCCGAACTTTTTTCCGAAGTTCGGCCGAACCCGTCGAACCCGAACATCCAGGTGTCCGCTCAACTCTAAACACAGCACATTTAAACAAATAACAAAGTACACTTCATTAAAAACTAGACAATAAAAAGGTCAAATTATTATTTATTTTTTTATTCGTTTTTGGCCATTTTAACAATTGCAGCAGCATGACATGTAAGAAATATACAACCAAAACAAAAATGGACACAGTGGTCTTTACATAGCAGGTATGTGTATGATCTTTGAAATGAACAATTTACATATAACACACTCAAAAATGTACACTCTGTTACCCCTCAAAACCCACAAAAATGGGCAATATTCTTCCCCAGGAAACCCACACAATTGGGCATTATAACACCCACCCTCCACACACCCACACAAATGGGCACATCTTCCTACTAAGAACATCCACACAAATGGGCACTTAAGAAACACCAACAGGGGCAGCACAGTGGTTTCACCTTTTCACCTAGCAGCAAAAGGGTCGCTGGTTCGAATCCCGACCACGACACCATCTGCCTGGAGTTTGCATGTTCTCCCTGTGTCTGCGTGGGTTTCCTCCGGGTACTCCGGTTTCCTCCCACACTCCAAAGACATGCTTTTAGGTTAATTGGATCTTGTCCAAATTTGCCCAGTATAAATGACCGCACCAGCCAAGCAGACACTGGCTGCAAAAAGCGCCTCGAGGCGATTCAGTTCACATGTGAGCGCTATACAAGTCACTCATTCATTCACCAACAGAAATGTGGGACTATACCAAGCAAGGAGATCTGCATACATGTTCTTCACAAATAGAACCACTAAAATGGGACACAAATCTACCCGAAGAAAAGGGCACAATACTACCCACAGATTCCTCCCACAGCAAGGGGCCTAATTCCAACCACAGGAGGGGGTACTATTCCACCCAAAAAAAGTGGTGCAATATTACTCTCAGAGAGGGGCCTAATTACAGCCACAGAGAGCCTAATTCAACCCACAGAAGACCCAGAAAGAGTGGCCAATTTCAACCCACAGAACACCCACAAAGAGCCTAATTCAACCCTTTAAAAACCAACACGACCTCATGGAAATGGCCTTAAACAACCCTTAACCACTGACACGTGCGATAAATTATCGCCTGAGAAAATGTGGTAATTACAGAATAATTTAACGCTAAATTCTTAGTAAGTTGAACTTTCACAACTCATTTACTGCATGCAGTATTTTACCACATTTTATTTACCGTTATTTAACTCTTAGTGAATCAACCCTAAGTGTAATTTCTGTCTGCTGCTTCATTCCTTTGCTAATTGCTTTAATCACTTCTGACAAGTTTTCCTGACACCAAGAGAAAAAAGGTGTCAGGAAAGGGACTAGGGATGAGCCGAACACCCCCCCGGTTCGGTTCGCACCAGAACATGCGAACAGGCAAAAAATTAGTTCGAACACGCAAACACCTTTAAAGTCTATGGGACACGAACATGAAAAATCAAAAGTGCTAATTTTAAAGGCTAATATGCAAGTTATTGTCATAAAAAAGTGTTTGGGGACCCGGGTCCTGCCCCAGGGGATATGTATCAATGCAAAAAAAAGTTTTAAAAACAGCAGTTTTTTCTGGAGCAGTGATTTTAATAATGCTTAAAGTGAAACAATAGAAGTGAAATATTCCTTTACATTTCGTACCTGGGGGGTCTGTAAAGCAGCACGTGTTTCCCGTGTTTAGAATTGTCCCTGCACAAAATTTAATTTCTGAGGGAAAAAAAGTAATTTAAAACCACTTGCGGCTATAATGAATCCCCGGGTCCCCGTCAATACAGAGAAAAGTCATTGGAAAAAAACGGAACCCCTGCCGTTTTTTTTAATGATTTTTATCTGTATTGCCGACCCGACAATTCATTAATAGATGCAGTAGTTTTAAATTACTTTTTTTTCCTTCAAAAAATGACATTTTGCGCAGGGAACCAATATTTAAAAAAAATATGCGTGGGGGTCCCCCCCAAATTCCATATCAGGCTCTTCAGGTCTGGTATGGATATTAAGGGGAACCCCACACCAATTTTTTTTTTTAAATGTTGTGGGGTCTCCTCAAAAATCCATACCAGAACCTTCAGGTCTGGTATGGATTTTAAGGGAAACCCTGCCAAAAATGAAAGAAAAAATGGCGTGAGGTACCCCAAAAAATCCATACCAGACCCTTATCCGAGCACGCAATCTGGCAGGCCGCAGGAAAAGAGGGGGGACAAGAGAGCGCCCTCCCTCCTGAACCGTACCAGGCCACATGCCCTCAACATGGGGAGGATGTCCCCATGTTGATGGGGACAAGGGCCTCATCCCCACAACTCTTGCCCGGTGGTTGTGGGGGTCTGCGGGCGGGGGGCTTATCGGATAATGGAAGCCCCCTTTAACAAAGGGGACCCCCAGATTCCGGCCCCTCCTATGTGAATTGGTAACGGGTACATTGTACCCCTACCATTTCACAAAGAAAGTGTAAAAAATTGTAAAAAAACATACAGACACAGTTGGGAAAGTCCTTTATTAAAAATAAAAAAATAAAAAACCCATTCCAGCGATGTAATCCAGTCTGTCCAGCGTTGTTCTCTATGTCCCGCAGTGATCCGATGTCCAGCGCTGCAGTCTCCTCCAGTCTCCACTCCACATGAAACCCCTATGACGTACGAGGGGGTGGGGTCTCCCGTTACACATAGGGTAAGCCCCAGCTTTCCCCGCTTGCCGGGGAATAGCCAATGACGTAGGCGGGAAAAGCCGGGGCTGAAGAGCCTGATATGGAATTTGGGGGGGGGACCCCCACGCTTTTGTTTTTTAAATTTTGGTTCCCTGCGCAAAATGTCATTTTTGAAGGAAAAAAAAGTCATTTAAAACGACTGCATCTATTAATGAATTGTCGGGTCAGCAATACAGATAAAACTCGTTAAAAAAATGGTAGGGGTTCCCCTTAATATGCATGACAGACCCAAAGGGCCTGGTAATGTACTGGGGGAGGGACCCCTGCCGTTTTTTTCAATGACTTTTCTCTGTGTTGACGGGGACCCGGGGATTTTAACCACTTCCCGCCCGGCATACGACATTATACGGCCACAATGTGGCCCTATAATGCCGGGAGGCCGTCAATATACGGCCTCCCCTTTCCTCATTCCCCGCGCGCGCTCCCGAGCGCGCATCGGGGAACTTCTGTGCTGGCCGTGTCCCTTGGACACAGCCAATCACAGATCGCTGTAAATAGCCAATCACAGCGGCTATTTACAGTGTGATCGCCGTGCCCAATGAGAGATGATCTCAAATGTAAACATATGAGATCATCTCTCATTGCCGGCTCTCCCTCCTCACACAGACACTGCGTGTGAGGAGGGAGAGCGATCTGTCAGTTCTGTCAGTGTGAGTTACAGTGCCATACAGTGCCCAATCAGTGCCCAATCAGTGCCACAGCGTCAGTCAGTGAAAACACATAGTGCCCACCTGTGCCACCTGTGACCACCTGTGACACTTGTGCCCACCTGTGCCACCTGTGCCCACCTGTGCCACCTGTGATCAGTGCCCATCTGTGCTGCCTCAGTGCACATCAGTGCAATAAGTGCTCAATAGTGCCCACCTGTGCCACCTCATCAGTGACCACCTGTGCCACCTCATCAGTGCACATCTGTGCAATCAGTGCACATCTGTGCCGCCTCATCAGTGCACATCTGTTCCACCTCATCAATACCCATCTGTGCCACCTCATCTGTGCCGCCTCATTAGTGCCATCTGTGCTGCCTCATTAGTGCCATCTGTGCCACCTCATTAGTGCCATCTGTGCCGCCTCATTAGTGCCATCTGTGCCGCCTCATTAGTGCCATCTGTGTCACCTCATCAGTGCACATCTGTGCTGCCTCATCAGTGTACATCTGTTCCACCACCTCAGTACCCATCTGTGCTATCACCTCAGTACCCATCTGTGCCACCTCAGTACCCATCTGTGCCATCTGTGCCACCTCATTAGTGCCAATCTGTGCCGCCTCAGTGCACATCTGTGCAATCAATCAGGGCCCATCTGTGCCACCTCAATGCACATCTGTGCAATCAATCAGTGCACATCTGTGCCACACACCTGTGAAGTCGCATCACCACCGCCAGCAACCAAAAGATTTAAAAAAATAATAATTCTGCCGAGGAGGCATACTAAATTCTCTCCACGCCTGACGAGAGCAACGGGGAGCTCTCTTTTTCGGATTCCGATTCGGATTATGAGTCGGACGTAAACTATGAGCCAGTCTTTAGTAGTGGAACAGTGACAGGCTCAGAGAAGGAAGATAGTCGGCCCGCCAAACGAAGGCGCTCTGGTGAGGCGGCAGTTTCATCCACCAGCACCGCAGTGCCATCCACCAGCACCGCAGTGCCACCCACCAGCACCGCAGTACCATCCACCAGCACCGCAGTACCTCGGCAAGAAAGGCCAAGGACCCATGCCGGCCTTCCCTATGCCCTCCAGAACCCCTTGTGGCTTCCTCCTAATTCAGGAGAAGCCAACATTCCCCCTTTCACTGCCCAACCAGGAGTCCAAGTGGACACGGACAATTTTTCCCCAATCGATTTTTTTGATCTAATTTTTACTGAGGACATGCTATCCAACATTGTGGAAGGTGATAGTACAGCGCTACATATAGACCAGTAAAAACTGGACTCTAACTCAAATGTGACCATAAAAAGAAACACAAACAAGAAGGGGCAGGCTGACCGCCCAACCCAATGTATAAAGTGTCCACAGCACTAAACAAAGTGATGAGTGTCCAAAAAGGTGAATAAATGACATGGAATGGATGGAGTGATTCTTGCACAATTCTTCACGTGAATGGTGACATACATGTGTGCTTACCAGAAACGTAGGACCCGAATGTCATACGACAGCGGATCAATCGAGCTTAAGAGTATCCCCAACGGCTGTCCACAGGAACGTCACCGGAACGCTGATGGATGATGAAGTATATCAGCTGGGCAATCAGATGACCTCAATCCGGAAGGTTGACTTTCTGTATCCTGGTACTCAACCGGACCGGGCATATGCCCTGTAGACGTCCTGTTAGGAACGAAACGCATCGGGCTATGCATTTTGCTTTCCATATTGCCTTTTATGTATGAACTGTGATCACTTTTTATTTTTGTATGGGTTTTTCTTGATTAAAAACCAATTTTTTGACCTACACCAGTGGAGCACTATATTTTTTTCTTCTCTTTGCATGAATTCGGCGAGGAAAAGTTTTTTCTGTTTTCTTCAGTTGGTCCTTTTGCAATACCCTTGTCGGGGTATTTTTCTATTAAAGCTTGATTGTATCCCATTGTCCGGTTGTGTACCAGGATCCAGAAAGTCAACCTTTTGGATTGAGGTCATCTGATTGCCGAGCTGATATACTTCATCATCCATCAGCGTTCCGGTGACGTTCCTGTGGACAGCCGTTGGAGATACTCTTAAGCTCGATTGATCCGCTGTCGTATGACATTCGGGTCCTACGTTTCTGGTAAGCACACATGTATGTCACCATTCACGTGAAGAATTGTGCAAAAATCACTCCATCCATTCCATGTAATTTATTCACCTTTTTGGACACTCATCACTTTGTTTAGTGCTGTGGACACTTTATATATTGGGTTGGGCGGTCAGCCTGCCCCTTCTTGTTTGTGTTTTTTTTATGGTCACATTTGAGTTAGAGTCCAGTTTTTACTGGTCTATATGTAGCGCTGCACTATCACCTTCCATTTTGTTTGAATTTGTCACATTCCAGTACAGCTGCTTCACCTCCCTCTCTAGTGTTGTTATTATTTATGTGTTTTTGGGTAGCACATTTATTTCTTTTTACTATCCAACATTGTGACCCAGTACAACCTATATGCACAGCAATTTATTGCAAATAATCCAACCTCATATTATACCCGTCCCTTCGAGTGGAGAGACCTAACAGTGGAGGAGTTGAAGGTTTTTTTAGGCCTCACATTTTGTATGGGACTCAATCCAAAACACGCTTTGCGTTCCTTTAGGTCCAAACGCCCCATCTACCACATACCAATCTTCTCCACGGCAATGCCCAGAACCAGACACCTCATGATCATGAGGTTTCTACATTTCAATGATAATACCCAGTGCCCTCCCCGAAATCACCCAAATTATGACAGGCTTTTCAAAATTCGGCCCTTACTAAATTATTTTTCAGAAGTATTCCCCCAGTTATATACCCCGGACCAACACATATGTGTGGATGAGTCCCTTGTTAAATTTAGCGGCAGGCTTAAAATTAAGCAGTTTATCCCCAGCAAAAGGGCCCGCTATGGGGTGAAGGTATACAAACTATGTGACCGGGTCACAGGGTACCTGTATGCCTTCTTAGTGTACGAAGGGAAGGACACCCAGCTGCATCCCCCAATTGCCCAGACTACTTGGGATCAAGCGGGAAAGTTGTTTGGCAACTCATCAACTCCCTACTGGACAAAGGCTACCATTTATACGTAGATAACTTATACACATCTCTTCCCCTGTTCCACAACCTTCACCTGAAGAAGACGCCAGCATGTTGCACCGTCAGAAAGAATCGGAAGGGCTTTCCTCAAAGTCTTGTCAATAAGAAATTGAGAAGAGGAGAGTCGGCAAGGAGGTTCTGGCAGTGAAGTGGAAGGACAGAAGGGACGTGTACATGTTATCTTACATCCACAACAATTCCATTGTGGAAATCCCCAGAAGGAATGGCACCACCATCCAAAAGCCCACATGCATCCAGGACTACAATTCGTTCATGGGGGGAGTCGACTTTAACAACCAAATGCTGGAATCCTACCTTGCCACAAGACGGACATACCATTGGTACAAAAAAGTAGCAATTTTTTTTTCATTTGGCCTTATACAACTCCTTTATTATTTACCGCAAGTCCACCCAAAACCCTCTACCCTTCCTTGGCTACCAGGAGGAAATCACCACTGCCCTGATATTCTAGAATGGCCCACCCCAAAACATTCGATCAGATGTTCTAAGTCGACTCTCCGAATGTCACTTTCCAGATAAAGTCCCTCCCACAGCAACAGGCCGACGAGGTAAAAAAAAATGTAAGGTGTGTGCCAGTGGAGGAGTCAGACGAGACACAGTTTCTTATTGTGCCGAGTGTCCTTCCCAACCAGGCCTCTGTGTAATTGACTGTTTTCGCCGTTACCATACTTCACTAAATTATTCGTGAAGTATGGTAAATGTAATCCTCAGTTCCTGCCTTCACACCCCTTATGCCACTGCCTGCTCTGTAACTGACCCTGGCTTGTTATTCGACCACGCTTCTGCCTACCGATTCTGTAATACCTCTGCCTGATGTGGAACTGACCCTGGACTGTTATACGACCACGCTTCTGTCTACCGATATCTTATAAATGGACAACTTTGTGTAAAAGAAAGGCGTTTTCATTTTTTTTCCACATTTTCCAAAAAGTTCTGGAAAAAAATAAACCGTTCAAAAGACTCATTATGTCTCATAGATTATACGTTGGGGTGTTAGCTTTCCAAAATGGGATAATTTTGTTGGTGTTTCAATTGTCCTGGTGCTCCAGGACCTTCAAAAGTGTAATAGGTGGTTGAGAAATGAGATGTGTAATTTATGCTCATAGAACGCCTAAAGGTGCTACTTCAATGTAGGTCCTCTATATGTGGCCAGGCTGTGTAAAAGTCTCACACATTTGGTATCGCCATACTCAGGAGGAGTAGCAGAATGTATTTTTGGGGTGTCATTTTTGCTATGTACATGCTATGTGTTGGAAATATCTATCAATGGACAACTTTGCGTAAAAAAAATGCGTTTTCATTTTTTTCCACATTTTCCAAATACTTCTGGAAAAAAAATGAACTGTTCAGAAGACTCATTATGCCTCATAGATTATACGTTGGGGTGTTAGCTTTCCAAAATGGGGTAATTTTGTGGATGTTTCAATTGTCCTGGTGCTCCAGGACCTTCAAAATTGTAATAGGTGGTTGAGAAATGAGATGTGTAATTTATGCTCATAGAACGCCTAAAGGTGCTACTTCAATGTAGGTCCTCTGTATGTGGCCAGGCTGTGTAAAAGTCTCACGCATTTGGTATCGCCATACTCAGGAGGAGTAGCAGAATGTATTTTGGGGTGTCATTTTTACTATGTACATGCTATGTGTTGGAAATATCTTATCAATGGACAACTTTGCATAAAAAAAATGCGTTTTCATTTTTTTTCCACATTTTCCAAAAAGTTCTGGAAAAAAATTAACGGTTCAAAAGACTCATTATGCCTCATAGATTATAAGTTGGGGTGTTAGCTTTCCAAAATGGGGTCATTTTGTGGGTGTTTCCATTGTCCTGGTGCTCCAGGGCCTTCAAAAGTGTAATAGGTAGTCAACTAGTTAGATGTGTAATTTATGCTCCTAGAACACCTGATGGTGCTCCCTGCATGTTGGGCCTCTGTATGTGGCCAGGCAGTGAAAAAGTCTCACAAATGGGGTATTGTTATACTCAGGAGGAGTAGCAGAATGTATTTTAGGGTGTCATTTGTGATATGCACATGCCATGTGAGAGAAATAAGCTATTACAATGACAATTTTGAGAAAAAATTTAAATAAAATATATAAATCTTAATTTTGCAAAGTATTGTAGGAAAAAATTACAACTTAAAATAACTCACCATACCTCTTACTAAATACCTTGGAATGTCTACTTTCCAAAAAGGGGTTATTTGGGGGGCATTTGTACTTTCCTGGCTTGTTGGGGTCTCAAGAAATGAGATAGGCCGCCAGTACATCAGATGTGATACATTGTTTATGATTTGCACTATAGTTTGTAGACTTTAAAACTTTTACACAGACCAAATAATTTCCACACATTTTGGCTTATATTTACCAAAGATATGTAGCAGTATAAATTGTGGCCAAAATTTATGAAAAAAAAGTACTAATTTGCAAAAGTTTTTCACAGAAATTAAGAAAAATTCGTTTTTTTTTCAACATTTTTGGTCTTTTTTCATTTGGAGCGCAAAAAATAAAAAATCCAGAGGTGATCAAATACCACCAAAAGAAAGCTCTATTTGTATTAAAAAAAGGACAAAAAAATCATTTGGGTACAGTGCTGCATGACTGAGTAATTGTCATTCAAAATGTGAGAGCGCTGAAAGCTGAAAATTGGTCTGGGCAGGAGGGGGGTTTAAGTGCCCAGTAAGCAAGTGGTTAAATTACTTTTTTTCCTTCAGAAATTACATTTTGTACAGGGACAATTCTAAACACGGGAAACACGCACTGCTTTACAGGCATACTATACACACCCCCAGGTACGA
Organism: Rana muscosa; assembly: GCA_029206835.1. Lineage (NCBI taxonomy): Eukaryota > Metazoa > Chordata > Amphibia > Anura > Ranidae > Rana > Rana muscosa. The sequence continues at coordinate 941,349,183 of CM055118.1, read as the reverse complement.
AATTTAAAAGAATATTTCACTTTTATTGTTTCACTTTAAGCATTATTAAAATCACTGCTCCTGAAAAAACGGCCGTATTTAAAACTTTTTTTTGCATTGATACATGTCCCCTGGGGCAGGACCCGGGTCCCCAAACACTTTTTATGACAATAACTTGCATATTAGCCTTTAAAATTAGCACTTTAGATTTCTCCCATAGACTTTTACAGGGTGTTCCGCGGCTTTTCGAATTTGCCGCAAACACCCCAAATTGTTCACTGTTTGGCGAACAGGCAATGTTCGAGTCGAACATGAGTTTGACTCGAACTCGAAGCTCATCCCTAAAAGGGACCTCCAGCAGATTGACATCTTCAACTCTGTTCCTGTGAGCTGTGTGAAGGGGGTGTGTATCCCTTTCCTCCAATCATCTCTCAGAGCTCACCTCACTGAGCTCTGCAAAGTGTAACTTCAAATCTTCCCCCCTTTTTTCTGAACTCAGACAAGCTTGTACATTTTCGAATGGATGTAGAGAAGATAAGACTGCAGATAGACAGATATAACTTATGTTGGAGGATTTGCTTAATTTTGGTGTATCACCTGAGGATAGTCGCTTCACTGCGTATATGTAAGGGTTTACAACCACTTTAAATATATATATACCGTATATACTCGAGTATAAGCCGACCCGAGTATAAGCCGAGGCACCTAATGTTACCACAAAAAATTGGGAAAACTTACTGACTCGAGTATAAGCCGAGGGTCAACAATGCCTCACTGTTCCCATCCTTACTGTGCCCATCCTCACTGTTCCTCACTGTTCCCATCCTCACTGTTCCTCACTTTTCCCATCCTCACTGTTCCTATCCTCACTGTTCCTATCCTCACTGTTCCTATCCTCACTGTTCCTATCCTCACTGTTCCCTAGCTCACTGTTTAAATTTAACATGGTAAATAGTACCTGAAAAAAAGTTGAGAGGCTGCGGCGTCCATCGTTTAAATCCCACGGTCTCTTCCTGGTCCCTTCCGTGATAGGCGATTCTCAGCAGACACTCTCCACCTATCACGAACGTTCTCTCATCCTCACTCATCCCAGCAGACACTGTGTTCGGTGTTCCGCCAATCACAGACGTCTGCTGGGAAACTGAGGATGAGAGAACGTTCGTGATAGGCGGAGAGTGTCTGCTGAGAATCGCCTATCACGGAAGGGACCAGGAAGAGACCGCGAGATTTAAATGATGGACGCCGCAGCCTCTCAACTTTTTTTCAGGTACTATTTACAATGTAAAATTTCGCTGACTCGAGTATAAGCCGAGGGGGGGGACTTTCAGCCCAAAAAAAAGGGCTGAAAATCTCGGCTTATACTCGAGTATATACGGTATATTGTAAATATACTGTAGTTAGGGCTTCCCCATAAGTCAGGGCCTTGGAGGTGTGGCAGATCTGCCCCTTCTAGCCAGGTTATCTCGTTTGAGTACTGTTATTATTGCAACTACTATTTACAAATTTTTGCCATTATTGCCAACCAACTACACATCTTTTTCCTCAGCTTTGATATGTCAGACAGTACAGTGATGCCTTAAGAATCATTATCACTTGGAACCAGAGAATCAGTCATCCAGTGGCCCGTTCCAGTGGCCCCTATATTACAAATATTTATGTTTTTTTATTTAGTTAATTTTAGTAAATTTCGAACATGTAAAAAAATAAATTAAAAAAACATACAAAAATAAAAGAAGTAATTATTCAGTAGTAGACAATCATAAAAAAAGTATGATTATAAAACGTTACACAATAATTAATAATGCATTGCATTTATTTAGTCACTTTATATTTTTTCATTTGAATATGGGCCAATTATTTTGCAGCATTTATCAGGTGGCATAGATACTTCACATTAGTTGCTGCCTTAGAGTGGTTTTAATATTCCTACCGTAACCATAAAACATATTTGGGCATAAGCCAAATTGATCTACTAGTATTTTTTAAATTGTGTGGGTAACCAAAATGAAGTAAGATGATACAAAATTCATACGTAGGTTCAGAGAGAGCCCAGGAAAAATTTAAGCCAAGTTTGTAACACAGGGGTGCGAAACAGCAGTACCATCTGTGGATGCTTTGTACTTATTGGATTGATCAGTCTTTTTAAACAACATTTGTACACTGTAAATGCAAAGATCAGTTTTTATGTCTATAAAACCTGCCCCATGATTATTAAATAGTACATCTATTTTTATTAAAATATTTCCACTGACAAACCATCATACCCAGGCCCGTCCTCTGAAGGAATGGAATGATATCCACACTGTTCCTCCTTTTATTGTGTGTGTGCTAAAGACCTCCAGGTCCATGATGCATTTAAATACAGTACCGGCAGATGTTTTTCCTATTGCTTTAGGCATTTACTGGAAGTGATCTCATCTGATGGTGAAGTGCTAAAGGTGGCCAACTGGGGATGCTATCTGAATGAACAATATGTGTTCTTAGTTTCAAATGAAAATAAAACAAAAAATGCATTGTACAATAAACATCTGCATTGCATATTACAGGATTACTGGATTTTTAAGGAATACAGTGTTTTGAGGTGGTCACCTTTTTTTTTTTATTATTATTATCAAGAGTAGGCTTGTTACAGTATGTGTTTCTATATTTTTTGGATTACTTAATATAGTCCAAAAAAGAAAGGAACAATGCACATTATTGTGTACTTTTTAGAGAGTGTTTGCAAAAGTATGTTTCTACATCACAATTTTGTTCACAACCAACTGACACCTTTTACACTAACGATAGTTGGCTTAAAGGGGGTGGTTTATTTGGAATGCCTTTTCAGGTGTACATGCTAAAAAGCCGATTGCAAATAATAAATTCCTAACAATCAGCTACTTTATGAACCTAACAAAGTGGTCTCTTTGTTAAAACAGGAGGGGTCTCACCTAAATAAAAATAAAATAAAACAATCTTAATAAAATACCAACTCCTCATCATAAATACAAAATATAATTTCCATATAGTTGAACTCCAGGTATATAAAAAAAATATACTCAAATAAATACAGCTCTGTGGGGAGAAGTCATGTTATGCCGCGTACACACGGTCGGAAAATCCATCAAGAAAAGTCCGATGTGAGCTTTTGGTTGGAAATTTCGACCGTGTAGGCTCCATCAGACTTTTCCTGTCGGAATTTCCGCCAACAAAAATTTGAGAGCTGGTTCTCAAATTTCCGACGGAAAAAATTCCTATCGGAAATTCCGATCGTCTGTAGCAATTCCGACGCGCAAAATTTCGACGCATGCTCGGAAGCATTGAACTTCATTTTCTCGGCTCGTCGTAGTGTTGTACATCACCGCGTTCTTGACGGTCGAAAGAGAACTTTTGTCTGACCGTGTGTATGCAAGCCAAGCTTGAGTGGAATTCCGTTGGAAAAACCATCCAAGGTTTTTCAGACGGAAAATCCGATCGTGTGTACGTGGCATTAGCGTTAGTAAACTGTATCAGAGAAAAATTAGGTGTCTCTGCTCTGCTAGACAGGGCTGTAATGTATGGCAAACCTGTATAAATCTCAAAACTGGATAGACAGAATGAAAAAAAAACTGTTAAAACTGCTCCTTTATGTGTATTACAGCTGTGTATTTAACTGTTTGCCTGGAGTTTAACATTAACGTATGAACATAATGTATCACTCAGTACAGTTAACTGTGCACTACAAAACTTAGAAGGGCCTAAGGAGAGCATTCCACTGAAATAGTAGTCTCTCTAGGGAACATTAATAGAGAACAGAGAGAAACTGGTAATCCAGGGTGTGTGGCTGTTTTTGTAGTAAAAACGAAGTGCAATTATTGCACTAACCAACAATTAAACAATTAACACAACAAAAAAGGAAATGCTTGTGTATCGGTACCCCCGTGGGCCGCTGAGTGTAGTAGTTTCACCTGTCACCCTGCCCAGCCTGGCATTCACTTCCAGTCACTTTCCAGACAATGAACAGTCCATCAGCTTTGTTTTTGTTATTTTATTGAGGGATTAAACTTGGATGGGGTAAAGGGATTATGGGATGCCCAGAATCAGTAGTATTAATCGATGAGATGATTGATTGCAACCTCTAATTACATTCTCTAAAGATCCAGCCTCCTCCAGGACAACACTTACTTCCTCTCCTGTGCAATACTTGGCTCCTCTTACAGCTAGCACATGGTTAGGCCTAACTCTAAATTAAGCCCAACTTTAAGGATTTGCCATTTGCTGGCAGGGACCGTGGGCCCGTTTGGTGTAGCAACCAATAGCAGTAGAAGAAAAAAAGTCTTTAGTGCTAGCTGTATCAAGGTGGACTACTGGTCTCAGTCAGTCCTGTGCAGACTCTGCTAGCCCTCCTGGCTGCAGCAGCCCAACTTCAATGCCAGTAACATCATAGTCTCCCCCGCTGGCTCTAGATCCACTCCTGGAATGCCTCTCCCAGCTCTCCCGACTGTGCCTGTCACTCACCGACACCTGATGGATCCCTCCTGAAGACTTGCCCAGCAGTGTTTCCCGCTGTCTTCTCCTGCTCCTGTTCAGGACACCCCTTGGGTTGTGTGGGGTTCCTTCACAGCACCGAGCCCCTGGTCCAAGGTCACCCCCCCAGACTGGGGGGCTCCATCCAAGGCTCCGACAGCCTAACACTCCATCTCTCAGTTCTTCCACCCGAACAACTCCCCCCTAGCTGGGCTGACTCAAGGTATTTAACCACTTCAGCCATGGAAGATTTTACCCCCTTTCTGACCAGAGCACTTTTTACAATTTGGCACTGCATCGCTTTAACTGACAATTGCACGGTCATGCAATGCTGTACCCAAACAAAATTTGCATCCTTTTTTTCCCCAAAATAGAACTTTCTTATGGTGGTATTTGATCACCTCTGCAGTTTTTATTTTTTGCGCTATTAACAAAAAAAGAGCGTCAATTTTGAAAAAATATATATATTTTTAACTTTTTTCTATAATAAATATCTAGGCTACACTCTGTGAAAGGAAGAGTCTTGTAATACGGCCAGCAGATAAGAGGGGGGGGGATTGTTCTGTTAAAGAAGGAAGACTATCTTTGTAAAATGGAAAGATTGTTATCTGACCGTAACACATATCAAGTTCTCAATAAGGACACCACTAGTTTGTATACCAAAGCCTTGAACATTATAATTCAGGAGGGTTTTAGAAAGAACGTTATTAATCAAAAAGAATTAGAATTCCTGATCCCCTTGACACCCAGAATACCCATCATATACAGTCAGGTCCATAAATATTGGGACATCGACACAATTCTAATCTTTTTGGCTCTATACACCACCACAATGGATTTGAAATGAAACAAACAAGATGTGCTTTAACTGCAGACTTTCAACTTTAATTTGAGGGTATTTACATCCAAATCAGGTGAACGGTGTAGGAATTACAGCAGTTTGTATATGTGCCTCCGACTTTTTAGGGACCAAAAGTAATGGGACAGATTAACAATCATAAATCAAACTTTCACTTTTTAATACTTGGTTGCAAATCCTTTGCAGTCAATTACAGCCTGAAGTCTGGAACGCATAGACATCACCAGACGCTGGGTTTCATCCCTGGTGATGTTCTGCCAGGCCTCTACTGCAACTGTCTTCAGTTCCTGCTTGTTCTTGGGCCATTTTCCCTTCAGTTTTGTCTTCAGCAAGTGAAATGCATGCTCAATCGGATTCAGGTCAGGTGATTGATTTGGCCATTGCATAACATTCCACTTCTTTCCCTTAAAAAACTCTTTGGTTGCTTTCGCAGTATGCTTCGGGTCATTGTCCATCTGCACTGTGAAGCGCCATCCAATGAGTTCTGAAGCATTTGGCTGAAAATGAGCAGATAATATTGCCCGAAACACTTCAGAATTCATCCTGCTGCTTTTGTCAGCAGTCACATCATCAATAAATACAAGAGAACCAGTTCCATTGGCAGCCATACATGCCCACGCCATGATACTACCACCACCATGCTTCACTGATGAGGTGGTATGCTTTGGATCATGAGCAATTCCTTTCCTTCTCCAAACTCTTCTCTTCCCATCACTCTGGTACAAGTTGATCTTGGTCTCATCTGTCCATAGGATGTTGTTCCAGAACTGTGAAGGCTTTTTTAGATGTTGTTTGGCAAATTCTAATCTGGCCTTCCTGTTTCTGAGATTAACCAATGGTTTACATCTTGTGGTGAACCCTCTGTATTCACTCTGGTGAAGTCTTCTCTTGATTGTTGACTTTGACACACATACACCTTCCTCCTGGAGAGTGTTCTTCTCCGGCCAACTGTTGTGAAGGGTGTTTTCTTCACCAGGGAAAGAATTCTTCGGTCATCCACCACAGTTGTTTTCCGTGGTCTTCCTGGTCTTTTTGTTGCTGCTGAGGTCACCGGTGCGTTCTTTCTTTTTAAGGATGTTCCAAACAGTTGATTTGGCCACACCTAATGTTTTTGCTATCTCTCTGATGGGTTTGTTTTGTTTTTTCAGCCTAATGATGGCTTGCTTCATTGATAGTGACAGCTCTTTGGATCTCATATTGAGAGTTGACAGCAACAGATTCCAAATGCAAATAGCACACTTGAAATGAACTCTGGACCTTTTATCTGCTCCTTGTAAATGGGATAATGAGGGAATAACACACACCTGGCCATGGAACAGCTGATCAGCCAATTGTCCCATTACTTTTGGTCCCTTAAAAAGTGGGAGGCACATATACAAACTGTTGTAATTCCTACACCGTTCACCTGATTTTGATGTAAATACCCTCAAATTAAAGCTGAAAGTCTGCAGTTAAAGCACATCTTGTTCGTTTCATTTCAAATCCATTGTGGTGGTGTATAGAGCCAAAAAGATTAGAATTGTGTCAATGTCCCAATATTTATGGACCTGACTGTATTATCTCCCCAAGGTGCACAAAAGTTTTTTTTTCCTTCAAAAATGACATTTTATGCAGGGACAGTTCTAAGCACGGGAAACATGCGCCACTTTACATGCATATCATACACACACCCTAGGTACGAAAAAACAAAACAAACCCATCAGAGAGATAGCAAAAACATTAGGTGTGGCCAAATCAACTGTTTGGAACATCCTTAAAAAGAAAGAACGCACCGGTGAGCTCAGCAGCAACAAAAGACCAAGAAGACCACGGAAAACAACTGTGGTGGATGACCGAAGAATTCTTTCCCTGGTGAAGAAAACACCCTTCACAAAAGTTGGCCGGATCAAGAACACTCTCCAGGAGGAAGGTGTATGTGTGTCAAAGTCAACAATCAAGAGAAGACTTCACCAGAGTGAATACAGAGGGTTCACCACAAGATGTAAACCATTGGTTAATCTCAGAAACAGGAAGGCCAGATTAGAATTTGCCAAACAACATCTAAAAAAGCCTTCACAGTTCTGGAACAACATCCTATGGACAGATGAGACCAAGATCAACTTGTACCAGAGTGATGGGAAGAGAAGAGTTTGGAGAAGGAAAGGAACTGCTCATGATCCAAAGCATACCACCTCATCAGTGAAGCATGGTGGTGAACTGCTCATGATCCAAAGCATACCACCTCATCAGTGAAGCATGGTGGTGGTAGTATCATGGCGTGGGCATGTATGGCTGCCAATGGAACTGGTTCTCTTGTATTTATTGATGATGTGACTGCTGACAAAAGCAGCAGGATGAATTCTGAAGTGTTTCGGGCAATATTATCTGCTCATTTTCAGCCAAATGCTTCAGAACTCATTGGATGGCGCTTCACAGTGCAGATGGACAATGACCCGAAGCATACTGCGAAAGCAACCAAAGAGTTTTTTAAGGGAAAGAAGTGGAATGTTATGCAATGGCCAAATCAACCACCTGACCTGAATCCGATTGAGCATGCATTTCACTTGCTGAAGACAAAACTGAAGGGAAAATGGCCCAAGAACAAGCAGGAACTGAAGACAGTTGCAGTAGAGGCCTGGCAGAGCATCACCAGGGATGAAACCCAGCGTCTGGTGATGTCTATGCGTTCCAGACTTCAGGCTGTAATTGACTGCAAAGGATTTGCAACCAAGTATTAAAAAGTGAAAGTTTGATTTATGATTGTTAATCTGTCCCATTACTTTTGGTCCCTAAAAAGTCGGAGGCACATATACAAACTGTTGTAATTCCTACACCGTTCACCTGATTTGGATGTAAATACCCTCAAATTAAAGTTGAAAGTCTGCAGTTAAAGCACATCTTGTTTGTTTCATTTCAAATCCATTGTGGTGGTGTATAGAGCCAAAAAGATTAGAATTGTGTCAATGTCCCAATATTTATGGACCTGACTGTATTATCTCCCCAAGGTGCACAAAAGTTTGGAAAATCCCCCTGGCCATCTCATTGTCAGCAGTAGGGATGAGCTTCGAGTTCGAGTCAAACTCATGTTCGACTCGAACATTGCCTGTTCGCCCGTTCGCCGAACAGCGAACAAATTGGGGTGTTCGCGGCAAATTCGAAAAGTCTATGGGAGAAATCTAAAGTGCTAATTATAAAGGCTTATATGCAAGTTATTGTCCTAAAAAGTGTTTGGGGACCCGGGTCCTGCCCCAGGGGACATGTATCAATGCAATATTTTTTTTTAAAAACGGCCGTTTTTTTGGGAGCAGTGATTTTAATAATGCTTAAAGTGAAACAATAAAAGTGAAATATTCCTTTAAATTTCGTACCTAGGGTGTGTGTATGATATGCATGTAAAGTGGCGCATGTTTCCCGTGCTTAGAACTGTCCCTGCATAAAATGTCATTTTTGAAGGAAAAAAAGTCATTTAAAACTCACTCGCGGATATTAACGAATTGCCGGCTCCCGGCAATACATAGAAAAGTCATTGATTAAAAAAAAAAAAAAAAGCGTGGGGGTCCCCCAGAATTCAATTACCAGGCCCTTCAGGTCTGGAATGGATATTAAGGGGAACCCCGCCGCAAATTTAAAAAAAAAATGCGTGCCGTTCCCCCAAATATCCATACCAGGCCCTTCAGATCTGGCATGGATTTTAAGGGGAACTCCACCCCAAATTGAAAAAAAATGGCGTGGAGTCCCCCCAAAAATCCATACCAGACCCTTATCCGTGCACGCAACCTGGCAGGCCGCAGGAAAAGAGGGGGGGGACGAGAGAGCGCCCCCCCCCTGAACCGTACCAGGCCACATGCCCTCAACATGGGGAGGATGTCCCCATGTTGATGGGGACAAGGGCCTCATCCCCACAACCCTTGCCCGGTGGTTGTGGGGGTCTGCAGGCGGGGGGCTTATCGGAATCTGGAAGACCCCTTTAACAAAGGGGACCTCCAGATCCCGCCCCCCCTATGTGAATTGGTAAGGGGTACATTGTACCCCTACCATTTCAAGAAGAAAGTGTCAAAAAACAAACAAACACACAAACACCTTGAAAAAGTCCTTTATTTAAAAAAAAAACAAAAAACATTCCAGCGGTGAAATCCAGTGTCCCGCGGCGATCCGATGTCCCTGCACTGTCCGTCATTGGCTGAGCCTGAGCGGACCTGAAGGGGAACTTCCTCCGCAGTCTATAACATGTATAGACCCGCCTCAGGCCAATGATGTATTGCCGGGAGCCGACAATTCATTAATAGCCGTGAGTTTTAAATGACTTTTTTTTCCTTCAAAAATGACATTTTATGCAGGGACAGTTCTAAGCACGGGAAACATGCGCCACTTTACATGCATATCATACACACCCCCTAGGTACGAAATTTAAAGGAATATTTCACTTTTATTTTTTCATTTTAAGCATTATTAAAATCACTGCCGTTTTTAAAACTTCTTTTTGCATTGATACATGTCCCCTGGGGGCAGGATCCGGGTCCCCAAACACTTTTTAGGACAATAACTTGCATATAAGCCTTTATAATTAGCACTTTAGATTTCGAACGTTCGAGTCCATTGTATTTAATAGGGTTCTAAAGTTCACGTGAACATTCTGTCTGTTTGCAGGTTCTGGTGCGAACCGAACAGGGGGGTGTTCGGCTCATCCCTGGTCAGCAGCATAGACTCCCTCACCTCGCGAGTCGGGAAGTTTGTTGACCATTTTCTTCATCCATTGGTCAAGAAGACTCCGGCATTTCTTGGTGATTCTATGCAGATTATCAACGAGATTTCCCGACGCGAGGTGGGGGATGATGTTCTATTGGTGGCAGCTGACGTAACGTCGCTGTACACCATCATACCGCATGAACTAGGATATATTGCTGCAAATTTTTTTCTCAAACGAGAATCCATTCATTCAAACACCACCTTGGAATTTATTATGTTATTACTCAAGTTTGCCATGGAACATAATTATTTTTATTATGGGGGAGATTTTTATTTGCAAAAGACTGGGGTAGCGATGGGGGCTAAATACGCCCCCAGTCTTGCTGGACTTTTTATGGCACTTTGGGAGAACGGTTTTTTATTCACACGAAATGAGCCACGCCTCCTTTTTTGGCAACGTTATATCGATGATGCCTTCTTCCTTTGGAGGGGGGGGGGGTGGCATTACATATGTTCATGGCTGATCTTAACCTCAATCAATGGGGGATTAGATTCACCTATGAATTTAGTGAAAGTTCCATTAACTTTCTAGACCTGACGGCCTTTAAGGAGGGAGGATGTTTATGTACCAAAACATTTTTTAAAAGTACAGATAGGAATGGTTATATTCCTATTAACAGCAACCATTACCCTAATTGGCTGAAGGCTATCCCTAAGGGTCAGTTCCGTCGCATGAAACGTAATTGCACTCATTCTGAGGATTTTCAGACACAAGCAAATGTGTTGAGAGAACGTTTCATTGAGAAAGGATATGACTCTAAAGCCTCGTACACACGAACAAATTTCTCGGGAAAAACCAGCAAGAAACTTGCTGGCAGAGATTTCTTGCCGAGAAATTCGTTCTTGTGTATGGTTTCTCATCAAGAAAAGCGACAGGAATCTCGACGAGAAAATAGAGAACCTGCTCTCTATTTTCTCATCGAGATTCTCGTCAGCCTGTTTCTCAACGAGAAAATTGTGTGTGTGTACACTTACCTTTTCGCCGGGAAGCCCGCGCATGCTCGAAATGACTTTGACGCATGCGCGGTAGCTTCCTAGGCATAGGTAGGGTGAACAAAGATGGCGGCGACGGCATCGAATGTGACGAGCGCATGCTCGTCGTATTCGATGACGTCACCGCGTTCGCTCCATTCAAAGAACTGCGGGTTCTTTGAAAGGAGCGTGTGTACACTCGGCTGGGACAAGTTTATTGTCCAAGAATCTCGTCGAAAAAAACGACATGTTTTTTTCGACGAGAATCTCGGCCGTGTGTACGAGGCATAAGACCCTAGATAGGGATTTGGAAGCTGTTTCATCTCTTGAAAGAGAGGATTTATTAGTCCCCAAAAAAAGAGATTATTCTAAGAATTCTAAAGATTTTGAATGTTCCTTTCTCACCACCTTTTCTACACAATATTGGTGGATGAATAGGATTTTTAAAAAACATTGGCAAGTTCTTAAATGTGACAACATTTTGGGACCCACCTTACCAGATCGACCCACAATTCTATTCAGACGGAACCAGTCTTTGAATGATTTAGTTGCACCTAGTGCTGTTGACCCACCCCAATGTCCCATCATGTTTGGGAACCTGAAAGGTTTTTTTCCTTGTAAAAGGTGAATTGTTTGTCAATATTCTCAGACTATCCAAACTTCCATCTTTTCTTCCCAGCTGACCTCCAAGATGTACCAAATTTCTGAGTTCATCACTTGTAGTACGGTGGGGGTCAATACCTCTTGAGATGCCCGTGCGGGTACCAGTATGTGGGCTGGACCACTGGGGCTCTTAATATTCGTATAGGGGAGCATCTCTCTAACATCCTTAGAGGCTTCATAGGACATAGTGTTTCTAGACATTTTCGTCAGGTCAATGACCGAAATACATCCCTACTACAGGTCATTGGAATTGAAACGTTTGTCCCCCACTGGAGAGGGAGTGACATGCGGAGGCATATCTCACGTAGAGAGACCAGGTGGATATTTGATATCCTAAGTTATAGTCCCCTGGGACTCAACATAGAATGGGATATTAATTGCCATATTATTAACAGTTAAATTCCATCCTCCTCCCTGCATTTATTTTCCCCCTCCGAGCCCCCATATGGTGGTTTGGGTGGGGGTATCTCATTGCTGGAGGGTTTTCATAAGGATTAGTATCCTTTTATATGGTCCCTTTCCCTCATGTCATTCACTCATTAACTTTTCATGATAAGCTTGTCCCTTTGCCTTTAATATGAATTTTCTATACTAGGAGTCTTCCATATTTTTATTATCTATGTGTTTGATTAATATTCCTCAGATTTTATCCTATGGAGATCAATTAGCATTTTTTATGTATTTTATATGTTTTCTATAGTTTTGACGTGGCTTAATTTGCTACATTTAAACGTAGTAACAGGTGTGTGTTAGGTGCTCTATTCGATATCGTTTTTTATCTAATGCCGCGTACACACGATCATTTTTCCCGTCGGGAAAAATTACATTTTTTCCTTTGGACGAGAAAAACGATCGTCTGTGGGCTTTTTGCCGTTTTTCCAGACGGGAAAAACGGCATTAATCACGACGTGAAAAATTAGAACATGCTCTAATTTTTCTCGTTGTGATTCCTGTCATTTTTTTCCGCGGCAGTTTTCCCCATAGGGAAACACTGCGGCGGAGCCTACACACGGTCGTTTTTCTCGCCAAGAGAAAAAATGACGGGAAAAACGGCCGTGTGTGGGGGAACAAGCCGTTCCCTCGTTTTTCCTGTCGTGATTCACGGCGGTGTTTTCACCGCCGTGAATCACGATCGTGTGTACGTGGCATTTTCTGTTAAGAACTAAGATAACATTTATAAATTTATACCAATATGTGCCGATTTTTCTGCTTTGTAGTGTGCAGTCTGGACCCTTATATGATGAGTTTAAACCATTTTCTCTTAGGATCTGACTGCATGCATTTGTGTACAGGGCACACTCCTTTCCCTGAAGAATCCTTGTATGGGGAAATGCATTGGATGGAGTCACTATCCTAGACATTACACTTGAGCTGGTCAGGCTGAGAGCCATGGTCGTGCTTTTTTAACTTTGTTTTTAACTTTGATTGGTGTTATGTCCTGATTTTGAGGAATAAATCTTTTAAACGAACTACACCATGAAGTCTTCTCTTCTCTGCCCTTGTTAATATTACTGGTATGGTGAGCAAGTTGGGATATCCATTTGGCGTGCAGGATTCTTTGCAACAGGAGTCTTGGATAGTACGGACGGGACATCTGCACCTTCATTGGACTCCGTTGATGCTGATCCTTATCTGGCTGGTGGTGTTCTGACATGCCCTTTTGATCTCTATAAATTGAGATCCAACAAATCTGGTAAGCGGCGGTGATTGCATTACTTTCTTTGATGAACAGAAAATCTTACCTTACCTTACCTGCAGACAAGCTGTTATTCTGTTGTATTTGTGGATCCTGGGAACTGTGAAGTTGCTTCTATCAATCTTTTCCTTAGGATCCCCAATTTATTTAATTTTTTTTGGAACTGTGAATATACCAAATCCTGAGATATTCATCATAAGATTTTACACTTATTAACACATTGTTATTCTGTTTTGTAATTTATGTGATAGCGCACTAATTTTTTGTTTACACTATAATAAATATCCCCAAAAATGTTTTAAAAAAACTAATTTCTTTATCAGTTTAGGCCAATATATATTCTTTTACATATTTTTGGTAAAAAATTGCAATAAGCATATATTGATCGGTTTGAGTAAAAGTATAACATCCAAAAACTGTGGGAAAGATTTATGGCATTTTTATGGAATGTTTATTATTTATAATTTTTTTTACTAATAATGGCAGTTATCTGCAATTTTTAGCAGTACTGCAACATTGCGGCGGACAGATCGGACACTTTTGACACATTTTTGGGACCATTGACATTTATACAGCGATCAGAGCTATAAAAATGCACTGATTACTGTGTAAATGTCACTGGTAGGGAAGGGGTTAACACTAGGGGGTGATCAAGGGGTTAAATGTGTGTTCCCTGGATGTGTTCTAACTGTATGGGGATAGGACTGACTAGGAGAGGAGACATATCGTTGTTCCTACTCAGTAGAAACAAACAATATGTCTCCTCTCCCCTGACAGAACAGCGATTTGTGTGTTTACACACACAAATCCCTGTGCTGTCTATCGTGCCCGCGATCGCGGGTGGTCGGTGGGGATCGCGCATGCCGGCCATGCACATCGGGTCCCCCGCCATGCGGCGGGCACGCACGCGTGCCCCTTGCGGCTCTGAAAGGGAACAACTTATCCATACGTTGTTTTGCCCAGCCATGCTATTCTGCCGACATATATCTGCATGAGGCAGTCGGCAAGCGGTTCAGGAGGCCTTCCCCTGCCAATCCTAGTTGGGGATTGGTCAGGGCTCCTTGCCACACCCCAGACAGCTCCACCTCTCATCCCCTCCTCTGCTTTCAGAATCTTCTGAGAGCCAGAGGGAGGTAACCAAGAGGTGTTGCTATCTGTGAGTCCCCAGCCTACACTAAACCACTCCCCAGACCCTAGATCAAAACAAACAGGCCTAGCTTTCAGCTAGGCCTGCCTAAATTTAGCTGCACTGGACAAAAAAAAATAACGCTAGCACCTACCTAAGGCAGAGGGTGCTACACTTGTTAAGTGGTCAAACATAATATCTGCAATATCCGAATTATAAGATTTTAAAGGTAAATTACAACAACTTCAATAAAACTTGTTACATACAGAAAAAAAATTGTCACAAGGCAGTGTGTAAACCAGTGAGCTGATCTGCATGACTGATAAAACAATTATTTTATCCACACGAGGGTCTTGAGGTCATGCTTCTGTACGTAGTGAAGATTTGTTATGAGTTTTATTCTGTGCCCACCATCAACAATTGAGAAAGATCATGTCTAAGCACTGGCATCTGCTTACTGACCACCATGTGCTTAATAGACATGTGAGATCGACCCCTGAACTCATATTCCGGAGAGCCTCCTCCCTTAGGGACCGCCTTACAAGTAGCCATCACAAGACCCCAGAGTGTTCCTCAATTGGATCGCGTGGAACCTTTCAATGTGGTCAATGCTCTCGCTGTCCTTATCTTCTAAATATTTATTACCCAATGGCGAAACTATGGTTTCATGCGCCCCCGCAAACTGTGGTACAATGGGGGTGATTTATCTAATGGTTTGAAAATGCAAGGCCTTTTATGTGGGCAAAACTATTCTTGAACTTCGCCAAAGAGTTGGAGACCATTTATACCACTCTAGTAATGGCAAGCTAACTGTACCGTCGGTTTCCATATTGGACTACATCATAGGTTTGATTTAATGACAGTTAGGTTCTTAGTCTTGGGGGTTGTTCATCAGAGCCCAAGAGGTGGTGATTGAGATAGAATTATATTACAAAGAGAAACAATGTGGATTGAATGTCTCAATGCCACTATTCCCCCTGGGTTAAACACAATGATTTCTTATAAACCATTTTTGTGAGGTCCCTCCTGTTTCCCTTTCCCCCCATCTCTTTACCCCCTCCTTTCCCCCCTTCCTCTCCTCCCTTCCTTTCTTCCTAACCCCCCAACCAACACCCCCCTCCCTTTCCTTCCCCTCCTTACCCCCTCTCCTTTTCCCTTCCCCCTCTCCCCCTCCCCTTTCCCTTTCCCTCCTTTTCCTTCTTTATTTCTTCATCTCCTTATTGGTGTAGCTAATACCCTCCTGGCCCCCTGTCCTTAAGTCGTCAATTGCTGACACATTGCTTGATGGGGGATCTCATCGTTGAACTACAATTTATACATTTTGCTTTTTTTCCCATCCCCCTTTTTTTATTTTTAGTTTAACCACTTTAGCCCCGGAAGAATTTACCCCCTTCCTGTCCGGAGCACTTTTTGTGATTCGGCACTGCAATTTAACTGACAATTGCGCGGACGTGCAACATTGCACCCAAACAAAATTGACGCCCTTTTTTTCCCACAAATAGAGCTTTCTTTTAGTGGTATTTGATCACATCTGCGGTTTTTATTTTTTGCGCTATAAACAAAAAAAGAGTGACAATTTTGAAAAAAAAAGCAATATTCTTTACTTTTTTGCTATAATAAATATCCCCCAAAAATAAATAAAAAAACGAATTTCTTTCTCAGTTTAGGCCGATATGTATTCTTCTACATATTTTTGGTAAGAAAAATCATTATATTGATTGGTTTGCGCAAAAGTTATAGCGTCTACAAAATAGGGGATAGTTTTATGGCATTTTTATTATTATTGTTATTTTTTTTTAGTAATGGTGGCGATCTGCGATTTTAATCGTGACTACGACATTATGGCGGACACATCGGACACTTTTGACACTATTTTGGGACCATTGTCATTTATACAGCGATCAGTGCTATACAAATGCACTGATTACGGTGTAAATAACACTGGCAGGGAAGGGGTTAACACTAGGGGGCGATAAATGGGTTAAGTGTGTCCTAGGGACTGATTCTAACTGTGGGGGGATGGGCTCACTACAGCATGACAGAGATCACTGTTCCCGATGACAGGGAGCAGTAGATCTCTGTCATGTTGCTAGGCAGAACAGGGAAATGCCTTGTTTACATAGGCATCTCCCCGTTCTGACGCTCCGTGACACGATCGCGGGCACCTGGCGGACATCGAGTCCATGGGACCCATGGGCACGGTCACGGAGCACACAGCGGGCATGCACTATGCCACGATTTAAAGGCGACGTACCTGTACGTTGCTTTGTGCAGCCGTGCCATTCTGCCGACGTATATCGTCGTGCAGCAGTCGGTTATTTAATTCCTATATGCTAGGAATATAATTTGCCTTTATATATGTTTATTATGCCATTCTAATATGATTTATGTATATTGTATTGATTATGTACCCGGGCCCCGCTGTTGTCCCTAAGTTCCTAGACTTTACCCACTCTGTCATCTTTCTTTCCCAACACTAGCAGACATGTGACTCCCCGGGGGGGCGGACTTGTTTTTGACAGACCGCCCCGCACTCGAGCTATGATTAAGCACTTTCATACGGTGTGAAACGCGTCAGCAGATTTTCCTGTTTTATGTAGAATGAAGTGACTGTATTGGATTTCATTTGCTACACAAGATATCAATAAAGATGCATTCAACGATGTGCGGCCGTCCAGGATTTTTTTCTACCGCCCCGCACTTGTATCGATGTTGTTTTTGGCTCCCCGTCGATTTGACATACACGATGCACCCTTGCGCCTCAGTGTTGTCCAAAAATGCTTCTGGGGTCTTCCGGGTTGGGGATCTCATAAGTGGGCATATGCCGGCCAGTAAGCATTGCGGATTCCTGTCTAAGAGAGGATGGCCTGACTACCCACCACAAGGTATCTATCCAGCCTTTAATATTTACTGCATACTGCTTCTTGGCGTTTTTAGCGCTGAGTTATTGACTGACCTATTGTATACTCGCTCTGTATTTTCAGACTGGATTGGCTGGACTGCTAGCTCTCTGTGTGTGGATGGAATAAATTGGGATCAGCATCTTATCTTGATGGTAGATAGTGGGACAACCTATTCACCCCTGCTATATGGGAGATTTGCCTTCAAACTTTTTAGCTACCCCTTTTCTCTCCCCCCCCCCCCTTGGAGCTGTAACATTATAATCACACTTCTCAGCGTGATATAACAGGTATGTTTGTTACCTGTGTGCATTCATGTCTATTCATATATTTTTGGCCTGCTATTCACTGTCCCTTTTCCCTCTGCCCCTCCCTTCCCCCCCCTTACACCTTTCAGGGAAGTGGCCGGCATTTATAGTGATTGACGCTGGATCTACACTGGGGGACAATTTTTAGTATTTTTGTTTTTTAATAGGACTTCACAAAAATTCCCACAAGTATTAGCCAGGGTTGTGGGGAAGACGCCCCTGTCCTCATCAACATGGGGACCAGGTGCTTTGGGGTCAGCCACCCTGCTCCAAAGCACCTCCCATGTTGAGGGAATGTGGCCTGGTATGGTTCAGACCCCTTTTTCTGCCCGGCTACATGCTCAGATAAGGGTCTGGTATGGTTTTTGGGGGGACCCCATGCAAATGGGGTTCACCTGAAAATCCAGTGGGCAGACCCCATGCCATTTTTTTCAGCAATTTTTAAATGGCAGCAATTATTTTGTTTACATTTAGCTGTCAACGTGGAACCCTGCTGACAGCTGATGACTTATTGGTTGTTAAGGAAGTGACGACTGCCTGCACCTTAAAAACCATGTAGTTTATTGGTTGCTAACCACTTAAGGACCGTCGCCTGTACATATACGTCGGCACAATGGCACAGCTGGGCACAAGCACGTACAGGTACGTCGCCTTTAAGAAGCCCAGCCGTGGGTCACTCGCTACACGGTCCTGAGCTCCGTGACCGTGCCCGCGGGACCCACGGACCCGATCGCCGCCGGTGTCCCTCGATCGGGTCACAGAGCTGAAGAACGGGGAGAGGTGAGTGTAAACAAACCTTTCCCCGTTCTTCTCAGTGGCATGTCAGTGATCGTCTGTTCACTGTCATCGGAACAGACGATCAGTGACATGTAACGTGTAGCCACGCCCCCCTACAGTAGGAATCACTTCCTAGGGAACACTTAACCCCTACAGCGCCACCTAGAGGTTAAACCCTTCACTGCCAGTGTCATTTTCACAGTAATCAGTGCATTTTTATAGCACTGATCGCTGTAAATATGACAATGGCCCCAAAATGGTGTCAAAAGTGTCCGATGTGTTCGCCATAATGTCGCAGTCACGATAAAAATCGCTGATCGCTGTCATAACTAGTAAAAAAATAATATTATTAAAAATGCCATAAAACAATCCCCCTATTTTGTAGAAGCTATAACTTTTGTGCAAACCAATCAATAAACGCCTATTACGATTTTTTTTACCAAAAGTATGTAGAAGGATACGTATCAGACTAAACTGTGGAAAAAAATGTTTATTTTTATATATTTGGGGGATATTTATTATAGCAAAAAGTAAAAAATACTGAATTTTTTCAAAATTGTCGCTCTATTTTTGTTTATAGCGCAAAAAATAAAAACCGCAGAGGTGATCAAATACCACCAAAAGAAAGCTCTATTTGTGGGAAAAAAGGACGCTAATTTTGTTTGGAGCCACGTCGCACGACCGCGCAATTGTCAGTTAAAGCGGCGCAGTGCCGAATCGCAAAAAAGTGGCCTGGTCCTTTAGCTGCATAATGGTCCGGGGCTGAAGTGGTTAAGGATGCTGGCGGCTGCCGATTCCTTAAGGCCCCTTTCACACTGGGGCGTTTTTCATGCGGTTTAGCGCTAATAATAGCGCTGTTATACCGCATGAAAAAATCCTGCCCTGTGCCTTCAATGTGAAAGCCCGAAGGCTTTCACACTGAAGCGGTGCACTAGCAGGACCGCTCCAAAAGTCCTGCTAGCCACTTCCTTACAGCGGTAAAGGAGCGGTGTGTTCACCGCTCCTTTACCGCGGTCTCCCATTGAAATCAATGGGACAGCGCGGTAATACCGCCCGCAAACCGCGGCAATAGCCGCGGTTTGCGGGCGGTATTAACCCTTTTTCGGCCGCTAGCGGGGGTTAAATTAACCCCCCTAGCGACCGCATACCGCGGTAATAACGACGGTATAGCAGCGCTGAAAATCGCGCTGCTATACCGCCACCGCTCCTGCCCGCCCCAGTGTGAAAGGGGCCTAACTATCGCATGCCGTGACCACTACTTATTTAACGCATGCATTTATTTATTTATTTCCTTTGTAAATTGTCTTTACCTCCTGTTTTATGCAGCATTTACCGAGCATTTTTGCTTTATGCAGTGAATACCGCACAAAGCAATATCAAATTTACATTTTCAGGGTCGGATTGCATTATTTTGGAAAATACCTAAATACTGCATCTGCTTTAGTAAATGGAACCCAGTGTGCCTTCTTTTTGTGCTCCTTATTCATCACATGTGCCATAAACTATGGTGGCATATTTGGTTCTATTAATAGCCCACAAGATAAAACTCAGATAGCATGACATACAGTACTAACTTTCTAGAAAAGCATAAAAGAACACTGTTTTTTCAGTTTGTAAAGGCTAAATAATTAGAACATCAAAAATGTGATCACTTTGCTGTTAGAAACAAGTTTCTCCAAGTGTAGCAGAGGTGTCACTGCAGTCCTGCAGTTGTAATGTTAAAACATAGTTTAGATGTTTTCCCATAGTGCCACCATGGCTGGTGCCAGAATGTTCCAATCTCAGTATCGTGTTGTTGACCTGCCACATATGCCATAGTAATTTTCTTCATTACTGTATGTATTTTAATTTGTGGTATTTTGTTGTGTCTATGCTTTCTGACATCCAGTGCTTTGTGTGGCTATATTTTTTTTTTATTTATATATAAAAACTATATCTATAATAATTACCACAGTTTATGTGGTGGTCCCACCAGTGGTAAGATTGACATTTCTAACAAAAACGACTCCACCAATTCATTATTCTGCATAGTCTTGACTCCTTTTCATTTTCATTCATTTCATTTAAAGAGTGCACTAGTTACCTAAATCAGATAGAGACCAGTTCGATAAATGTCTGGGGCTAACGACACTCACAAATTAGGCTTTTACCATTTTCCCATCTTTTATTTTAAACTAGCAAGCACATCATATCTTCTATAAATATGTAATAAATTATGTCTCCTGATAATTTTGATTTCACTATTGAAACATTTTATTTAGTTCACCTGGGATCGGCATTTTATTATTGGTTACAGGACACTGATTCACTACTTGGCTTCGCTAGAATTCTGATGTCATGATTTTGGAAGTCACCTGACACCCACTCAGAACTTTTGGCTTCTTGAATGAGTTCTTGCCTTTTCAGAACACTTTTTCTGTTGAAGTAGCTTATGGTTTCTAATATTTGTTTTGCACTGATTTTTTCGTGCAGGAAAGAAAGGCATTTTTTTAAATAAGGTATGCTCAGGGAAGAACTTAAAAAAATTGAATCATTGCACTAGAAATGCTACCATATCTCCAGAACATTCATTTGCTTGTACATTCTTATAGGTAAAGATTCTACAGCTTACATAGAAGTTACAGTTCTTTTAAAAATATTCAAACTGAAAATACTAATTTTCACCCTGATACATACTTTTTTTTTTTTTTTTTTACTTTCCTAACCTATAGACAGAATAGGAAGTGAGATGGTGATCTCTCCAAACTGAGAAAAATCCCTTCTAGATAGGTGGAAAAATGTCTACATTGTAAGTTGTTCTGGTGACAACTCAAAATTTAGAATTTCACTTTCAGTTCCAATGACATTGGCCACAAGAACAAATAAAGATAGAGTATCTTGCCAGCAGAGACCTAGGCAGCAATACAACTGACACCACACAACTCATATGAAGACCTCCCATGGTAGAGCCCCCTGTGCGCCTGCTGTGGTGCGTGGGCGGCGCGCTCTGTGGTCACTGTGTCCTCCGAACACTGCTGATCACAGATTGGGGTAAAGAGCCAATTAGCGGCTCTTTACCACGTGATCAGCTATGTCCAATCAAATCTGATCACGATGTAAACAGAAGCCGGTTATCGGCTTTGCTTTCCTCATGCTGACAGCGCGAGGAAGAGAGAAGAGAGACGATAACCGACTTGTGTAAAAGGGACATGTACACTGATAATAAGGGCACTGATTATCAATGTCCTGATTATCAGTGTAGTCCCAATAGTGCCCAACAGTGCTGCCAATCTGTGCCCATCAATGCTGCCCATCAGTGCCACCTCATCAGTGTCACCTATCAGTGCTGCCTATCAGTGCCACCCATCATTGCCCATCAGTGCCGCCTATCAGTGCAGCCTCATAAGTGCCCACCAGTGCCGCCTCATCAATGCCCATCAGTGCAGTCTATCAGTGCCCATCAATGCCCATCAGTGCTGCCTCATTAGTGCCCATCTGTGCAGCCTATTAGTGCCCATCAGTGCAACCTCATCAGCGCACATCAGTGAAGGAGAAAAATTACTTTCTTTTTCGTACCTCACAGGACACAGAGCACTATAGTAATTACTATATGGGTTATATGCCCAACTTCTGGTGATGGACACTGGCATAATCAAGACAGGAAGTCCCCCCCTATATAACCCCTCCCATACTGGGAGTACCTCAGTTTTTTCGCCAGTGTCTAAGGTGTTGGTCACGGTTAATAGTTTGCTAAAGATGCTCCATAGATGGCCTGGTCAGGGCCAGAGAGCTACGCTATCGGATCCATTCAAAAAGTCTATAAACAAAGTCAAAAGTGGATGGTACCGAGACTCAGTACGGAAGAATGAGGTCTTGCCTGTAACGTTTCTCTCAGGAGAGCTGGGCCCTGGGATCCGGCACCTTGGTCACATTGCTATACCACAGGTTTGTTCTGGCAGGTCCAAGTCAGTGGACCCTACGTTCAGAGGGGACCCCGTCCTTGAAGGTCTGGCATGACACCAAGAACGCCGTGATGGGTGAAGATTAGGTCACTGTGATATTCCAGTTGTACCCTGCGGTGGGAAGGGTAAGTTAACCTCCCTGGCGGTATTCCCGAGTGTGACTCGGGGTTGATTTTTTCTGCTAGGAGCGGTAATCCCAAGTCACGCTCGGGGTAACATTGCAGAGCAGTCAGCGGGGTCCCCTTACCTTCTCCTGGCGATCCAGTGATGATGTCCTCCGCTGTGATCGGCGGCGAGATCATCGGCGAGAGCGCTGACCGTCATCTGACTTCCTGGTTCCATTCCCTGTGAGCAGCAGCGGTGCATGGGAGTGGAACTGGGCAGGTAATTCAAAATTCAAAAAGTGACACACACATAAAAGAGGTGATACATTGTAATCTGAGAGGATTGCACTGTATCATCTCAGATCTGACACTTGATCAATGTACAGTGCCCTTTGCCTGCCATTTTACTGTCATTTGTGCCCATAAAATATTTATAACATGGCATCAAAAAAGCGCTGCTTTACTACAAAGGCGCTTTTGTACCAGTTGAGTGACAGCGACAGCGACACGAAGTTGCTCACAGAACTGAGCGATAATGAGTCGTGGGGAGATTTGTCGTCTGACACTGACACTGACACTGATCTGGCAAGTGACAACGGTGATGATCCTGCACCTGACCTCAGCGATGTGCACACTTGGTGCCCTATAGACTGCGATACGGACCAGGTAGCGCCCCCAAGATTTCCGTTCACTGGATCACCTGGGATGAAGGTAGATGTTGAACGTGACAACCCTCTGGCATACCTGCAATTATTCCTCACTGAGGAGGTAATTGAAAAAATTGTCACAGAGACAAATCGCTACCAAGATCAGCAATATGGTACTGGACCACCAATAAGTTACTGGCCACTCCGTTTTTTGGCACCGTGATGTCAGAATACTGGTTTTCCCTCATCATGAAGTATTTCCACTTCACGAACAATGAAGAATTTGATGAGGCCATGCATCCTGCGCCCAAACTAAAAAAAATCTGGGAGGTATGCCAAATGATTGTGACCAATTTCCAGCGGACCTACGTGCCAGAAAGGGACGTCAGCGTGGATGAAAGTTTGATGGCCTACAAGGGACGCCTAAGCTGAATACAGTTTATTGCATCCAAAAGAGCGCGGTTTGGCATCAAATTCTACATGCTCTGCGACTCATCCACTGGGTACAGCTGGAATTCGGTCATTTACACCGGTAAAGGCACAAAGTTCAACCCCAGGTACAGCGGCTATGGGATGGCCACATCATCTGTCATTACACTGCTGGAGCCATTGCTGAACCAAGGATATTGTGTGGCCACGGACAATTTCTACACGTCTCCGGAACTGTATAAGGTTTTGCTACAAAACAGGACTGATGTGTATGGTACTGTTAGGCCTAACCGACGTGACATGCCATCCATGTTTGTCAAGAAAAAACTCAAAACCGGAGGAATGGTTGCCTTTCAGAAGGGTAAGATGATGGCAATGCGATGGCGAGACAAGAAGGACGTGTGTCTCATGAGTACTGTGCACAATACCTCCACTGCCATGGTCCACACAAAAGGTGGGAAAGATGTGCTGAAGCCGCAAGTCATGATAGACTATAATAACACAATGGGAGGTGTCGATAGAGCCGATCAGGCAATGACATTTTACCCGGCTATGCGCAAACAGCAAAAAAAATATTATAAGAAGACTTTCAGGCATCTTCTGGAACAATGCCTTTGGAATGCATATATCCTGTACAGAGCAAAGAGTGACATGCCTCTTGTTCATTCTGACTTTATCTGGAAGGTGGCTGAGCAGATTTTTGTCAACCACCAGACGCCATCAGTAGCTGTGAACAGACCCGGACGACGTGCTGTTGACTTGTAAAAGGCTACTAGCTGGTTTTCCCTTTCATGGAGAACGGTTGCTTGACTTAGATAAGTACATTCAAAAGATTTTGTGGGGAAAAAGTACCCTTCTTCCAGTAAAGAGAAGGAGTAGGTGTCCTTCATTTAAGCGTTCTGCTTCTCCGTCGCCTGGGGCGATAGCCTCCAGGCAGTCACGACGGCCTCCGCCGTCAGCTCCGAGTGGAAGACCTCAGCACCAAGCTCAGGGCCAGAAGAAGTCCTGGGGCAGAAATCCAGAGTTTGAGTCCCAAGGCCTCCTTATGGAGAGGCGCCCCTGCTCGATCGAGTGGGGGGAAGGCTTCGGGAAATTGCAGAAGCCTGGCAGCAGAACATTCAGGACAGATGGGTCATCTCCACAGTATCTCTGGGATACAAGCTGGAGTTTTGGGAGTTTCCTCCGCCTCGTTTCCTAAGATCGAGCGTTCCCAAGGACCCAATAAAGAGAGGGTCTTTATTTCAGGCACTCGACCGGCTGCTATCCCAAGGGGTGATTATAGAAACTTCCTTAGAAGAACATGGAATGGGGTTTTATTCAAATCTCTTTACAGTGCCAAAACCGAATGGAGATGTCAGACCCATTTTAGATCTCAAAGGTCTGAACCGGTTTCTGAACATCCGCTCATTTCGCATGGAACCAATCCGGTCAGTAGACATGTGCACTGCCGAAAAAAAAAAAAAAAAATTTTTTTTTTTTTTTTTAGGAAATTCAGAAATTAGGGAAATTCGAAAAATTAGTTTTTTTCGTTTTCGTTTTTTTACGTTTTTTTGCTTTTTTCGGAAATTCGGGAAATTCGAAAAATTCGTTTTTTCCGTTTTTAGTTTTTTTAGTTATTTTTTGCTTTTTTCAGAAATTCGGGAGATTCGAAAAATAGGATTTTTTTCTCACCGCAAAATCCTTTTCTCTGAGTCCATGGACCGACACAGCTTCTCTATTGACAAAGTGGGTATTATCCGTTAATTAGGAGTGACTAGGCAGAAAACTTGTTGCATCACACCTTCTACAGTACCACCCAGGGGCGGACCCTCTGGGTATATCCCCTCAGTCTGCATCTCGCAGATCAGTTCGTCAAAAAGCAGTACAAACTTAACAGGAGGGGTGGGTGCTGTGTCGGTCCATGGACTCAGAGAAAAGGATTTTACGGTGAGTAAAAAATCCTATTTACTCTTTCATCCATGGACCGACACAGCTTCTCTATTGACAAAGTGGGACGTCCCAAAGCAGTGTCAGAGAAAAAATGAGGGGTGGTAACAGCATAAAATTAAACTTCACCCCAAACACAAAACAGCACTCCTCCAACGGAGGAGTTGCAACTCTAAACAGCCGCTTGCAAAACCTTGCGGCCGAAAGAGGCATTCGAAGATGCACCTACATCAACTTTGTAGAATTTTGTGAAAGTGTGAGCGGACGACCAAGTCGCCGCATTACATAATTGGGAAACAGACGCTTGATTTCGGAAAGCCCAAGAGGCACCTATTGCTCTGGTCGCATGTGCGGTGACAGGAAAGGGGGGCGCTTGACCCTTTAAGGCGTAAGCCTGGATTACTATCTGTCGGATACACCTAGAGATGGTGGCCGACGAGACTGCTTGGCCCTTCTTGGGACCAGCCACCGAAACAAACAGTGAGTCTGACTTCCGGAACAGGGAAGTAGCAGATAGGTATACTCTCAAAGCTCGGACAACGTCCAAGGAATGCAACGCTGACTCCTTAGGATTCGACGGATGAGGACACAAGGATGGAAGTACAATGTCTTCGTTGAGATGAAAAGCCGAAACGACCTTCGGAAGAAAGGAAGGCTGCGGCCGCAGCACCACCTTATCCTTGTGGAAAACCAAATAGGGAGCCTTGCAGGACAAGGCTGCCAGCTCAGAGACTCGTCTAACTGACGTAACAGCCACCAAAAAGACCACTTTCTGAGAAAGTGTCAACAGGGGAATATCTCTAATATTCTCAAACGGTGCCTTCTGAAGCACCGAGAGGACCAGGTTCAAGTCCCACGGAGGTAGCGGGGGACGGACCAGAGGGGCCACATGTCGAACCCCCTGCACAAAAGTACTCACGAGAGAGTGAGCCGCCAGGAGTCGCTGAAAAAAGACAGCCAGGGCAGATATCTGTCCCTTAATCGTACTTTAGGGCAAGCCTTTGGTCCACCCCATGCTGTAAAAACAGCAGGATTCTGGAAACCAAATAGGTACGCGGATGCCATTTCATTTCCTCACACATGGAGATCTAGGCCTTCCAAGTGCGATGATAAACCTTCCTAGAGGACGGTTTTCGAGCACTTCTCATCGTAGAGATTACTGAATCTGACAGGCCCTGGTCTCTCAGTACCTGGTTCTCAACAGCCATGCCGTTAAAGCCAATGACTGTAAAGCAGGATGGAGTATGGGACCTTGCGATAGCAGGTCCTTCCGTAGTGGTAGGCGCCAGGGAACGTCTGCTACCAGACGTACTAGATCGGCGTACCAAGGACGCTGAGGCCAATCTGGAGCGATTAGGATCATTGGAATTCCCCCTGCCTCCACTCTGCGGAGCAGAAGAGGAAGAAGCCTTAAGGGAGGGAAGGCATAGATTAGCCGATACTGACCCCACGATGCCACCAACGCGTCCGTTGCGTCTGCCCATGGGTCTCTTGACCGGGCCACAAACCTCAATACCTTCCGATTGAGTCGGGAAGCCAGAAGATCTACGCCTGGTGTGCCCCATCTTTGGCAGAGGAGTTGGAACACCTCTGGGTGTAAGGACCATTCTCCCTGGTCCAGCATCTGGCGGCTCAGGTAGTCCGCCTGCCAGTTTTCCACACCCGGAATGTACACGGCCGACAGTGCCGGTATGCTCCTCTCTGCCCACTTCAGGATGCGAGCGACCTCCGATGCTGCAGCTGAGCTTCTTGTTCCTCCTTGATGATTGACATATGCCACTGCTGTGGCGTTGTCTGACTGGATCCTGACTGGACGCCCTTACAGCCTCTGAGACCATTTGAAGAGGCACAGCCTGATCGCCCAGATTTCCAGGACATTGATCGGCAGGAGGGCTTCCTCTGGGGTCCAGCGACCTTGCGCCGACTGAACACGCCAGACTCCCCCCCAACCTGTAAGGCTGGCGTCCGTCGTGATCACTATCCAGTAAACCGGAATAAATGCCTTTCCGGCCATTAGAGCCGGTGCTGTCAGCCACCATAACAGGGATCTCCTGACTAGGTGGCTCACTCAGATTTGATAATCCAGAGATGAAGGGCATCTGTTCCATCTGGACAGAACTTCCTTCTGTAACACTCGAGTGTGGTATTGAGCATATGGGACCGCCTCGAAGGAGGCTACCATGAGGCCCAACACTCGCATGCAAAAACGGAGTGACAACCAATTCCTGGAAGTCAGCTGCCGTACTGCAGCCCGGAGGGTCTGCAACTTCTCCACAGGGAGGAATACCTTTGCCTCTGAGGAATCCAGAATCAACCCCAGGTACACTAGGCGTTGAGTGGGCACCAATACTGACTTTTGCGTGTTTAGTATCCAACCACAGTCTCGAAGAGTCTGACAGGTAATAGACACGCTTACCTCTAATTCTGAGCTTGAAGGGGCCTTCAGTAGAAGGTCGTCCAAGTAGCCCATGATAGCGATACCCCGCTGTCTTAGAAGTGACAAAATCGGAGCGAGCACCTTGGTGAACGTCCTGGGTGCTGAGGCAAGGCCAAACGGGAGGGCCACAAACTGGTAGTGGTTCTTCCCGATAGCAAATCGCAGAAACCTCTGGTGTCTGGAGTATATGGGGACATGCAGGTATGCGTCCTTGATGTCCAAGGAGGCCATAAAGTCCCCCGGATGGAGAGCCGTGACTACAGATCGAATCGACTCCATCCGAAATCTTTGTACTTTCACAAAGCAATTGAGGGCTCTGAGATCCAAGATTGGACGAACTCCCTCCTTCTTCGGCACAATGAACAGATTTGAGTAAAAACCCTGACCCCGTTCCTGTTCTGGAACTGGAATAACTACCCCGCGTTCCAGTAGACCTTGGACCGCCCCATACAGGGCATCCCGACGGGTCGGTAGTAGCTGGAGATTGGAGGTGATGAATCTGTCCGGTGGACAAGAGAGAAATTCTATCTTGTAGCCTGAGGAGATTACTTCGCAAACCCACCTGTCGGAGACTAGAGCTGTCCACTGAGTCGCGAATTTGCGAAGACGTCCCCCCACCCGAGAGCTGGGTGGGGGCGGACCTTCATGCCGACGCAGATTTGTCCGCAGGCTTGTTGGGTCTGCGGGACCAAGGATGCTTTTGTCCTTGGGCAGGCGCTTTATCGGCCTGGGGTCTTTTCCCTGTCGCCCTAGGGGGACAAAAAAAACCGCTTGCGTGCAGTAAAGGAGGGCCCTTGCCCTTGGCGTGGCCCCTTACCCTTGCTAGTTTGGGGAAGCAAAGTGCTTTTACCTCCTGTGGCATCCTTGATGATGTCATCCAGAGAAGCCCCAAAAAGTCTGTCGCCCTTAAAAGGCAGATCCAACAGGGCTTTCTTGGAAGTCTGGTCCGCAGACCAGCCCTTTAGCCAGATCAGGCGGCGTATTGCTACTGCATAAACCGAAGCTTTTGACAGCAAGGGAATAGTGTCCATGTCTGACTCGCAGACAAACTTAAGGCCCTGGACCAACTGGTCGGCCAAAGTTATCTCATTAGGAGGAGCATCTCGCTCTTTTAACCCCTGGAGTAGCAATTTTGCCCATTCAGTAAGTGTCTGAGACACTAGGGCCCCCGCCAATGCCGGGCGTACTGCCAAGCCTACCACTGAGTACAGGTAGCGAGCGAGTGCTTCAGCCTTCTTATCCACAGGGTCCTTGAAAACAGGAGCCCCTTCTACTGGAATAGTGGTGGCTCTATTAAGTCTGGACACCGGAGGGTCCACTATAGGGGGAGAGGTCCATTTCTTCAGAAAACTCTCCTCAAAGGGGTACCGTACCGCAAACCTCTTTGGGGCTGTAACGACCCTCAGTGGGTTCTCCCATTTCTTGTATAAGAGTTTGTCAAAATAAGACACACAAGGGAACACCTTAGCAGTGCGGGCAGGTTTACAAAACCCAAAGGGGACTGGAGTTTCTGCTGCTTCTGCAGTATTTTCCAACTTTAGCTTATCCCGCACTGCAGTAATAAGGTCAGATACCAAAGCCGTCTCGCGTACTGACCTGGACTTGGAGTCACCCTCACTGTCCGATCGGTCACGGTCTGCAGTCTCTGATGCGTCCGAATCTGGTCCATGAGCCGTAGCTGGACCTGGTTCTGCATCAGAATTATCCCCGGAAGATTGCAGGGGACGGGGGCGTTTACTACCCCCTGTATTCCCGTGTGCTGCTTCCACCCTGGCAGCAAACGCCTCTAGGATTGCCGACATAGCGTTCATAGACACCTCAGGGGCACCAGCTGCTAAATCTGGTGTTTCAGGGGAGAAGACATCTGGCTCAGATGCCATGCTGACCACACGCTGACACCCACAGGGCTCCAGGCAAGATATCAATAGGCCACCCTCCTGTGCTGCAGAGATGCTGGGTTACCCAGAGGACTCACCACCCTGGACCGGTACTGCTATGCTGCCGTGTGCTGCGCCTGTGATGCTGTCCCACTGCTGCTGTGTCAGTCTGCTTCTTTTATCAGCACTTCCTGTATGAATTTTCGCGCCAGTGTAATGCACCCTAGAGGCCGGAGACTCTCGCAAAATGGCCGCCAAAAACGTCTGTATGGAAGATAATGTGGGCTCTAAGAAAATGGCCGCCGAGCCGAAGATAGAGGCCAAGCAACCGTAGCCCACAAAAAGATGGCCGCCGAACGACAATATATACATACAGGGTGGACAAACATGACCGCCGATCAGTTGATAGGGGCCAGTGGGTGTGGACTACAAGAAAATGGTGCCGAAACCACAGGAAGATGGCTGCCGGGCAGTCACTAGAGGCCGAACGCGGCATGGACCACCCCAAAATGGCCGCCGACAGCATGGAGGAGGAAGCACATACAGGTAAGCAGAAATGACATTTCTTTTAAATGTTAGTTACAGCCAGCCTCGCTCCAGTGGAACCCCTTAGGTGACCCCCAGCACCCAGCAACCTTTAGCTAGAAGCCCAGGGAGGAGGAAAAGGCAGGGAGAGAGGGAAGAAAGGGGCCACAACCACTTACTTGATCTCACCAGGACTGTCCAGCTAAATCACCCAGCCGAGGCAGGGGAGTTTACTTACCTATCCTGCATGTATTATGCTGGAAGACATTCCAAACAGATCATCGTCCGCGCACGGAAGGTGACTGTTGGCCAGGCATGCTGTGATTGGACCCAAAAGGGACGATCATATGTATGCCCTGGAGCGTGACGCTCACCGGACAGGCTGCTGCAACTCGGCCGTAAGGTCAGCCGAAGCTGAACGGTCTGATGCAAGCCTTGGAGCGTAAGCTCACCGGCCAGGCTGCTGCGACTCGGCCGTAAGGTCAGCCGAAGCTGAGCGGTCCGATGCAGGCCCTGGAGCGTAGGCTCACCGGCCACCCGTGGAGCAACGGGCATGTCGTGGAAAACCCAGCGCGTAGCTAGGGTCGGCACACGCTCGATGGCCGAAACTGGGGAGACTACAAGGATCGAGGATCCAGCCTGTCACCCAGTCGGCAGTTGATCGAAGATCGCAGGAAACAAAAAATGTAGCAAAAAAATATATATTTTCCCCCGGACCAATGGGCCCGAAGGGAGCCATGTCCTACTCCTTGCTAGACAGAAAAAAACTGATCTGCGAGATGCAGACGGTACTGTAGAAGGTGTGATGCAACACTTTTTACAAGTTTTCTGCCTAGTCACTCCTAATTAACGGATAATACCCACTTTGTCAATAGAGAAGCTGTGTCGGTCCATGGACGAAAGAGTAATTTTTTTTTTCGTTATCATTTTTTCAGTTGTTTTGCTTTTTTCGGATATTCTGGAAATTCGAAAAATTCGTTCTTGTCATTTTCGTATTTTTTTCGTTTTTTTTACTTTTTTCGCAAATTCGGGAAATTCGGAATTCGAAAATTAGGATTTCCGAATTTCCGAATTCCGAATTTTCAAATTTCCGAATTTCCAAAAAAACGAATAAAACGAAAACAAAAAAAACTAATTTTTCGAATTTATGAAAAAAGCAAAAAATAAAAATAAAAATAAAAATTTCCGATTTTCGGAAATTCAGAAATTCTAAAAATTCGGAATTCGGAAATTCAACTTTTCAAATTTCCCATTTTCAAATTTTAGATTTTTGAATTTTAGATTTTCGAATTTTGCAAATTCGAAAATCCGAAAATCCGAATTTCCGAAATTCCGAATTTTGGAAATTCGGAAATCCGAAAATTCGAAAATCCGAAATTCGGAAATTCGGAATCTCGAAAATCCGAACTTCCGAAATTCGGAATTTCGGAAATCCGAAAATTCGGAAATTAAAAAATTCAGAAATTCGGTAATTTCGGAATGAACTAATTTCTCTAAATTTGTGAAAAACGAATTAGAAAGTAAACGAATTGCACATGTCTACCGGTCAGCAGTATCCACCCTTCCAGGGGGAGAGCTTCTAGAATCCATAGACATCAAGGATGCATATCTCCATGTGCCAATATTCCCTGCTCATCAAAAGTTCTTGCGGTTCGCAGTCGAACAGCGACATTTTCAGTTTGTGTCCTTGCCCTTCGGGTTGGCCACTGCACCTCGAGTTTTCACAAAGGTCCTGGCTCCACTCTTGGCGAGACTAAGGGCCCAGGGTATAGCAGTAGTAGTATAGACGATCTGCTGCTGATAGATCAGTCCATGGCAGGGCTAGATCAGAGTGTTGTCAGCACGGTCAGCTATTTGGAACATCTAGGCTGGATTCTCAACCTAGAAAAAAGTTAAAGTAAAAAGGCTGTAGTATTTTGGTCTGATTATAGACACAGCCCACAAAAGAGTGTTCTTACCGCAGGCAAAGGTTTGCGCTATAAGAGAACTGGTTCACGCAGTCAGGATAAGGGAAAGGCCCTCCATCAGCCTTTTTAATGAGGTTGTTGGGGAAGATAGTAGCCTCGAGGTAGTTCCCTATGCTCAAATCCATTCAAGACTGTTGCAAAACAATATCCTGTCTGCTTGGAGCAGGAACAATCTGGATTTGGATTGTCCAATATGCTTGATTCCAAGCATTTGCAAGAGTCTCAAGTTGTGGTTGTTAGCCAAGAATCTGCAGGGGAAGGGGAAAACCTTCATGCCAGTCACTTGGAGGATAGTAACGACCGATGGGGAGCAGTCCTGGAAGAAGACACTATCCAGGGGAAGTGGTCGGAATCCGAGAAAACTTTGCCCATCAATATTCTAGAAATTTGGGCGTCACGTCTGGCCATAAGGGCCTGGACAGGCAGGTTACAGCATTATCCTGTCAGGATTCACTCTGACAACGCCATGGCAGTGGCCTATATCAATCATCAAGGTGGCACCAAAAGTCGCTCTGCTCAGAAAGAGGTTAACCATATTCTGGCTTGGGCAGAAGAACATGTGCCGTGCCTGTCTGCGGTGTTCATTCCATTAGTGGAGAATTGGCAGGCAGATTTCCTAAGCCGCCAACAATTGCTCTCAGGGGAATGGTCTCTACATCCCGACGTCTTTCTGGCCATATGCCAGAATTGGGGAACCCCGGACGTAGACCTATTGGAAAGTTGGACAGCTTTGTGTCAAGGACAAGGGATCCGCTCGCTTGCGGGACGGATGCCTTGGTAACTCCTTGGGATTAGTTCTCACTGATTTATGCGTTCCCTCTAGTTCAGTTGCTTCGGCGTCTTCTATGCAGGATCAAGGGGGAACAGAAGCTTGTAATCCTGGTTGCTCCGGCATGGCCCAGGAGATCCTGGTTAGCGGAGATGGTGAGGATGGCAGAAGGGCTTCCTTGGACTCTTCTGTCCCGGCCAAATCTGCTGTCGCAGGGACCAGTGTTCCATCCTGCCTTACAAACGCTAAATTTGATGGTTTAGCTGTTGAATAGGGATGAGCTTCGAGTTCGAGTCGAACTCATGTTCGACTCGAACATTGCCTGTTCGCTCCTTCACCGAACAGCGAACAATTTGGGGTGTTCGCGGCAAATTCGAAAAGTCTATGGGAGAAATCTAAAGTGATAATTTTAAAGGCTTATATGCAAGTTATTGTCATAAAAAGTGTTTGGGGACCCGGGTCCTGCCCCAGGGGACATGTATCAATGCAAAAAAAAGTTTTAAAAACGGTCGTTTTTTCGGGAGCAGTGATTTTAATAATGCTTAAAGTGAAAAAATAAAAGTGAAAAATTTCCTTTAAATTTCGTACCTGGGGGGGTGTATAGTATGCATGTAAAGTCACGCTTGTTTCCCTTTCCCTGCACAAAGTGTCATTTCTGAAGGAAAAAAAGTAATTTAAAAGCGCTTGCGGCTATAATGAATTGTTGGCTCCCGGCAATACAGAGAAAAGTCATTGATAAAAAAAAAAAAAACCTTT
Source organism: Rana muscosa (assembly GCA_029206835.1). Taxonomy (NCBI): domain Eukaryota; kingdom Metazoa; phylum Chordata; class Amphibia; order Anura; family Ranidae; genus Rana; species Rana muscosa. Next base: position 941,315,315 of record CM055118.1, on the reverse strand, counting down.
GGGGGTCCCCCCAAATTCAATTACCAGGCCCTTCAGGTCTGGTATGGATATTAAGGGAAACCCTGCGTCAAATAAAAAAAAAATGATGTGGGGTTCCCCCCAAATATCCATACCAGACCCTTCAGGTCTGGTATGGATTTTAAGGGGAACTCCACACCAAATAAAAAAAAAATGGAGTGGAGTTCCCCCCAAAAATCCATACCAGACCCTTTATCCGAGCACAAAACCTGGCAGGCTGCAGGAAAAGAGGGGGGGGGGGACGAGAGAGCGCTCCCCCCCTCCTGAACCGTACCAGGCCACATGCATGTTGATGGGGGCAAGGGCCTCATCCCCACAACCCTTGCCCGATGGTTGTGGGGATCTGCGGGGTGGGGGGCTTATAGGAATCTGGAAGACCCCTTTAACAAAGGGGACCCCCAGATCCCGGTCCCCCCCATGTGAATTGGTAAGGGGTACATTGTACCTCTACCGTTTCACAAAGAAAGTGTAAAAAAAAAAAAAAAAACACACAGACACCGTTGGGAGAGTCCTTTATTAAAAATAAAACAATAAAAAATAAAAAACCCATTCCAGCGATGTAATCCAGTGTCCCGCGGTGATCCGATGTCCAGCGCTGCAGTCAGGGGAGGGCTGGCGGCCTTAGGCCTGGGGGGCAAGTCCAGTCAAGTGGCCCATTGAACTGCCGAATCAGCTCACCATCCATGGCCCACCTGGTTTTTCAATGCAGCCTCACCAGTGCCCATCAGTGCAGCCAACTCCAGTGCCCATCAATGCAGCCTGATCACTGGGGCAGGTTACATGGGGTGTATTGGGGGGAGATGGGGGGTCAGCTAGGGGTGTCAGGGTCTCTCACCTCAGCGATCTCAGCTCAGCAGGTCCTTGCACGCCATGGTTTATGGGGGGGGGTAATGCTCCTGATCCTGGGGTCAAGTTGCAGCCAGCGCCCAGCAGCCCTGCGTCCTGACTCCCTGGCACACTCTGAGTTGTAGTTTCCTCTGCGGTGCTGTGTTTTCCACCCACCAGAAGCTTGAGTGCGGACTACAACTCCCGGAGTGCAACAGCTAGTGGTCGGCCGCCAAGGCCATGCCCCCGGCCCGACTTCCTAGACCAGAATAAAAAAGACAATGGTAGCGGGCAGCGGCTGCCGGCCATTTTGAACATCAGTTAGGGTGGCCTGGGAGGCAATTGCCACCCTGCCCCCTGGCCCAGCCCTCCCCTGGCTCCAGTCTCCTCCAGTCTCCACTTGAAACCCCCATGAGGTACGAGGGGGCGGGGTCATCCGTCACATCATAGGGTAAGCCCCAGCTTTCCCCGCTTGCCGGGGAATACCCAATGACGTAGGCGGGATCCCGCCTACGTCATTGGCTATTCCCCGCAAGCGGGGAAAGCCGGGGCTTACCCCTATGATCTGACGGGGGACTCCGCCCCCTCGTACGTCAGATCCCGCCTACGTCATTGGCTGAGGGGACCTGATGGGGATCTTCCTCCGCAGTGTAATAAATGAATAGACCCCGCCCCTTCTCACGTTCCCCATCAGGTCCGCTCAGCCTTACACCCAGTGAAGGTGACCCCACCCCCTACGTCATTGGCTGAGCGGACCTGATGGGGAACGTGAGAAGAGGCGGGTCTATTCATTTATTACACTGTGGTGGCTCAGGTTTGCAAAACCGCAACATGGTCATCAGTGCATACATTCACGAAATTCTACCAGGTGGATGTAGGTCAGCAATAGGATGCTGCTTTTGGGCGCAGTGTGCTGCAGGCAGCAGTATAGGTCCTCATGTCTGACGGCGGTCTGCTTATTATTTTTGTGTCTCCCTCCCCTTAGTTGGCATAGCTTTGGGACATCCCATATAGTAATTACTATGGTGCGCTGTGTCCCGTGATGTACAAAAAATAAAGAAAATAGGATTTTTATAACAGCTTACCTGTAAAATCCTTTTCTTGGAAGTACATCACGGGACACAGAGATCCCTCCCCTCTTATTGGGATATTTTTATATTGCTTTGCTACCATAAACTGAGGTACTCCCAGTATGGGAGGGGTTATATAGGGGGGGACTTCCTGTCTTGATTATGCCAGTGTCCATCACCTGAAGGTGGGCGTATAACCCATATAGTAATTACTATAGTGCTCTGTGTCCCGTGATGTACTACCAAGAAAAGGATTTTACAGGTAAGCTGTTATAAAAATCCTATTTTTATAACAAGCTAAGAAAAAGTTTTTTTTTTCAAGATTTTATTATTGTTGTTATTCGTTTATTTAGCAAAAAAAAAAAACCCAGTGGCGATTAAATACCACCCAAAAAAAGCTCTATTTGTGTGAAAAAAAAAATTGTTTGGGTACAGCATTGCATGACCACGTAATTGTCATTCAAAGTGTGACAGCGCTGAAAGCTGAAAATTGGCCTGGACAGGAAGGGGGTAAAAGTGCCCAGTAGGCAAGTGGTTAATACATATGGGAGGGTGGAAGTTTCTTTTTCTGGAGCCAGAAGTCAAAAGAGGACATGCTCCTGCCCACAGGTGATTGTATACCCCCCCCCCCCCCGACCTTACCCATCCAAATTAGAGCCTATATGGGGACCCCACACTAGAAAATGCCATGCTTCTAGCCAGTCAAGAGCCCCTTTCCTCAGCATGCAGGAAAAAGGAAAATCTCTCTAATGATGGCTCCAACCCTGCCATACTCTATCCAAGTTTTTTTGGCTTTAGATATACTTTAAAATAAGAAATGTATATTTTTTTTATCAGGTACATATTGCTATTTCTAATTTAACATTCCTTTTGCAAGTGAGCAAATGGAGCTTTAGGCCCATGTTCACATTTTCAAACTCTCAACCTATTGTTTACAGTTGTCTAAACAAGTATTTGAGTTGTGACTCATTACAGTGATTCATCCCTTGTCAGGCTCAGTACAAAGTTTCAGTCAAACATTTGGCAAACCCTTTATAGCGCCAATGAACAAAAGGAACCATTCCACTGCTCTTTGATTAAAACTTTACTGTGACTAGAAATATATCGCTATAAATAACATCTAGATATTAAGCACATGGTTGAATGAAGTAAAACAAGGTTGTAACATCAATCCCTCATTGGTCTTTGGGAGTCAGTAATTAGTGTACACATTGCAATATAATTATTCATAGCATCATCTCCTTCCAGTGGCGGTGCGTCCATAGAGGGCGCCGGAGCGCCGCCCCCTCTCGCTCCGCCACTGAAAGACAATACACAGATTCATGCATTGCATGAATCTGTGTATTGTCACCGCTGCCGCGCTGCCCACTATTCATATGGCATATGAATTAGAGCGGTGGCCAGCGGTGGATGTGTTCTGGAAGTGTCTATCAGAGCCAGCGGCTCTGATAGGATTTCCGAATACAGCTCTCAGGCTGTAATCGGCTTCCAAAAACTCCTCCCAGGTACGCACGGGGGTGCGTTCCTTGGAGAAGACTGTGGAGGTTTCAGCCAATCAGGTTCACCGGATCTGGTTACCGGTAACCTGATTGGCTAAAGCGACATCGAGGGCGGGAGAACACATCGAGGACGGCGTGGACCGAGGAAGGTAAGTGCAGGGCTGGGGGGAACAGGCTGCATTTGGGGGACAAACTGGCTGCATTTGGGGGGAACTGGCTGTATATGGGGGACAAACTGGCTGCATTTGGGGGGAACTGGCTGTATATGGGGGCACACTGGCTATATATATGGGGACAAACTGGCTGTATATGGGGGCACACTGGCTATATATATGGGGGCACACTGGCTGTATATGGGGACACACTGGCTATGTATATGGGGGCACACTGGCTGTATATGGGGACACACTGGCTGTATATGGGGACACACTGGCTGTATATGGGGGCAAACTGGCTGTATAATGGGGACACACTGGCTGTATATGGGGGCACACTGGCTGTATATGGGGGCTCACTGGCTATATATATATATATGGGGGCACACTGGCTATATATATGGGGGCACACTGGCTATATATATGGGGGCACATTGGCTATATATATGGGGACAAACTGGCTGTATATGGGAGCACACTGGCTGTATATGGGGGGCACACTGGCTGTATATGGGGGGCACACTGGCTGTATATGGGGGGCACACTGGCTGTATATATGGGGGCACACTGGCTGTATATGGGGGCACACTGGCTGTATATGGGGACAAACTGGCTGTATATGGAAACAAACTGGCTGTATTTGAGGGGGCAAACTGGTGGCGTTTGGGCACAGTGGCTGCGTTTAATGGGCACAGTGGCGGCAATTGATTTTTTTTTTCCAGTTTGTTTGCGCCCCCCCAAAAATTTTGAGCACCAGCCGCCACTGTCTCCTTCCCTCATGTCTACACCAGGAGGAATGTGTCTGTCCTCGTCAGTGAAGAGTCTTCACTTCTGGATCACACGGGGAGGTATCACAGCTCCAGAGAATACGTCCCTCTTTGTCTCAGCATAACTCCTCTTCCACACTGAAGCCGGTGTCCTTTCACTAGGCTGGAGGACAATTTCCCCCAGTCATATTATTAACCTCATTTACACACTATGGTGGGAGGAAAAGAGACAAAATGCTGTAAGCCCTCCTTAAAAGTTAACCACTCACAAAGTCCTTGAAACAAACAGAACATGATGTTCCACAGTTCTCTAAGTAACATACCACCCATCATCCAAAAAAGGCTCCTCTTCTTGGGCAATGATCCCACCACCAATGGGTCCTCTGGAGATGGTGTGATACAAATTTTGGGGTTTACTTTTTGCAAACATGCCCATTTTCTGCAGTTTCCACAGGAGTGCCTGATGTGAAATCAGCGCTACCCCCTTTAAAAGAGAGGCAGTGCTGACCCCTGTACCTACCTCACGACATTATGAAACTTTTCTTTCTCTTTTTATAGTTTCTAGGCAACAAAATCAATGTCGACCTTGCAAATTGTAAATCCTGAAGTGTGTGTTTTTTGTATGCAGTAGGGTTGATTTACTAAAACTGGAGAGTGCAAAATCTGCTGCAGCTGTGGATGGTAGCCAATCAGCTTCTAACTTCAGCTTGTTCATTTAAAGGTGTTGTAAAGGTTCGCAGATTATAAAAAACAAAAAACAAACATGTCATACTTACCTCCACTGTGCAGTTCATTTTGCACAGAAGAGCCCCGATCGCCCCCTTTTTAGGGGTCCCACGGCGGCTCTTGCGGCTCCTCTCTGCAAGAGCTAACCCCCTCTGGGAAGCGCTCTCCCAAGGGGGCTAGCTTGCGGGCGTGCTCCCGTGCCATACAATCGTCGTCCATAGCCGCCAATTGTATGACTCGGCCCCGCCCCCGGTGGCCGCGTCATTGGATGTGATTGACAGCAGCGGGAGCCAATGGCTGCGCTGCTATTAATCATCCAATGAAGAGCCGACAAGAGCTGGGGGAAAGCAACGCGGGATCGCTCCCACGGAGATTAGGGGCTCAGGTAAGTAAAACGGGGGCTCGGGGGGGGGGGGGGGGCGATGACTGCAAGGTGTTTTTTCACCTTAACGCATAGAATGCGTTAAGGTGAAAAAACACAAAGGTTTACAACCACTTAAAGCTTTGACAAAAAAAAAAAAATGGAAGCTTGTTGAGTTTTTTGTTTATTGATAATTTCTTAGGGGGAACAGATATGTATGTGTGTGCGGAGGGGGGGAAACGGATGTGCAGGGGGGTACAGAGGGGGAATAGATATGTGTGAGGGGTACAGAGGGGGAACAGATGTGTAGGGGGTACAGAGGGTGAACAGATATGTGTGTGTGTGGAGGGGGGAAACGGATGTGCAGGGGGGGTACAGAGGGGAAACAGATATGTGTGGGGGATGTACAGAGGGGGAACAGATATGTGTGTGTGGGGAGGGGGGGAAACAGATGTGCAGGGGGGTACAGATGGGGAACAGATGTGTGTGGGGGGAACAGATGTGCAGGGGGGTACAGAGGGGGAACAGATATGTGTGGGGGGTACAGAGGGGGAACAGATGTGTGTGGGGGGGAACAGATGTGCAGGGGGAACAGATATGTGTGTAGGGGGTACAGAGGGTGAACAGATATGTGTGTGTGTGTGGGGAGGGGGGAAACGGATGTGCAGGGGGGTGTTTTTACACTTGCATATTGATTTACACACACATATGGTGCCATGACCAGTTCTTTTTATACTCCTATACATGAATAGAGCCATAACACATCCTTTTTATGGAGCCATGACAGGTCCTCTTTATATTCCTACATACATGTATTGAGCCATGACACGTGCTTTTATACTCCTATATACACAAGTATAGAGCCCTGACGTGTCCTTTTATACTCCTACATGCATGTATAGAGCCATGACAGGTCATCTTTATATTCCTACATACATGTATTGAGCCATGACATGTCCTTTTACACTCCTATACACACGTATAGTGCCATGACCACTCCTCTTTATACTTCTATACATGACCAGAGCCATAACAGGTCCTTTTTTATACGAGCCATGACAAGTCCTCTTTATACTGCTACATACATGTCAAGAGCGATGACAGGTCCTCTTTATACTCCTACATACATATATAGAGCCATGACAGGTCCTCTTTATACTTCTATATACATGTATAGAGCCATGACAGGTCCTCTTAATTTATCATGATATAAAATTATGAATGTGGGGGCCTTTTGGTGGGCGACTGGGCGTGTTTTTTTTTGGGGGGGGGGGGGGCAGCATTTCACTCTTGGTACCAGGCAGCACAATGTCTTGGACCAGCACTGAAGAGGATGGTAAAAATAGGTGTCACACCTGTTGGCATTGCATGACCGAGACAGCAAATATCACACATGTGCTCTGATCATGCTCAAAAATCTAACCTTTTTGGGATGACATGATATCTATGATTAGACAATTTACCCAGGATGATCTAATTAAAACCCAGCTAGCTGTATGCCTCCTCTATCTCACTCAAAATACAAAGCCTCTCTTACTTTCCATATATTAAAGTATATGTAATCCCTCACCTTGTAAAACAATCCATTCAGTTTTAAATAGAAATAAAAGACAAAGCATGTGTGTATAGATATTAAAAAAATATAAATATCTTTTTCCCCCCTTTTATATAATTGATCACATTCCCTCTGTTCTCAGCTGCATAAGAGCTTGGGGAGGAAAAACAGCATTACACTGGTCTTGCTAATGAATGGATGTGCAGGTGGGTGTTTCAGGGCAAGTCTGGTCAATGGAGGAGAGCAGGCTCAGTTCTTAGCACAGCTAGAGAACTGACCATGCTGTGCTCTCATGCCTATTGTGGTCAGTTTTTAATAGAAAATCAGAGGGACTGGCAGGAACTCCAGATATTTCACACAAGGGAAGCAATGCAAATAGAATGGGATACCTTTTCATAAAAGTACATGGTACAACAGGCACATATCAGTAATAAGACATGCTGGGTTTACATATTGTTTAAATGCAGCTAAAGTATGTATACCCATCTTATGGTAACAGCCTTTCCCTCTCTCTAAGTCCCTGTGGTACACTGAATTGAACAAGATCCTTTACATTGAAGACCTTTCTGCCACTCTACATAATAGAGAAAAGAAGTTTGGGACATGGAGGCCCTGACGGTACTTCACATCCACGGATGACTACCTACGAGTCATGACCCAAGATCATAACTCTTCATCATGATATACACACACCACCAACTGGGTGGTGCAGCTCATCCTGAGTCTGTCTCCTATACTTCACATTCCTTGTCCCTCTTTTCACTGTGCCTTTTGAATATTTTGTGTGTCTTGTATACTTCCACCGACCCTCTACAGCAGTGGTTCTCAACTCCGGTCCTCAGGGCCCACTAACAGGCCAGGTTTGCAAGATAACTGAAATACATCACAGGTGATATCCTTTGCTGCTCAGTGATTGCGGTATTCTAGCCTGCATCTCCCCAAGGTAATACTTAAAATCTGGCCTGTTAGTGGGTCCCGAGGACAGGAGTTGAGAACCACTGCTCTACAGGTCCCAACAGCTTAGCCCCTTGGATACAGATAGTGTGGCGAGTCGCAATGGTTCGTGCTTGAGGAAGTAACAACACAGAACTTCGCATCACATTTTTCTTTTTATATTGGTTCAATTGGTAGTTTGTGCAGTTGGTTTTACCCATGTTTCTCCCACTACTTGCATCTTTACAAATCTTGTTCTTTACCTGTGGAAATGGTCTTTCTGTGATACTTGCATTCTCTGCAATGTCCATTTCATTGTATGTCTGGTGTCACTGTAAAACACTAAATACATAAATAATGAAAAAAAGGGGTTACACATAAGGGTTGATTTACTAAAGGCAAATAGACTGTGTACTTTGCAAAGTGCAGTTGTCCTCTGCAAGTGAAGTTGCTCCAGAGCTTGGTAAACAAGGTAAGGCTTCATTTTTCAAAGAGTACCCAATCACGTGCAAGGAAAACAAAAATAAATGCATTTTTGCTTGCACATGATTGAATTGTGAAAGTCAGCTTCTGCTCATTTACTAAGCTCTGGGGCAACTGCACTTTGCAACGCACACAGTCTTTTTCCCTTTAGTAAATCAACCCCATAACCTAGGTATACCACAATCTTTATTGTTTTATTTATGTATTATTATATATACAAATTACTGACTTTTACTGATGTGCCATAAGCTGTAGATATACATGTTAGTAAGGGTTTCCAAAGACCTAAATATTATTTCAAGTGTTCCTTGGGGGTTAAAAAGGTTAAGAAAAGCTGAACTTCTTTTTTTTTAGTTAGTTTTAGCCAATAGAAAGTTAGTTACTAGTGGAAAAACACATGTGATAAGCATGTATTTGCGTATTTTCCATGCATCCCATTGAAGTCTACTGGGGGCCAAAACGTTTAAAGCTTGTACTTTTTCGAGCTACAAAATAAGTTTATGCACTTTTTTGATCTACAAGCTTCAAGTTTTAAGGAACCTTTGCTTAAGTGTAAACAGGCACAATTGAGCACCATGGGATTTTGGATGTTGAATGTTTTGAAGCTCAGAGCTCCAAAACGCTCAGGCGTGAATGCAGCCTAAGGCCCCTTTTACACTGAGGCGTTTTTACCGCATTTTCGCGGTAAAAATAGCGCTGTAAAAATGCCTGAAATAATCCTGCCCCATCATTCTCAATGTGAAAGCCCTGAGGGCTTTCACACTAAGGCGTTTTGCTGGCTGTGCGTTGGAAAAAATCCTGCAAACAGCTTCTTCGGAGCATCTTTAGGGCGCTAAAAATAACGCTGTAAAAACGCCTATCTCCATTGAAATGAATGAGTAACGCGGTAAAAACGCGGTAAAAACGTGGTGAAACACATAGGCGTTAGCACTATTTTACCGCGAACGCGGTAAAAACGCATAGGCGTTAGCGCTATTTTTACCGCGAAAAACGCTGTAAAATCGCTGTAAAAATGTCATCATTTTTTAGCATTTTTCAATGCCTTAGTGTGAAAGGGGCCTTAGAGATGCAGAGTTTACTGCTTATGTCATACAGAAGAGTGGAGTTCAAAGAAGTTTTACCAATTCAACCAGCTACTACTCCACATTTTGTTCACCATACCCTCTTGCAATCCAATATACAGCAACACTCAGTCTGAAAGAGGGAATGGCAGGACTGGTGTGTGTTGACAAGGAGCATACTGATTGGAGGACCTCATCAGCCATTCCTAGAGTTTTCCTAGAGTTCAGCTTTCAGAAATTAAGAGGTGACAGATTTTTGTATAGTTAAGAATTTGGGCTTTCAGGTGGCGCATGAACTTAAACTGGTTTGGAACTGTGATTCCTACTGCAGGTTCACAATGTACATTAGAGTTTAAAGCGCGCAATTTTTTTTTTTTAAAGTCAGCAGCTACTAACACTGTAGCTGCTGACTTTTATTAAGGACGCTTACCTGTCCTACTCGCCCGCGATGTCGGGCACGCGACAGCGATCGATCGGTGTTGGCAGGTCCCGGCTCCTCCATCCTTACAGCTTCACTGCCCGTTTCCTACTGCGCATGCGCGACTCGCACGGCGCTTTGTGAATGGGCGGCTGCCTCCTGGGAAACACAGTTCCCAGAAGGCAGCGCGCCCATTCACAAGAAGAGGAAGCAGAAGGACATACACCGAGGCAAAGGAAGAGGCAGATTAGGGGACTTCCGCATAGCAACGGGCATTTCGGGCGACTATATATTTTTTTTTCTATACATTTTTTTCTTTTTTTTATAGGAATTTTAGTGTTAAAAATTTTTCTAGGTGGACCTCCGCTTTAACATTTAATTTACAGACTAACTCCAGACATACAGTTGTCATCAGACAGGAAGACATTGAGGTCCCATCAGTTCTCTGTATGGATGTGTTTGTTGACTTTGTCAATCAGTTGTGGAGACTCATAGCACAGAATGAAAATCTTAGCTGGGTAATAACTGACAAGGTATTTTCTTGGTCTCTAAAACGAATTACTGCCAAGACAACACTTACTGAGACTGAACTATGCCCCAATGAGCAAAAAGCACACAAAAGAACATGGGAAGAAAATTATCTATTGGAATTAGCACAGAGGTTCTGTAATTTATACTTTGTAAAATACATCAAGGTCACCCCCCCCCACCCCCCCCCCCCCCCCATTGTTTGCTATTTTGTTTCAATAGATTTTTATTGGTATTTCAGTAGAGTAACAATAAGGATAATGTGATCATAACAGTTACACGGTAAAGCAAAAGAAAAAAAGATGTGTTAACAGGTGGTATACAAGACAGTATAAGGTAAAGTTGCAACATTTTGTACATGCTGAGGCTGTAAGTTATTGAGTATTCTTTCGCTTCCCACTGTCAGCTGGGAGTACTGAGGAGTAGCAGTTATGTAGGACCAGCTCTCCTTAGACACCCCAATGGGAATATACTGTGTCCGAAAGAGAGCTCGGCCTCCTCATTGTTTGCTATTTTGTAGTTAAAATCAACCTGGCACCGCTGCAGAAAAAAAGGCCCTGGCATTTCAAAACTAAGGTTGTACAGTCCTTATATATATGAGGCCTAAGGCATCACACAGCCTTTACTGAACCTGAACAAGCTACACATTGACATTTCTAAACAAAAGAAATACATTTGGTTTAATGCCATTTTATTTTTGTATTTGTAAAACCAAGTAAAAATCATTACAAGTGCCCATATAAGCAATGACATTTTCGATATGCCCACTGATTTTTTTTTTAGATTAAACTGTGCTGTTTTAATTGATAAACATACAATTTTCTATAATCTTACTTTGTTCTAAAGCCCCATACACATTATTTTCTGCAGATTTTTGTCTTCGGATTTACCAAAACCATATAATCTGATGTCAAACCTTAAAGCTCTGTACACACGATCGGATTTCCTATGGATTCTAATCCAATGGATTTTTCCATCGGAAATCCGATGAAGCTGACTTCCATCAGTCTTGCCTACACACCATCAGTCAAAAATCTGACCATCCCAAACGCTGTGACGTAAAACACTCCGACAAGCCGAGAAAAATTAAGTTCAATGCTTCTGAGCATGCGTGGGTTTTTTGTCCGATGGAGTTCCACACAGACGATCGGAATTTGCTATCGTTTTTTTTCCCATCGAAAAAATTTAAAACATGTTCTATTTTTTCTCACCGATGGAAAAAAGACCGATGGGGCCCATACACGATCAGTTTGTCCGATGAGAAAAGTCCATCCGACTGTTTTCATCAGTGAAACTGTAAAACCGATGGGATTGTGTGTGCACGGCATAAGAGTTTCAATTTGTATGTAATCAGGCAGGCCCTCGCACTACATGGTTTTGGTAAATCTGAAGACCAAAATCTGCAGAAAATCTAATAGTGTGTATGGGGCTTTAAAGTTCCTGCAGCACTGGATTATATATAGAAGGGCAGTATTTTATATACACTTTTGGTTGCTAACTTTAGGAATGTATACAATGTGTTGTGTTCTAATTTTTTTATTTTTATTTAAAGTATACAGTATATCTAAAGCCAAAATATTTTGGGTAATTTTAGGTGAGTCGGGAAGGATTAGGATCCCAGTAATTTTTTTCCCCCTGTCTGTGTTTCCATCGGGGATATATTCTCTATTTGTCTTGTTAACCATTGTCCTCAGTACAGAAAGCATTGGGGAAGCCAAACTTTTATGGTTTTCATGAGAATTTTAACCAAGGGGAAACTTGTCTTTGGGGCACACACTTTAAAAATACTTTATTTTATTTATTCCTCTTGTATTTCTAAGCCACAGGCAGAAGAAAGAAAACCTGACAGGGGTTCTTATTCTCCTCAAGCCTTTTAAAAACAAATACAAAAAATGTAGGCTATAGATTTATTTCAAAGTACTGTATAAGTAAGCCCAAGAATAAAAGTGTAAAACTGTATACTGCAGCATATCACTGCTTTAGATCTGGTGGATGCATTAGATTCCTAGTTCGGCCACAACCCCCGCCCTGCCCACCACCTCCTCAGCATGCAGAGATACTGCACAGCCGAGAGTCCCCGCTAGCTGCAAGCCTCAGTGTGCTTTGTGCTGGGCACTGAAAACTGAAACACTTCAGCTGGGGGAGAAAGCCACCTTGATGACCTGATGAAAGATGGGGGTGAACCCAAGCACCCCCTGGAGCTGCCCCTGGATTAGGGGGTGCCCATGCATGCACACCCCCTGCACACGCCTATGTTCTCTACTGTGAATTGCAGAACACTATCTTCCTATGTTAGAGGGGAGGTGTTCTGTAGTACTAACAACTAAGATGACAATGCTTCTGCTCCATAGATCTAGTACAATGAGTAAGCATTGTCACCAGAGGACCGGAAATTTTTTACTGTCAGGATAACCAACTGGGAAAAGAGAGAATAAAGGCTAAAAAAGGAAGCTAATGTAGCCTCAATATCTAACAACTAGTAACCTGCAATATACAGTATATAATGGTATTTTCTTGGGTTTAAATACATTTTAACTTTAAGGCACCTTTCACAGGGACGGCTATTCTGCCGCAGTTAAAAGCATGTTTTTTTTACTGTGAAATTCAAGACTCCAGGCACTGCGATCAGCTGTATTTGTACAGTGCGATTAGCTGCGTTTACACGCGGTTGCGTTTAGCTGCGGTTTGCCATTTCCATAGCAACCCGACAGGGTACCGACTCGTATTGAACGGGGATCCAACTTTTATCCCGGCTGTAACGGCACCCCAAATATAAAGGGGCTTAACGCCATTTATGATGTTCCCTCTCCTAGACACACATTCGCTGTCGATCCTCCACCGCCAGCCGACCACTTCCCCTAGGAATTAATCCTTCTGGAAGAACGAGACGTACTCTGTATCTTCCAGGATCGAGTCTCTTTATTGAAGAAGATATTGTAAATTTATACACATCTACTATTGCATTAGTTTAACATGAACAATGGCCCAGCTCCACCCACACATAACAAGGCCCAATACACATTATTTTGACGTCTGTTAGGCTTCAAAAGACTTTACACAATAGAACATAACGACCTTCAATACACATCTTATAATGAAAGGGTTGGTAGACGGTCCGTCTGCTGAGTAGAATGCACACAGGCATAGAGTTAACTATCCCTTTCACACCAAAAGGGTCTCCAGACCCTCCTAGACTCATTTACAACACAAGCAGGCAGGTGATTAACCTGTCTGCTGCTAGTTCCACAACCTATAATTATAGGCTTAATTCCCACAAGCCACAATAGACAATAGAATGCAAATCACCTTAACTCCTCACAGCAATGATTACACAACCCCCCCCCCTCACAGTACACATCCAATCTAGATACAATGTATGTGCAGCATTGAATATGGCTATCATAGACCATATTGGGGTTTTCATTCACCCTGTGCCCCTAATAGAGACACAGGGTGGTTGACACATAAGAGGCATTGGGGGAGCTGAAGCAAGGGTATCTCATACTTTCTAAGCGATTCTGAGTTCCCCGGGCCTTCCCGTTACATCTCTCCCCTTTCGGCAGGAGACTAACAGAGGAGGGGACCCCAGACGGGTTGACTCCGAAGTTAGTCCATAGGTCCCTTCTTCTAATGCCGGTATCCCCACAGTACCCCAAGTAAATTGCTCCAAACAGAGTATTACTTACCCAGCCAACCTCTGCCTCTCTTAGAGAACATACCCGCCGCTGGGGAGAGGCCTGGACTGGCCCTTCTCCCTGGAGTCCTTTCAGCCGCTGGAGAGAAGACAGGGTGACTGGGCTCAGTCCGTCATGCTGTTGTGGATCTGGGCCAACTGCCCAGCATCCCTGGGGTATACAAGTGGAGACTGAAGTCCCATCCACTTGTGGTAGGTGAAAATCCCCCAGTGCTTGCAAAGCAAGGCTGACATCCTCCTGTCTCAGTGTCACACCATTTTCTGGGGTTATGTCAGTGAGGACTGAAGTCCCATCTAATACCACAGGAACTCCCTCTTCTGTTAGTTGAAAGCAGAGGCCCGTGGCACTCTGCTCTGTTGCCAGCTCTTCTGCTGGGTTGCTGTGAGTGGAGACCGCAGTCCCATCCACCGATATCAGCTCAAGTTGCCATTGTGTGCAGAGGCCAGTAGCCTTCTGCTCTGCTGCCAGTGATTCAGCTGGGGGTAAAAGCTTTACTACCGCAGCTTGTTGCTGGAGAGAGAGGCCAACTGCCCCGGCTCCCTGAAACTCCACAGTTGTTACCGGTGCTGGGCAGAGGTTTCTAGCACTCTGCCCTGTTGCCAGCACTTCTGCTGGGGACTCCACACCATCTGCTCTGGCTACCTGTTGGGGAGGGAAAATGGCTGCTTCTCCTCCCTGCATCTCTGAAATCCACTGGGAAGGGGAAACCATCACCTTCTCACCTCAGGCCTCCAAAACGGCCACGGGTGTAGAGCAGGGGTCTGCAGTACCCTGTCCTGCTGCCAGTACTTGAGCGGGCGATGCATAATCCATAACATCCTCTGAACAGTCCATTAAGTCCATACCTTCTGTAATCTGTGGCCGGGGAGATGAGCTAACTGCCCTAGCTCCCTGGAACTCCACATCATCCACTTCGGCTTTAGGGATGGCAATCTCCAGATTTTCCACTGCTGATTCTTCAGCCAGGATTTCAGAGTGGTCAACTGGTATTTCCTGATAGTCCCAGGCAAAGGTAGCACCACCCTGCTGCTGAGCAGATTCTAGCAGCTGTCTGTAGGCGATCTCCAGCTCCCATTCCTGAACGGCCAGAAATTCCAAATCTTCCTCTGCCCAGTGCCCTTCCGAGACATTCAGTTTTCGCTCTCTGTGCTCCATTATTTCCTCCAAACGCCACTCCCGATCACTCCCAAAGTCAGGGTCACTGGACAGCACCCAATACAACAATCCCAGGCCATCATAGTCAAAGCCTTCCGCGGGGCTGTCATCCGCTGACCATGGGCACTCTTGGGCTACATACCACCGGAGGGCTCTGTAGCTCTCGTCCAACCGCATCTCTGCCCGGATCAGCCTGCTTAACTCAGCTGTCCACTCCTGCTTTGGTTGTTCCCCCAATAACGGCATTCGTACTTCATACTGCGACCAGTACCTTACATAGATGGAGGGGAGAGTCTTTCCCTGGTGTTGCTGCTCGAGAGATAGCGCTTTCTTCCAGAGTTCGCAGCGGATCGAATCCGACCATCCCAGCAGGACCTCCTCTGATACTGGTCCTCTATGCTGTATCTGCATCTCTCGCAACCTCCTTCCGAATTCCTCTTCTATGGCGGCTGGTTCTTTAGGCGTTGTCTCCGATTGCCGTATTTCCGCCATTCTCCGCTCATGTTGCCGCTCTAGTTCTCTCTTGTCGCTCTTGTTCTCTCTCTTGTCGGGCATCCTGCAGCTGGATGCCTTTAATGGCTTCCTGTATGGCGGCCTCTGATGGGTTAGCACCATATAATGCCAACCGCTGTTGAACTCGTTGCTGAAACAAGTCTTCAACTGACCGGGGTCCTGCATCACCATCCTTCTGATCCATCTCTGCTAGCTACCTGATCAAGGTGACTTTGTTCTTTGTCCCACCGGTCCCTCCACGGCTCTCAAGTAAGTCTTTCAGCGTGGCTCTCCTGCAGGCTGCATAGCTGGTCATTCACTGTGGTGGTTTGAAGTGTCCCAGGAACTGGAGGGAAAAATCCCACTGCTGCCAACCAATGTAACGGCACCCCAAATATAAAGGGGGTTAACGCCGTTTATGATGTTCCCTCTCCTGGACACACATTCGCTGTCGATCCTCCACCGCCAGCCGACCACTTCCCCTAGGAATTAATTCTTCTGGAAGAACGAGACGTACTCTGTATCTTCCAGGATCGAGTCTCTTTATTGAAGAAGATATTGTAACTTTTATACACATCTACTACTGCATTAGTTTAACATGAACAATGGCCCAGCTCCACCCACACATAACAAGGCCCAATACACATTATTTTGACGTCTGTTAGGCTTCAAAAGACTTTACACAATAGAACATAACGACCTTCAATACACATCTTATAATGAAAGGGTTGGTAGACGGTCCGTCTGCCGAGTACAATGCACACAGGCATAGAGTTACCAATCCCTTTCACACCAAAAGGGTCTCCAGACCCTCCTAGACTCATTTACAACACAAGCAGGCAGGTGATTAACCTGTCTGCTGCTAGTTCCACAACCGATAATTATAGGCTTAATTTCCACAAGCCACAATAGACAATAGAATGCAAATCACCTTAACTCCTCACAGCAATGATTACACAACCCCCCCCCCCCTCACAGTACACATCCAATCTAGATACAATGTATGTGCAGCATTGAATATGGATATCGTAGACCATATTGGGGTTTTCATTCACCCTGTGCCCCTAATAGAGACACAGGGTGGTTGACACATAAGAGGCATTGGGGGAGCTGAAGCAAGGGTATCTCATACTTTCTAAGCGATTCTGAGTTCCCCGGGCCTTCCCGTTACACCCGCCAATGCCAGGCACTGTTTAGTATGAATCTTGAGGCGAAACTCCATGCCAAAGTTTAAATAAAAAACCGGCATGGGTTCCCCTCCAAGAGCATACCAGGCCCTTCGGTCTGGTATGGATTTTAAGGGGAACCCTTTAGCCGAAAAAACGGCGTGGGGGTCCCGCTCAAAATCCATACCAGACCCTTATCCGAGCAAGCAGCCAGGTCGGTTAGGAAAGGGGGTGGGGACGAGCGAGCAACCCCCCTTCTGAACCGTACCAGGCCGCATGCACTCAACATGGGGGGGGTTAGTGCTTTGGGGCAGGGGGGCGCCCTGCAGCTCCCCACCCGAAAGCACCTCGTCCCCATGTTGATGAGGACAAGGGCCTCTTCCCGACAACCCTGGCCGTTGGTTGTCGGGGTCTGCGGGCGGGGGGCTTATCGGAATTCAGGAGCCCCCTTTAATAAGGGGGCCCCCACCCTATGTGAATGAGTATGGGGTACATCGTACCCCTACCCATTCACCTGGGGGAAAAAAGTGTCAATAAAAAAAAAACACAGTAGACAGGTTTTTAAAGTAATTTATTAGGCAGCTCCAGGGGTCTTCTTCCGACTTTGGGGGTCTTCTTCCGACTTCAGTGGTCTTCTTCTGACTTCGGGGGTCTCTCAGGCCTCTTCTCCCTCTCTCCGGTGTTGTCTCCGCGCTCTCTGGTTCTTCTCCGGTGCCTTCTTCCTTCTGCCTTCTGCCGGGCTCCTCCGCTATCTTCTGCTCTTTTGCCGCTCTTTTGCTAGCAGAGGAGTCCGGTCTTCTGCGACGTCTTCTTCCCTTACTGAGATGTTAACACGATGCTCCCTCCCGCTGTAATGCCGTAAGCGAGGTCTGCAACTAATTATATAGGCATTAGGCGTGGCCACCGGGTGATGTCACCCAGTGACCTTGCCCCCTTATGACGTAACAGTCCCGGGGCATGATGGGTATCGTCCGAGGGGGGAACCCCACGCCAATTTTTTTTTAATTTTTTGGCGGGGTTCCCCTTCATCCTCGGCACGCAAGTCGCACTGCAAGTCCGATCATGATGATTCGACTTGCGGTGCGACTTCTATTCAAATCAATGGGCTCCCATAGGGAACCATTGGTTTTGAATAGAGCCAGAGAAACCCCTAATGCTAATCGCCTGCTTATTCGCGTTTATCGGCGTTTGGCTTTTTTGGTGTTTTTTTCCCGCCCAAAAACGGCACTTTGAAAATTGCAAATTTCTTGCGTTCAGAAAAAAGCCCATGCACTGCTCATTAACGCTAAAAAACGACCATGTGTGCATGGACACATAGGCTAACATAGAGTGCAGTTTATGGGCTTTTTAAAAAACCGCCCAAACGCCAATAAACTGCATTTTATCAGCTTCAGTGTGCATGGAGCCTTAAGCCTCGTACACACGGTCGGACTTCCATCTGACTTTTCCATGGATTTTTGTCCGAACGGAGTTGGCCGGGCACACCCATAGCATACACACCACAGGACTTTTCTGCAAACTTTCCCAAAACTTTTTGCAACATCACATGGTTTTTCTGCTCTTTTCTGCTCTTTACCGCCACCCTTTGGTCAACTTCTGCTATTTTTGGTTGATTTTAACATTAGTTGTTTTGTCCATCGGACAAAAGTCCTATGGTTTTCTGTACACACGGTAGGACTTTGCTCCATCGGACTTTTGTTGGGCAAAAGTTTGTCCGTTTGCAGACTCAACTTTTGTCAGATGAAAACAAAACCAAACGAAAAAAAGTTTGTCCAATGAAGCGTACACACGGTCGGATTGTTGGTCCAACTTGCTTAAAACAAAGTTTGTTGGGCAAAAGTCCGACCGTGTGTACGGGGCTTAAGAATCACTTTAGGTCCACTTTATTGAGAAACCAATTATCTAGGTAGATATTAAATGCTTTTTGATATTTCACGTGGTAAAATATCGCTCCTGTCACTGGGCACTAAAATATTGACCTAGAAGGGTTGAGGACTGAGCTCCTGTGGATTTGTTCACTGAAGAAGGAGATTGGTGAATGAATGTTATTTCAAAACCTCATCTGCTTTATACTGTGTACAACAATTGTGCTCATGAGAATATTTATGCATTTAATATATAGCCATGTTGTTGCACCTCTCACTGGGTGTATAGGGGGAGGACAGCCATGATGTAGTTAATAAATCAGTAAAGAGTTAAACACTGGGTAGTTGGAGCATACAAGCAATATATTAATATCATTATGTGAAAATGGCATTTACCTAGGAGACTTTTTCCAACCCTAAATACTTCTTTGATTCAAGTAAGTATTTTTAGTTTCTACAAGAGTGTGCTATTTACCTCTTTTAACTCCCAGCCTAATTAAACAGGGTTTGCAATGTTACCAAAATTCCTAACTGTAGTAAATAAGGCTACAGCAAAACCATGTTACAGTATTTTAAATGTCATGTGACAGGTATGTAAAAGTGTTTTTAAACCTCTGAAATTAAAAATGAACAAAGCACATCCCTCTATAGTGTGTACTAGCCTCATGGTTCCTCCAAGATCTCTCTGGTCTTTGCATTTTTGCACATTTATTTGAACTTTCACTGGCTACATGCAGGTTTATGAATTTTCACTTGTTTTTTTTTTACACATTTAGTTTAAGCACATCACTTGCAAAAGAAACTTTGCAATTGAAATTGTATTTTTTTTTCCACATTTATTTGAATGTTCACTGGCTACGTGCTTGTTTATGAATCTCATATTTTTATTGTTTTTTTGGCACATTTAGTTCAAGCCTAGCACTTGGTAAAGCAATTTTGTAATTGGAGTTGTATATATGTGTAGCCTGTACTCTGCCTATCAACCCCTGTAATTAGGCTCGATTCCCCCTTGGCACAACTCGATAATAATGTGATTGTGGGCCCCTAAAAGGCTATAGAGGGCCACAATGATACCACACAATAATAAATATAATTAAATATTGTTACCTTAACCACTTGCCGACCGCGCCATGGATGAAAGACGTCTACAGCGCGGTCGAGTTATTCTGAGTGGACGTCCCAGGGACGTCCTCCCAGAATCTCGCTTCCGCGTGCCCCCTGGGGCGCGCTCCAGGAAATGTCCGTGACCGCCGGGTCCGGAAGACCCGGCGCATCACGGATCACGGTAGATGGCCGCTAATCGCGGCCGTTTACCACGTGATCGCTCCGTCAAATGACGGAGCGATCACTTGTAAACAGACCGGCGTCATGTGATGACGCCGGTTCCTCCCTCCCCTCTCTGTACCGATCGGTACAGTGTGAGAGGAGAGGGGAGGGAGCGGATCATGTCAGCTCCCTCCCCCATGTCAGAACATGTCAGCTGTGGGCTGGATCTGTGACAATTGCAGTCACAGATCCAGCCATCCATCCATCCCTGTGCAATACCCTGTGCAATACCCTGTACAATACCCTGTGCAATACCCTGTGCAATACTCTGCAATACCCTGCCAATACTCTGCAATACCCTGCCAATACTCTGCAATACCCTGCCAATACCATGTGCAATACTCTGCAATACCCTGTGCAATACTCTGCAATACCCTGTGCAATACTCTGCAATGCCCTGTGCAATACTCTGCAATACCCTCCCAATACTCTGCGATACCCTGCCAATACTCTGCAATGCCCTGTGCAATACTCTGCGATACCCTGCCAATACTCTGCGATATCCTGCAAATACTCTGCAATGCCCTGTGCAATACTCTGCAATACCCTGCCAATACTCTGCAATACCCTGCCAATACTCTGCAATACCCTGCCAATACTCTGCAATGCCCTGTGCAATACTCTGCGATACCCTGCCAATACTCTGCGATAGGCTTGTGCAATTCGTTTCGTAACGAATCAAAATTCGTCCGAATTTAGCAACTTTCGGACATTCGGAAGCATTCGAATTTCCGAACAGAGCAATTACGAATAAAACCGAATCCGAAATAAATTATACCGCAAAATAGCGAATGCCCGAAGGTCTTCGGCATAATTCGTTATGAAAAAAGTTACGAATGTACGAATCCATTCGAAGCACAATAACACTCACTCTGCTCTCTGCTTCTCCCTCACCATGCTGAACTCCCTCTCAAAATGGTGTACAGGGGCGGAGGCTATAGCCGCATGAAAAAACGAAAGTAAAATACGAGATTTCAAATCCATTCGAAGCACAATAACACTCACTCTGCTCTGCTCTCTGCTTCTCCCTCACCGTGCTGAACCCTCTCAAAATGGTGTACAGGGGCGGAGCCTATAGCCGCATGTAAAAAACGAAAGTAAAATACGAGATTTCGAATCGTTACAAATAACCGCTATGTATTTAGAAAAGTACAAATCCATTCGAAGCACAATAACACTCACTCTGCTCTGCTCTCTGCTTCTCCCTCACCGTGCTGAACCCTCTCAAAATGGTGTACAGGGGCGGAGGCTATAGCCGCATGTAAAAAACGAAAGTAAAATACGAGATTTCGAATCGTTACAAATAACCGCTATGTATTTCGAAAAGTACAAATCCATTCGAAGCACATTAGGCATAATAGGCAGCGTCGTTGTGAGAGAGACACGGAAAATTACGAATCAACGAACCCAAAAAAAGTTACGAAAGTAGGAGTTGTGTCCAGAATCAACGAAAAACAACGTACTCTACCGAAAGTACGAATTATAAAGCAACAAAAAATTCAACGAAAAATGTCGCTTGCAAAAATACGAATGAGTCCGAACACGAAAAATCCCGTCTAGCAAAATTACGAATGATTACGAATCAACAGGACCGGAAAGAAACGAACCGAAACGGAACAAATTTTTCCGTTGTGCACAAGTCTACTCTGCGATACCCTGCCAATACTCTGCGATATCCTGCCAATACTCTGCAATGCCCTGTGCAATATTCTGCAATACCCTGCCAATACTCTGCAATACCCTGCCAATACTCTGCAATACCCTGCCATACCCTGCCCATACTGTGCAATACCCTGCCATACTGTGCAATACTCTGCCATATTCCGCAATACCCTGCAATACTCCTCAATACTCCGCAACGCCCTGCAATACTCCGCAATACCCTGCAATACTCCTCAATACCCTGCAATACTCCTCAATACCCTGCAATACCCGGCAATACTCCGCAATACCCGGCAATACTCCGCAATAACCACTTCCCGCCCACCGGCCGTCATATGACGTCCTTAACTTTATGCAGGGATATCTGAATGATGGGTGCAGCTACAGGCATCATTCAGATATTCGCTTTTTCAGCCGGCGATTCCCCACACCATAAGAATGATCATAGTGGCTGTTCCACCGCTTGATCGCTCTTACGGGAGGTGAGAGGGGATGCCCCCCCTCCCGCCGCCCTCCGGTGCTTCTACCGACTCACCGCTACGATCAAAGCCAAGATTGTTTTTATTTTTTATTTTTTTCAGGCTTCCCAGCCTAGAGGTGAGATGTGGGGTCTTATTGACCCCATATCTCACTGTAAAGAGGACCTGTCATGCCATATTCCTATTACAAGGGATGTTTACGTTCCTTGTAATAGGAATAAAAGTGAACAAAAAAAAAATTGGGGCGGAAAAACATGTCAAACTAAAATAAATAAAGTAAAATGAACAATAAAATATATATATATTTTTTAAAGCGCCCCTGCCCCCGCGAGCTCGCATGCAGAAGTGGACGGATACGTAAGCCCCGCCCACATATGAAAACGGTGTTCAAACCACACATGTGAGGTATGTCTGCGAACGTTAGAGCGAGAGCAATAATTTTGGCCCTAGACCTCCTCTGCAACTCAAAACATGTAACCAGTAAAAATATTTAAAGCATCACCTATGGGGATTTTTAAGTAGCGAAGTTTGGCGCCATTCCACGAGCGTGTGCAATTTTGAAGGGTGACATGTTAGTATCTATTTATTCGGCGTGACTTCATCTTTCACATTATGCAAAAACATTGGGCTAACTTTACTGTTTTTTTTTTTCTTTTAAGCACAAAACAGTTTTTTTCCATAAAAAACGTGTTAGTAAAATTTCTGCGCAAATACCGTGCAAGATAAAAAGTTGCAACGACCACCATTATATTCTTTAAGGTCTTTGCTAAAAAACATATATAATGTTTTGGGGTTCTATGTAATTTTCTAGCAAACAAATGATGATTTTTACATGTAGGAGAGAAATGTCAGAATTGGCCTGGGTGCTCCAGAACGCCCGAAGGTGCACCCTGCATGTTGAGCCTCTGTATGTGGCCACGCTGTGTAAAAGTCTCACACATACTCGGGAGGAATAGCAGAATGTGTTTTGGGGTGTAATTTGTGGTATGCATATGCTGTGTGTGAGAAATAACCTGCTAATATGACAATTTTGTGAAAAAAAAAAAAGAAAAAAAAAATCTTGATTTTGCAAAGAATTGTGGGAAAAAATGACAACTTCAAAAAACTCACAATGCCTCTTTCTAAATACCTTGGAATGTCTTCTTTCCAAAAAGGGGTCATTTGGGGGGTATTTGTACTTTTCTGGCATGTTAGGGTCTCAAGAAATGAGATAGGCCGTCAGTACTTCAGGTGTGATAAATTTTCAGATATTGGCACCATAGCTTGTGGACTCTATAACTTTCACAAAGACCAAAAAATATGCACCAATTTGTACTTATTTTTACCAAAGATATGTAGCAGTATAAATTTTGGTCAAAATTTAAGAAGAAAAAATACTAATTTGCAAAATTTTATAACGGAAACAAAGAAAAATTCATTTTTTTACAAAATTTTCAGTCTTTTTTCTCTTATAGTGCAAAAAATAAAAAACCCAACAGTGATTAAATACCACCAAAAGAAAGCTCTATTTGTGTGAAAAAAAGGACAAAAATTTCATATGGGTACAGTGTTGACTGAGTAATTGTCATTCAAAATGTGAGAGCACCGAAAGCTGAAAATTGGTCTGGTTTGGAAGGGGGTTTAAGTGCCCAGTGGTCAAGTGGTTAAGGTGGTTCACCTGCCACACAGCTGCAAAAGACAGAGTCCCACACAAGACGTAGTTCAACCAAAAGGTAATATATTTACTTGGTAGATAAATTAGAATAGAGATTACACAGGTAACATTTGACTCAAACAGGTCCCTGTGAGAGTCAACCGACATATATATACACAACAGTTTCAGGGTTTCACTTTATGAAAAAGGACCCAATTTGCACAACCCAGAGTCAGACCTGGAGAAGTGCACGGTGGAGGAATCTCCCAATGCAATGATAACCGCAGTGGGGTACTTCTCCACCAAGTCCCACCCAGCTCACTGAGATAGCACAATGACAGTAAAATAAATGCAAATGGTTAACTTACACATATGAGTTCAATAAACTATCTGGCTCCCCCTAGTGGGCAGCTCAACTGGTGCGTGTCCCGTTGTATCAACCTAAGCAATGAATTGAACTGATGATTGTTCCTAAAAAGTTACAGTAATCTTCGGCTAGCTTTTGTTGGTGCACTTGGGTATTTGTAATCCAACAAACAAGGTGAAGAAAGAACGAATGCTTAAGATGTACAGTATGTGAAACGCTGATCCTCCCATTGCGCTATATCACTCTCGGGTGTAATGTGTCTCCACTTAAGGCCCCTGCAGTGGTTAACAAGTAACAGTGAAAACTATGGCAGTCACTTTCCTGCGACCCAGTTAGTTATGTTGGTGGGCAGGTGCCCTCTCACCACATGAGGCCTCGCCTCGCCGATATGCTCCGCCTGGACCCTCTTGGTTCTTGGCCTCTGGGCAGGTCGCGGTCCCTGGTCCTCCGCACAGCCGCTCACGAGGTGTCGGTGGAAAGGTGACTCTGGATGCTGTGGAGTGTAGAGCGGTCCCTCTCCCTGGTCCGTTCAGCAAGGCTGTGGCAGGAATCCCTCCGTCAGACGATCTGGTCTCCGTCACTTTAGGCCCAGGCTTCTCCGGCCTAAGCACGCTCGCTGCAGGCCTCTTGCCTTTTGAAGTATGGCGTCCCAAGAGGCCGCACAAGAGCCCTGCCTTGCCTTAAATAAGTTCTCCCAGCAGGCTGTATGTGGCGCCAAGCACTTTGACGGCATAGTGGTCTTGTGGGCAGGGCCGCCATCAGGGGGGTACAGGCAGTACACCTGTAAGGGGCCCGGGGGTCCCCAGGGCCCCAGATGGCAACCCCCTTTTTTTTTATTTAAATACAAAAAAAAATGTATTCTTTTTTTTTTGTAAGGGGCCCAGAGGTCCCCAGAGGCCCGGAGGTCCCCAGGGGCCCAGATGCCAACCCCCCTTTTTTTTTTTTTAAATCATTTTTTTTTTTGTAAGGGGCCCAGAAGCTGGAGGTCCCCAGGGGCCCGGATGGCAACCCCCACTTTTTTTTTGTAAGGGGCCCAGGGGCCCTGAGGTCCCCAGGGCCCCAGGAGGCAACCCCTTTTTTTTTATAAAAAAAAAAATGTATTATTATGTTTTTTTTGTAAGGGGCCCAGAGGTCCCCAAGGGCCCAGATGGCAACCCCCCGACCTCAATAATTTGTGGCGGCAGCACCCCCCTGCTTCTCAATTTGCAGAGGCAGCACCCCCCCCCCGGTTCTCTGCTCCAGGGGGCCCATGCCTAAAGCTGTGTAAGGGGCCCCAAAATTCCTGATGGCGGCCCTGCTTGTGGGTAATGTAGTTTCAATTCTATCCACGCCAATAGAGTCTCTGTCTGTGATTCCACATTACCCATAATGCTTTCTCCATGAATAACTGAACCAAACAACTTTTAGTAGTCTAGCATAAACGGGCACCAGAGGGAGCTAAGTTCTTATTAGGCACAAACTGTAGTCCATAAGCTACGTGCAAAAGTGACACCTTGCTACATATGCATTTTTTCACATTTTGAATTTTCACTGGCTACATGCTTGTTTATGAAATTTCACTAATTTATTGTGTTTTTTGCACATTTCGTCTATATTAGCACTCGCACTTTACTATTACTCAATTAAGCTTGTTTTTGCTGTGGTATTCCCATTTTCTTTTACATTTTTGACTTATGTCATGAACAGCAGTAGCAAGTTAATCACTAATTACCATATATAGCACGGGCGATTTACTGTTTATTACTTCAGTCCATTACAAGAGCATCCTCCCCTGAGATTTTCGACTGCTATATATTCCCAAGGAGAAGAAGAAGAAG
This sequence comes from Rana muscosa, assembly GCA_029206835.1. Taxonomy (NCBI): domain Eukaryota; kingdom Metazoa; phylum Chordata; class Amphibia; order Anura; family Ranidae; genus Rana; species Rana muscosa. Next base: position 941,289,259 of record CM055118.1, on the reverse strand, counting down.
TGTGGTGTTCTACTCACCAAGGCACCTTGGGAGGAACAAAGGGTTGACGTAGGAATAATTCCTAACCTATTCTTTACAGGGCAGTCAGACAGTGTAAGCAGACCTTGCATTTTACTTTAAAACAGAGACATACTTTGTAATTCTGGAAATGTTCTATGTAGACTAATCCAGGCAATTTTAGGTCATGCAATATGGAAAAAATATCAGTAGAAGAAGGGATTCCCTTAGGTTACTTTTATGTGGTTATGAAATCATATTGCACGGTTTCTACAAAACATTACTAAATCCGCAACTGACATTTTTGAGGATATAAATATACTACTTAAACCCTTACATACAATTCTATAATAAAAGGTGGAAAGAGTTGCTGTAGTTATACAACTGAGAAAGAGGTGTAGTACATTGCATGCTGGCATTCTTAAAGCCCAATTATACATTTGCTCCCCTTTCCTCCTAGGAACACTCCACACCCTTTATTTACAGTATACTAAAAAGTGTGCATTAACTTTTTTGTTTTTGTTTTGAGGGCCTATTCAGACTTGAGCATTGTAGTATAGCACAGAAAAACATGCATCTTAGTACAAGGTGACCAGATTTTTAAAATTAAATCCGGGGACATATTTTTTATTTTTTTACTAATAATGGTGGCAATCAGCGACTCTCTGCCCATCGCTGCCGCCCGCCTCACAGCCTGTCAAGTCTTACTCTCCGGGCCCTACTACTGGGTGGGGAGCGGAGGAAGAGCACTCCACCAGGGAAGGCAAGGAGATAAGCAGGCAGGCGGCTGGCCGGGACTTGAGCCAAGGCAGAAGAACATGCAAGCGTTGCTGAATGGGCATGCGCCCGAAACTTAAGAAATATTCACTCCTCTCCGACCAGCACATGATCATCAGAAAGGGGCACAGATAATGGAAAAAAAATACACCCCCTAAGCTAGTAGGAGCGGCAGAGCGTGGGGGGGGGGGTGTAATTCTGATTTTTTTTATTTTATTCTGCACTGACTTGCTTTGAAATTGCCCCAGCCCCTGTTCAAATCCAATCCGGGGACAAAACCGGGGACAGATTTGGTCCGGGGACAGTGTCCTCAATCCGGGGACAGTGTCCTCAATCCGGGGACTGTCCCCTGAAACTGGGGATGTCTGGTCACCCTATCTTAGTACGTTAACAGTGCAAGGCCTGTTCCATGTGTTTTGGTGCTCTATTTTTTGGTCATTTCAGACATCCCAACCTGCAAAAGCTCATTTCAGGGAGGTGACGCTTCGTGCCGGCCTAATTAGGTGCTCTCAGGGTTCTGGACTAACAGAAAGAAGTTTGAATAACACTAGGCATCATTCAGCCTGTAAAAGAACAAGCACTGGGTGACTGAACTAGAGAATATGTGGGTGACAGATGCAGTGAGTATTGTAGCCACTAGCCAGAGCTGTTTTTTTATATTTTGTCAGATGCTGATCTACCTATTTTTGAATAAATCAACAAAGCTGCAGTTCATCTTTCATGTTCTTTTTTTATTTTAGCAGTTATGGCAGAACTACTTTAATAAATATATTGTATGTGCCACTGTTTTATCTGAAGTCGTTCTGGCTTCTATCAATTTAAAACATTCCTGAAACAGAAAGAAGCCTGTAGAAGATAAAACACTGCATATCTGTTATATTAAAATGGTTCTAAAGCCGTAAGGTTTTCTCACCTTAATGCTTTCTTTGCATTAAGATGAAAAAACTTCTGTACTGCAGCCCCCCCCCCCCTTTGTCTTACCTGAGTCCAATCTAATTCTTTCAGCAACATGCACAAGAGCAGTGGCTCTCGCCGCTGTCTCCCTCCTCATTGGGCAGGTTGATTGCAGTGGGAGCCATTGGCTCCTTCTGCTGTCAATCAAATACTGTGAAATGGGAGCGGAGGGCAGGACTGAGTCGCCGACTCTATCTCAATAGACACAGACAAGGCACCTTGGGAGCGAGCACGCACAGGTGCCTCTATGGAAAGCAGCTTTCCGTGGGAGTACCAGCCGTAGAGAAGGGGCCTAGAGCACCGGCGTGGAACCCAACAGAAGAGGATCGGGGCTGCTCTGTGCAAAAGCATTGCACAGAGCAGGTAAGTATAGACATGTTTGCTATTTTAATTAAAAACAAAAAAATTAAGTGCAGCGGGGTCTTTAAATTTATGTGGGACACCCAGGTGTGGAAGTATAGGGATAGTGGACCACTTGTGTTCGTGGAGGATTGGATGGTGTAATAATCTCCTTGGCCTCCGGGTGGCGGGGTACCAGGAGGCTCAAGGTAGATTTGCCATTTTAGTGCTAGCCTTTTTGTCCCTTTCCGGAGATGGTACGGCGAGGGCGGGGAACCTGCCGTGGTGTCGATGGGAGGAGATAAAAGGGGGAGACGCCCTAACCACGAGGTCTTCTGGAGGAAGTTCTTCACGCGCCCAGGCACCTTAGGCCTGGGTGCGGGCGGGTTCTGGATTCCCGCTCAGGTGCCCTAGGCCTGACCGGTATGGAGTCGGAGTCCATCCCAGGCACCTTCAGCCTGGGGTGAAGTACTGAACTAGGAGGCCTGGGGTCCAGTGACTTTGACTGGATCCCGCGAGGGTGGAGACGTCCGAGGGTCCCTGAGGTGGACGGGGCCCATGTCTGAGGTGAGGAGGCCGGGGAGGTTACCCGTCCCGAGAGTCTGGAGCAGCATCAACCCAGTGATGGATGGGTCTCTGGTAACTCCCTTGGAGGGACATCTTCCCCTGATAGGGGCCGCAGCGCAGCAAAGGTACTCCTATCTACGTTCAATTGAGTCGCTGGTAGAGACTCTCAGATTCTAAGTCCTTTCTAGCTGAATGCTATAGTAACTGCTGGCGAGATCGCAGTGGTTTAGTTGATAACCAGGATAGTGCCTCAACCTGCTCACCCCCGTATCAAAATTTTATCAAGTCGCAACCAGATGGCTACTGAAGCACTGTTTATTGTGAGATGTACAATAAAGCAAGAGTTGGACTGTGATCGGTGTGTGGAGCTCTGGTTAATGGGAGCAAAGGGAAGTGTTAACACAGCAGGACTGTATTCTAGAACAAATCACATAGGCCCGAGGAAATATCTGGTGCTGGCCTTCACCTCACCCACAGCTATGGGGAGGACATGGGCCGTAGCGCATCTCACCCTGTCGTGTGACATACCCCTAGACAAAGGAGATGGGGTGAGGCCGCTACATAAGGTTTAATAACATTTTAAAAACTGTAAATACAGTGCCTTGAAAAAGTATTCATACCCCTTGAAATTTTCCACATTTTGTCATGTTACAACCAAACACGTAAATGTATTTTACTGGTATTTAATGTAATAGACCAACACAAAGTGGCACATAGTTGTGAAGTAGAAGTGGAAGGTAAATGATAAATGGTTTTCTGCATTTTTTACAAATAAATGTCTGAAAAGTGTGGTGTGCATTTGTATTCAGCCCCCTTTACTCCGATACCCCTAACTAAAATCTATTTGAACCAATTGCCTTCAGAAGTCACGTAATTGGTAAAAACTACCTGTGTGTAATTTTATCTCAGTATTAGAGTTGAGCGGACACCTGGATGTTCGGGTTCGACGGGTTCAGCCGAACTTCGGAAAAAAGTTCGGGTTCGGGACCGAACTTTAACCCGAACCCGAACCCCATTAAAGTCAATGGGGACCCGGACTTCTAAGGACTAAAAAGGCTCTAAAAAAGTAATGGAAAGGGCTAGAGGGCTGCAAATGGCAAATGTTGTTAAGAGCATGGCAAGTGCTCTGCAAACAAATGTGGATAGGGAAATAACTTAAAATAACATAAAAAAATTTAAAAAATAAAAAAATATGCTGGAGGCCCCCTTTTCAGCAGAAGAGGTACAGGAAGTCATTAAGAACCTCAGAAACTCAACGGCACGATGCCACACATATGGTGGGAATGCCCCAGAATACGCCCTTTCTGGAATAAATTATTCAATTTAATGGATAAGCTAGTGGGAAAATAAAATACTTTGAAATAAAAATGTAGCGGGGTGCTAAATTTAAGGGAAGTGTTTGAGTGGTAAATAGGCTCAAACACCCTAATTCTGTAGGATTCATGGACCATTTTGTCCTCGGGGGACAGTATTGGTGTGCAGTTCCCTGTGCCCTACAGGTGGCGCTGCCATGGTAGGCTAGGGTTGAACCGCCGATACAGTGCTGTGCCTTTTGTGTCCCCTCTTGGCAGTAGTACAGCGGGGCGGGGAACCTGCTGTGCATGCCGGGAGAGCATATAAAAGGGGCAGACCTTTGGCCTGGGGGCTGATGTCCAGTGGGGTCCGCGCCCAGGTGCCTTCGGCCTGGGTGCATGTGTTCCTGTTCCATCTCGGGCACCTTTAGCCTGGGGTGAGGTACTATCCTGGAGTTCCTGCAGCCCTGGGTATGGAGGCCTAGGGGCGGAAGTAAAGTCTGGAGTCCAGAGCCTTCGTCTGGAGTCCGCTAAGGGTCGAGGAGTCTTAGGGTGCCGCCTCGTGTAGGGGACCCTGTTCCAGGGAAGGGAGGATCATTCTGATGGACCGATGCGGGATTCACGGTGAAGGAAGGGTCTGTTGACTCCCTGGAGAGATGTCTTCCCCTTGATATGGGCTAGGTTCGTAGAAGGAGAAGCTCAAGGTCATCTTGACTGTATCAGAGGCCTTATTCACCCGGCCCGTGGCAGGGGCCTTATACACCCTGGTCTGTGGCAGAGACCAAAGTTCTCCAGGTCCGAGGCAGGGGCCTTGTACACCCGGTCTGTGGCAGAGACCAACCTCAAGGTCTGTGGCAGAGACCGTGCACCTAAAACTGTTTGAGAAACCTAAGCAGTGAAGTGAATGTGCTACGTTTGTGCCTGGACCTCATCCACACCTTAAGCTGTCCTGTTTCTTTGCTCTAACCTTTTCTATCCGAGTAGAGTTTATTTTGCCATGAGAGAATTAGAGTTGTAGTTTCAGCTGGTGTGGACATTGACTTTACTGGGAATTAAAGGACTTGCCTCTACCTACAGTAGAGGTGAGAATCATCCTCTGGAGGAGTTTTGACTCTGGCTGTGGACACGTCCCGTCAAGTACACCGCTCAACCTCTTTATATAGGAGGGTACGGGCTGGTAGTGCGGTGTGCCTTTCTCCCTCCTGCGAGGAGCCAACAACATAAAGGCAGGTAAGGGGGAAAGGATCTGTGCGCTACAAAAAACTAAAATAAAAATTATAATCTTGACCTAGGAGGACGAGGTCCATATGGAGTAGGAGGTTGAGGTGGCGGTGGATGTGGCTGTGTAGGTGGAAGCGGCGGTGGAGGAGGACGAGGTAGCCAACACTGGTTCAAAAATACAACAATGGCTGGGTAAGGCCGGTGATGTGTCGAATTCTGTCCCCCGTCGAATAGTGTCCACCCTGTACTGCGCTTGTTCAGTATGTAGGACAAGGGGATTTCGAAAATCTCCCAAGACGAACGGCGCCTGCGTGGTGAGTTCAGGTGAAGGCCACACCATCCGTGGTTCAAGCCGAGCCAAGTGAGGCCGTGCCCGAAGCGTGGCGATCGAAGCGAGCCCGTGAGGGGCCCTGTTACTATGTGCTACCGTATGTCCACTTGGATGGTGGGGCTTGAACCTGCACTCACGGCGCAGGCGCCGTTCATCTTCGGAGATTTTGTGAATCTCCTTGTCCTCTGTACTGCGCAAGCGCTGCGCCTTCGCAGTACGGGCCGGACACAATCCGATGGCCGGACAGTTTTTGTCACAACACCGGTATACATGTCAATTCTGCAGAAGGTACGGACAAGTCCTGTGGGATCCATGCCTGGTTCATTTTAATGAACGTGAGCTTGTCCACATTGGCTCTGGACAGGCGGCTGCGCTTGTCTGTGATAACGCCCCCTGCCGTGCTAAATACACGTTCAGATAATACACTGGCTGCAGGGCAGGCCAGCACCTCCAAGGCATAAAGGGCAAGCTCAGGCCATGTGCCCAATTCGGAGACCCAGAAGTTAAAGGGGGCAGACCCGTCATCCAGTACGTGTAGGCCTGTGGACACATACTGCTCAACCATGTTGGTGAAATGCTGCCTCCTGCTAAGACGTTCCATCTCAGCTGGTGGTGCTGGTTGTTGTGGCGTGCTGACAAAGCTTTTCCACATTTCGGCCATGCTAACCCTGCCTTCTGAGGTGCTGCCGGTGCCCCGGCTGTGTTGGCAACGTCTTCCTCCTCCTCTGCCTTCGTCTTGTGCTTCCACCGTACGCCCGCTGTCAGGTGGGAATGCCACCAGCAGCGCATCTACCAGCATGCGCTTGTAGTCGCACATCTTACGATCCCGCTCCAGTGAGGGAATTAAGGACGGTACGTTGTCCTTGTAACGGGGATCCAGCAGGGTGGCCACCCAGTAATCAGCACCAGTTAAAATGTGGGCAACTCGGCGGTCATTGCGGAAACACTGCAGCATGTAATCGCTCATGTGTGCCAGGCTGCCCAGAGGCAAAGAAAAGCTGTCCTCTGTGGGAGGTGTATCGTCTGTGTCCTCTGTATCCCCCCAGCCACACACCAGTGATGGCCACGAGCTGGTCTGGGTGCCACCCTGCTGTGAACATGGCTCCTCCTCTTCCTCCTCCATCTCCTCCTCCACCTCGTCATCCTCCAGAACTGTGCCCTTTCTGCTTGACAATTGTGTACCTGGCGTTTGTTGGTGCAGGAACCCACCCTCGGAGCCACTTGTGAAAGACTGCCCTGAAAGCCTTAGAAATGATCCCGCTTCCTCCTCCTCCTCCTCATCCTCCTTTGCCACAACACACCCACAGTATGTAACCGCTGAATCGCACAGCTACAGAACTGTAGAAAATGCTATTCAAAAAAAATTGTTTTTTTTAGTATAGCACAGTAGAAGACAAATATATAGAAATTGTTTATTTCACACACCTCCACATATGTATAACACACTGCAAAATATTTCTTGTGGCCCTAAATGGCGTTTTTTGGAAGACCACAACACACCCACAGTACGTAACCGCTGAATCGCACAGCTGCAGAACTGCAGAAAATGCTATTAAAAAAAATGTTGTTTTTTTAGCATAGCACAGTAGAAGACAAATATATAGAAATGGTTTATTTCACACGCCTCCACATATGTATAACACACTGCAAAATATTTTTTGTGGCCCTAAATGGGTCTTTTTGCAAGAGTACATTAAAGTGCACATTTTTATTTATTTTTTTGCCCTAAATGGGTCTTTTTTTGCCCTAAATGGGTCTTATGGAAAAGAGCACAATAAAGTGCCTTTTTTTTGCCCTAAATGGGTCTTTTTCCAAGAGCAGAATACACCCACAGTATGGAAACGGTGTATCTCTCAATGTAATATATGCAGTGCTGGTGCACTGAGCTTGCAGATAAAAGTTAGATTTTCTCTGACACTGGGCTCATGGCAGTGTAAAAAGACTGTGCACTGCAACACGAACAGGTAAACCTATGCAGATCGCTGAGTTATATCTCTGAATCTGGACTCCTATTCCTATATAATAAATCTCTCTCCCTGAAAGCACCAACAGGAACCTGGCCCTACACTACACTGTCTCTCTATCTTTTCCCTCAGATTCCAGAATCAGGACTAACTCATGTATTTTCAATCTCTCCCAATAAGCAACAGCAGCAGACAAGATCCTCTCCCTATCTATGCTGAAGCAGAGTGACGTGTGTGCTGTGTGCCTCTAGCTTATATAGAAGCTGGGTCACATGTTGCACTGACCAATCACAGCCATGCCATTAGTAGGCATGGCTATGATGGCTTCTAAGGGCACACCAGCTAATCAAAAGGTGATTGGCTGGCCCCTGAAGCATTTCTAACTGCGCCATTAGATTGCCGAACCCGAACTCAAACACGGACCTTCACGCAAAGTCCGGGCTCGGGTTCGGGAAAAAGCTAAAGTTCGGTACGGACCCGAACTTTACAATTCGGGTTCGCTCCACCCTACTTAGTATAAAAACAGCTGTTCTGTGAAGCCCTCTGAGGTTTTTTAGAGAACCTTAGTAAACAAACAGCCTCATGAAGGCCAAGGAACACACCAGACACCTCAGGCATAAAGGTGTGGAGAAGTTTAAAGCAGGGTTAAGTTAAAAAAAAAAATCCCAAGCTTTGAACATCTCACGGAGCACTGTATGGCACAACTGCAACCTTAACAAGACATGGCCGTCCACCTAAACTGACAGGCCGGGCAAGGAGAGCATTATTCAGAGAAGCAGCCAAGAGGCCCAATGGTAACTCTGGAAGAGCTGCAGAGATCCACAGCTCAGGTGGGAGAATCTGTGCACAGGACAACTTTTAGTTGTGCACTCCACAAATCTCGCCTTTATGGTAGCGTGACAAGAAGACATTTTTGAAAGAAAGCCATAAGAAGTCCTATTTGCAGTTTGCGAGAAGCCATGTGGGTAATACAGCAAACATGTGGAAGAAGATGCTTTGGTCAGTTGAGACCAAAATTTTACTTTTTGACCTAAAAGCAAAACTCTGTGTGGCGAAAAACTAACACTGCACATCACCCTGAACACACCATGAAACATGGTGGTGGCAGCATCATGTTGTGGGGATGCTTTTCTTCAGCAGGGACAAAGAAGCTGGTCAGAGTTGATGGGACGGTGGATGGAGCCAAATACAGGACAATCTTAGAAGAAAACCTGTTAGAGTCTGCAAAAGACTTGAGACTGGGGCAGTGGTTCACCTTCCAGCAGGACAACGACCCTAAAAATACAGCCAGAGCTACAATGGAATGGTTTCGATCAGGGGTCTCCAAACTTTTTAGCCTGAGGGCCGCATTGTAGATTGTATTAATTTTTGCGGGCTGAAAAAATGTGTTATGAATAATGAAAAATGAATAAAAATGTAGATAATCTCGTCAGAGCCTCTCCGCACGTCTTTGTCCCCATCAGAGCCTTTCTGCATGTCTGTGTCCCCATCAGAGCCTTTTTGCACGTCTGTGTCCCTGTCAGAGCCTCTCCGCACGTCTGTGTCCCCGTCAGAGCCTTTCCGCATATGTATGTCCCCATCAGAGCCTTTTTGCACGTCTGTGTCCCCGTCAGAGCCTCTCCGCACATCTGTGTCCCCATCTGAGGCTCTCCGCATGTCTGTGTCCCCGTCAGAGCCTCTCCGCATGTCTGTGTCCCCGTCAGAGCCTTTCCGCATGTCTGTGTCCCCATCAGAGCCTTTTTGCACGGCTGTGTCCCCGTCAGAGCCTCTCCGCACATCTGTGTCCCCATCAGAGCCTCTCCGCATGTCTGTGTCCCCCACCCTGATTACACCCCCAGATACCACCAATCTGGTAACGCCACCCCCCCAGATAACCTCCCAGCCTGATCACCACACCCCAAAATACCCCCAGTCTGATCACACCCCCCTATATCTCTCCACTCTGATTGCATCCCCCTCCTCATACCTCTCCCCTAACACACCCCTCCACCATCACAAAAACCTTTGGATTTTCCAGTCTTGCAGACAGTTCCTCCCAGTTCCGTGGCTCCTCCTTCAGATGATGTCAGTGGAGGAGAGAATCTGCAGCACACCAGGGTGGGTTAGCTGTCATTGGAGCAGGCACGACAATAGCGTCATACAAATCTGGCGGTGGCAGCTGCACAGAACGGGAGCCTCCTCCACTCCAATCTCCTTCTCTGCCGCCACTCCCCGAGCACAACCTCCTCCTCTGCCGCCACTCCCCGAGCACAACCTCCTCCTCTGCCGCCACTCCCCGAGCACAACCTCCTCCTCTGCTGCCACTCCCCCAGTCTGACTCCAGCACGCACAGCCAGCCCATATCTGTGCTGCCCGACAGTGGGCCCTGCCTCCTTTCTGCACGCATGGGAATCCGCCCACCGCTCCGCCTTCCTCTGCCTGATTGGATCCACTCTGACAGCGGCACAAATGCATCGCCCCGCCTGCCTTCTGCTCTGTCCCACTGCCTAAAGCACGCACGGGGAATTGAAGCAAGCAGTCTCTGAATGAGCTGCGGGCTGGATAAAACATCCAAGTGGGCCGGTTGTGGCCTGCGGGCCGGAGTTTGGAGACCCCTGGTTTGGATCAAAGCATATTCATGTGTTAGAATGGCCCAATCAAAGTCCAGACCTAAATCCAATTGAGACTCTGTGGCAAGGCGTGAAAATTGCTGTTCACAGACGCTCTTCATCCAATCTGACAGAGCTTGAGTTATTTTGCAAAGAAGAATGGGCAAAAATGTCACTCTAAATGTGCAAAGCTAGTACAGACATCCCCGAAAAGACTTGCAGCTATAATTGCAGAGAAAATGGAAAATTGTGTACTCACCTTTCCGCAATTTTCCTTTCCTGTCGCATCTTCATGGCAGCATACACCTATGCCCCCACAACCTGATAGGATCGTTTAGCTATTAAGCCCAGTGAGGGCCCCCGCCCAGGTATTCTCAGTATATATATTGTGAGGGGGTTAGCTCGGCAGCGGGTGTGTGTGACCCCCGGGATGGGCTCCCCACACAAAAACAGGCCCAGCAAACGGAGGTTGTGGTTTTCAAAATCAAAAAGGTGCGGTTTATTTTCTATTTACAGTGACAAAACACAGCAAAGCAAAAGAAACATAAATAAAATAAATCCTGGTCAACTTGACCTCTGACTAAACATACAGGTTTCCTAACTAACAACTGGGATCAGCCTAGTGCTGTCCTAGTCCCTAAGTCCCTGGTTTTAAATGTCCAAGCAAATAGCCACACAGGCTTTGTCTCACCGCACAGGGGTTCACTCTCCCTAGACAGTCCACACAGGTCTGGTTCCAGGCATGAGCAAACACCTAATGAATCTGGGAGTTCTTATAGAGGCCTAAATGAGCTGACAAGCTTCAGCTGGTCTCATCAACTCCCTGTCTGCACGACGCCCCACACTCTCCCTAGAGGTATGAGTCATCCATGAGCCCACTAGCCTCAGCTGGGCTTATACAACTCTCCACCTAGTTGTATAAGTCGGCGTAAAGCCTGAATCTGGGCGAAATATATCTACCCCCCTGGATGCAACCAGGTGACTTTACCTTCCTGCTGTCACATACCCCCCCCCCTCTTGTTTTAACCTCGGGGTTGGAACACCAGCAATCAGGCATTCATGTACTCGAGACAAAGCATCCACATTCCCCATTTGAACGCCAGGGCGATGCTTTACTGTGAAGTTGAATTCCTGGAGGGCCAGGAACCACCTATTCACTCTTCTATTTGTTTCCTTGTTTTGAGCCATCCACTTTAACGGAGCGTGATCCGTAACCATGTCAAAGTGCCTACCTAGCAGGTAGTACCGAAGGGAATCTAGAGCCCACTTCACCGCTAAACACTCCTTTTCAACGGTGGCGTAATTTACCTCATGGGACTTCAACTTCCTGCTGAGGTAAATGACTGGGTGCTCTTCCCCGTTCCAGACCTGGGACAATACTGCTCCTAACCCCACATCTGACGCATCACTTTGTACGACAAAGTCTTTAGAGAAGTCGGGTGAGTACAACACTGGCTGGCTACATAAGGCTTGTTTCAAGAATTGGAATGCTGCCTCAGCCTCGGGGGTCCATTTAATCATGACCGACCCTTTCCCCTTCGTCAGGTTGGTTAGGGGCACAGCCTTAGAAGCAAAGTGGGGAATGAATCGCCGATAATACCCAGCGATTCCCAGAAAGGCTCGTACCTGCTTCTTGCTGTTGGGACGTGGCCAACTCTGGATGGCCTCGACTTTGTTGAGTTGGGGTTTTATTACTCCCCTCCCAATGGTGTACCCAAGATATTTGGCCTCCTCCTGCCCAATGGTACACTTCTTGGGGTTAGCCGTAAACCCCGCTTCCCGAACAGAGTCCAGGACTGCTTGCACTTTTGGCAGATGTGAGGCCCAATCTGTGCTATGGACAATTACGTCATCCAGGTAAGCCGCAGCATACTTCCGATGGGGCCTCAGCATCTGGTCCATTTTCCGCTGGAATGTGGCCGGCGCATTCTGTAACCCGAACAGCATTCTTTTATATTGGAACGCCCCGTCTGGGGTTACAAATGCGGTTTTCTCTTTGGCCGACTTGGCCAGGGGGATTTGCCAATACCCTTTTGTGAGGTCAAGAGTCGTCATGTATCGGGCTGTTCCCAGCCGGTCGATCAACTCATCTATACGTGGCATGGGGTAGGTGTCAAATTTTGTAACTTTGTTCAACTGACGAAAATCGTTACAAAATCGCCAGCTCCCATCCGGTTTAGGCACCAACACAATGGGACTAGACCAATCACTTTGGGACTCCTCTATCACCCCTAAGTTCAGCATTTTCTGTACTTCCTCCCGTATTGCCTCCCGTCGGGCCTCTGGGATCCGATAGGGTTTTAACTTCACCCTTTCACCGGGCGGGGTAATGATGTCATGCTCTACCCCAGATGTTTGTCCCGGCAGCTCAGAGAATACCTCCTTGTTGCGAAGCACAAACTCCTTAACCTCCTGTTGTTGGGGTTGTGACAAGGTGGCTGCTATTCCAACCTCAGGAATCACGCAACCAGTTTGAGCTGGTGACCAAGTGTCTGCGACTAGGGACTCTCTATCCCTCCAGGCTTTCAACAGATTAACGTGATAGATCTGTTCGGGCTTTCGCCTTCCTGGTTGTCTGACCTTGTAATTCACTTCGCTCACTTTTTCCATTACCTCATAGGGGCCTTGCCATTTGGCAAGGAATTTACTTTCAACCGTAGGGACAAGTACCAGTATCCTATCCCCCGGGGAAAAGGTACGGGTCTTGGCTCCACGGTTGTACACTCTCTGCTGTGCTAACTGCGCTTGGGCCAAATGTTCCTTCACGATGGGCATTACCTGTGCAATTCGGTCTTGCATCAGGGCGACATGCTCAATCACACTCCTGTGGGGAGAACTCTCACTTTCCCAAGTTTCCTTGGCAATATCCAACAGCCCTCTTGGGTGTCTCCCATACAGTAACTCAAAGGGGGAGAATCCCGTAGAGGATTGGGGCACCTCCCTAATAGCAAACATCAAATAAGGAACTAGACAGTCCCAATCCTTTCCATCTCTATCCACCACTTTCTTCAACATTTGTTTTAGGGTTTTGTTGAATCTTTCAACCAGCCCATCGGTTTGGGGGTGATACACAGATGTACGCAATTGCGTCACTTTGAACAATTTACACAGCTCTTTCATAACCCGGGACATAAAGGGTGTACCTTGGTCCGTAAGCAGTTCTTTACAAATACCCACCCGGCTAAAAACAAGAGATAGCTCTTTGGCTATGGTTTTGGCCGAGGTATTTCTGAGAGGGATCGCTTCTGGATAACGGGTGGCATAGTCCATTATAACCAATATGTACTGGTGCCCCCTAGCGGACTTGATTATAGGACCTACCAAATCCATTGCGATTCTCTCAAACGGGACCTCAATGATGGGTAGAGGGACCAGCGGGCTACGGAAATGTGGCATCGGGGCCGACCTCTGACACACAGGGCAGGAGGAACAATAATTTTCTATGTCCTTCATCACCCCAGGCCAATAGAATCTCTGTAATACCCTCTCTCGGGTTTTCTCTGTCCCCAGATGACCTCCAAGAATGTGCCCATGGGCCAACTCCAACACCAACTTCCTGTAAGGTTTGGGCACCACAAGCTGCTCAACGGTTTCTTCTGCCCTTTTTGCCACCCGATACAGTAGGTCCTTCTCTACGCTGAAGTATGGGTAAGTGCAGGGTTCACTGGGTTCACTAACTCGCCATCTATTTCCACTACGTTTTCCCGTGCCTTTATTAGGGCGGGGTCTTTTAACTGTTCTGTGGCAAAATTTTCCCTGTGAACCTCCAGATCAGAAAACTCCACAGACGGTAGGTTTTCGTCTGAGGAGGTGGGCTCCTCTCCAGTTTCTTGAGTCTCCCCTGCCAATACTGACAAGGGAAATTCTGGAGAGTCCTCACCACTCTCAGAGGAGTTCTGGCTATCACATTCCTGGTACATAGGGGCACCAGTGGGGGGCTCAGGATCATCCCACAGTTCCCAGAACTTCGGAAAATCCCTTCCCACAATGGCGTCATGCGGTAACTGAGATACTAAGCCCACTGGATGAGAGAGGGTACCTTTGGGGGTCTCGAAACACACTGTAGTCACTGGATACTCTCGGGTGTCCCCATGCACACAAATAACAGCTACCTTGCTATTCCCAGAGACCTCTGTTTTAACTAATTCAGCCTTTATCAGGGTCACAAGGCTACCTGAATCCAGCAATACCACAACATTTCTACCATTAACACACATTTTGCATAAATGTTTCTCAGTTCCTCGAATGGCAGTGCATGCGACTGTCGCACACAGCGACTGACGTCTGCCCGTCAGAAAGTCACATTGCATGGGTTCCTCCACAACCGGGCAATTGGCTGCAATATGTCCCGCTTGCCGGCAGCGGTAGCAAACGATCCTTCTTGCCGCCTCTTGAGCCGCTGATTTCCCAGGCTGTTCTCGCCAAACTTGGGGTAGAGCTCCCACCCTCTCACTCTCTCCACCCTCACCCCTTGGAATCCTCTTATCTGCCCCTGGGGATGGTCTGGTCTTAGGGTGGAAAGTCCGAGTGTCTCTGGAAGAGGCCGTCAGGTTCTCTGTAGCCAAGTATTTCTCCACACGATCCACAAGACCATCGGCCGTCTCTGGGTCTCCATGGCTTACCCACTTTTGGATGGCAGTAGGAAGAGCTCTCAAAAACCGATCCATTACAACACGTTCCACAATCTTTGGTGCGGACAAAGTCTCTGGCTGTAGCCACTTTCTGCTCAGGTGAATGAGATCATACATTTGAGACCTGGGGGGTTTTCCAAGCTGGAAAGTCCAGTTATGCACACGCTGAGCCCGGACAGCCTGGGTGACACCCAGCCTTGCCAAAATTTCAGCTTTTAGCATCACATAGTCTTTTGCTTGGTTAGGCTCTAGGTCATAGTAAGCTTTCTGCGATTCACCAGTTAACAGAGGAGCCACCAGTCCAGCCCACTGCTCCTCAGGCCACTTTTCTCTTTCAGCGGTCCTTTCAAATGTGGTCAAAAATACCTCTGGATCATCCTCTCCAGTCATTTTTGTCAATAAACGACTCACCCCAAAGGACGCGGTATTAGTGGGACGGCTTTCCTCACTGGTCTGCGGACGTTGCTGCATTACTGCTTCCATTTGTTGTAGTCTCTGCTCTTGCTTCTGTAACAGGTCTATGAAGCGGGCCTCAGATTGCTGCTGGGCTTGTTGCTGAGCTTCCAGACTCTGTTGGTGAGCTTGCTGCTGGGCTGCAAGGCTCTGTTGATGAGCTTGCTGCTGGGCTGCAAGGCTCCTTTGCAAACCTGCATTTGTCTGCTGTTGATTGGCATTTGCTAGAGCCAGCTGTTTCAGTATCTCCTCCATGCTGGCTTAAAAAAAACTGCCACTGGTTCTCCACCAACTGTGAGGGGGTTAGCTCGGCAGCGGGTGTGTGTGACCCCCGGGATGGGCTCCCCACACAAAAACAGGCCCAGCAAACGGAGGTTGTGGTTTTCAAAATCAAAAAGGTGCGGTTTATTTTCTATTTACAGTGACAAAACACAGCAAAGCAAAAGAAACATAAATAAAATAAATCCTGGTCAACTTGACCTCTGACTAAACATACAGGTTTCCTAACTAACAACTGGGATCAGCCTAGTGCTGTCCTAGTCCCTAAGTCCCTGGTTTTAAATGTCCAAGCAAATAGCCACACAGGCTTTGTCTCACCGCACAGGGGTTCACTCTCCCTAGACAGTCCACACAGGTCTGGTTCCAGGCATGAGCAAACACCTAATGAATCTGGGAGTTCTTATAGAGGCCTAAATGAGCTGACAAGCTTCAGCTGGTCTCATCAACTCCCTGTCTGCACGACGCCCCACACTCTCCCTAGAGGTATGAGTCATCCATGAGCCCACTAGCCTCAGCTGGGCTTATACAACTCTCCACCTAGTTGTATAAGTCGGCGTAAAGCCTGAATCTGGGCGAAATATATCTACCCCCCTGGATGCAACCAGGTGACTTTACCTTCCTGCTGTCACAATATATATACCTCACCTCAGATGGGTGGGCATCTGTATACTGCCATGAAGATGCGACAGGAAAGGAAAATTACGGAAACGTGAGTATACAATTTTCTGTTTTCCTGTCGCATCATGGCAGCATACAACTTTGGGTGAATAACTCGCAAACTGGGTGGGTCTGAGCATAAAGACAATTTTTTTATTTACATGGAATAGAGGTGTTGGACTGAATAATTGCTCGTCCAAACTCTGCTGTGGACAATCTGGCAGAATCCACCTTGTAATGATAAATGAAGTTGTTCCTGGAAGACCAGGTCGCTGCTCGGCAAATAGTTTCTGAGGACTCTGTGCAGTAGGCCGCACAGGAGGTCGCCATTGCCCTTGTAGAATGTGCCTTCAAGCCCTCAGGTATTTGTGTTTGACTCAGTGTATAAGCCTTTTTGATGGTCTTCACCAGCCATGCTGCGATGGTGTGAGAGGTTGCTGCTTGTCTTTTCCTAAAGCCGTGTGGGATGACCAGGAGGTTTTCCAACTTCCTAAGGTCATTGGTTGTTGAAAGGTAGGCTAGGATGTTGGTTCTTACATCCAGCGGATGTGGATCCACTTGTTCTGTGGAGAGAGCAGGAAGGTTAATCTCCTGATTGAAGTGGAAGGAGGATGATACCTGCGGAATAAACCGATCAGATGGTCTTAAGACTACTTTGTCTGGGTAGATGATTAACTATGTTTTTTTCGCCAATAGAGCTTGCATCTCTGAGACTCTCTTGGCCGATGTTATTGCGATTAAGAAGGTGACTTTGAGTGTTAAGCTCCACAAGGAGATGTTTTGCAACGGAAAGAATGGTTCATGTGATAGAACTTCTAGTACAACCGACAGATCCCAGGTCTGGAAGGAAGGCTTTCTGGGGGGCCTTATCTTTATGCAGGCCCTCTGGAACTGAATGACTAGAGGCTCTTGCACCAACTTGACTCCTGTCATGGCAGATAAGGCTGATACGTGGACTTTCAAGGTACTTGACCCAAGGCCTTTCTCTAGGCCTAACTGGAGAAACTCAAGGATTTGAGCAACTGTTGGAGATGATGGGTTCCAGGCTTGTTGCTGTGCGACTGAGAGAAACTTTTCCCAGATCCTCTTGTAGGTATTGTTGGTGATGCATCTTCTGGCTTGAAGAAGAGTCTCTACCACTTTTTGGGAGCAACCTTGGTTTAAGAACCTAGCCCTTTTAATCTCCAGGCTGTCAGATGCATCCTTTCCGGGTATGGATGAAGAAGTTGCCCCTGGGAGAGTAGATCTGCTGCTGGTGGAAGCGGTAATGGTCTCGCTGTATTCAGCTGAAGGAGAGTGGTGAATCATGACCGTCTCGGGCAAAAAGGAAGGACTGTAATTTTTGTGGATGATGACCTCTTGAGCCTGAGAAGAAATCTCGGGATGAGAGGTGTCGGGGGAAATATGTAACCCAGGCGGAAGTTCCACTTGTGTTGTAGGCAATCCGTCCCCTCCGCTAACGGGCAGGGGGTTCTTGTCAGATACCTCCGGCACTTTGCATTGTCTGGAGTCGCTGCCAAGTCTATATCCGGCATGCCACAAGTTTTTGTTATGAGGGAGAAAGCTTGGTGACTCAGAGCTGATTCGTTGTTGGAAATGAAGCTTCTGGGGCCCTTAATCCCGACAGATTCACTTGCGCCCATTCAAGAACTGGGCGGACTTCCTGCATCATGGAGCGACTTCTGGTGCCTCCTTGCCTGTTGATATAGGCAACTGCCACCCTGTTGTCCATCTTCAACAGGACTTCTTTCCCTTTCAAGAGAGGACTGAAGGCCAGAAGAGCTTGGAACGCTGCTTTCATTTCTAGGATGTTCGATACTACATCCTGTGTCTCGAAAGACCAACGGCCTTGGACTGCAAGTTGCTGGTAGTGTGCTCCCCAGCCTTCCCTGCTGGCGTCTGAAGTGATCACCTCCTGGGGAGGGGTAACTATGCGCTTGTACCTCTTTAGGTTGTGCAATCGGGTCCACCACCATAGTGATTGTTTGACTTCCTTTCAGATGTTGATTCGTTGAGACATCGATACCCCGTTCCATTGTCTCAAGAATGATGTCTGGAGAGGTCTTGTGTTCCACTGGGCCCATTGGACCATAGGGATGGTTGCTGATAGCGACCCCAGAATGCTGAGACACTCTCTGGCTGGGAGCGTGGTGGATAAGAGTAACCTTTTTGCCTTTTGGATTATGATGGAAATTTTCTCCTGAGGAAGCTCTATGGTGTTGAGTCGGGTATCCAGTTCTGCCCTCAGGAAGATCATTCTCTGAGTGGGCTGGAGATTGCTTTTCTTCCAGTTTATCAGCCACCCGAATTTATGCAGGGTGGACGTTAGAGTATTTTGGTGGAGTAGAAGAGACTCCTGGTTGTCCGTGAGCAGTAGGTTGTCGTCCAGATAATGGTGGACTCTCAACCCTTGCTCCCTTAGTAAGGCTATCACTGGCAGCAGGACCTTGGTGAATGTTCTGGGAGCAGTAGAAATCCCAAACGGAAGGCTTTGAAATTGAAAGTGTTGATGATTTACCGAGAAGCAGAGAAACTTCTGGAATGCAGTGTGAATAGGAACATGCAGGTAAGCGTCCTTTAAATCCACGGAGAGCATCCAGTCGCCGATATTTATGGCATAAAGGATTGATTGTAAGCTTTCCATCTTGAATGTCTCCACTAGGATTGAGATTTTTTAGATCTAGGATGGGGCGCAGATCCCCAGTCTTTTTCTTCACCAAGAACAGAGGAGAGTAGAAACCCTTCCCCCTTTGTGGTGGTGGGACTTCCACTATGGCCTGCTTTTAGATTAGATCTTGGACATATTCTGTCAACACAAGCTTCTTTTCCCGAGATGTTGGAAGTCTGGTTGTGACAAACTGGTCTCTGGGAGGTCGATTCTTGACACTCCATCTGTGTCCGTCCTGGACAGTAGCCACTGTCCATGGGTCTTCTAATAACTCTGCCCAGACCTGCTTGAAGTCCTTCAGTCTGGCTCCTACTACAGCTGGTTGGGCGGACGTACTTTCAAAAAGACTTCTGGTCCCCCGTGGCAGGGGTCTTGGATTTTTGGAGTTTCAGGAAGGATGATTGTGGATTCTTCCAATTTTTCCTGTACTCCTTGTAGGATTTTGCCTCCCTACATCTGTCTGAGAGGTTTCGTCTGAAGGTAGGTGGCCTTTGTTGCCTAGGCCTTCTGTCTGAAGGAATGAGTCCTGACTTTCCGCCGGTGACCTTTGAAATGGCCAAGTCCAGCTTTTCTCAGAAGAGGTTTGTGCCGTCAAATGGGATCTTACACCAATTAGACTTTGAGGACCACGGTTTTAGCCAGAGTGCTCTCCTGGCCATCACTGAGCTTAGCATTGCTCTTGATGTTGATTTTATCATGTTAACATGTTAAAATTGCCTGCAAGGCTAAGTTCCTGGAGAGCTGCGATCACTTTCTCTTGTTCCACGCCTTCTGCTACCAATTTCTCGGCGTTGGAGAACCAGCTTGAGATAGCTCTTCCCACTGCTGCTAGCATTATTGCTGGCCATCAGGCACCGCCTGCAGATAGGTAGGCTCTCTTAAGATCCAGATCGATCTTTCTGTCTAGTACATCTTTAAATGTAACCACATCTTCTATTGGAAGTGTTACATGCCTGGCGAGGCGCATCAGGGAGGAGTCTACCACTGGTGGTGTTACTAGTGAGTTAACACTAGATTCCTTTAACGGATCCAGTTTGGCAAGTCTATTGCTGAGACTGGTCCTCTTCTCAGGTTTTTGCCATTCATCTTTGATTAAGTCTTCCAGCTCATCGATAAATGGGAAGGTTTCTGGCTCTTTTTTGAGGTTCGGAAAATATTTCTTCGCCTTTTGCAGAGTTTCTTTTTCCTCTTCCCATTCTATAGCTTCCTTCACTGACTTTATGAAGGGTTCTATAAGTGCAAAGTCAAATCCGGTGGATACCTCCAAGTCCTCATTGTCAGATAGGGGGTCTGACTTTCTAGATGTGGAGGGAGTCGCAGGTGAAGTGCCTTGCACTGATCTGCTCGTTTCAGACTCTGCAATTTGCAGGGATGTGTCTCTAACCGGCTCTCTGCTTAGCTCTCTCTCTCTGGTTGCTTCATCCAAGCATGTGCGACAGGCCAGCTTGTCCTAAAGTGCTATAGCACCGCAAACCCAGCATGAATTCCCTGATGGACAGGAATGCTGAGGGGGAGGAGAGCGTCTGTGTGAAGGAGACCTCCTGTAGTAGGAGTGGCTGTGCCGTGAATGAGATTTTGAACGGCTCCTCCTGCGACTTGAGCAACTTCGTCTCGTGCTTGAGCGACTTCTGCTGCGGTCTGATCGGCTTTGTCTATGGCTTGAGCGGCTTCTTCTGGATGGCTCTTGTCGTCTTGAATCTGACGATCTGTCTGAACTGATGGGGCTGTCCAATTTAGACAGCATTGGTGACAGGCTCTCTTTTTCAATCTTCCCTACTTACCAATCTCCCCCCCCCCCTTACCTATTAGGCTGGTGATGGTCTACCGGGGCAGCGACCTCCATGAGGAGTGATAGAGTCCCCCCTACAACAGACAGTAGGAAATGAGCATGCAGGCAGCAAGTAAGGTGAAACCAAGAAAGGGAAAAAGGTGACCCGAGGAGCTTACCTGAAGGAAGAAACAGCAGTGCAATCTATCCCACTGAAAAAAAGCTGGTGACAGGTGCAGTGTTCAAGAGGAAATAGCAAAATAAGTTTGGGGTTTTTAAAATTGCAGCCGCCGTCGCTCGGTGATGACGTCATGACCGCGCATGCGCCGTAGCATCGTGAGCAAGCCGGCGCCATCTTGAAAACTGGAAAAACATAGGAATCACCATTGTGAACCTGTAGGAGACCTCCCGCCTGTCCGCGCATGCGTGGAAGTGACTGGACACTCAGCGTCATGCACAGAGCCTGCCGAGGGACTACAGGGCGCAGAAAGCCAGTTTGTGTGACAAAATTACACAGGAGAGCTGGAGGCCACTATAGAGACCTGATTAAGGTCTGTGAGGAGCTGGCACATATCCCTGAGGACCGGATTGCTGGAGGACTACAAGGCTCAGGAAGTGCAATGCTGAAAAGTGGTGCACAGAAGAGCTGGAGGTCGCTGCAGGATAAACCTATTTAAGGTTTGTGTAAATGCTGGCATCATACCCCTGAGACCATCAGAGTGAGGTTCCTTCCATAGATCTCGTTTAGAGGCTGTACAGGAGAGGACTTCCACCCAGGAGAGGCTAGAACCTGGCTGGGGTGAAAGCGGTAAGGGGGTGCTTCATCTTGATGTCCTTGTCAGGTCAGGTGAGGAAAAAAAGGAGAATACCTGGGCGGGGACCCTCTCTGGGCTTAATAGCTAAATGGTCCTATCAGGTTGTGGAGGCGGAGTCACAACCCAAAGGTGTATGCTACCATTATGCGACAGGAAAGGTGGTTCTACAAAATATTGACTTATTTTTTGTGCCACTTTGTGTTGGTACTGTATATCTATCACATAAAATCCCAATAAAATACATTTACGTTTTTGGTTGTAACATGGCAAAATGTGGAACATTTCAAAAGTAATGAATACTTTTGTGCAATAAAAAGAAAAAGTGCGCAATCACCAAAAAATATATATGTTTGCAAAAGGATGATCCTCTTGCAAATACCACAGGTGCAAAAAACAAGAGATTAAATCAATAATCACTAAGTAATTTACCACACAAAAAATGTATATATAACTCAATCCAAATTATTGTGAAGTGCAACCACTAATAATCCAAATAACTGAAATTAGTAAATGTTTGTGACGTGCAAGCACTAATATAGTCCAGATAACTAAATAGTGGAAAAACAGTGCAGTGCAACCAAAATGAACGTGTCCCAAATGGAAATTTTGTTCAAAAATAGATGATCTCTAGAGTTCAACTCAAATATAGGACAATCGATGGAAATATTCAGAAGCCTTGATTACTGTGCAGCCAAGATAAATGATATTACTGCCGCTTACCAGATAGTTGGGATCTCAAGTTATAGAGATCACAGAAGCGTGTGCATCAGCCTGCCGGCTCCAACAACGATCACTTGTTCCTAGATGGAGGAAGGGATCTTCACATCCGAATCCTGGGGAAGATAGCCCATCTCAGCTGTTCATTACCCCGTGTCAGGCCTGATACTGATACTTTTCACAAGGCACTGTATAAGGAAGAATTTGGGATCTACTTTCCTTATATACCTGATATACACCTGATTAGTGATGAGCCGAACACCCCCGGGTTCGGTTCGCACCAGAACCCGCGAACGGACCGAAAGTTCGCACGAACTTTAGAACCCTATTAAATACAATGGATGCGAACGTTCGAAATCTAAAGTGCTAATTATAACGACTATTATGCATGTTATTGTCCTAAAAAGGGTTTGGGAACCCGGGTTCTGCACCAGGGGGCATGTATCAATGCAAAAAGAAGTTTTAAAAACGGCCGTTTTTCTGGAGCAGTCATTTTAATGATGCATAAAGTGAAAAAAAAAATCAAATATTCCTTTAAATATCGTACCTGGGGGGTGTCTAAAGTATGCCTGTGAAGTGCCACGTGTTTCCCGTGTTTAGAACTGTCCCTGCACAAAATTACATTTCTAAAGGAAAAAAAGCCATTTAAAACTGCTTGCGGCTTTAAAGTGGTTGTATACCCACATTTTGTACAAGCACCTACAGGTAAGCCTACATTAAGGCTTACCTGTAGGTGCTTGTAATATCTCCGAGACCTACACAGTCTCGGAGATATTTGCAAAAAAACCTGTACCACTATCTACGGCGCATGCGCGCCGTAGATAACGGCGCAGGCGCACTGAGCGCGGCGGCTCTTGAATGGGAGCCTGCCGTATACTGCCGGTAATTCGCGCATGCGCGGGGATCGTGCCGTTCCCCGCGCATGTGCGGGAGTGACGTCATCGCCGCTCCGGCCAATCACAGCGCCGGAGCGGCAATACCCGGAAGTCACTCCGGGTATCATGGATTCGATGGAGGACGCGTCCGAGGACCGCTGCGGGGGCTTCGATCTAAGGTAAGTGATTGATAATGAGCTAGTATGCTAGTCATAATAGCTCATTATACCTTTGCCTTGCAGGTTGACACAAAAAAAAAAAAAAGTTTTGCGGTATACAACCGCTTTAATGTAATGTCTGGTACCGGTAATATGGATGAAAATCTTTAAGAAAAATGGCATAGCTACCCCATCACACCCCCCCCCCCACCCCAGCCCAGTACCAGCCCCTTTGGGTCTTGTATGGATATTAAGGGGAACCCTGCACACAAAATAAAAAAGGCCCTATATACTCTGAACAGCCGTATACAGGCGGTGCATACAAGACAGGGACTGTAGGTTTGTTCTTATGTAGAATCTGTTTGTAATTTTGAACAGGTACATTGTTTAAGTGTAGCTCCAGCCAAAAAATATATTTTTAAGCTTTTTGGAAAACATAGGGAAGGGTTATCACCCCTGTAACATTTGTTTTGCTGTCTGTGCAGTGTGCACCTGTTCAGAACAGTTCACCTCACTTTCCGTCCTAATGACAAATGTTTTTTGAAAATTTGGGTTTTTTATTGAAACAAGAATTGGTGATAAAGAATCAGTGGAGAGGAGACACTTTTTTTCCCATATTAACTCTTACAGGAGAGAATTTGCCTTCCTAGGGGTAGATTTCCTCTCACTTCCTGTTGTATCCTTCCGTTTGCAAGGAGGAGTCGTTTGTAAGTTGGATGTTTGAAAGTAGGGGCCTGCCGTATATACTCAGCTGAAATTTGCCCCTTACATGTTGGTGTTGCCACAACACTGTGAGCCCCCACAGTTACTCTTGGTGGGCGCATGAATGGGCCCTGCTGTGAATTATTAGATCAAGAATTGTAATTGCATGCCCCTGTTGAACAGGGGCTGAAAAATTGGGCCTTTGGTGGTGGTGGTGGTGGTGGTGTTGACACAACACTGTAAGGCCTCACAGTTAGTCTTGGTGGGCGCAGGAATGGGCCCTGCTGTGAATTATTAGATCAAGAATTGTAATTGCATGCCCCTGTTGAACAAGGGCTGAAAAATTGGGCCTTTGGTGGTGGTGGTGGTGGTGGTGTTGACACAACACTGTAAGGCCTCACAGTTAGTCTTGGTGGGCGCAGGAATGGGCCCTGCTGTGAATTATTAGATCAAGAATTGTAATTACATGCCCCTGTTATACAGGGGCAGAAAAATTGAGCCTTAGGCACTGGTGCCACAACACTGCAACCCCTCACAGATACTGTACTTGGAGCACAGTAATGAGCCCTGTTGCAAAGTATTGCATCAAAAATTGTAATTACACGCCCCTGTTAAACAGGGGCTGAAAAATTGGGCCTTAGCCACTGGTGCTGGTGCCAAGACACTGCAACCACTCCCAGATACTCTAGTTGGAGTGCAGGAATAAGCCCTGCTGCAAAGCATTGCATAAAAAATTGTAATAACACACCCCTGTTAAACAGGGGCTGAAAAATTGGGCCTTAGCCACTGGTGGCGGCACCCATAAACAAAAATGTTCTTCCAAGCTATCATCGTCAATCGGATCATTGAGGAGGAGGAGGATAGTCAGTAAACATAACAGGACAAACTCTCAGCATCAGCATCAGTCTTGAAGGGATGTGACATTTGAAAATAAATTAGTCTGTTATATCAGCTTCAGGTGTTTGGTAGCTGGTGGTGATCCAAGACTGGTTCATCTTTATGAAGGTCAGTCGATCAACAGAGTCGGTGGACAGGCGCACCCTGTGATCCGGGACAAATCCTCCAGCAGCATTGAATGTGCGTTCTGAAAGAACGCTGGATGCAGGACAGGCCAGTAGCTCAATTGCATACTGTGCAAGCTCTGGCCAGTGATCCATCCTCAAGACCCAGTAAGCCAGAGGATTTTCGGTGGGGAAGGTGTCCAAGTCTGACCTTGCCCCTAGGTATTCCTGCACCATGTATATCAGACGCTGGCGATGGTTGCTGGAACCGATCATACCTTGGGGCTGCGGACTAAAGAATTGTCTGAACGCTTCGGTCAGACGGCCACCTTCCCCACCGCTCCTTCTTTGACTGACCGAAGCCTCAGCAACTCGTTGTCCAAGACCAGGAGATTGTAACCTCCCAGTCTCTGGGAACACGTTGCACAGACCTTTCTGCAAGGCCTCCCGGAGTTGTCTCATCCTCTGCTCCCTCTGCGACGGTAAGATAAGGTCCGCAACCTTACCCTTGTACCGTGGATCAAGGAGAGTGGCCAGCCAGTAATGGTCCCTCTCCTTGATCCGAAGAATACGAGGATCCTTCCGCAGACTTTGCAGGATCAGGGAGGCCATGCAGCGTAGGTTAGCTGAGGCATTCAGTCCGGAGTCCTCTGGGTCACTAAGGACGACATGATCCGCAGCCACCTCCTCCCAGCCACGTACAAGTCCACTGGTTTCTTGGGACTGTAAATCATCCCTAAAAGACTGCTGCTGATGATGCTGAGTGCCAGGCTCCACCTCCATGCTGACACAATCCTCCTCCTCCTCCTCCTCCTCCTCCTCTTCCTGTGCGATGGGTGGGACAGAAGGAACACTGTCTGGGTAAAGGGGCCTTGAGAGGCAAGGAAGTCCTCCTCTTCCTGCCTCTGTTCTGCCTCAAGTGCCCTGTCCATTATTCCACGCAGCGTATGTTCCAACAGGTGGACAAGAGGTACAGTGTCACTGATGCATGCACTGTCACTGCTCACCATCCTCGTGGCCTCCTCAAATGGTGCCAGGACAGTGCATGCATCCCTGATCATGCCCCACTGGCGTGGTGAAAAAAACCCGAGCTCCCCTGACCCTGTCCTGGTGCCGTAGTCGCACAGGTACTCATTGATGGCCCTCTGCTGCGTGTGCAGCCGCTGCAGCATGGCCAACGTTGAGTTCCACCTGGTGGGCATGTCACATATAAGGCGGTTCTTGGGCAGGTTTAACTCCTTTTGCAGCTCAGCCAGGCAAGCACTGGCATTATAAGATCTGCGGAAATGCACACAGACTTTCCTGGCCTGCCTCAGGACATCCTGTAAGCCCGGGTACCTGCCCAAGAACCGCTGCACCACCAGGTTAAGGACGTGAGCCACACAGGGCACATGGGTCAGTTGTCCCTGTCGGAGAGCGGAGAGGAGGTTGGTGCCATTGTCGCAAACTACCATTCCTGGCTTAAGCTGGCGTGGCGTCAACCACCTCTCGGCCTGCCCCTGCAGAGCAGACAGAACCTCTGCCCCAGTGTGGCTCCTGTCCCCCAAACACACCAGCGCAAGCACGGCATGGCATCTTTTTGCCTGCGTACTTGCGTAGCCCCTTGAACGCCTACGGAGCACCGCTGGTTCCGAGGACAAAGCACAGGAAGAGGCCACGGAGGAAGAAGAAGAGGAGGGGGTGGAGGACAGAGGTGTGTCACAACCAGTAGTAGCATTTTGGAGGCGTGGCGGTGGAACAACCTCCAACACTACTGCACCTTGTCCTGCATCCTTCCCAGCTGCCAAAAGAGTGACCCAATGGGCCGTGAAAGAAAGGTAACGTCCCTGTCCATGCCTGCTGGACCATGAGTCAGCGGTAATATGCACCTTACCGCTGACCGCCCTGTCCAGCGAGGCCAAGACATTGCCTTCCACATGCCAGTAGAGAGCCGGAATCGCCTTCCGTGAGAAAAAGTGGCGTTTGGGAACCTGGCACTGAGGAACCGCACATTGCACAAACTCACGGAAGGGGGCCGAGTCTACCAACTGAAAAGGCAGCAGTTGAAGCGCTAGCAATTTAGCCAAGCTAGCATTCAACCGCTGGGCATGTGGATGGCTGGGAGTGAACTTCTTTCGACGGTCCAGCAGCTGGGGCAGGGAAATTTGCCTGCTAGAATCGGACGTTGGTGTACTGCTAGCAGAGTGCCAGCAAGTACTTGGCTGTGACACACCTAATTCTATACCTTCATTCCTCTCAGAGCAGGTTTCAGAGAGGACTGAAGGTATAGTGGGGTTGGAGATCCCAGCTGATGCGGTGCAAGAAGAGGTCAGCTTTGTTCTTTGGTGTGGGTCTTTAAGGTAGGCTTGCCAACGAGCTGCATGGCAGGTCAACATATGTCTGGTCAAGCATGTGGTGCCCAAGCGGGTGATGTTTTGGCCACGCGATATATACGCTTGAGACATATGTTGCAAACAGCAGCTGTGCGATCTGATGCACTCGACTCAAAAAAGGCCCACACCAAAGAACTTTTTGAATAACGGGCAGAGGCAGCGCCTTGCACAGGCGGAGCTCTGCGGTGTGATTCCGTCGGTGTGCTGCCCTTACGCTGGCCCCCGAGGGCATCCTGCCTCGTTGGAGATGTGCCTCCTCCTCATCCTCCTCCTCCTCCTCTCTCCTATTAGGCACCCACGTGGAGTCAGTGACCTCATCATCCCCTCCCTCCTCATCACTGGAGCCAATCTGGCAGTATGCTGCAGCTGCTGGAACATGACTGCCAGATTGGTGTCCTTCTTGAGCATCCCCTCTCTCTGCTCTCACGCTACTGCCTTCCTCTAGCTGGGTATCATTATCAGACCCTTCGAAACGCTGGGCATCCTCCTGGAGCATGTACCCAACACAGTGCTCAAACAGTTCGGGGGACTCCTCAGGAGGACATGGTTGGTCTAGGGAAGGAGTGACTGATGATGACATTGATACCAGGGAAGAGGACGCTTTGGCAGCTGCTTTGCCAGTACCCTGAGCCTGGGTGAGAGAGGATGAGGAGGATGAGGAGGGCTTGGTCATCCACTCTACCAAGTCTTCGGCATGATGCGGCTCAACACGTCCAGCTGCCGAAAAGAAGGACAAGCGTGTCCCATGGCCACGTGCTGATGGCGATGCACCGCGTCCACGACCAGCACTGTTGTCTCTAGACACAGAGCCTGCTTGCCCTCTTTTTTTGGCTCCTGACTGTCTGCCTCTCCTTGTTTGCCTTCCAGACATTCTAATGGCCTGCAGGGAAATGGGAAAAGCAGCAATACAGGCTAAGTTAAGGTGTAATATGGTCAGGAGGCACACTCCGCCCGCTGAAAGTGCCGCAAAATTCTGTTTGTGTAACACACCAGGAAAAAGCAGCAATACAGGCTAAGTTAAGGTGTAATATGGTCAGGAGGCACACTCTGCCCGCTGTAAATGCCGCAAAATCCTGTTTGTGTAACACACCAGGAAAAAGCAGCAATACAGGCTAAGTTAAGGTGTAATATGGTCAGGAGGCACACTCCGCCCACTGTAAGTGCCGCAAAATCCTGTTTGTGTAACACACCAGGAAAAAGCAGCAATACAGGCTAAGTTAAGGTGTAATATGGTCAGGAGGCACACTCCGCCCGCTGTAAGTGCCGCAAAATCCTGCTTGTGTAACACACCAGGAAAAAGCAGCAATACAGGCTAAGTTAAGGTGTAATATGGTCAGGAGGCACACTCCGCCCGCTGTAAGTGCCGCAAAATCCTGTTTGTGTAACACACCAGGAAAAAGCAGCAATACAGGCTAAGTTAAGGTGTAATATGGTCAGGAGGCACACTCCGCCCGCTGTAAGTGCCGCAAAATCCTGTTTGTGTAACACACCAGGAAAAAGCAGCAATACAGGCTAAGTTAAGGTGTAATATGGTCAGGAGGCACACTCCGCCCGCTGTAAGTGCCGCAAAATCCTGTTTGTGTAACACACCAGGAAAAAGCAGCAATACAGGCTAAGTTAAGGTGTAATATGGTCAGGAGGTACACTCCGCCCGCTGTAAGTGCCGCAAAATCCTGTTGGTGTAACACACCAGGAAAAAGCAGCAATACAGGCTAAGTTAAGGTGTAATATGGTCAGGAGGTACACTCCGCCCGCTGTAAGTGCCGCAAAATCCTGTTGGTGTAACACACCAGGAAAAAGCAGCAATACGGGCTAACTTCAGGTGTATAATGTGCAGGAGGCTTAGCAACAATGACACTGACACTGTCCCCTGCCTATCCTTCTCTCTCCCTGCACAGAAGGTTTATCAAAGTATATGACACTGACACTCTCCCTGCCTATCCTTCTCTCTCCCTGCACACAAGGTTTAGCAAAGAATATGACACTGACACTGTCCCTGCCTATCCTTCTCTCTCCCTGTACACAAGGTTTACCAAAGTATATGACACTGACACTCTCCCTGCCTATCCTTCTCTCTCCCTGCACACAAGGTTTAGCAAAGAATATGACACTGACACTGTCCCCTGCCTATCCTTCTCTCTCCCTGTACACAAGGTTTATCAAAGTATATGACACTGACACTCTCCCTGCCTATCCTTCTCTCTCCCTACACACAAGGTTTAGCAAAGAATATGACACTGACACTCTCCCTGCCTATCCTTCTCTGTCCCTACACACAAGGTTTTAGCAAAGAATAGATTTGACAAGATTTGACACTGTCCCTGCCTATCCTTCACTTTCCCTGCTCCGGAACACACTACACAAGGCCGCCGCGCTGGCGGCCTTTTATAGTGTGGGGCGTGTACTAAACCCCCTCAGCTATAATTGGCCACAGGCATCCTGCCTGTGGCCAATCATTGCTCTCCTCGCTGCCGGCGCTGTGATTGGCCAAGCAGGCAGGGTCACAGTGCATGCTTGGCCAATCACAGCGCCGGGATTACACTGCGATGGCGCAGTGTATTGTGGGCCGTTCGCGTCACTCGAATTTGGCGCGAACGGCCCAAATCGTTCGTTGTTCGCCGAACGCGCGAACAGCCGATGTTCGAGTCGAACCTATGTTCGACTCGAACACCGAGCTCATCCCTACACCTGATATATTGGAGGTAATTTGCGAAAGCCAAACAGACTGTTCACGTTGCAAGGGTATTTTCTCCAGAGCTTAATGAAGGAGGTGAATCTCTGCAGACATCTATCACCCAATCACGTGCAAGTAAAAATGCAGTTTTTTTTTCTATGCACACAATTGGATATTCTTGGAAAATGCAATTTCACCACATTTACTAAGCGCTGGGGAATATTCCCTTGTAAAGTGAAAAGCTTTTTTGCCTTTATTAAACCAATTCCAATGCATCAATCAGTAAAGGACTGTCAAGAAAAACATTTTGCAGTAAAAAAACCATAAGACACATTCAGATGTCCAGTATAGTAGTAGTATTATTCCTGCGCTACCAAGTGTAGCGCCCTGCTCCTGTTGACCAGGCACTATTATCTAAATTTAGTGGGGTGTCTGAACTGTAGTTAGTTCAGATTCCATGTTTTGGCTAAATTGGCCTATGTTCCAGCTTTGGCTGAGTTGGGTGTATTTCCCACGGTTACCAGCAGGTGTTGCTGCCACCTCTGGTTCGTGTTGGAAGGTACAACAAGCTGAGGCATATTGGGTGCTCTTTCTCAGAGGCAACCTAGTGGGAGGTTTATAACGCTGGGCATGCTGGGAGAGGGTACTTACGGGGCGGATGCCATTTTTAGAGTCTCTCTCACCTCATGGCCACCCTGGCCGGAGGTATGTGACAACTCCTCTTCTGCCTCGGGGCCTGCTGGCCTGAGGCTTTCGTTACTGAGGGTAGGCCCAGAAGCTATCTGGGGCCTACTGTTTCGAGGGGGATCCTGTGCTGTCTGTCCTGCGGGAAGAAGCCGAGCAATTGCAGGAACCAGGGGAGGACTCATCTTGGAGAAAACACAGCGGAAGGCTGGTATCTCGAGAGGAGCCCGGGGCCTTAATTGGAGGATGCATCCCAATCAATCTGCCTCACAGTATTGCCGGGGTGGCTTAAAGGACTTTCTTATACTGTGCAGTTGTGCTTGAACTTTGGAAATTCTGATTACCAAGTCTGTGGCAGAGACTTTCATTTTCTCCTTGCATCATCCTGGCTGCTGGGCCGGTGAGAGGGGCCTATTCGGGTGAGCAATATCCAGTGACAGCAAGTATACCTGTCTCCATGATCTCAAGTTTCTCAGGTACCTGAACTCCCCCTAATCCTCCATCCCTCATTCTGCTAATGTTGTGATTAATTAAAAAGCATTGGAAAAGACTCAGTGACTGGCGACCGTGTTTTATGCAACTTTTTAACCCTAGACTTTGAGCCAACACGGTGAACAGTGGGGTAACGGCAGACCAAAACTAACCAGCAGCTCCTACGGGGGATAGTGCTACACATGTGTGAATAAAAAAATGGAAAGTGGAACTGCTGCAGGCACCGAAAGGGTCAGACCATACCCATGGACAATAAGATAAAGTCGGTGGTTGGTGCTGCGCTGTTCCTAACGGATATAGTGCCACTCAGGTAAAAAAATATAGAACAATAAATGACAATACAAAGTATACTCATAGCATAAAAGCTGCGCTATTCCCAATGAATATAATGCCAATGGGCTAAAGGTAAAAATACACTCCTAGCATAAAAGCTAATATGATAGAAAAAACAGTGCATAACATGTTAAATAAACATAAACGGTACTGTGGGAATAAAGTGCAACGTGCATAAATAATGATAATAAATGTGCACTGGGTACATCTGAGGCAGTCCTACCCAATCCGGTGCAAAGACAACAAATAAATTGTGCAAAAAATTCAAACAATGAGTGCAAAAACCACAATGCAATGTGCAAAATAAGCAAAAAAAAAACAAATAGAATTCTTGTGCAAAGTGCAAGGTATTCCGTGTAACCAAAATATGACAAACGCTGCAATAGCTAGTGCCGACTGTGATAACACAGTCCAAACAGTTCAGAAGGTGCAATTTGCAATCATTTCAAAAAGTGAAATATGCAATCAGTCCAAACGGTGCAATATGTAATCAGTCCAATGGTGCAATATGCAATCAAGCTGTGAACAGACGGCAATAAATCATTCCATTCTCTGTGCAATTGGAATAATCCAGTGTACAAGTGGCAAGGGGTGCTGTAGAGATAGATATCTTCTTTGTGCAATAATACACTTAAGTGTGGGTGGCCTCTTACCTTGCGTTAATGAGACAACCGCATATAGATTAAGCCTGGAGTGGCAGTACCTCCCTTGGGTTCCTGGGCATATACCTGGTCTTTGTCTCTCAGCGGCAGGGAGAGTGTAAAAGAAAGAGGATTCCCAATAGTGTAGTATGTTTAAAATGTAATGTCATTTATTGGTAAAGTATGAGGGTAATCACGTAAAACAAATGGTCAAAGTACTTATCTCCTACGAGCAGCGAGCTCGTCTGCTAACGTGAAATGGTGTGCCTTTCCTTCCCTACGCGTGACGTCACCCCCTGATGAAGTCACTCAAGGTAAGAGGCCACCCACACTTAAGTGTATTATTGCACGAAGAAGATATCTATCTCTCCAGCACCCCTTGCCACTTGTACACTGGATTATTCCAATTGCACAGAGAATGGAATGATTTATTGCCGTCTGTTCACAGCTTGATTTGCATATTGCATCGTTTGGGCTATACATTTTGCTTTCCATGTTGCCTTTTAATATACGAATTGTGATCACTTTTTATTTCTGCATGTTGGTGTTTTTTTGATTAAAAACCCATTTATGACCTACACCATTGGAGCCCCCTATTTTTTTCTTCTCTTTGCATGAATTCGGTAAAGAAAAGTTTTCTCAGTTTTCTCCAGTTGGTCCTTTTGCAATACCCTTGCCGGGGTACTCTTTTGTTCAAGATTAATTGTATCCCATTGTCCGGTGGAGTACCAGGATCCAGAATACCAACCTTTCGGTAAGACCCTCAGCCTTGAGGGTATTCGAGGCTGACGAAGTATTGGATCCATCGATTTCATTCAGGATTGAGGACATCCTACTGCCCAGCTGGCACATCTCATCACTCGTCAGAGATTCGGTGACGTTCCTGTGGAGCAGTCGTTGGGGATACTCTTAAGCTTGATTGATCCGCTGTCGTACGATATTCGGGTCCAACGTTTCCGGTAAGCGCACATGTATGTCATCATTAACGTGAAGAATTGTGCCAGGATCCCTTTATCCAATCCATGTTATTTACTCACCTTTTTGGACACTTATTACTTTGTTTAGTGGTTTATATATTGGACATTTTGTATATTGGGTTGGGCGTTTAGCCTGCCCCTTTTTTTGTGTTTCTATTATGGTCACATTTGAGATATAGTCCAGTTTTTACTGGTCTACACGTAGCGCTGCACTATTACCTTTTATATTGCACCGTTTGAACTGATTGCATATTGCACTTTTTGGACTGATTGCAAATTGCACCTTCTGAACTGTTTGGACTGTGTTATCACAGTCGGCACTAGCTATTGCAGCGTTTGTCATATTTTGGTTACACGGAATACCTTGCACTTTGCACAAGAATTCTATTTGTTTTTTTTTTGCTTATTTTGCACATTGCATTGTGGTTTTTGCACTCATTGTTTGAATTTTTTGCACAATTTATTTGTTGTCTTTGCACCGGATTGGGTAGGACTGCCTCAGATGTACCCAGTGCACATTTATTATCATTATTTATGCAAGTTGCACTTTATTCCCACAGTACCGTTTATGTTTATTTAACATGTTATGCACTGTTTTTTCTATCATATTAGCTTTTATGCTAGGAGTGTATTTTTACCTTTAGCCCATTGGCACTATATTCATTGGGAATAGCGCAGCTTTTATGCTATGAGTATACTTTGTATTGTCATTTATTGTTCTATATTTTTTTACCTGAGTGGCACTATATCCATTAGGAACAGCACAGCACCAACCCCACTTTATCCAGATGTCCAGTATAGTTTCATCACAACAGGAAAAGCTTTGTATTTGGTCTAAGGAAACCTGATTAGTAGTATAACCCGCTTAACCATTTATTACGGGGCCATAGACGAAAGTCAGATAAAGCGCAGCTCTCTTTTTCTGGGAGTGTGTTCATGGAGGTCCTCCCAGATCACGCCTCCTGCATCGGGCGCACTCTGTGATCCTTTGGTCACAGCAGATTACAGAACCAATTACAGCGGCCCTTTATCTTGTGATCAGCTGTGTCCAACCACAGCTGATCACATGTAAAAAAACTTGCTGGTTATCATCATTCTTTTTCTGACGTGCTGTCACTATTTAAGGAAAGGAGAGCTGATTGGCAGCAAGGCTGACAGGGCACATTTACACTGATAATCAGGGAACTAATCATCAGTGCCCTGATTATCATTGCAGCCCCATCAGTGGCAATTGTGCCCATCAGTGCCACCTATCAATGCAGCCTCAGTGCCCATCAGTGCTGCCTCATCAGTGCAGCCTCACCAGTAGCCATCAATGCAGCCTCACCAGTGCCCACCAGTGCAGCCTTATCAGTGCACATCAGTAAAGAATAAAAATTACTTATTTGCAAAATTGTATAACAGGATCTAAGAAAAACTTTTTTCAAAATGTTCAGTGTTTTTTCATTTGTTTAGCAAAAAATAAAAAACCCAGTGGTTGGTGATTAAATACCACCAAAAGAAAGCTCTGTCAGTCTCAATGTTTTTTTATTTGGTTACAATGTTGCATGACAGCGCAATTGTCATTCAAAGTGTGACAGCTCTTGAAGCTGATAACTGGCCTGGGCAGGAAGGGGCTGAAAGTGCAAAGTACTGAAGTGGTTAAAACAGAAGATGCATTGCTTATGTAGCGGGTGGTCATATTTAGGGGAGGCATCTGAGTGGTATCAGGCTCAGATGCAACAATTGTTAGGATTCCTGGGCCAATTTATGTCAGTGGAGGATATCAATGGTGTCTAGTTCCCTGTGGCCTATAGGTGGCACTGTTGCCATAGGCTGGGGTTGAGCCACCATTGGAGGGCTGTGCCCTTTGTGTCCTCTCGCAGCAGTAGTACAGCGGGGTGGGGAACCCGCTATGCATGCTGGGGGAGGGTATAAAGGGGGCAGACATTTTCCGCATGAGGTCCGCACCCAGGCACCTTCAGCCTGGGTGCATGTGCATGCGGTCCCCGGGTGCCCTAGGCCCGGGGACGGAGTTGCGGTTCCACCCCAGACACCTTTAGTCTGGGGTGAGGTACTCTCTGGAGGCCTGGGGCTTAGTACCTTTGAATGGGTCCCGCAAGGGATCGAGGGCTCCTAGGGTGTCCTCCGGTGTTGGACACCCGAATCTAGGACGAGGATGCCAGGGAGGTGACCCTTCCGAAGACCCAGTGCAGCATTTGCTGGTGACGGCGGGGCCTCTGGTAACTGTCCGGATGGATGTCCTCTCTCTGACTGGGGCCATTTCCTATAGAAGGTAGTCCACGTTCTAATGGTCTGTGGCAGGGACCCATCGTGAATCAGGTCGGTGGCAGAGACCCAACAACCAGGTCTGTGGCAGAGGCCTTATTCATCTGGTCTGTGGCAGAGACCCCCTCACGGTCGGTAGCAGCGACTGTGCGTCAAGCCTGTTCGCGCTATAACGGAACAGGAGAAAACCCAAGTTCAAGTTTGTGCCTGGACCTCCTCTTTACTGTGTTCTGTTCTATGTCTAAACAGTCGCTCTTAAAGGACTATTTATTGCTCTGAAGAATAAATAAGTGTTGGACTTTCAGTGGTGTGGAACTTGACTTTCTAGGAGTTAAAGGGTCATTCTCAAGGGAAGTTTTGGCTCTGGACAGGGGCACAGGCCCGAAGGTAAAAGGTTATAGCACACACCTCTGCACATAGGAGGATACGAGCTGGTGGTGCGCCACACTCTCCTCCCTGGTCCCCTAGACGAGAGCCATTGACCGAGAAGAGAAGGAGGGAGTGAAAGGTGAGGTCGCTACACTTATAAAAAAGTAGTCACCGCTTAAAAATGTTCATGTTTTTTATAGAGCATTGCATCATGGTAATTTTTCTTAACACACCCTTCAAGTCAGCATTTAGTAGATGCACCTTTTGGTGGTAATTACAGCCTCATGTTTGCATAAATAGGTCTCTATAGGCTTTGCACACCTGCACATTGCAGTTTTCCCCATTCCTCATTACATCTGCTCTAGCTTTGTTAAATTATAAAGAAATTGTAAGTGAACTAAGTTTTTCAAGTCCAGCCACAAATTCTCTTTTGGATTGAGAGTTGGACAATGACTCGGCCATTCCAGGACATTAACCTTGTTTTTTTGTCCAAATAATTTTGGGTTTATGCTTGGGTCATTGTCTTGGTGAAACATTTTCTCCCACGCCTCAGTTTCTTGTAGACTGCATTCGATTTTCTTTTGGAATTGAGTTTTGCTGTGTACATCCTATTCTCTACCCTCACAAGCTAAGCTATCCAGGGCCTTCTTTCTGGAAAGATCCCTACAGCATGATACTGTTATCACAATGCTTCACTGTGTAGCTGGTGCATTTATGATAAAGTACAGTTTCTGATTTCACCAGGTCATGGAAACTTTTTTAAGCTGACATTAGAGACATTGCCTTCTGGAAAACTGTATGTGAGATGTAACCTGAGTTTTAACCACTTAAGCCCCGGACCATTTGGTAGCTAAAGGACCAGAGGTGAATTCAGAATTTTGCACTGCGCTGCTTTAACTGTAAATTGTGCGGACATGCAATGTTGTACCCAAACGAAATTTGCGTCCTTTTCTTCCCACAAATAGAGCTTTCTTTTAATGGTATTTGATTGCCTCTGCGATTTTTATTTTTTGCGATATAAACGGAAAAAGAGCGAAAATTTTGAAAAAAAATATTTTCTACTTTTTGTTATAAGAAAAATCGAATAAACTCAATTTTAGTCATACATTTAGGCCAAAATGTATTTAGCCACATGTCTTTAGTAAAAAAAATGTCAATAAGTGTATATTTATTGGTTTGCGCAAAAGTTATAGCGTTTACAAACTAGGGTACATTTTCTGGAATTTACACAGCTTTAAATTTATGACTGCCTATCTCATTTCTTGAGGTGCTAAAATGACAGGGCAGTACAAAACCCCCCCAAATGTCCCCATTTTGGAAAGTAGACACCCCAAGGAAATTGCTGAGAGGCATGTTGAGCCCATTGAATATTTTTTTTTTTTGTCCCAAGTGATTGAATAATGTAAAAAAAAAAAAACAAATTAGAAAAAGTTGTCACTAAATGATATATTGCTCACACATGCCATGGTTATATGTGGAATTGCACCCCAAAATACATTTTGCTGCTTCTCCTGAGTACGGGGATACCACATGTGTGGGACTTTTTAGGAGCCTAGCCACGTACGGGACCCCGGAAACCAAGCACCGCCTTCAGGATTTCTAAGGGCGCAAACCTATCACAGTTTTGAAGGCCATAAAATGCCAAAATAGCACAAAACCCCCCCAAATGACCCCATTTTGGAAAGTAGACACCCCAAGCTGTTTGCTGAGAGGCATGGTGAGCATTTTACAGCTCTCATTTGTTTTTGAAAAGGAAGAAAGAATTTTTTTTTTTTATTCTTTTTTTTTTTCAATTTTCAAAACTTTGTGACAAAAAGCGAGATCTGCAAAATACTCACAATACCTCTCAGCAAATAGCTTGGGGTGTCTACTTTCCAAAATGGGGTCATTTGGGGGGGTTTGTGCCATATGGGCATTCCATGGCCTCCGAAACTGTGATAGGCAGTGAGAAGTGAAATCAAAAATTGACACCCTTAGAAAGCCTGAAGGCGGTGATTGGTTTTTGGGGTCCCGTACGCGGCTAGGCTCCCAAAAAGTCTCACACATGTGGTATCCCCGTACTCAGGAGAAGCAACAGAATGTATTTTGGGGTGTAATTCCACATATGCCCATGGCATGTTTGAGCAATATATCATTTAGTGACAACTTTGTGCAAAAAAAAAAAAAAAAAAAAATTGTATTTTTTCCGCAACTTGTGTCAACATATAAAATATTCCATGGACTCGACATGCCTCTCAGTATATAGCTTGGGGTGTCTACTTTCCAAAATGGGGTCATTTGGGGGGGTTTTGAACTGTTCTGGCATTTTATACACAACATTAGGAAGCTTACATCCACTCTTCTAACCACTTGAAGACAAAGCCCTTTTTGACACTTTTTGTTTACATGAAAACATATTTTTTTTTGCAAGAAAATTATGTTGAACCCCCAAACATTATATATATTTTTAAAGCAAAGGCCCTACAGAATAAAATGGTGGGTATTGCATTTTTTTTTCTACACAGTATTTGCGCAGCGATTTTTGAAACGCATTTTTTGGGGAAAAAAATACCCTTTTTTTTAATTTTAATGCACTAAAACACACTATATAGCCCAAATGTTTGATGAAATAAAAAAGACGATCTTAGGCTGAGTACATAGATACCAAACACGACATGCTTTAAAATTTCGCACAAACGCGCATTGGCGACAAACTACATACATTTTTAAAAGCCTTTAAAAGCCTTTACAGGTTACCCCGTTAGATTTACAGAGGAGGTCTACTGCTAAAATTACTGCCCTTGATCTGACCTTCGTGGTGATACCTCACATGCATGGTGCAATTGCTGTTTACATATGACGCCAGACCGACGCTTGCGTTCGCCATTGGGCAAGAGCAGGGCAGGACAGGGGTGCTTTTTTTTTCTTTTTTTTTCTTATTAATTTTGCTTTTTTTTTTATTTTTAAATTGTTCCTTCCATATTTATTTTTTTTTTATCATTTTTATTGTTATCTCAGGGAATGTAAATATCCCCTATGATAGCAATAGGTAGTGACAGGTACTTTTTTTAAAAAAAAACTGGGGTCTAGACCCTAGATCTTTCCTCTGCCCTCAAAGCATCTGACCACACCAAGATCAGTGTGATAAAATGCTTTCCCAATTTCCCAATGGCGCTTTTTATATCCGGGGGGGGGGACATTCCCTCCCACTGCTTGTAAAAGCAGTCCAGAAGCTAATTAGCCACTAGGATTG
Source organism: Rana muscosa (assembly GCA_029206835.1). Taxonomy (NCBI): domain Eukaryota; kingdom Metazoa; phylum Chordata; class Amphibia; order Anura; family Ranidae; genus Rana; species Rana muscosa. The sequence continues at coordinate 941,250,463 of CM055118.1, read as the reverse complement.
CTTTTACATGAAAGCCGGCCGCTGGCTGAAAAGAATGATACCAAGATGATACCTAAACCCGCAGGCATCAATCTGGTATAACCATTCAAATTCCAGCAACATACCAGTACGTTGCTGGTCCTTGTTGGACATGTATTGTAATCTTTTATTTTCATGCAGCCAGGTGGCTGAACGAAAAAAGAGATTGATCGGTGGGTATGCCCACCATTGGAATACCGCCCTTCATCCACCCACTTCTAATAATGGGCATACACGCACCATTTATATATGCCGAAGCATGGGGGCATCCTCCCGCAAAAAAGTTATGCCGCACACACATGGTCGGACTTTTCCACGGGCAAGCCTCCGTCGGAATTTCGACCGCATGTACACGGCATTAGGAGCAAAATCACTCCTCCGCCCCTGCTGCCCCAATGCTTCGGCATATTTGCTTTTTTTTTTAACTGTGGTGGTGAAATCACCTCCTACAGCACTGGAGTCGCAGGGATCAGGCCTGTCTCTGCGAACGCTGCAGTTATGTGTGTTGTGTTTTGTAAGTGACAGTGATCGATCGATACTGCACTTGGGTGGCCTGAGCTGGACGGAGGGGCAAAACGCAGGTGCTAGCAGGTATCTGGGCTAATCCCGCTAACACTGCGTTTTTGGGAACCCTAAACTGCTGGGGACGCTAGTATAGATCTGATCAGATCAGATATTGATCTGTTCAGATACTATACCACTAAGGGAGGTGTATGCTTCACGCGTGGGTGTTAGCGTTACTGGCACTAACCTGACGCTGCCTGGGGTGTGACGCAGACCCTCTCTGACGCTAAAACCTAATTGATATCACCCGCCGGGCGATCAGGGGGTTAAACCTTTATTGGGTTATATACGGCGGGTGCCCTGACACTATAAAAAGCAAACTAACTAACCAGCGTCACCCGTAACACTTATATGATGATCACTGGTGAAAGGGTTAACTAGGGGCAATTAGGGGGTTAAAACCTTTATTAGATAATATATGGGGGTACCTGACGCCATAAAAACCTGCGGCGAACCTAAAAAAAATTACTGGCTACCGATCTGCATCACCGACGCTAAGACAGCGATCAGAAAAATTATCGCTTAGCGACAGTGGTGATAGGGGGTGAAAGGGTTACCCGGGGGGCGATCAAGGGGGTTAAACCTTTATTAGATAATTTATGGGGGTACCTGACGCTATAAAAACCTGCGGCGAACCTAAAAAAAATTACTGGCTACCGATCTGCATCACCGACGCTAAGACAGCGATCAGAAAAATGATCGCTTAGCGACAGTGGTGATAGGGGGTGAAAGGGTTACCTGGGGGGCGATCAAGGGGGTTAAACCTTTATTAGATAATTTATGGGGGTACCTGACGCTATAAAAACCTGCGGCGAACCTAAAAAAAAAATACTGGCTACTGATCTGCATCACCGACGCTAAGACAGCGATCAGAAAAATTATCGCTTAGCGACAGTGGTGATAGGGTTACCTGGGGGGCGATCAAGGGGGTTAAACCTTTATTAGATAATTTATGGGGGTACCTGACGCTATAAAAACCTGCGGCGAACCTAAAAAAATTACTGGCTACCGATCTGCATCACCGACGCTAAGACAGCGATCAGAAAAATGATCGCATAGCGACAGTGGTGATAGGGGGTGAAAGGGTTACCTGGGGGGCAATCAAGGGGGTTAAACCTTTATTAGATAATTTATGGGGGTACCTGACGCTATAAAAACCTGCGGCGAACCTAAAAAAAAAAATACTGGCTACCGATCTGCATCACCGACGCTAAGACATCGATCAGAAAAATGATCGCTTAGCGACAGTGGTGATAGGGGGTGAAAGGGTTACCTGGGGGGCGATCAAGGGGGTTAAACCTTTATTCGATAATTTATGGGGGTACCTGACGCTATAAAAACCTGCAGCGAACGTAAAAAAAATTACTGGCTACCGATCTGCATCACCGACGCTAAGACAGCAATCAGAAAAATGATCGCTTAGCGACGGCGGTGCTAGGGGGTGAAAGGGTTATCTGGGGGGTGATCAAGGGGTTAAAACTTTATTAGGGGGGTTAGGGGGCTACACTGGACCTAAAACTAAATGTAGTGACACTTTTACAGTCACAAATGTCACTGATTGCAGTGATCAGTAAATAAATGGTCACTGCAATCAGTGACACTGTGACTGGGGGCTGGGGGGTGATCTGGGGGGGGGCGATTTATGTGCCTATGTGTGCTGGTGTTAGTGTAGTGTTTGTGCACTAACCTTGATGTCTTCTCTTGTACGGCGCTCGGTATATGTGAGCGCCGCACAAGAGATGACATCACTTCCTACTGCTTCCTCTGCCTGTGTGTACATTCCACAGACAGAGGGGGCGTTTCCATTCGCCGGGAGCGATCGCGGGGGGGTGGCCGGAATCGAACGGCTGTCCCCTCATGTCGGATCGCTCCCCAACGAATTCCGACCACTCACTGTACAGAAGGGGGTCCGATTGGACCCCCCCAACTGTACAAAGGCAATCACATACACTCTACGTGATTGTGCCTGTCGGTGCCATTGTGCCGACGTATATATACAGTGAGCGGTCGTTAAGTGGTTAATAAACAGTAGCTATATTTTATGCCACTCTCAAAGAAAGCTGCAATGGTGTACAATCAGTTGTTGTATGCTGTTCCATTCAACAGAAGTCTACAGCCTCGTACACACGGCCTAGTTTCTCGTGTTTTTTTTGACGAGATCCTTGGACAAGAAACTTGTCCCGGCCGAGTGTACAGACGCTCGATTCAAAGAACCCGCGGTTCTTTGAATGGAGCGTATGCGGTGACGTCATCGACTACGACGAGCATGCGCTCGTCACATTCGATGCCGTCGGCGCCATCTTGGTATACCCTACCTATGCCTAGGAAGCTACCGCGCATGCGTCAAATTCATTTCGAACATGCGCGGGCTTCCCGGAGGACAGGTAAGTGTACACACACTCACTTTTCTCATCGAGAAACAGGCTGACGAGAATCTCGACGAGAAAATAGAGAGCAGGTTCTCTATTTTCTCGTCGAGATTACTTGTCGGTTTTCTTGACTAGAAACCATACACACAAACGAATTTCTCGGCAAGACATCTCTGCCAGCAAGTTTCTTGCTGGTTCTTGCCGAGAAACTCGGTCGTGTGTATGAGGCCTACGTCTGAAGTTTTCTGAGAAATGGACAATTCCCAAAATGTTTATTTCTGGTGCCCCCTTCTGCACTCACTGGTTTCTTCCACCAACCCCTACATCATTACAGGATACAGATACAATATGAGGGACCAAGGAGATCAACACTTTTGGAAATGTATTTTTTTCTCTGACTTTTTTTTCTCAGATTTTAAAGGAAGATTTCTCATTAACAGAGTGATGTTTTTGATCGTGTGGACACTGGAAGAGGTATTTACTCTCTTCTCATTGCAGGTAGACCCTTTTAGTCAATTTATTTTATCTTGAGGAATAGTCAATGTCTTGTTCTTGTATCTGTCCTGAATTTTGCTTTTCACTTGCCTTTTTACAGATTTGTTTCAGTTCTTCTTTTGTCTTTAAAGTAAGTAATGTTTTGATACTGACTCATCAGAAGTCGAAACTTCCAGATACACATGTGTTTATACTAAAATCACCTAAAAACCCTTGCCTATTTCACTAAGTATGTGGCTTGTTACATCCTCATTTTAGGATAGTGGCCAGAGCTATTCAAATAATTCCTTTGTGGAAGAAGTCAGACATGCAGATACATTCTGTTTTAAGAAAGCTCTGCTGTGCTTCACATGAACAAATATAGAAAGCTTTCAACATTAGATCATTTATAAAATAATTATTGCTTTACTGACAATGCTTTCAGATTTCCCTTTGGAGTAGAGCAGCTTGAATTAATAAACTTTATCCTTAATTAAATGTGAAAGTAGAACTTATTCTTCTTTACTTCCCGCAGGCAAGTGTTAAATACAGCAACTGGTGTTTTGGCAAAGGTCCTATGATGTACATCTTGGAAGAGCTGAGTAATATACAAGTGGCCAGACTCAGCAATAATGCTTTTTTGGCATTAGTCAGCTCATGAAATTAATGGCAAACATATTTGAATCAGTTGCTGAAATGGATGGTCTTTGTCTGCCTTCAGTTAATTCAGTGATTACACACCGGATGTCTATGTCGATCTTCGAATCTGGCTAGACAATGAGTCATTTATGTTTTAGACAAAAGTCATAATATTTTAGGTAATAGGTTATTTTATTTCACACAGTAAACAAAAAGAAATGTCTTTAAAAATCATTTTATTGGAGTTGCTCACAAGAACAAGTCTTTCAGAATTTTATACAGCATAATAACATTATTATTATCAATACTGCACTGTATCTTAAAGTGGCAACATATATTGCTGCAGTGTTCATCCTAGGGAACTTACCCAATGAGAAAAGAACCTGTATACACCACACAGCACATAACATGCTAGTGTGCAATGTGAACATGTGCTGCAATGTGTTGTAACGTATTGCAATGATTGTTTCAGTTCTTTATTTACTTTATTTTTTTTAACTGCTATGTAATTGTATGCACAGCAGCATATTGTGACATGTTACAGTACATTGAAACACACTGTGCTGTTCAAAAATGTAACATACTTGATTTTTTAATTTATTTTTCTTATTGTTTGTTTAAAAAATGAAACCATAGGTCATCAGGCAAATCACTCTTTTCTTCTGTTGGGACTGTATTGGGTAACACTGACCACTGTAGCCCAACTCAGCTGGTACTGGTGTGAATGAGCCAGGACTATATATATATATATATATATATATATATATATATATATGTAGTGGCCTCACCCTCTCTCTCTTCTTTAGTGGATACTTTGGCTTCGGTCTAGGGGTACTTTGAAGGGGAGAGCGAGGTGCGCCACGGCCCATGTCCTCTAGATTACTGCGTGTAGTGGTGAAGACCAGCATCTAATTAAACCCAGGCTGTGTATACGCTCAGAGCCAAGTCTGTTCTGCTGATAACCCCCTTTGCTCCCAGTAATTGGAGTACCACAAACTGAAAAGGTCCAACACTTATTTATTCCATAACGGCAAACAAATAGTCCTTTGCGAGCAGACAGTTTGAGACCCATAGAACAGTCCAGTATTGGTGGGGAGTAGGTCAAGGCACAATCCTCAAAGAAACTAAACCGTTGAGGTTGCTAAGCACAGTGGCTGTTAAATGGACTTTTTGGCTTCAGAGTCTCTTCCAGCGACTCTAGTGAACAGGAACTGGAGTTACCTTCGCTACGTTGCAGCCCCTGTCAGGGGGAAGACATCCCTCCAAGGGAGTTACCAGAGGCCCCGCCGTCACCGGATTAATGCTGTACCGGGCTATCCGGAAGGGTTACACTCCCCGGCCTCCTCGCCTCAGATACGGGTCCCAACACCTTAGGGCCCCTCGGACTCCTCCACCCTGGCGGAACCCAGTCGAAGTCCTGGGTTCAGGCCTTGGCCGTAGTACCTCACCCCAGGCTTAAGGTGCCTGGGATGGACTCCATCCCTCGCTCCGGCCAGGTCAAGGGCACCTGGGCCCGGATCTCCGGAACGCCAGCACCCAGGCCGAAGGCACCTGGGTGCGGCCGCGTCCTCCAACTCTGAACCCCGAGGTCAGGGCGTCCGCCCCTTTTATCTCCTCTCCCCCTACGTCACAGCGGATTCCCCGCCCCGCTGTACCGGCGCCAGCAAAGAACAAAAAGGTACAGTCTTGCGGTGCAGGTTCAACTCCGGCCCAGGGTGACAACTCCACCTGCAGGCCACAGGGAACCTTGCACCACCAGAGTCCTCCAAGAACCACAAAAGGGATTCTCAGATTCCCTAACAATTAGTACATCTCGGTTAACTAACCCAGACGCTCCCCCCCAAATTTAAATACCCGCTACATATATATATATATATATATATATATATATATATATATATATCTCTGTACAACGGCACCTTAAGACTAAAAGTCTGTAGGTTAATAGAGGCACGTATGCTTGTAGCACCATTGTAGATAGGCTACTAGGCGGTAGGTAATTTTTTTTTCTGTTCTCACTGTAATCAGTGAATTGGCCTTTAATTGCTTTGGGCTGTTATAGAGTTCACAGGCTGCAGATTTGATTTCCCCCTCCTGCTTTCTGGATGTTTCCACAACATTGGATGTAGAGAGTCAAATAAGTAGCTTGAATATTTATTGAGCTCCAGCCAATCCCTGGGAGGTATGCCCAGTAGATGAAAAATCAAACAAAAGGATAATGGGTATAACCAAGGTCCACTACATTTATAAGATACTCTCCTGCCACTCACCATGTGAGGTGTTGTCACCGTAACCAAAAACTGTAGACAAAAAAGAGGATATCCCAATGAGAGTCATTGGGAAATAGGGATGAGCTTCGAGTTCGAGTCGAACATGAGTTTGACTCGAACATTTGCTGTTCGCTCGTTCGACGAAGATCGAACTTTATGGGCCGTTCGTGCCAAATTTGAGTTGCGCGTTATGGCCCATAATGCACTGTGTCATCGCAGTGCATTGCTGGCTGATGATTGGCCAAGCATGCACTATGACCCGCATGCTTTGGCCAATCACAGCGCCGTCAGCACAGAGAGCCATAATTGGCCAAAGTCAGGGTGCCTTTGGCCAATCATGGCTAAGGGGATTAGGTAACGCCCCACACTATATAAGGCCGCCTGCGTCTCGGCCTTGTGTAGTGTGTTCCGGCAGCGTACTAAGAGACAGAGAGAGAGAGAGAGAGAGAGATTGTTGTTTTATTTCAGTTAGCAATAGCTAGATTGAGCAGGCAGTTGATTGAGCTAGTTAGATCCAGTATTCCAGTATATTTAGTATATACCGTATTTATTGGCGTATAACACGCACAGGCGTATAACACGCACCATAACGTTAAGAGGGAAGTTTCAGGAAAAAAACTTTCCACAGCTCCCTGCGTATAACACGCAGTCACAGTTTACCCTCTATTTTCAGGGTAAAAAAGTGAGTGTTATACGCCAATAAATACAGTATATGCATTGCACGCTTTGTGTATATATATATATATATATATATATATATATATATATTGTGAAGGACTAGCATCAAATGTAGAGCTTGAAGGACACCGCCACTCGCTGGTTCTTCTTTTTAAGGGCTTTGTTTGCCCATTTTTATTAAAAGAAGTCAAAACAAAATGAAAGGTTTCCCTCGCAGGGGTTTCAGTACTCCTTTTCAACAACAAAATGACATTCAGCCTCCTGGCTTATACATACAGCAGTGCTGCTCAGGCCTTCCACTTCAGGCTCTTGTCTGTCTCCTATAGACTATTCCATCTGCAACACCATCCATTTGGATAGCAGCCCCTTGCTGCTCTGACCCTCAGACCTGGGTCTCTGGCTTCCACTGTGCACACAAGCACTCTCTGACTTCCCCAGTGCACACCTGCACTCGTCGGGAGGGTGGGGCCCAGAATGCTGGTCCTGATTCTACCATCAGGCCCACACACACCTGAACAATCAGTGTGCAGTTGAGTCTCAAAACCCGGATCCAGGACTGGGGATTTCATCCCACCCGGATCTCTAAGAAATCCCCAAGCTCCGGGTCCCAAAGTGGACTTTAGTAAATCATGAGGAAACTGAAAAGCCAGTTTCCTCCCAAACAAGCAAATACCCTGGAGCCCCTCAACCTGCCTGGTTGAGAATCCTGCATCCATACACTGGTGGGGTACCACACTACCACAATATATATATATATATTGTGAGGGGGTTAGCTCGGCAGCGGGTGTGTGTGACCCCCGGGATGGGCTCCCCAGACAAAAACAGGCCCAGCAAACGGAGGTTGTGGTTTTCAAAATCAAAAAGGTGCGGTTTATTTTCTATTTACAGTGACAAAACACAGCAAAGCAAAAGAAACATAAATAAAATAAATCCTGGTCAACTTGACCTCTGACTAAACATACAGGTTTCCTAACTAACAACTGGGATCAGCCTAGTGCTGTCCTAGTCCCTAAGTCCCTGGTTTTAAATGTCCAAGCAAATAGCCACACAGGCTTTTTCTCACCGCACAGGGGTTCACTCTCCCTAGACAGTCCACACAGGTCTGGTTCCAGGCATGAGCTAACATCTAATGAAGCTGGGAGTTCTTATAGAGGCCTAAATGAGCTGACAAGGTTCAGCTGGTCTCCTCATCTCTGTCTGCACGACGCCCCACACTCTCCCTAGAGGTATGAGTCATCCATGAGCCCACTAGCCTTATACAACTCTCCACCTAGTTGTATAAGTCGGCGTAAAGCCTGAATCTGGGCGAAATATATCTACCCCCCTGGATGCAACCAGGTGACTTTACCTTCCTGCTGTCACATACCCCCCCTCTTGTTTTAACCTCGGGGTTGGAACACCAGCAATCAGGCATTCATGTACTCGAGACAAAGCATCCACATTCCCCATTTGAACGCCAGGGCGATGCTTTACTGTGAAGTTGAATTCCTGGAGGGCCAGGAACCACCTATTCACTCTTCTATTTGTTTCCTTGTTTTGAGCCATCCACTTTAACGGAGCGTGATCCGTAACCATGTCAAAGTGCCTACCTAGCAGGTAGTACCGAAGGGAATCTAGAGCCCACTTCACCGCTAAACACTCCTTTTCAACGGTGGCGTAATTTACCTCATGGGACTTCAACTTCCTGCTGAGGTAAATGACTGGGTGCTCTTCCCCGTTCCAGACCTGGGACAATACTGCTCCTAACCCCACATCTGACGCATCACTTTGTACGACAAAGTCTTTAGAGAAGTCGGGTGAGTACAACACTGGCTGGCTACATAAGGCTTGTTTCAAGAATTGGAATGCTGCCTCAGCCTCGGGGGTCCATTTAATCATGACCGACCCTTTCCCCTTCGTCAGGTTGGTTAGGGGCACAGCCTTAGAAGCAAAGTGGGGAATGAATCGCCGATAATACCCAGCGATTCCCAGAAAGGCTCGTACCTGCTTCTTGCTGTTGGGACGTGGCCAACTCTGGATGGCCTCGACTTTGTTGAGTTGGGGTTTTATTACTCCCCTCCCAATGGTGTACCCAAGATATTTGGCCTCCTCCTGCCCAATGGTACACTTCTTGGGGTTAGCCGTAAACCCCGCTTCCCGAACAGAGTCCAGGACTGCTTGCACTTTTGGCAGATGTGAGGCCCAATCTGTGCTATGGACAATTACGTCATCCAGGTAAGCCGCAGCATACTCCCGATGGGGCCTCAGCATCTGGTCCATTTTCCGCTGGAATGTGGCCGGCGCATTCTGTAACCCGAACGGCATTCTTTTATATTGGAACGCCCCGTCTGGGGTTACAAATGCGGTTTTCTCTTTGGCCGACTTGGCCAGGGGGATTTGCCAATACCCTTTTGTGAGGTCAAGAGTCGTCATGTATCGGGCTGTTCCCAGCCGGTCGATCAACTCATCTATACGTGGCATGGGGTAGGTGTCAAATTTTGTAACTTTGTTCAACTGACGAAAATCGTTACAAAATCGCCAGCTCCCATCCGGTTTAGGCACCAACACAATGGGACTAGACCAATCACTTTGGGACTCCTCTATCACCCCTAAGTTCAGCATTTTCTGTACTTCCTCCCGTATTGCCTCTCGTCGGGCCTCTGGGATCCGATAGGGTTTTAACTTCACCCTTTCACCGGGCGGGGTAATGATGTCATGCTCTACCCCAGATGTTTGTCCCGGCAGCTCAGAGAATACCTCCTTGTTGCGAAGCACAAACTCCTTAACCTCCTGTTGTTGGGGTTGTGACAAGGTGGCTGCTATTCCAACCTCAGGAATCACGCAACCAGTTTGAGCTGGTGACCAAGTGTCTGCGACTAGGGACTCTCTATCCCTCCAGGCTTTCAACAGATTAACGTGATAGATCTGTTCGGGCTTTCGCCTTCCTGGTTGTCTGACCTTGTAATTCACTTCGCTCACTTTTTCCATTATCTCATAGGGGCCTTGCCATTTGGCAAGGAATTTACTTTCAACCGTAGGGACAAGTACCAGTATCCTATCCCCCGGGGAAAAGGTACGGGTCTTGGCTCCACGGTTGTACACTCTCTGCTGTGCTAACTGCGCTTGGGCCAAATGTTCCTTCACGATGGGCATTACCTGTGCAATTCGGTCTTGCATCAGGGCGACATGCTCAATCACACTCCTGTGGGGAGAACTCTCACTTTCCCAAGTTTCCTTGGCAATATCCAACAGCCCTCTTGGGTGTCTCCCATACAGTAACTCAAAGGGGGAGAATCCCGTAGAGGATTGGGGCACCTCCCTAATAGCAAACATCAGATAAGGAAGTAGACAGTCCCAATCCTTTCCATCTCTATCCACCACTTTCTTCAACATTTGTTTTAGGGTTTTGTTGAATCTTTCAACCAGCCCATCGGTTTGGGGGTGATACACAGATGTACGTAATTGCGTCACTTTGAACAATTTACACAGCTCCTTCATAACCCGGGACATAAAGGGTGTACCTTGGTCCGTAAGCAGTTCTTTACAAATACCCACCCGGCTAAACACAAGAGATAGCTCTTTGGCTATGGTCTTGGCCGAGGTATTTCGGAGAGGGATCGCTTCTGGATAACGGGTGGCATAGTCCATTATAACTAATATGTACTGGTGCCCCCTAGCGGACTTGATTATAGGCCCTACCAAATCCATGGCGATCCTCTCAAACGGGACCTCAATGATGGGTAGAGGGACCAGCGGGCTACGGAAATGTGGCATCGGGGCCGACCTCTGACACACAGGGCAGGAGGAACAATAATTTTCTATGTCCTTCATCACCCCCGGCCAATAGAATCTCTTCCATGCTGGCTTAAAAAAAACTGCCCGCATTCTCCACCAACTGTGAGGGGGTTAGCTCGGCAGCGGGTGTGTGTGACCCCCGGGATGGGCTCCCCAGACAAAAACAGGCCCAGCAAACGGAGGTTGTGGTTTTCAAAATCAAAAAGGTGCGGTTTATTTTCTATTTACAGTGACAAAACACAGCAAAGCAAAAGAAACATAAATAAAATAAATCCTGGTCAACTTGACCTCTGACTAAACATACAGGTTTCCTAACTAACAACTGGGATCAGCCTAGTGCTGTCCTAGTCCCTAAGTCCCTGGTTTTAAATGTCCAAGCAAATAGCCACACAGGCTTTTTCTCACCGCACAGGGGTTCACTCTCCCTAGACAGTCCACACAGGTCTGGTTCCAGGCATGAGCTAACATCTAATGAAGCTGGGAGTTCTTATAGAGGCCTAAATGAGCTGACAAGGTTCAGCTGGTCTCCTCATCTCTGTCTGCACGACGCCCCACACTCTCCCTAGAGGTATGAGTCATCCATGAGCCCACTAGCCTTATACAACTCTCCACCTAGTTGTATAAGTCGGCGTAAAGCCTGAATCTGGGCGAAATATATCTACCCCCCTGGATGCAACCAGGTGACTTTACCTTCCTGCTGTCACAATATATATAGTGTATACAGTTTAGCTAGATCTCACTGCAGAGTGTTCATGTTATTCTCTTCCTAATAATACTTCAGGCAGCTGCATAATATTAAGTCAGTGTACTGTATACTGGGCACAGTGTGCAGGTAAAGCTGACTGCAGACAATTCCAGTTCTCTTCCTAATAATACAGACAGGCAGTTGATTGAGGTAAGCTGCAGTATATTAAGTCAGTGTACTGTATACTGGGCACAGTGTGCAGGTAAAGCTGACTGCAGGCGATTCCTGTTCTCTTCCTAATAATACAGGCAGGCAGTTGATTGAGCTAAGCTGCAGTATATTAAGTCAGTGTACTGTATACTGGGCACAGTGTGCAGGTAAAGCTAACTGCAGACAATTCCTGTTCTCTTCCTAATAATACAGGCAGGCAGTTGATTGAGCTAAGCTGCAATATATTAAGTCAGTGTACTATATACTGGTGTAGCGGGGTATTCCCCTATATTGGGAAGAAACTACATTACCCATAACCCCATTCTTGTGATGTTCCACCGCAGAGACTCATGGAAGGGGTTATAAAAGGAGGAGGGCGAGGCCGGGCTCGGCCTCTTTGGGGACACGAGACTTCACAGACGGATCCTCCTGTGCGGATGTGACGGAGGGGCAAGGCCTGAAGCCTGAGGCCTTGCTCTGCACCAAAGAGCCTTCCATCCTCCCCTCTGCGAGCCTGGGTGGCATCTGACTTTGTGAGCTACAGCCTTGTCGGATCGGGGGCCCGATCGTGGAGAGATCGAGTGTGTGTGACACGGCCGGTGGAGGTTTTCCCGGACTGGATCCGTAGTCCGGCGGGTGAGAGGGCATAAGCCCAGCTAAGATACTGTTGCTGTGTATAGGCCTATAGACTGCCGTGGCCTACAAGTTATTTTCATACCCCTTGGATTACAAAGTTATACTCTGTTTAAAGTGCACCACCATTACAGATCTGCCGGTGAAGAAAGAAGGACTAAGCTAAATATTAGAACCAGGCCTGGTGGGGATTCTAGCGTGTTTGATTACTGCGCCATAGGGCACTTAGTTAACCGTCGCCCGTATGGCGCACCTGTAGCGTGTGTTACTATATAGTGTGTTAGAGTGGCAGGACGCTGCCCTTAGGAGTGATTGTCTAGAACTGTGATTATTGTTACCCCCTTTATTCATATTGAGAATTAATGAGTAAAACACTCTATCTATTACAATTCATTACTGTGTCCTTGCTTAGTTATTCTATTGCATAGGACATATCATTGATTGTTATTACTAGCTGTGCCAGAAGGGGGTAGAGCCTATTGCCGGGGGTTGGCGGAGCTGCACTCAGGGCCCAAATCAAATTCTGCGGCCTCCTTAGTTGAAGGTATCGCTACACGTGGGGGTTCTCGTCCGGGATCCTGATGCAGCAAGCGAACGCCAGAAGTGCCGGCATGGACCCCATGGATCCAAGAGCGGTAGAAGAGTGGTGCAAAGCCACTAATACAGAGCCAAAACAGTCGATAGCCATTAGCCTTCCTGGCGAGAAATGGTCAAGTGAGACGGTAGAGGAACTGATGAGTTCAGTGTCCCCAGATCACACACCGTGGGTGATAGACATGAAGACAGACCCAAACATCTCATATCAATACGCATTAGTGGAATATTGGGACGGGATGCCAGAGGCCTGTAAGCACAAGTGTCTGCGGACGCCAGACAACAGAACATTTAGGCTGGCGCACGCAATAACTGTAGAAAGGGAACCATCCCCTACGGGATCGCCACAGGCTGCGGCCCGAACTACACCTGAAAGAGAAGACAGGGCGACACCTCCGGTGGCACCTGCATCGGCCACTGCTATATCACCAGAACTGATAAATGCAATAGGGGATTTGCTAGCCAAATGTCAGAAGACAAGTACGGTGCATGTGGAAACTAGCCACCAGAGACTAAAAATATTCTCAGGGAAGCTCCCTGTCCCGGCAGGGGAAGAAGATTTTGATACTTGGGTGGAACAGGCATTACAGGCAGTGGAGGCATGGGAGGTGCCGGAGGCACAGAAGAGGCAGCGAGTGTTAGAAAGCCTTAAAGGTGCAGCAGCAGAAGCAGTGAAAAGTTTCCGGTTTGGGAATGCAGGGTGCACGGCGCAGGATTGTCTAGCTATGCTGCAGGAAGAGTTTGGTCAATTAGACAAGGTGACAGAGACGGTCTACCAGTTTGAACACACTTTCCAAAAACCGGAGGAGAAACTTTCCGAGTATGTCAGAAGGCTAAACAGGCTGCTGTGCAAGATTGTGTTAAAGAAAGGGATGAAGCCCCAAGATGCCGATGCGGCAAGAATGAAGCAAGTCTTAAAGGGAGCGCTACGCTCCGATCCAGTCTGGCTGCACCTGAAAACCTTGGGAGGAGGAATGTTGCTGACTTATGCTGATTTAATAAAAATTATCAGAGATGAGGAGGCGCTGCAACAGGACCAGCAGAAGGATAAGACAAGTGTTGTACCCACACAGGTGCTGGTCAATCCAGTAATGACCCCTGAAAGAGAGGCGGAGATAGACACCCTAAAAACTCAGATGTCCAAGGTGTTAGAGATATTGACCTCTCTGATAGCAAAAGACACAGAGTGTCCCAAGAAGAAGGAAAGTCCAAGGAAGGAATTGTTCCCGATTGCCTCAGCACCCGAACCTTTACAAGAATGGGGAGATATAGTCTGCTTCAACTGTGGGGGAGTTGGCCACATTGCAGCCACATGTTCTAGTCCGAAGAAGAAGAGACCAGACAACCGCAAGCCGGCGGGAAACTTCAGAGGGCCCCGGTGAAGGAGTCAACCGGGTGCCCACCATCTTCAGTAAACTCCAAGCTGAATGCGAAGAAAAACAAAAAGAGAGATAGAACACCAAAGGGGGAACGCAATACCCCTCAACAAAGCTATACTCCAAGAAGGAGGGGGGAGACCCCTCAGGAGAGGCACGGCACCCCCCAAAGGGGGTGCCCACCCAAGAAAAATAATAGTACACCTCAGCGGGTTCCTACACCCATTAAAAGGAGGGAGGTCAGTGCATACCAGGCTCAAGAAAGGTTCAAGTCCAAAGGGAATAGGACAAGAGAGAGTCCAAAGGGAAAAGGTCTGAAGAAGGCAGCTCCTGCCGGACCATATCCAGAGAAGCTGGTAGGCCCATCCCCTATAGTGCCCATTCAAGTGGAGGGAGTCTACACCAGGGGCCTCCTGGATACCGGGGCACAAGTGACCCTACTATACCGGGACTTCTACGACAGGCACCTGAGTCATCTGCCTATCCAGAAGATAGAGGAGCTGGAAATATGGGGAATTGGAACCCAGAGTTTCCCTTACGACGGCTACCTTCCCATCCAAATAACCTTTGACCCATCCGTGGCTGGGAAGGCCGAAGTGTTTGACACCCTGGCAGTTGTGTGTCCTAGGCCGCCTGGAGCCAACAAGAATTCCCTTATAATAGGGACGAACACGGACCTGGTCCGAAGACTCCTGACCCCTCTTGTGACAGAAGAAAGACAAGCAGCTACCAAGATCCATCCCATGCTGAAGACAGCCTACCAACAGCTGGTCCAAGAGCGGGAGACCCCTGGAGAGGAGATAGGGAAGGTGTGGAGACTTGGAAGAGAAGGGGTAGTGTTGCAGCCCGGTGAAGTAACCTGTCTCAGGGCCACTGTGAAGCTTACTTGGGAGCAGCCTGGTCCTTTTGTCATGCTGGAGTCAGACCCAAGGGGTGAATCCTCAGGCCTGGAGGTGATACCGGAAGTGATTCCGCTGAAGGTCCTGAAGAAGGCCCATTATAGAGTTCCAGTGAGTGTTAGGAATACTACCAAAGACCCCATGGACATCCCAGCCAGAATGTTGCTAGGCCAGGTGAGCCCGGCGGCCCCTGTTACCCTGTCAGAAGTGAAGAGGACAGGTGAAGAAGGGGATGTTTGGGAGAAGCTGACCATGGAAAACCCGAATCTGTCCAGGGCTTGGAAAGAGAGAGCCAAGGCCCAGTTGAATAGATGGGAGAAGATCTTCTCTAAGGATGAGTTTGATGTGGGGTGTGCAAGAAGTGCCACCCATCGGATCCGCCTCCAGGAAGATAAGCCCTTCCGAGAGAGGGTCAGGCGGGTCCCGCTAGCAGATCTGGAGGATCTGAGGGAACAACTTGCAGAACTCAAGAGGACTGGTGTGATACGGGAGTCCAGAAGCCCCTATGCCTCTCCCATAGTAGTGGTCCGAAAGAAGAATGGATCATTGAGGCTCTGTATAGACTACAGGACTCTCAACAGGAGAACCATACCTGACCAATACACCACTCCGAGGATAGAGGATGCCCTACAGAGCTTGTCTGGAGCCAAATGGTTCAGCGTTATGGATCTCAAGAGTGGGTACTATCAGATTCCGATGCACCCAGCAGACAAGGAGAAGACAGCTTTCATAACCCCAGTGGGGTTCTTTGAATTCGACCGGATGCCCCAAGGTCTGTCTGGAGCCCCAGCTACTTTCCAACATCTCATGGAGAAGACAGTAGGGGACATGAACTTGATCGAAGTCCTTGTATACCTAGACAATGTCATTGTCTTTGGGAGAACCTTGGAGGAACATGAAGAGAGGCTGGAGAAAGTGTTGAGAAGACTCAGTGAGGAAGGACTTAAGCTTTCGCCTGAGAAGTGTCGGTTCTACCAGTCTTCTGTGAACTATCTGGGGCACATAGTATCTGAAGAAGGGGTGGCCACAGACCCTGAGAAATTGGAGGCAGTTACCTCCTGGCCACAGCCCACCACAGTAACAGAACTCAGATCCTTCTTGGGCTTCTGCTCCTACTATAGAAGGTTTGTGGAGGGATTTGCCCGAATTGCTAGACCATTGAATGAGTTGCTCAAGACTGAAGGAGAGGAGGATGGATCGGGGCCCAGGAGGCCAGGAGAGTCCATCAGAGATCAGTGGAATCAGAGGTGTGAAGAGGCTTTCCAGGAATTGAAGAGGAGCCTGACCACTGCACCAGTCTTGGCCTATGCAGACCCAACCAAACCCTATGAACTGCACGTGGATGCTAGTCATGACGGTCTGGGAGGAGTACTTTACCAAGAACATGAGGGGCAATTGCGGCCTGTTGCCTATGTGAGTAGAAGCCTGACCCCCTCTGAGAAGAACTACCCCACTCACAAGCTGGAGTTCCTGGCCCTCAAGTGGGCGGTAGTAGACAAGCTCAAAGACTACCTGTATGGAGCAGAGTTCACTGTGAAGACCGACAACAACCCCCTTACCTACCTGTTCACCACGGCCAAGCTGGATGCCACTGGACACAGGTGGCTGGCCGCACTGTCTGGATTCAACTTCAGCCTTAAGTATAGACCAGGAGTGGGGAATCGAGACGCAGACGCCTTGTCCAGAAGATCTCATTCCCCGACCATTGAAATAGAGGATTGGACCCAAGTGGCACCGGACGGGGTGCAGGCCCTTTGTCAAGGAGCTGCATTCCAAGCCCGAGGATGCTCCAGAGCAGAGGAAATAGGAGTTACCACGGTGGGAGTCCCCAAACACTACTGTGGAGTAGCTCAATTGGAAGAGGGCAACCTACCAAGATTGTCCAAAAAGGAATTGAGGTGTGACCAATTGGAAGACCCCATGGGGAGATTGGTCCTGGAGGCCTTGGAAAATCAGGATCCAAACATACTCATGCGTCAACCTTCCAAAGAAGCTCGCCTACTGAGGAAGGAGTGGGATAGGTTGCAGTTGCATCAGGGAGTGGTCTACCGAAGGGGCCCCTCTGATGACTCAGAAGATAAGTGGCAGATGTTCCTCCCAGGGAAACATCGGGAGACTGTTTTGATGGCCTTGCATGACAATCATGGCCACCTAGGGGCTGAAAGGACCTTTCAACTTGTCAGAAGTCGGTTCTATTGGCCCTGCATGAGGGCAGAGGTAGAGGAGTACTGCCACTCATGTGCGCGATGCATCCAGAGGAAGACTTTGCCCCATCAAGCTGCCCCAATGGGCCATCTACAGAGCCAAGGGCCTATGGACCTGGTGTGCATTGACTTTCTCTGCCTCGAACCCGACCTGAGTGGACTAGGAAATGTTCTGGTGATAACCGACCATTTCACCCGGTATGCCCAGGCCTTCCCCACCAAAGATCAGAAGGCCTCCACCGTGGTCAAGGTACTCATGGAGAAGTATTTTGTCCATTATGGGCTGCCACAGAGACTCCATTCAGACCAAGGGAGGGACTTCGAGAGTAAGCTGATCCGGAAGCTCTTGGATTCGTTGGGAATCAAGAAGACTCGAACTACACCTTACCATCCTCAGGGAGATGCTCAGCCGGAAAGGTTCAACCGAACCCTGCTCAACATGTTGGGGACTCTGGAAAGCGAGAAAAAGCAACATTGGAGCAAACACATAGCAGCCATGGTACATGCTTACAACTGCACCATCAGTGATGCTACAGGCTATTCCCCATATCGACTCATGTTTGGGAGAGAAGCGAGACTACCGGTGGACCTGGCTTTTGGCACCTCACTGGACCATTCCTCCGTCACCTCTCACAAAGGATATGTGGACAGGCTCAGACACAGCCTGAAAGTAGCCTATGAACAAGCTCAAGCGGCCTCAGATCAAAGGGGAGCTCGGAATAAAAAAAATTACGACTTGAAGGTCCGGGTACAAGACCTACAGCCCGGGGATCGAGTACTGTTGCGCAATCTGGGAGTCCCCGGAAAGCACAAACTTGCAAACAGATGGAGATCTGAACCCTATGTCATCTGCAGGAAGTTGCCGGGCCTACCTGTCTACAAGGTGAAGCCAGAGGGAAAGGTAGGCCCACTGAAGACATGGCATCGAAACCACCTGCTCCCACTGGCGGAGGCAGTTAGAATACCTTCCGTGGGAGACTCCCCTGCACCGGCCTCTATCTTGGATACTCCTAGGCCGCACACTCGGTCACAGACCTCCCGAGCTGGAAATGGAGAAGCCTCCCAACTTAGTGGAGATGAAGAAGGAGAGCTTGATTGGCTGTGGTCTTCCCCAACTCCAGGAACTTCTATCATAGATCTTCCAGTCACCCAAGATACCACAGATGAAACGCTGAACCCAGAGGCTACAGAATTCATCCCTTTCAGTCCTTCGGCAGATTACTGGGAAGATGCCCATGATAGTTGCTCCGAGGAAGAGAAGCCTGTGGCGCCAGAGCCAGAGATTCCAAGAGAGCAAAGAGCTCGAAGAGTCATTCGACCTCCTAAGAAGCTGACCTACCCCCAGATGGGGAACAGTTCGGAAGACTCTGTGGTCACTGCTAGGAGAAATGCTGAGATTCCGGATCCCTCCACTGTCCATTTGGTGGAGGGCAACCCCAGCTCACTCTCTGGCACAGTTAGGCAGGCCACCCAAGATAATGTGACCTGTGGGCAAGGGAATTCAACCCCTCAGTTATGGTGGGAATCCCCTATCCCAACATCGTTTTCAGAATTGTCCAATGTTGTATATAGTTGTTGCTAAAATTTATCTTTGGGGACCAAAGAGTTTAAGTGGGGGGAGTGTGTAGCGGGGTATTCCCCTATATTGGGAAGAAACTACATTACCCATAACCCCATTCTTGTGATGTTCCACCGCAGAGACTCATGGGAGGGGTTATAAAAGGAGGAGGGCGAGGCCGGGCTCGGCCTCTTTGGGGACACGAGAATTCACAGACGGATCCTCCTGTGCGGATGTGACGGAGGGGCAAGGCCTGAAGCCTGAGGCCTTGCTCTGCACCAAAGAGCCTTCCATCCTCCCCTCTGCGAGCCTGGGTGGCATCTGACTTTGTGAGCTACAGCCTTGTCGGATCGGGGGCCCGATCGTGGAGAGATCGAGTGTGTGTGACACGGCCGGTGGAGGTTTTCCCGGACTGGATCCGTAGTCCGGCGGGTGAGAGGGCATAAGCCCAGCTAAGATACTGTTGCTGTGTATAGGCCTATAGACTGCCGTGGCCTACAAGTTATTTTCATACCCCTTGGATTACAAAGTTATACTCTGTTTAAAGTGCACCACCATTACAGATCTGCCGGTGAAGAAAGAAGGACTAAGCTAAATATTAGAACCAGGCCTGGTGGGGATTCTAGCGTGTTTGATTACTGCGCCATAGGGCACTTAGTTAACGGTCGCCCGTATGGCGCACCTGTAGCGTGTGTTACTATATAGTGTGTTAGAGTGGCAGGACGCTGCCCTTAGGAGTGATTGTCTAGAACTGTGATTATTGTTACCCCCTTTATTCATATTGAGAATTAATGAGTAAAACACTCTATCTATTACAATTCATTACTGTGTCCTTGCTTAGTTATTCTATTGCATAGGACATATCATTGATTGTTATTACTAGCTGTGCCAGAAGGGGGTAGAGCCTATTGCCGGGGGTTGGCGGAGCTGCACTCAGGGCCCAAATCAAATTCTGCGGCCTCCTTAGTTGAAGGTATCGCTACACTGGGCACAGTGTGCAGGTAAAGCAAACTGCAGACAATTCCTGTTCTCTTCCTAATAATACAGGCAGGCAGTTGATTGAGCTAAGCTGCAGTATATTAGGTCAGTGTACTGTATACTGGGCACAGTGTGCAGCTAAAGCTCACTGCAGACCATTCCTGTTGTTCTCTTGCTAATATACTACAGGCAGGCAGTTGATTCAGTTAGCTGCAGTATATAAAGTACTATATCCTGTGCACAGTGTTCAGCTAGATCTCACTGCAGACCATTCCTGTTGTTCTCTTGCTAATATACTACATGAAGGCAGTTGATTCAGTTAGCTGCAGTATAATCAGTATATTTATACATCCCAGCTTTGTACAGCTACATCTCACTGCAGGCCATTTCTTGTGTACCTATTCCAATACATCAAATACAGTATGTCTGGAAGGCCAACAAGAAGAGGCAGACACTCACAGGCCAATAAAAGAGGGCAAGCAGGCTATGTGTCTATAGGCAACAGTGCTGGTCGTGGACACGGTGCATCCTCATCAGCACATGGCCGTGGGGCACGCGTGTCCTTTTTTTCGGCAGCTGGCCGTGTTGATCCGCAACATGCAGAAGAGTTGGTAGAGTAGATGACCAAGCCGTCCTCATCCTCCTCATCCTCTGTCACCCAGGCTACCTTGGCTGCCAAAGCAGGTGCCAAAGCGGCCTATTCCATCGGCTTGAGGTCATAAGTTATTCCTTCCCTAGCCCCACCATCATGCACGGAGTCCCCCAAACTGTTTGACCATAGTGTTGGGTACATGCTGCAGGAGGATGCACAGCGCTTTGAAGGCTCCTAGTGATGGTACCCAGCTTGAGGAAGGCAGTAACGTGAGCCCAGACAGAGGGGGTGCCCAAGAAGGACAACAAACTGGCAGTCATGTTCCCCCAGCTGCAGCATACTGCCAGGTTTGCTCCAGTGATGAGGAGGGAGGGGATGATGAGGTCACTGACTCTACGTGGGTGCCTGATAGGAGAGAGGAGGAGGAGGAGGCACATCTCCAACGAGGCAGGATGCCCTCCAGGGGCCAGCTTAACCACTTAAGGACCGCTCACTGTATATATATACGCAGTGCCGATCCTGACCTCCCTGGGGCCCTAAGCAAAATTCTGCTAAGGGGCCCTTTACGGTGGCAAAAAATGGGTGTGATTTACGCGGAATGGTGGGCGTGGCTTACGTGGGCGTGGCTCGGAGGGGTGTGGTTAGAGTCAGAGATGAATGAGGGATGGAGGAAGAAAGAGAGAAAGAAAGAGGGAGAGATAGAAAGAAAGAGGGGTGGAGGGACAGCAGGCCCAGATCCTACACCACAATAGAAATATGTGTATTCCAGAAAGTTTAACAAATCAGCAGATAAAGATACTCCAAACACCTGGTGTTAGCGTTTCAATCATCCCGGCACCATGGTTGTTATGGTGTCAGGATGACTGAAGCGCATTATTTCTATTATTACATTGTAATATAGAATGAAATTATTCAACTCACCATAATGCAGAATCAGTGGAAGCCCCGAGTCCCTCCTTACACCAGGCATTCCCAGCGGAGTCCCCCTTACACCAGGCATTCCCAGTAGAGTTCCTCCTTATATCAGGCATTCCCAGTAGAGTCCCTCCTTACACCAGGCATTCCCAGTAGAGTCCCTCCTTACACCAGGCATTCCCAGCGGAGGCCCCCCTTACACCAGGCATTCCCAGCGGAGGCCCCCCTTACACCAGGCCTCCACAGCGGAGGCCCCCCTTATACCAGGCATTCCCAGCGAAGGCCCCCCTTATACCAGGCATTCCCAGCGAAGGCCCCCCTTACACCAGGCATTCCCAGCGGAGTCCCGCCTTACACCAGGCCTCCCCAGCGGAGGCCCCCCTTACACCAGGCATTCCCAGCGGAGGCCCCCTTACACCAGGCCTCCCCAGCGGAGGCCCCCTTACACCAGGCCTCCCCAGCGGAGGCCCCCTTTACACCAGGCATTCTCAGTGGGGGCCCCCCTATACACCAGGCCTCCCCAGCGGAGGCCCCCCTTACACCAGGCATTCCCAGTGGAGGCCTGCCTTACACCAGGCATTCCCAGCGGAGGCCTTACACCAGGGTAGGCCCCCCTTACACCAAGCATTCCCAGCGGAGGCCCCCCTTACACCAGGCATTCCCAGCAGAGGCCCCCCTTACACCAGGTGTGATGCCCCAGCAGCAGAGACTCTCTCCGCCGCCATTATGCAGAGGGGACAGTGGAGGAGCTGGCCGGGTGGCTGGCAATAGGAATTAAGCTGCGGCGCCAGCGCCCACCCCTGCCCCTTCCCACATTTCACTCACACACAGACAGACATTAGCGGGGCGGGAGGTGGGCGGTGCTGCAGCTCAATTCCTATTGGCAGCCACCCTGACCCTCCTCTTGGTCTACAAGAAAATGAAAATTGTCTCCGCCCGGCCTGCGGACCTCTAGTGGCGGCGGCGGCGAAGATGCGGGGGCCCCTAGTAATTACTCGGGGCCCTATGCAGCTTGCCTAGCAAGCCTATAAGGCGGATCGGCCCTGTATATACGTCATTTTTTTAAAGATGGATATCTCGGTAACGGCAGCAGCTGCTGCCACAACTGAGATATCCATCTCTTCAGTGAGCGGTCCTGTTTGCGATAATGGTGGTCTCTGCGGCGGATTCACCGCAAGATCACCGTTATCGGCTGCGGGAGAGGGCCCCCCTCCCGCCGCTCTCCCGCGCCCTCCGCCGCTTACCGGAGCCGTCGGTAGCGGCGGAGGCGATCGGGTTCTTCTCCCTCTGTGGTATGGATAAGAGTGAGGGGAAGATGGCCCCCACTCGTCTCCATACCATAGCAGGGCAGCGCGGACGTCAAAACGTCAGCTCCGCCCATACGTCTTAAAGGGACATTTTTTTATTTTATTGCATTTTAGTGTAAAAATTAGATCTGAGGTCTTTTTGACCCCAGATCTCATATTTAAGAGGACCTGTCATGCTTTTTCTATTACAAGGGATGTTTACATTCCTTGTAATAGGAATAAAAGTAATCCATTTTTTTTTTTTTAAACAGTGTAAAAATAAATAGAATCAAGTAAAATAAATAAGAAAACAAAAAAATAAATGTTTAAAGCGCCCTGTCCCGACGAGCTCGCGCGCAGAAGCGAACGCATACGTGAGTAGCGCCCGCATATGAAAATGGTGTTCAAACCACACATGTGGTATCAAGCGTGGCCAAAACAGCAGCCGCTTGGGCACCACATGCTTGACCAGACATATGTCGACCTGCCATGCAGTCCTCATCAGCTGGGATCTCCAACCACACTATACCTTCAGTCCTCTCAGAAACCTGCACTGAGAGGCATAAAGGTGTAGAATTAGGTGTGTCACTGCCAAGTACTTGCGAGCAATCTGCTATCGGTACACCAACATCCGATTGTACCAGGCAAATTTTCCTTCCCCAGTTGCTACACCGGCGAAAGAAATTCACTCCCAGCCATCCACATGCCCAGCGGTTGAATGCTAGCTTGGCTAAATTGCTAGCACTTCAACTGCTGCGTTTTCAGTTGGTAGACTCTGCCCCCTTCCGTGAGTTTGTGGAATGTGCGGTACCTCAGTCGTAGGTTCCCAAACGCCACTTTTTTTCACGGAAGGCGATTCCGGCTCTCTACAGGTATGTGGAAGGCAATGTCTTGGCCTCGTCGGACAGGGTGGTCAGCATTAAGGTGCATATTACCGCTGACTCATGGTCCAGCAGGCATGGACAGGGACGTTACCTATCTTTCACGGCGCACTGGGTGACTCTGCTGGCAGCTGGGAAGGATGCAGGACAGGGTGCAGTAGTGTCGGAGGTTGTTCCGCCACCACGCCTCCATAATGCTACTAGTGGTGATTCTGACACACCTCTCTCCTCCACCCCTCCTCTTCTTCTTCCTCCATGGCCTCTTCCTCTGCTGATTTGTCTTCGGAACCAGCGGTGCTCCGTAGACGTTTCTAGGGGCTACGCAAGTACGCAGGTAAAAAGATGCCATGCGGTGCTTGAGCTGGTGTGCTTGGGGGACAGGAGCCACACTGGGGCAGAGATTCTGTCAGCTCTGCAGGGGCAGGCTCAGAGGTGGTTGACGCCACGCCAGCTTAAGCCAGGAATGGTGGTTTGCGACAATGGCACCAACCTCCTCTCCGCCCTCCGACAGGGACACCTGACCCATGTGCCCTGTTTGGCTCACGTCCTTAACTTGGTGGTGCAGCAGTTCTTGGGCAGGTACCCGGGCTTACAGGATGTCCTGAGGCAGGCCAGGAAAGTCTGTGTGCATTTCCGCTGGTCATATAATGCCAGTGCTCGGCTGGCTGACCTCCAAAATGAATTTAACCTGCCCAAGAACCGCCTAATCTGTGACATGCCCACCAGGGGGAACTCAACGTTGGCCATGCTTCAGCAGCTGCACACGCAGTAGAGGGCCATCAATGAGTACCTGTGCGACTATGGCACCAGGACAGGGTAAGGGGAGCTTGTTTTTTTTTTGCCACACCAGTGGGTCATGATCAGGGATGCATGCACTGTCCTGTCACCATTTGAGGAGGCCTGGAGGATGGTGAGCAGTGACAGTGCATGCATCAGTGATACTGTCCCTCTTGTCCACCTGTTGGAGCACACGCTGCGTGGAATAATGGACAGGGCACTTGAGGCAGAACAGAGGGAGGAAGAGGAGGACTTCCTTACCTCTCAAGGCCCCCTTTATCCAGACAGTGTTCCTGCGGGCCAGCTGATCACACAGGAAGAGGACAAGGAGGAGGAGGAGGATTGTGTCAGCATGGAGGTGGAGCCTAGCACTCAGCATCAGCAGCAGTCTTCAAGGGATCATTTACAGTCCCCAGAAACCCATGGACTTGTACCTGGCTGGGAGAAGGTGGCTGCGGATCATGTCGTCCTTAGTGACCCAGAGGACTCCGGACCGAATGCCTCAGCAAACCTATGCTGCATGGCCTCCCTGATCCTGCAAAGCCTGTAAAAGGATCCTCATATTCGTGGTATCAAGGAGAGGGATCATTACTGGCTGGTAGGGATGAGCTTCGAGTTCGAGTCGAACTCATGTTCGACTCGAACATTGCCTGTTCGCCGAACAACGAACAATTTGGGGTGTTCGCGGCAAATTCGAAAAGTCTATGGGAGAAATCTAAAGTGCTAATTATAAAGGCTTATATGCAAGTTATTGTCCTAAAAAGTGTTTGGGGACCTGGGTCCTGCCCCAGGGGACATGTATCAATGCAAAAAAAGTTTTAAAAACTGCCGTTTTTTTAGGAGCAGTGATTATAATAATGCTTAAAATGAAAAAATAAAAGTGAAATATTCCTTTAAATTTCGTACCTAGGGGGTGTGTATGATGTGCATGTAAAGTGGCGCATGTTTCCCGTGCTTAGAACTGTCCCTGCACAAAGTGTCATTTTTGAAGGAAAAAAAGTCATTTAAAACTGACTCACGGCTATTAATGAATTGTCGGCTTTTATCAATACATAGAAAAGTCATTAATAAAAAAAAAAAGCGTGGGGGTTCCCCCAAATTCAATTACCAGGCCCTTTAGATTTGGAATGGATATTAAGGGGAACCCCGCCGCAAATTAAAAAAAAATGGCGTGGGGTTCCCCCTAAATATCCATACCAGGCCCTTGAGATCTGGCATGGATTTTAAGGGGAACTCCACCCCAAATTTAAAAAAAAATGGCGTGGAGTCCCCCCAAAAATCCATACCAGACCCTTATCCGAGCACGCAACCTGGCCGGCTGCAGGGGAAGAGGGGGGACGAGAGAGCGGCCCCCCTCCCTCCTGAACCGTACCAGGCCACATGCCAAAGGGGACCCCCAGATCCCGGCCCCCCCCTATGTGAATTGGTAAGGGGTACATTGTACCCCTACCATTTCACAAAGAAAGTGTCAAAAAATGTAAATAAAAACACACACACCTTGGAAAAGTCCTTTATTTAAAAAAAAAAAAAAAATTAAAAAAAAAAACATTCCAGCGATGAAATCCAGTGTCCCGCGGCGATCCCCCGATGTCCAGCGCTGTCCGTCATTGGTTGTGCCTGTGCGGACCTGATGGGGAACTTCCTCCGCTGTGTTTTAAATGTATAGACCCGCCCCTTCTAAAGTTCCCCATCAGGTTCGCTCAGCGGACCAGATGCGGAACGAGAGAAGGGGCGGGTCTATACACGTATTACACAGCGAATGAAGTTCCCCATCAGGTCCGCCCCCTCGGTATGTCCGACCCCGCCTACGTCATTGGCCTGAGCGGGGAACTTCCTTCACTGTGTAAATTTAAATTACACAGTGAAGGAAGTTCCCCGCTCAGGCCAATGACGTAGGCGGGGTCGGACATACCGAGGGGGCAGACCTAATGGGGAACTTCATTCGCTGTGTAATACATGTATAGACCCGCCCCTTCTCATGTTCCGCATCTGGTCCGCTGAGCGGACCTGATGGGGAACTTTAGAAGGGGCGAGTCTATACATTTAAAACACAGCGAGGAAGTTCCCCATCAGGTCCGCACAGGTATAACTAATGACGGACAGCGCTGGACATCGGGATCGCCGTGGGACACTGGATTTCATCGCTGGAATGTTTTTTTTTGGTTTTGTTTTTTAATAAAGGACTTTTCCAAGGTGTGTGTGTTTTTATTTAAATTTTTTGACACTTTCTTCGTGAAATGGTAGGGGTACAATGTACCCCTTACCAATTCACATAGGGGGGGCCGGGATCTGGGGGTCCCCTTTGTTAAAGGGGTCTTCCAGATTCCGATAAGCCCCCCTCCCGCAGACCCCCACAACCACCGGGCAAGGGTTGTGGGGATGAGGCCCTTGTCCCCATCAACATGGGGACATCCTCCCCATGTTGAGGGCATGTGGCCTGGTACGGTTCAGGAGGGAGGGGGGGGGGGCGCTCTCTCGTCCCCCCCTCTTCCCCTGCAGCTGGCCAGGTTGCGTGCTCGGATAAGGGTCTGGTATGGATTTTTGGGGGGACTCCACGCCATTTTTTTAAAAATTTGGGGTGGAGTTCCCCTTAAAATCCATGCCAGATCTCAAGGGCCTGGTATGGATATTTAGGGGGAACCCCAAGCCATTTTTTTTTAAATTTGCGGCGGGGTCCCCCTTAATATCCATTCCAGACCTAAAGGGCCTGGTAATTGAATTTGGGGGAACCCCCACGCTTTTTTTTTTTTTTATCAATGACTTTTCTATGTATTGATAAAAGCCGACAATTCATTAATAGCCGCGAGTGAGTTTTAAATGACTTTTTTTCCTTCAAAAATGACACTCTGTGCAGGGACAGTTCTAAGCACGGGAAACATGCGCCACTTTACATGCATATCATACACACCCCTCAGGTACGAAATTTAAAGGAATATTTCACTTTTATTTTTTCATTTTAAGCATTATTAAAATCACCGCTCCCGTAAAAACTTCTATTTTTTAAACCTTTTTTTGCATTGATACATGTCCCCTGGGGCAGGACCCGGGTCCCCAAACACTTTTTAGGACAATAAATTGCATATTAGCCTTTATAATTAGCACTTTAGATTTCGAACGTTCGAGTCCATTGTATTTAATAGGGTTCTAAAGTTCACACGAACATTCTGTCTGTTCGCAGGTTCTGGTGCGAACCGAACAGGGGGGTGTT
Source organism: Rana muscosa (assembly GCA_029206835.1). Taxonomy (NCBI): domain Eukaryota; kingdom Metazoa; phylum Chordata; class Amphibia; order Anura; family Ranidae; genus Rana; species Rana muscosa. The sequence goes on along the minus strand of CM055118.1, from coordinate 941,222,881 downwards.
CGGCTCATCCCTGCTGGCTGGCAACCCTCCTTGATCCACATTACAAGGGTAAGGTTGCGGACCTTATCCAGCCGTCACAGAGGGAGCAGAGGATAAAACATCTTCGGGAGGCCTTGCAGAAAGGTTTGTGTAACGCGTTTCCAGAGCCTGGGAGGTTACAAATTCTTGGTCCTGGACAACGTGTTGCTGAGGCTTCGGTCAGTCACAGAAGGAGCGGTGGAGAAGGGGGCCGTCTGACCGATGCGTTCAGACAATTTTTAGTCCGCAGCCCCAAGGTATGATCGGTTCCAGCAACCATCCCCAGTGTCTGATTTACATGGTGCAGAAATACCTAGGGGCAAGATCAGACTTGGACACCTTTCCCACCGAAAATCATCTGGGTTACTGGGTCTTGAGGATGGATCACTGGCCAGAGCTTGCACAGTATGCAATTGAGCTACTGGCCTGTCCTGCATCCAGCGTTCTTTCGGAATGCACATTCAGTGCTGCTGGAGGCTTTGTAACCACAGGGTGCACCTGTCCACCGAATCAGTCGATCAGCTGACCTTCATAAAAATGAATCAGTCTTGGATCACCAGCTACCAAGCACCTGATGCTGATGTAACCAAATAGTTTTTTTTTGAATATGAGATCTTTTCAAAACTTCCTTTGCTGATGCTGAGTGACTATCCTGTTATGCTGTGTGACTATCCTCTTCCTCCTCAATGTTCATGTTGATAGCTTGTAAGAACATTTTTGGTTCTGAGCACCCCCACCAGTGGCTAAGGCCCAATTTTTCTACCCCTGTTTAACAGGGGCGTGGAATTAAAATTTTTGCTGCAATACTTTGCAGCAGGGCTCATTCCTGCGCTCCAACTAGAGAATCTGTGAGGGGTTGCAGTGTTGTGGCACCAGCACCAGTGCATAAGGCCCAATTTTTCGGCCACCTATTTAACAGGGGCGTGTAATTACAATTTTTGCTGTAATACTTTGCAGCAGGGCTCATTCCTGCGCTCCAACAATAGTATCTGTGAGGGGTTGCAGTGTTGTTGCACCAGTGCCTAAGGCCCAATTTTTCTGCCCCTGTTTAACAGGGGCGTGTAATTGCAATTTTTGCTGCAATACTTTGCAGCAGGGCTCATTCCTGCGCTCCAACTATAGTATCTGTGAGGGGTTGCAGTGTTGTGGCACCAGTACCAGTGCCTAAGGCCCAATTTTTCTGCCCCTGTTCAACAAGGGCATGTAATTACAATTCTGGATCTAATATTTCACAGCAGGGCCCGTTCCTGCGCCCAACAAGAGTAACTGTGAGGGCTTACAGTGTTGTGGCAACACCAACACCTAAGGCCCAAATGTCTTCAGAGTACATAGGGCAGGCCCCTACTTTCAAACATCCGACTTTCAAACGACTCCTACTTACAAACGGAGGGAGACAACAGGAAGTGAGAGGAAATCTAACCCTAGGAAGGAAAATTCTCTCCTGTAATGCCGCGTACACACGATCATTTTTCCCGTCGGGAAAAATGACATTTTTTTTTCGCCGAGAAAAACGATCGTCTGTGGGCTTTATGTCGTTTTTCTCGTTCTAAATTTTCTCATCGTTTTTTCCATCATTTTTTTCCGCGGCAGTTTTCCCATAGGGAGACACTGCCGCGGAGCCCACAGACGGTCGTTTTTCTCGACAAAGAAAAAAATGACGGGAAAAACGGTAGTGTGTGGGGGAAAATGCCGTTCCCTCGTTTTTCATTTTATTTCATGTCGTGATTCACGGCGGTGTTTTCACCGCCGTGAATCAAGATCGTGTGTACGCGGCATAAGAGTTAATATGGAAAAAAGGTGTCTCTTCTCCACTGATGCATTATCACCAATCCTTTCTTCCCTAAAAAACCCACATTTTCAAAATACAATGGTCATTGGGACAGAAAGTGAGGTGAAATCTTCTGAACAGGTGCACAGACAGCAAAACAAATGTTACAGGGGTGATAACCCTTCCCTATGTTTTCCAAAAAGCTTAAAAATTGATTTTTTGGCTGGAGCTACACATTAAAAATACAGCAGTTCAAAATTACAAACAGATTCTACTTAAGAACAAACCTACAGTCCCTGTCTTGTTTGCACCGCCTGTATACTGCTGTTCAGAGTATATAGGGCCTTCGGGCCTCACGCCTTTCCTTTTTTTTATTTGGGTGCGGGGTTCCCCTTAATATCCATACAAGACCCAAATGGGCTGGTAAGGGGCTGGGGGGGGCGTACCCATGCCGTTTTTCTGAATGATTTTCATCCATATTGCCTGGACCAGACATTACATTAAAGCCGCAAGCAGTTTTAAATTACTTTTATTCCTTTATAAATGTCATTTTGTGCAGGGACAGTTCTTTTTTTTCCAATTCCTCTTTATTGATTTTTTTCCAACATATATTGCATACATCTATACATAAACATTAAAACACATATACATAATAAAACATTTACTCAATCTCAATTCATCCCCTGCCTATAAATATACCATTCAGATTCGTTGTACTATAAGAAAGATCTAGATATCCTGTGGTATATTTATCCTATCTAATATCTTCCATATTCTAGCCGTATTTTAACCGCTTATTAGAGACATCCATATAGGGAGGGAGAGGACAGAGAAAGGGGGGGGGGGAAGCAACACTCACCCGGGGACAGTTCTAAACACGGGAAACACGCGCCACTTCACAGGCATACTATAGACACCTCCCAGGCACGATATTTAAAGGAATATTTCACTTTTATTTTTCACTTTAAGCATCATTAAAATCACTGCTCCTGAAAAAACAGCCGTTTTTAAAACTTTTTTTGCATTGATACATGTACGCTGGGGCAGGACCCGGGTCCCCAAACCCTTTTTAGGACAAAAACTTGCATATTAGCCTTAAAAATTCGCACTTTTGATTTCTCCCGTTCGAGTCCCATAGACTTTAAAGGTGTTCGAAAGTTCGCGCAAACTTTCGGTCTGTTCGCATGTTCTGGATGCGAACCGAACCGGGGGGTGTTCGGCTCATCCCTATTGGGAAAGCATAGTGGTTACTATTGTTAACACAAGGGCAGTACTAGAGTGATATCTAAGCAAGAAGTATTGTATTGGCAAACAGTAAAAGCAAGAACGTTCTACATTCTGCTGTAGGTTACAGCTTCACAGTGTCACCTTCATAAAAAATGGTACCGAGATAAGGTGCTTCATCAAGGACAACAGACAAGAACAAACATGTAACATAACAACATATATACATATAAACACAAAACGTCCAGACGCCTAGTATAATGCACAGCCTGGATGTTAAGCGATAATTATCGCATGCGGGAGTCATTTAACACAACCAGGTGTGTGTAATAGTTGGCAGACACCACGCACTTCATTAATTGTTTTAATATCTCAGCCAGCATACAGCTGGCCGATATTTTCCATAAAATTATTTAATTTATATACCAACATTTAGCACATCTCTCACTATCTGACTGTTCCCATTGGGCAGTCCTCAAATACATATATTGCAGTCTTCACTGTTATAAAAATCACCTTATCTAAGGTCTATATTTTATTATTTTCAACTCATTATAAACACACTTTCTTCATTACTATAATACCAAATTGTCCCATTTACCTACTATTAGTTAGTCACATTTATGGGACACATAGAATACCTTGATGAGTTTATATATTGACAATTAATAATTGCAGTGAGTCCATATATTTAGAAATATTTACAGTTTAACTGATACTTTTGCAGGTGTGCTAAGAGTTAACTCACTTAATCCCGCTTAGTTACATATGGTCATTATTTGGCAACTCATTGCAGGCGCTGACTCTTCCATCCCTTGGAGGGCGTCAACAGTGTGGCTCCTTGTAAGCCCTTCGGGTTAGGCTCCTAGTTCCTGGGGAGGTGGGGGCAGCAATGGAGCCCTCTGGATCATTCAACGGCTTTTTTCTGGTCACGCGATTACTCATTTCATTCTTCAGCGGTAAATATAACACCATGGTTTACCTTAAAATGTTATGTATGATGATATGCTTTTTAAATTCTGAAGATATTTAATATATTTTCTGGAACCAATTATCCCCCTGAAGAAGACCGAATACAGGTCGAAACGCATTAGAGTTCCCACACCGTATAGCATTATGTAATGTAACGATGTGTATAATTGTGTTTGTATGCTGCATCGTGGAATATGTTTTGTATCATCTGGACAGAATTTATATATTGTATCTTAATTACATTATGACATTGGACATTCTCTGAATAAAGACTTTTATAGTATCATTAATCCTACTTTCTTGACCCTGTTACATTGCTGTAAAAAATTGCTGTTAAAAAACCCCATTGGGGAAACTTTTCCATATTATCTGTTTCGGGGTTTGCAGCTCATACATCTCTCCCATATGTGTTTTTCCCATACAGTCCAGACATATAAGTCCATTAGTGTCATGCAATTATGCAGATAGAGAGGGGATGAAGTAGCAACAAGCTGGGTAGTGACAGTATAGTTCAAGCAGCAGTGAAGCATGGTTGAGCACAGAAAATACAGCTTAGCAGCAGACCAAACATTAAGTCCTACATTCAGGGCTTTAACAGCGCAACTGACAATCAGCGTGGTAGATAACTTAAAGGTCTGCCTGAGGGCTCTCACCGCTCCTTCTCCCAGCGCTATGTCCTCCCCCTTTACTCGTTCCTCGCAACTGCGGTGTTAAGTCGCTGTCCTCCCAAACTCAACTAGCAGTGAACCGCTGGTCTTGTATCAAGCCAAGTCTTGATCTTGGTCAAAGCCCCTCCATCATGCTGTGTGATTATATTGGGGAAGCGCGTTAAACGCCGCCAGCATGGGCAGACGCTGGGCCCCATTGGCGCTGCCTACATCAATGCATTTTGCCCAAGTGACCATGAGCTTCGTCAGGATGTAAGGACCTTCATTCTTGGGGCAGCATACCCACCTCATCTCAATAATCTGCCGGGAAGGTCCTAGATTTTTAAACGGCCATCTACTGATATAATGTCAAACTGTAAAAAGTGGGGAAAGTTTGTAGCAATTGAGCTCATATTTAGCACTCAAAGATATCAGCACCACCTTTCCATATTTAGGGGGAATATCACTCCAAGTACATAGTTAGGTTATACTGTGCTATTTTCTTTACAAGTAAGAGCATCCAGGAGTGCAGTGCCACACACAGTGGTAAGTAAACCCAAGGAGACATAATTAGGGTTCCAGACAAAAGTACCTAGCCAAAGCACCTAGCTTAAAATCCAGGATTAACACAGCATCAAAATCTCCTCTACGGTTAGTTAATTTTAGGGCTTGATATTAATCTTTTGCCTATTGGGTTGTCCCCCATGGTATTCAGCCAAATGTTGTGCAATAGGTATATGCATATCTTCATTCTGTTTAATGCTCTTAATGTGTTCACCGAATCTGATGCGGAGCTAACCTTTAGTTTTCCCCACATAAAATTTTTACAAGGACACTCCATAATATAGAGCACCCTGGTTGTTGTGCAGTTAATAAAATGTCTAATTTGATAATTTTTAGTACCCTCAGAGTCCGTGAACAAATCAGAGCGATTAATACATTTGCACATTCCGCAGTGACCGTACGGGTACATATCCTTTACTTCAGGGTGATCTGTGAGCCAGTTACTATTCTGTGTCATTACAAACTCCGACTGGACTAGCATATTGTTTAAATTCCTCACTCTTTTTGCTACAGTACCATCATTGGTCTTTGGCCAACAATGGCTTCAAAATCCTTAGAACGAGTAAGTACCGTATATACTCGAGTATAAGCTGACCCGAATATAAGCTGAGGCACCAAATGTTACCACAAAATACTGTGAAAACATATTGACTTGAGTATAAGTCTAGGGTGTCCATCTGCATGCCTCACTGTGCCTCACTTTGCCTCACTGTGTCCATGTGCATGCCTCACTGTGCCTCACTGTGGAAGGAGGAAGAGTGGGGCTATATCTGTACCAAGTTTGGCCGGGATCAGGCGCACAAAGTTGAAGATGAATACAAACTCGAGTATAACCCGAGGGGGGCATTTTCAGCACAAAAAAATGTGCTGTAAAACTCGGCTTATACTCAAGTATATACGGTATATGCCAGTGTCTTTTTAAGATCTTGCCAACCTCCTCCCACTGGACCCCATACTGCAGTATAATCCTCACTGGGCCATCAGTGTTGTTAGTTTGAGTCATTTTTGGCTTAAGGAGGTCAGATCTCACTTTGTTTATTGCCATTTTTCTAGCTCTCCTAGGAGTACGGTGGGAATATCCTCTCTGCTTGAATCTCTTATGAAGTTCATCTGCTTCATGCCTGTAGTCACCATCAGTGGAGCAGTTTCTATGAATCCTAAGGAACTGTCCAACTGGAATGCCCTTAACATTGGGCCTCAGATGGTGGCTACTGGCATGCAGGAGGGTGTTGGCCGCCGTTTTTTTTAATGAAAAGTTTTGGTAGTTAGTCTATTAATTTCAATACAGATAGATAAGTCCAGGAAGGAGATTTCCCCGGGGGTCCACACAGTAGGTCAGTTTAATATTACAGGTATTATACCCAAGTTCCTCCATGAACTTCTCCAACTAGTCAAACAAACGTGGCCAAGGTACATAGGTGAGGTGTACACTACCTTATCTTCCTACCACCCCAAATGAAGGCAGGCATAGGCCGGAGCCCATGGAGCCCCCATCTACTGATTTAAGCTGACAGTCATTGAAGTTCCAGCTGTGGCAGAGCTGGGAGGCCTACACTTGAATCATCTCTGACACTCCAAGATTTCACCACACAGATCTGGTCTGAACAATCTCACTGAAAGGCACCAGGAGGAAGCTAAAAGTGTGCATCTGGTCTATGGCAATGTGAGTACTAACTGTCTCTCTCGAGGGGAACCGTATTATGAAGCTCAGCAAAGAAATTGTCGCCGGGGAAGCTTAGTAGAGTGTCTATCTGCTTTTGACTCTTATAGCCTGGAGTATCCCAAAACCTGCACCCTTTCCCATTGTTCAAGCAATAAATCACTAAAAAGACATTCCCCTAGAGTGCGCATGCGTGAGAGTTCCGAGATGGCAGCCTGAACTCGGAGCTCCGCGCCATCCCGATCCAGCAGCGCCCACAGCACCCGCTCCCGCCATGCTCAGACACCGGAGAACGGGGAATCGACCCCCGCGACACCCGCGCCCGCCCTCGTATGAGCCGAACGGGCGTCAGATGGCAATTAGAAAGCCAATTCGCCGCCTCCACACTCCCCGGGTGTACCAAGATGGCCGCCGCGGCTGCTGCGGCCTCACAGCCTCACACAGCCACTGAGGGGACACAGGATTGCAGGCAAGCACTGGCCCCCACTCTCCTCTCCTATACCTCGGAGATGAAGGGACACAATCAGCAGCCCTTGACACCCTCTCCAGCCTCCACAGAATCCCTCCTGAGACACTCCTTTGGGGCACAGGCTTACTCTCCTGCTGGGCCTGCAGATTCTCCTCACACAGGATTCTCTCCCCATGGCGCTGCAGGCCCAGATCAATCCTTTAATGCAGCAGACTTATTCCTCAAATTCTCTACCCTTCTAGAGACAGGTCTAGCCTCCACAGCTGCTAAAATCACAGGGGACATTAAAGCAGACATCCAAAATATAGGGTCCAGGATGGAAGCCATAGAAATTAAGCTCGATCAAACTGAAGCTGCCTCTCACCAGAACTCTGATCTTATTCAGACCTTACATGACCAACTGGACACAGCTTTCTCCCGCATAGATGACCTCGAGAACAGGTCCAGGAGATATAATTTCAGAATCAGAGGTCTCCCGGAATCAATTATCGATGTTGAATCTGCCACGCAAGAACTTATGAGGTCCCTGATCCCAAACATCCCTACACCCCGCCTGGAGCTGGACAGAGCACATAGAGCGCTGGGACCCCCCAGGAAAGATGGCTCCCCCAGGGACATTATTGTAAAGCCCCACTACTATGCTGTCAAGGAGGCGGTCATGAAACAGACCCGCTCAATGCCTCAAGTGATCTGCCAGGGGCACCCGGTGCAAATTTTTGCGGATCTCTCTCCTTCCACCATACAGCGCAGACGTACCCTAAAACCGCTACTATCTGCTTTGACACAGAAGGAGGTCAAATACAGATGGGCATTCCCCTTCGCCGTGAAGTTCACCTACAAAGGCCGAGACCATGCCTTCTCCAACTTCGCCATGGGAGAAAAGTTGCTTCTCAGCCTGAAGATCATTTCCCAGGAGTCGGACATGGAGACGTCGTCATCAGGATCGAATAAACGCCCGCCTCCCACAAGTCCGCCGGATCCCCTCTGGAACAAACCCAAGGCCAGAAGATCGTCGCATACAGGTCCTACATGAGACTTTGACTGTCACGAGGTTTAGGTTCGACGTATACTAATGCACCCGCATCAGACTTTTCTCTTCTCCTAAGAGGATGACTCTCATACTACCCCGGAAATCGTTTTCTCCGGTGTTCTCTCTTTACTTGTTAACAAACAGTTTTATTTGTTGTTTCTCCCCTCCTATGTCTAGAGATGGGTTTCCTAACTATGCCTCCCCCGTCTGGGGGACAAGGGCGATACTATAGCCACTTTACCAAAGTAAATATGCTTTACTCCATCTCATAAGCGGCGGCGGATCGGGGGTTCCCTCCCCCTCCCTCCTGCCCATGCGGGTGGGGTGGGGGGTGCCTCTGACCGCTTATACTTGGGTAGTTGCTTCAATGCTACTGTCCGTTTATTGGTTCACGTTGCTTTAGGAGCATAGTTGTTCAAATTTACAGGGCGCCCTGGTTTGGGGTGGCTCACATGTGCCTCCACCTATCCCTTGAACCCCAGTTGGTCTTCAGGGGATAGGATCTCCAAGGCTTTTAGCCAGGAGATTTGGACTTCCTACTTTTATCTCACGATTTTTGGTGAGATGACCGTTAGGAACTTTTCTCTCCCGCCGGGATCATTCTCCTGTGCGGGGGGAAACCTTCCTCCTGTTCTGTCCTTTCTAACTTCCTTTCTATCCCCTTTTTTCTCTTTTGAGCATCACCTGACATTTTTGTTTCTTTTAGACACTACCACCGGTAAGCCTCTCAAGTCTGCGAGATCCCAGAAGTACAGTACCGGCGATCCAATCGTCGCTCTGGAGTCGCCGGGGGTCCCAGCGGTAAGTGGCGATGGACATTGCAGCGCTTCTCCCCTCGGGGTCCATGGCTGACCACACTCACACGGCCTTAAAGGTCGCTACACACAATGTCCAGGGCCTAAACTCCCCCCTCAAACGTAGGAAACTCTTTAATACCTACAAATCGTCAAGCCTGGACATTGTAATGATACAGGAAACCCATTTCCCGGCCCGGTACAGTCCCAAGTTCCTCCACTCCCACTTCCCTAACTTCTATATGGCCAGTGCGGTTAATAAGTCAAAGGGGGTGGCCGTCTTATTTGCAAAAACTTGCAACTTCACCTGGATCACTGATGTAAAAGATCCAGAGGGCAGGTTCATCTTAGTAAAGGGCACGATCGAAGGCCACTTATACTCCCTGATATCCTACTACACGCCCAACAAAGGTCAAGCAGCCTTCTTCAAACAACTATTTGAAAAGCTAGCTCCTCTGTTGGAGGGCACGATCATTTTTGGTGGGGACTCCAACGCAGCATTTGATCAGGGTCTGGATAGATCTAAACCTCCCTCAGCCCAACTGACACGTCCGACCAAAGAGAGCCTGAAAATCGCCAAACTCATCCACGCCCAGGGTCTGACCGATGTGTGGAGAGAACTAAATCCGTCCAAGCGAGATTATACACACTTTTCCCATCCCCACAACTCCTATGCTCGAATTGACCACCTGTTAGTTTCAAACCACACTATCCCACTTGTTGTAAAATCCCACATCAGGGACACGGTTTTGTCGGACCACTCCATTGTGAGCATGTCCCTTACAACGCAAAGCTCAAGGCCGGGCCAGAGACACTGGAGACTGAACGAATCCATTCTCTCCGACCCTATCCGAGTCACCATGCTAGATAAGGCTATGAAGGAATACTTCATTCTTAACAACGTAGATGGGACAACGTCCGAAACCCTGTGGGCGGCTCGGGAGAAAAAGAAACCCTGGACTGCCGCACTCTGTATAGACAGTTATTTATTCCAAAATTTCAGGTAAAAAATCCAAATTCAAAATAAATCCATAAATCCAAAACAACAAATGCAGATGGTGTGCATGCAGGGAAGGGTGGCTAACGCGTTTCACGTCACGAATTGACGCTTACTCATAGCTATTTTTTTTTTTGTCATTTTTTTGTCATTTATTTCCATAATTTACAACTGCAGTTGCGAAATTATGCATTATTGCATTCATATTTCGCACTTTTCATGGTCCACACATGCACATCTTTGGGCATATAGTTTTTTTTTTTTTTTTTCTCTCCAACTCGAAACATGAGCCTGTCTGCACAGTGTCCTGTCCCCTTTTTTTGTAATGAGTACCAGTGTTGTGTTTTTTTTTTTTCTCTCCAACTCGAAACATGAGCCTGTCTGCACAGTGTCCTGTCCCCTTTTTTGTAATGAGTACCAGTGTTGTGTGTTTTTTTTTTTTCTCTCCAACTCGAAACATGAGCCTGTCTGCACAGTGTCCTGTCCCCTTTTTTTGTAATGAGTACCAGTGTTGTGTTTTTTAAACTAGCTATGAGTAAGCGTCAATTCGTGACGTGAAACGCGTTAGCCACCCTTCCCTGCATGCACACCATCTGCATTTGTTGTTTTGGATTTATGGATTTATTTTGAATTTGGATTTTTTACCTGAAATTTTGGAATAAATAACTGTCTATACAGAGTGCGGCAGTCCAGGGTTTCTTTTTCTCCCATGCATCAGTGCAGAGCCAGCACCTGTGTGAGTGACCGGGCGGAAGCAGCTATTTGGTGAATTCTCAAGCTTTTGAGCGGTACGTTTTTCCTTTCCTCTGTGGGCGGCTCACAAAACTTTTATGAGAGGGGAATTCATTAGGATGGGAGCCCAGATAAAGAGGGAGAGGGAAGCGGACATAGTAAGGTTAGAAGGGATATACACAAAGCTGAGAGCCCAGCACAAACTAAATCCCTCCCCCATGATGGCAGCGCAACTAGACAAGGCTAGACTGGAGCTCAATCTTGTTCTCACGGCCAATGCAGAGAAACAAATCAGATGGAGCAAAAATAGATTTTACTCCATGGGGGACAGGATGGGCTCCATGTTGGCTGCTAGACTAACACCACGCTTCAGAACATATGCAATGCCACAGATTAGGATCCCTGGACAGGGCACTACAGCCAACCCATCCAAGATATTAGACGCTTTCCAGGCTTTCTATGCAAATCTATATAGTCCCCACACGCTCGGTAATGACGATTCCGTACGCAACTTCCTGCATAGCCTTCCCTTACCGTCGCTCTCCCCGGAGCATAAAGGGGAGCTCGAAGCACCCTTTACTGAAGGAGAGGTTATGGAGGTGATTAAAGACCTAAAGACGGGATCGGCTCCAGGGCCGGATGGGCTCTCGAACCCCTATTATAAAACGTTTGCCGAGACCCTAGCCCAGCATCTAACTAAATTCCTTAATGCTAAAACAAGGGGAGACCCACTCGATCCTCAACTCAATACTGCGTATATTACAGTGATCCCTAAGCCGGACAAGAATCCGGAAGAGATTGGAAATTATCGACCCATTTCTCTAATAAATAATGATTTAAAAATCTTAACTAAAATACTAGCTATCCGTTTGGCTTCTTTCATAAGCACATATATCCATAAGGACCAAGTGGGGTTTATCCCCGGCAGGCAGGGCCCTGATCAGATAAGGAGGGCAATAGATATAGTTTCCATTCTCCAAACAAACTGGGTGGGAGGTCCCAAGCAATCGGGAATGCTCCTTTCGCTGGACCTCCACAAGGCCTTTGATTCGGTGTCCTGGCCCTATATCTTTGCTCTCTTAGAATGCTGGGGTTTCGGCACACGGTTTTTGGGTCTGATACGTGCCTTATACTCCAACCCTTCAGCATACATACGACTCCAGGGCTGTTACTCAAAACCCATACATATAAAGAAAGGGACTAGACAAGGTTGCCCTTTATCTCCGCTCATCTTCGCGATAGCTATTGAGACACTCGCCATCGCAATTCGCCAAAACCCGAACATACAGGGTGTCTCCTGTGGCCCCCAAACACATAAATGCGGTCTCTTTGCGGACGACATTTTGCTGTTTATAACCTCCCCCATCACTTCCCTCCCGAACTTATGTAAAACTCTGGATGACTTTGCAACGGTATCTGGCCTCCACGTGAATTACACCAAATCCCAAGCCATGAATATCTCACTACCAAACAACACTGTGGCTCTCCTAAAACAATCCTTCCGGTTTGCCTGGAGCGAATCCTCTCTTAGGTACTTGGGGATCAACTTGACATCTAAGACAGAATTCCTCTACATGAATAACTACCCCCCTCTGTATCGTAAGCTAGAATCAGATCTACTCACTTGGTCCAAAAATAATCTGTCATGGCTTGGAAGGGTACATTCTATAAAAATGACGTTACTCCCGAGGTTATTATACCTTTTTCGCTCTCTTCCCGTACCCATACGGAAGGATCGCATTAAATCATTCCAAAGTAAAATAATGAAATTCATCTGGGGAAAGGGGGGATTTAGGTTACCTCAAAAGACTCTACACCTTCATAAACGGAAAGGAGGTCTCGGCTTGCCCCATCTTCACAAATATTACCAGGCAGCCAGGTTAGCTCAGTTATCTGTAGTCTATTCACGATTTGAGAAACCTGATTGGGTGAATATAGAAAGACAGGCCGTTCCTCGTTTCACGCTAGACTTCCTACTCTGGAGCCCCCCGAAAGACAGACCCCCGATTTTATCCCCTACCCTTTCCCACTCTTTCGCCCTATGGGATGGGCTCCGTTCGTCAACTTCATTAGTATCCTCATACAGACCCTTAACTCACCTTTTCAACAACCCGAACTTTCCTCCCGGGAAAGACGTCTTAGCTTTCAAATGGTGGCTGGACAAGGGACTTTACCGAATTGGGCAATTCTTTACAGCAGCAGGCCCCTTCACCCTAAACCACTGTATCAAAACACTAGATCTGCCCGACTCGGAACGATTCAGGTTTGGCCAAATATCTCACTTTCTACATTCCCTATGGAAAGAAAGGCCCATCCCGCCAAAGTTTACCAATTACGAGTTGTGGTGTGGTCGGGCCAGGGACCAGAGGGGGGGGGATCTCGGTGATCTACTCGTCGCTTGCATCTGCGTCCTCTAAGGAGGCCTTTATGACTGCCTGGGAATCTGACTTCCAATTCCAGTGGGATCTGGAGGGATGGCAGAATGCATGCTTTCGGTCATTTAAAGGTATCCTCAACACTGCACTGATGGAGGCTAGCCTTAAAGTGATTTCTCGGTGGTACTATACCCCTTCCAGACTAGCCTCGATCTACCCCACAGCGGATCCTCTATGTTTTAGAGGTTGCCAACATATAGGCACAATGGCCCACATATGGTGGGAATGCCCCAGAATTCGCCCCTTCTGGAAGAACATTTTTAATTTAATTAACAAGCTGATTGGAACTCGGATCCCCAGGACCCCGACGATTGCCCTACTGAATGCTCAAATCCCAGAGATCCCCAAATCTTCCCGAAGGTTAACTCATTTTATATTGTTGGGCGCAAAGCTTACGGTGGCAAAGGCCTAGAAACAACCAAAGATCTCTTTTCCTGCGGCTAAAAAGAAAATATCTTGGATAATGTCGCAAGAAAAGCTTTCCAGTATATTACTAAACACAACGGACAAATTCGAAATGGTATGGGAACCATGGGACCAACAGATGGGAATCCTCATTGGTTCTCTTTCCAAGCCGGTATAGTGCATCCTCAGCATTTCAGGTGATGTTCTAGCTCTTCATTCCTCTTTCTTTTTCCTTTCGGCTCGCTCTGATGCCGCATACACACGATCATTTTTCCCGTCGGGAAAAATGAAATTTTTTTTTTCGCCGAGAAAAACGATCGTCTGTGGGCTTTATGCCGTTTTTCTCGTTGAGAAAAACGGCAGGAAAAACGACGAGAAAAATTAGAACATGTTCTAAATTTTCTCATCGTTTTTTTCCATCATTTTTTTCCGCGGCAGTTTTCCCATAGGGAGACACTGCCGCGGAGCCCACAGATGGTCGTTTTTCTCGTCAAGGAAAAAAATGACGGGAAAAACGGTCGTGTGTGGGGTAACATGCCGTTCCCTCGTTTTTCTTTTTTTTTCATGCCGTGATTCACTGTCTATTTAATGTAATCAACTTTGTACAATAACATGCACTGCAATAAAGTGTTTGTAAACCTCTAATATAAAAAATGAACAAAGCATATCCTTCTATAATGTGTACTAGCCCAAATCCACTTTTATTTCTATTACAAGGAATGTAAACATCCCCTGTTATAGGAATAGTGCGTGACAGATCCTCTTTATGGAGAGTTGTGGGGTTTATAAGACCCCACATCTCTTCTTTAGTCTGGAAAGGCTAAGATTAAAGAAATAAAATAAACTCTCTCGGCCTTTCAAGCTGCGTCCCCAGCATTGTTTACTTCCGCTGGCCTAGACATGACGTCATCATGCGGGCCTCTGAGGGTCATACAGATGATCAACTCAAATTCTGGTGGCGACCAATTCATTCTCCAGCTCGCCGAACGCAGGGGCGACTTGGGAGAAGCATCAGTGGGCAGCGGGACGTTCACTCCCGCCACTTTTAAGAACGATCAAGTGGCTGAGCTGCTATGATTGTTCTTACGATGCACAGAATCGCCGGCTGAAAGAAGTCACAGATTACAATCAAATAATATCTGTTACTTATTATGTTACTAAACCCAGAACAGTAAAATCAGTGTATATATGCAGTGAAGCATGCTTGGTATACTCACTGTGGAACGTAAGGGGTTAAGCCTGTGCATTATGTAAAAAGGCTGTGTGATTCTACCTTTTCTGATCCTCCCCTTCTTCCACAGTCCCCAATCTATCTCCTGATAGAACAGAGCCGTGGGAGCACTCTGCACATGCTCAGTCTGGTGTGTTTGCTAGAGAGTTATTTTTTTCTTGTAAAGGTGCATGTGATCAGACACAAATTAGCATGGCAAACTCTCAAGAATCCGACTGATCTTTGCGGCACGGCTCTCCCTGACTTCAATCTATATTACATTGCATCACAGTTGTCACAGCTATTTCACTTGGACAAGACGGACAGTGAGAGTTTCCTCACTCTCTTATGCCCAAAGTGGGCACAGCACACCAAAGACTCGATATATGCAATAGCATCGGGCTCGAAAGGGGCAGAACCAGGGACCAATAGGCATACACAGGGCCGAATTTCCGCCCCTGTGTGCAGGGGCGGCGCCGTGCGGTGGAGGACACAAGTCCTCCTAAATTCAATTCCTGTGTCCCCGGCCGCCCGAAGCTCCGAGCGCCCCCCAAAATAGTAGAATGGAAAATAGAAGTAAATAATACCCTGCCATATAAGAAATGTATATATATCACAGGAGGTTGCCCTGACAAATATAATAAGATTTGGGACCCCTGGCTTCAAGAGTCTGATACCTGTGCATAACAAAACCACATCAGTCAGAAATTAATACTCAGACACATGTTTTCCTAGGTAGTCTCTGGGTGTACAATGTATTCTTGTAGAATGTGCTCACATGAAAACAACAATGTACCTGTTTGTTATCTTACTTACCTAATGTATGACATTCAATGTATCAGTTACCAAGTTTATATGCAAAATATATGTAGCGGGGTCTCCTTTAAGGCTCTCAGGACTACCTTACCCAGAACCCCATTCGGTACCCAGGATGCAATGTTTCCACGCCAGAGACTCATGGGTGGGGGTATATAATGAGGAGGCGAGGCTGCGCTCGGCCTCTTTGGGACACGAGACTTCAGTGGAGAGATCCTCCTGTGCGGATCCGCTGTGGTGCAAGGCCTGAAGCCTGGGGCCTTGCGCTGCTACCCAAAAGAGCCTTCCACCCCATCGCGAGCCTAGGTGGCATCTGACTCGGTTTCTTCAACCGCTGCTGAGCCAGAGACCCGACAGCTGCAGACGCTGGGTGTGGAGACACAGCAGGTGGAAGTTCCCGGACTGGGATCGCGTCCGGAGGGGTGAGCGAGCATATGCTCAATCCACAAACTGTATACCATTGTTAGGCCTATAGACTGCCGTGGCCCACCAGTTCCTATTTCAGTTCTTCTAAACCCCCCCACTGGAGATCCATAGCAGAACTGAGTCGAACGGATCTCTAGTGGAGTGTTCTGTGTTGGTACTTTTAACCCTTTGGATTACAAATTGTGTTCCTGAAATGTACACCACCGTTTAAAGACTTGCATGCAAAGAATTTTACCCCCCCTAGAGACTGAGTTATATGGTCAGGCCTGGCCATCTAGATAGATTATTAAGTTGCTGCGCCATAGGGCGCATAGTGAAGTACTGTTACACGTGGCGCGTGTGCGCCATATCTTACTAGTTGTAGTGTGTCTATTGCTGCAGGGCTCTGCAGATATATCCCTGTAACTTGTTATAACTGTTGCTTTTATTGCCAGTAGAAGTAAACTCGTTATTCTTCTATCATTGCATTGGTGTCTGAATTTAACCATAGCGCATAAGATATATATTACCCTAGACTAACTGTGCCAGAAGGGGGTCGAGTAAATTGCGGGGGGTTGGCGGAGCTGTCTTCAGGGCCCAAACCAAATCTGCGGCCCTCTTAACTGAAGGTAACGCTACACGTGGGGGCTCGTCCGGGATCCTGATACAGCAGGTGAACGCCAGAAGTGCCGGCATGGGCCCCATGGACCCGCAAGCGGTAGAAGCATGGTGCAAAGCCTCTAGGGCAGAGCCAAACCGTTTGATAATCATCAGCCTCCCTGGGGAGGAATGGTCGATTGAGACGGTAGAGGAGTTAATGAAGTCAGTGTCCCCAGATCACACACCGTGGGTGACGGAGATAAAGTCAGACCCAGACACCTCATATCAGTATGCAATAGTGGAGTACTGGGACGGGATGCCAGAGGCTTGCAAGCGCAAGTGTGTGCGGACGCCAGACAACAGAACCTATAGGTTGGCGCACGCAGTAACTGATAAGAAGGAACCATCACCAACGGGATCACCGCAGGCTGCGGCCCGTACCTCACCAGAAAGAGGAGACAGGGTGACGCCCCCGGTGGCACCTGCACCTGCCACTGCTATATCACCAGAATTGATAAAGGCAATAGGGGATCTGCTAACCAAATGTCAGAAGACAAGCACGGTGCATGTAGAGACTAGCTACCGGAGACTGAAGACATTCTCGGGGAGACTCCCTGTCCCTGGAGGGGAGGAAGACTTCGATACTTGGGTGGAGCAGGCATTACAGGCAGTGGAGGCATGGGAGGTGCCTGAAGCGCAGAAGAGGCAACGAGTGATAGAAAGCCTTAAAGGCGCAGCAACAGAAGCGGTGAAAAGTTTTGGGTTTGGAAATACAGACTGCACGGCTCAAGACTGTCTAGCTATGCTACAGGAAGAGTTTGGTCAGCTAGAAAAGGTGACAGAGATGGTCTACCAATTCGAACATACTTTCCAACAGCCGAATGAAAAGCTTTCAGAGTATGTCAGAAGACTGAACAGGTTGCTGTGTAAGATTGTATTAAAGAAGGGTATGATGCCCCAAGATACAGATGCCGCAAGAATGAAGCAAGTCTTAAAGGGAGCGTTGCGCTCGGATCCAGTCTGGTTGCACCTGAAAACCTCAAGAGGAGGAACGTCACTGACTTACTCTGATTTGATAAAAATCATCAGAGATGAGGAGGCACTGCAGAAGGATCAGGCAATGATAAAGACAAGTCATGCCCCTACACCAGTGATGGTCAACTCGCTCATGACTCCAGAAAGAGACTCAGAAGTGGACACTTTGAAATCACAAATGTCTCAGGTGTTAGAGATGCTAACCTCTCTGATGGCGAAAGACACACAGGGTCCAGAGAAAGAGGTAGCGAGAAAGGAACTGTTCCCAGCTGTTTCGGCACCCGCATCGCTGCAAGACTGGGGGGACATAATCTGTTTTAACTGTGGGGGAGTTGGCCACATTGCAGCTACATGTTCCATTCCCAAGAAAAAGAAAACAGATAACCGCAAGCTGGCGGGAAACTCCAGAGGGCCCCGGTGAAGGAGTCAACCGGGTGCCCATCATCTTCAGTGAGCTCCAAGCTGAATGCAAAGCAGAAGAAAAGAGGAGACAAAACCCCTCAGAGGAAACACAACATTCCTCAACAGAGATACACCCCAGAGAAAGGGGGCAAGACCCCTCAGAAGGGGCACAGCATTCCCCAGAGGGGATGCACACCTAAGAAAAACAATAATATCCCTCAGCGGGTCTGTACACCCATTGAAAGGAGGGAAATCAATGCATACCAGGCTCAAGAAAGACTAAAGTCCAAAGGGAGTTGGACGAGAAAGAGTCCGAAGGGAAAGGACCAGAAGAAGGCGACCCCTGCCAGGCCATATCCGGAGAAGCTGGTAGGCCCATCTCCTATGGTGCCCATTCAAGTGGAGGGAGTCTACACCAGAGCCATCTTGGATACTGGGGCACAAGTGACCCTATTATACCGGGATTTCTACGATAAGCACTTGAGTCACCTGCCCATCCAGAAGATAGAGGAACTGGAAATATGGGGGATTGGAACCCAGAGCTTCCCCTACGATGGCTATCTGCCCATCAAGATGACCTTTGACCCATCTGTGGCTGGGAAGGCCGAAGTGTTTGACACCCTGGCGGTTGTGTGCCCTCGACCGCCAGGAGCCAACAAGAGTTCCCTTATAGTAGGAACAAACACAGACCTGGTCCGAAGACTCCTGACCCCTCTAGTGAAAGAGAAGGGGCCAGCGGCCACCAAGATCCACCCCATGCTGAAGACGGCCTACCAACGGCTGGTCCTAGAGCAGAAGACCCCTGGAGAGGGGATAGGGAAGGTGTGGAGACTTGGAAGAGAAGGGGTAGTGTTGCAGCCCGGCGAAGTAACCTGTCTCAGAGCCACTGTGAAGCTTACTTGGGAGCAGCCTGGACCCTTTGTCATGCTGGAGTCCGACCCAAGGGAAGAGTCCTCCGGTCTGGAAGTGATACCAGAAGTGATTCCTCTGAAAGCCCTGAAGAAGGCCCATTGTAGAGTTCCGGTGAGTGTTAGGAACACTACAGGTGGCCCCATGGAAATCCCAGGAAGGATGCTGCTGGGCCAGGTGAGCCCTGCTGCCCCGGTTACCCTGTCAGAAGTCAAGGGCACGGGTGAAGGAGGAGATGTTTGGGAGAAGCTGTCCATGGAAAACCCGAATCTGCCCAGGGCTTGGAAAGAGAGAGCCAAGGCCCAGTTGACCAGATGGGAGAAGATCTTCTCCAAAGATGAGTTTGATGTGGGGTGTGCAAGGAGTGCCACCCATCGAATCCGCCTCCAAGAAGACAAGCCCTTCAGAGAGAGGGTCAGGCGGGTCCCACTAGCAGATCTGGAGGATCTAAGGGAACAACTAACAGAACTCAAGAGGACTGGTGTGATCCGAGAGTCTAGAAGCCCCTATGCCTCCCCGATAGTGGTGGTCAGGAAGAAGAATGGGTCGTTGAGGCTCTGTATAGACTACAGGACTCTCAACAGGAGAACCATACCCGACCAGTACACCACTCCGAGGATAGAGGACACTTTACAGAGTTTGTCTGGAGCCAAGTGGTTCAGCGTTATGGATCTCAAGAGTGAATACTACCAGATCCCTATGCATCCAGAAGACAAGGAGAAGACAGCCTTCATAACCCCAGTGGGGTTCTTTGAGTTTGATCGAATGCCTCAGGGACTGTCTGGAGCTCCTGCTACCTTCCAACGTCTCATGGAGAAGACTGTAGGAGACATGAACCTTATTGAAGTCCTTGTATACCTGGACGATGTCATTGTCTTTGGGAGAACCCTGGAAGAACATGAAGAGAGGCTGGAAAAAGTGTTGAGAAGACTCAGTGAGGAGGGACTCAAGCTTTCGCCTGAGAAGTGTCGGTTCTACCAGTCTTCTGTGAACTATCTGGGGCACATAGTGTCTGAAGAAGGGGTGGCCACAGACCCTGAGAAATTGGAGGCAGTTACCTCCTGGCCACGTCCCACCACAGTAACAGAACTCAGATCCTTCTTGGGGTTCTGCTCCTATTACAGGAGGTTTGTGGAAGGATTCGCCCGAATTGCCAGACCATTGAATGAACTACTCAAGACCGAGGGGGAAGAGGATGACTCAGGGCTAGGGATGAGCTTCGTGTTCGAGTCGAACATACGTTCGACTCGAACATTGGCTGTTCGATCGTTCGACGAAGATCGAACGATTTGGGCCGTTCGCGCCAAATTCGAGTGACGCGAACGGCCCACAATGCACTACGCCATCGCAGTGTCATCCAGGCGCTGTGATTGGCCAAGCATGCACTGTGACCCCGCATGCTTGGCCAATCACAGCGCCGGCAGCGAGGAGAGCAATGATTGGCCACAGGCAGGATGCCTGTGGCCAATTATTGCTGAGGGTGTTTAGTACACGCCCCACACTATAAAAGGCCGCCAGCACGGCGGCCTAGTGTAGTGTGTTCCGGAGCAGGGATAGAGTAGCATAGGCAGGGACAGTGACTGTTATTTCTTTCTTGCTTAACCTGGATTCCTTTAGTTTAGGGAAAGAGAAGGATAGGTAGGGAGAGTGTCAGTGTGTTTTGTGCTTCTGCTATAGTGTGCTTAAAAAAAACATTTATTCTAGGGACAGAAAACTCTAGGTAGGGACAGTGTCAGTTTCTTTCACTCTGCAAGTCCTTGTTTCCAGGGACCTGTAAGGACAGTGAGTTAATTGTCCTTGTGCTATATTGTGCTTAAAAAAAACATTTATTCTAGGGACAGAAAACTCTAGGTAGGGACAGTGTCAGTTTCTTTCACTCTGCAAGTCCTTGTTTCCAGGGACCTGTAAGGACAGTGAGTTAATTGTCCTTGTGCTATATTGTGATTAAAAAAAACATTTATTCTAGGGACAGAAAACTGTAGGTAGGGAGAGTGTTTTTTTTCTTTCACTCTGCAAGTCCTTGTTTCCAGGGACCTGTAAGGACAGTGAGTTAATTGTCCTTGTGCTATATTGTGCTTAAAAAAAACATTTATTCTAGGGACAGAAAACTCTAGGTAGGGACAGTGTCAGTTTCTTTCACTCTGCAAGTCCTTGTTTCCAGGGACCTGTAAGGACAGTGAGTTAATTTTCCTTGTGCTATATTGTGATTAAAAAAAACATTTATTCTAGGGACAGAAAACTCTAGGTAGGGACAGTGTCAGTTTCTTTCACTCTGCAAGTCCTTGTTTCCAGGGACCTGTAAGGACAGTGAGTTAATTTTCCTTGTGCTATATTGTGCTTAAAAAAAACATTTATTCTAGGGACAGAAAACTCTAGGTAGGGACAGTGTCAGTTTCTTTCACTCTGCAAGTCCTTGTTTCCAGGGACCTGTAAGGACAGTGAGTTAATTGTCCTTGTGCTATATTGTGCTTAAAAAAAACATTTATTCTAGGGACAGAAAACTCTAGGTAGGGACAGTGTCAGTTTCTTTCACTCTGCAAGTCCTTGTTTCCAGGGACCTGTAAGGACAGTGAGTTAATTGTCCTTGTGCTATATTGTGATTAAAAAAAAACATTTATTCTAGGGACAGAAAACTGTAGGTAGGGAGAGTGTTTTTTTTCTTTCACTCTGCAAGTCCTTGTTTCCAGGGACCTGTAAGGACAGTGAGTTAATTGTCCTTGTGCTATATTGTGCTTAAAAAAAACATTTATTCTAGGGACAGAAAACTCTAGGTAGGGACAGTGTCAGTTTCTTTCACTCTGCAAGTCCTTGTTTCCAGGGACCTGTAAGGACAGTGAGTTAATTTTCCTTGTGCTATATTGTGATTAAAAAAAACATTTATTCTAGGGACAGAAAACTCTAGGTAGGGACAGTGTCAGTTTCTTTCACTCTGCAAGTCCTTGTTTCCAGGGACCTGTAAGGACAGTGAGTTAATTTTCCTTGTGCTATATTGTGATTAAAAAAAACATTTTTTCTAGGGACAGAAAACTGTAGGTAGGGAGAGTGTTTTTTTTCTTTCACTCTGCAAGTCCTTGTTTCCAGGGACCTGTAAGGACAGTGAGTTAATTTTCCTTGTGCTATATTGTGCTTAAAAAAAACATTTTTTCTAGGGACAGAAAACTGTAGGTAGGGAGAGTGTTTTTTTTCTTTCACTCTGCAAGTCCTTGTTTCCAGGGACCTGTAAGGACAGTGAGTTAATTGTCCTTGTGCTATATTGTGCTTAAAAAAAACATTTATTCTAGGGACAGAAAACTCTAGGTAGGGACAGTGTCAGTTTCTTTCACTCTGCAAGTCCTTGTTTCCAGGGACCTGTAAGGACAGTGAGTTAATTTTCCTTGTGCTATATTGTGCTTAAAAAAAACATTTATTCTAGGGACAGAAAACTCTAGGTAGGGACAGTGTCAGTTTCTTTCACTCTGCAAGTCCTTGTTTCCAGGGACCTGTAAGGACAGTGAGTTAATTGTCCTTGTGCTATATTGTGCTTAAAAAAAACATTTATTCTAGGGACAGAAAACTCTAGGTAGGGACAGTGTCAGTTTCTTTCACTCTGCAAGTCCTTGTTTCCAGGGACCTGTAAGGACAGTGAGTTAATTTTCCTTGTGCTATATTGTGATTAAAAAAAACATTTTTTCTAGGGACAGAAAACTGTAGGTAGGGAGAGTGTTTTTTTTCTTTTACTCTGCAAGTCCTTGTTTCCAGGGACCTGTAAGGACAGTGAGTTAATTTTCCTTGTGCTATATTGTGATTAAAAAAAACATTTTTTCTAGGGACAGAAAACTGTAGGTAGGGAGAGTGTTTTTTTTCTTTCACTCTGCAAGTCCTTGTTTCCAGGGACCTGTAAGGACAGTGAGTTAATTGTCCTTGTGCTATATTGTGCTTAAAAAAAACATTTATTCTAGGGACAGAAAACTCTAGGTAGGGACAGTGTCAGTTTCTTTCACTCTGCAAGTCCTTGTTTCCAGGGACCTGTAAGGACAGTGAGTTAATTTTCCTTGTGCTATATTGTGCTTAAAAAAAACATTTATTCTAGGGACAGAAAACTCTAGGTAGGGACAGTGTCAGTTTCTTTCACTCTGCAAGTCCTTGTTTCCAGGGACCTGTAAGGACAGTGAGTTAATTGTCCTTGTGCTATATTGTGCTTAAAAAAAACATTTATTCTAGGGACAGAAAACTCTAGGTAGGGACAGTGTCAGTTTCTTTCACTCTGCAAGTCCTTGTTTCCAGGGACCTGTAAGGACAGTGAGTTAATTTTCCTTGTGCTATATTGTGATTAAAAAAAACATTTTTTCTAGGGACAGAAAACTGTAGGTAGGGAGAGTGTTTTTTTTCTTTTACTCTGCAAGTCCTTGTTTCCAGGGACCTGTAAGGACAGTGAGTTAATTTTCCTTGTGCTATATTGTGATTAAAAAAAACATTTTTTCTAGGGACAGAAAACTGTAGGTAGGGAGAGTGTTTTTTTTCTTTCACTCTGCAAGTCCTTGTTTCCAGGGACCTGTAAGGACAGTGAGTTAATTGTCCTTGTGCTATATTGTGCTTAAAAAAAACATTTTTTCTAGGGACAGAAAACTCTAGGTAGGGAGAGTGTTTTTTTTTTTTCACTCTGCAAGTCCTTGTTTCCAGGGACCTGTAAGGACAGTGAGTTAATTGTCCTTGTGCTATATTGTGCTTAAAAAAAACATTTATTCTAGGGACAGAAAACTCTAGGTAGGGACAGTGTCAGTTTCTTTCACTCTGCAAGTCCTTGTTTCCAGGGACCTGTAAGGACAGTGAGTTAATTTTCCTTGTGCTATATTGTGCTTAAAAAAAACATTTATTCTAGGGACAGAAAACTCTAGGTAGGGACAGTGTCAGTTTCTTTCACTCTGCAAGTCCTTGTTTCCAGGGACCTGTAAGGACAGTGAGTTAATTTTCCTTGTGCTATATTGTGATTAAAAAAAACATTTTTTCTAGGGACAGAAAACTGTAGGTAGGGAGAGTGTTTTTTTTCTTTCACTCTGCAAGTCCTTGTTTCCAGGGACCTGTAAGGACAGTGAGTTAATTTTCCTTGTGCTATATTGTGATTAAAAAAAACATTTTTTCTAGGGACAGAAAACTGTAGGTAGGGAGAGTGTTTTTTTTCTTTCACTCTGCAAGTCCTTGTTTCCAGGGACCTGTAAGGACAGTGAGTTAATTGTCCTTGTGCTATATTGTGCTTAAAAAAAACATTTTTTCTAGGGACAGAAAACTCTAGGTAGGGAGAGTGTTTTTTTTTTTTCACTCTGCAAGTCCTTGTTTCCAGGGACCTGTAAGGACAGTGAGTTAATTGTCCTTGTGCTATATTGTGCTTAAAAAAAACATTTATTCTAGGGACAGAAAACTCTAGGTAGGGACAGTGTCAGTTTCTTTCACTCTGCAAGTCCTTGTTTCCAGGGACCTGTAAGGACAGTGAGTTAATTTTCCTTGTGCTATATTGTGCTTAAAAAAAACATTTATTCTAGGGACAGAAAACTCTAGGTAGGGACAGTGTCAGTTTCTTTCACTCTGCAAGTCCTTGTTTCCAGGGACCTGTAAGGACAGTGAGTTAATTTTCCTTGTGCTATATTGTGATTAAAAAAAACATTTTTTCTAGGGACAGAAAACTGTAGGTAGGGAGAGTGTTTTTTTTCTTTCACTCTGCAAGTCCTTGTTTCCAGGGACCTGTAAGGACAGTGAGTTAATTTTCCTTGTGCTATATTGTGATTAAAAAAAACATTTTTTCTAGGGACAGAAAACTGTAGGTAGGGAGAGTGTTTTTTTTCTTTCACTCTGCAAGTCCTTGTTTCCAGGGACCTGTAAGGACAGTGAGTTAATTGTCCTTGTGCTATATTGTGCTTAAAAAAAACATTTTTTCTAGGGACAGAAAACTCTAGGTAGGGAGAGTGTTTTTTTTTTTTCACTCTGCAAGTCCTTGTTTCCAGGGACCTGTAAGGACAGTGAGTTAATTGTCCTTGTGCTATATTGTGATTAAAAAAAACATTTATTCTAGGGACAGAAAACTCTAGGTAGGGACAGTGTCAGTTTCTTTCACTCTGCAAGTCCTTGTTTCCAGGGACCTGTAAGGACAGTGAGTTAATTTTCCTTGTGCTATATTGTGATTAAAAAAAACATTTATTCTAGGGACAGAAAACTCTAGGTAGGGACAGTGTCAGTTTCTTTCACTCTGCAAGTCCTTGTTTCCAGGGACCTGTAAGGACAGTGAGTTAATTGTCCTTGTGCTATATTGTGCTTAAAAAAAACATTTATTCTAGGGACAGAAAACTCTAGGTAGGGACAGTGTCAGTTTCTTTCACTCTGCAAGTCCTTGTTTCCAGGGACCTGTAAGGACAGTGAGTTAATTTTCCTTGTGCTATATTGTGCTTAAAAAAAACATTTATTCTAGGGACAGAAAACTCTAGGTAGGGACAGTGTCAGTTTCTTTCACTCTGCAAGTCCTTGTTTCCAGGGACCTGTAAGGACAGTGAGTTAATTTTCCTTGTGCTATATTGTGATTAAAAAAAACATTTTTTCTAGGGACAGAAAACTGTAGGTAGTGTGACAGCAGGAAGGTAAAGTCACCTGGTTGCATCCAGGGGGGTAGATATATTTCGCCCAGATTCAGGCTTTACGCCGACTTATACAGCTAGGTGGAGAGTTGTATAAGCCCAGCTGAGACTAGTGGGCTCATGGATGACTCATACCTCTAGGGAGAGGGCTGGGCGTCGTGCAGACAGGGAGTTGATGAGACCAGCTGAACCTTGTCAGCTCATTTAGGCCTCTATAAGAAACTCCCAGATTCATTAGATGTTAGCTCATGCCTGGAAGCAGACCTGTGTGGACTGTCTAGGGAGAGTGAACCCCTGTGCGGTGAGAGAAAGCCTGTGTGGCTATATATTTGCTTGGACATTTAAAACCAGGGACTTAGGGACTAGGACAGCACTAGGCTGATCCCAGTTGTTAGTTAGGAAACCTGTATGTTTAGTCAGAGGTCAAGTTGACCAGGATTTATTTTGTTTATGTTTTTTTTTGCCTTGCTGTGTTTTTGTCACTGTAAATAGAAAATAAACCGCACCTTTTTTGATTTTGAAAACCACAACCTCCGTCTGCTGGGCCTGTTTTTGGGTGGGGAGCCCATCCCGGGGGTCACACACACCCGCTGCCGAGCTAACCCCCTCACAGTTGGTGGAGAACCAGTGGCAGTTTTTTTTTAAGCCAGCATGGAGGAGATACTGAAACAGCTGGCTCTAGCAAATGCCAATCAACAGCAGACAAATGCAGGTTTGCAAAGGAGCCTTGCAGCCCAGCAGCAAGCTCATCAACAGAGCCTTGCAACTTTTCAACAGAGTCTGGAGGCTCAGCAACAAGCCCAACAGCAATCTGAGGCCCGCTTCATAGACCTGATGCAGAAGCAAGAGCAGAGACTACAACAACAGATGGAAGCAGTAATGCAGCAACGTCCGCAGACCAGTGAGGAAAGCCGTCCCACTAATACCGCGTCCTTTGGGGTGAGTCGTTTATTGACAAAAATGACTGGAGAGGATGATCCAGAGGTATTTTTGACCACATTTGAAAGGACCGCTGAAAGAGAAAAGTGGCCTGAGGAGCAGTGGGCTGGACTAGTGGCTCCTCTGTTAACTGGTGAATCGCAGAAAGCTTACTATGACCTAGAGCCTAACCAAGCAAAAGACTATGTGATGCTAAAAGCTGAAATATTGGCAAGGCTGGGTGTCACCCTGGCTGTCCGGGCTCAGCGTGTGCATAACTGGACTTTCCAGCTTGGAAAACCCCCCAGGTCTCAAATGTATGATCTCATTCACCTGAGCAGAAAGTGGCTACAGCCAGAGACTTTGTCCGCACCAAAGATTGTGGAACGTGTTGTAATGGATCGGTTTTTGAGAGCTCTTCCTACTGCCATCCAAAAGTGGGTAAGCCATGGAGACCCAGAGACGGCCGATGGTCTTGTGGATCGTGTGGAGAAATACTTGGCTACAGAGAACCTGACGGCCTCTTCCAGAGACACTCGGACTTTCCACCCTAAGACCAGACCATCCCCAGGGGCGGATAAGAGGATTCCAAGGGGTGAGGGTGGAGAGAGTGAGAGGGTGGGAGCTCTACCCCAAGTTTGGCGAGAACAGCCTGGGAAATCAGCGGCTCAAGAGGCCGCAAGAAGGATCGTTTGCTACCGCTGCCGGCAAGCGGGACATATTGCAGCCAATTGCCCGGTTGTGGAGGAACCCATGCAGTGTGACTTTCTGACGGGCAGACGTCAGTCGCTGTGTGCGACAGTCGCATGCACTGCCATTCGGGGAACTGAGAAACATTTATGCAAAATGTGTATTAATGGTAGAAATGTTGTGGTATTGCTGGATTCAGGTAGCCTTGTGACCCTGATAAAGGCTGAGTTAGTTAAAACAGAGGTCTCTGGGAATAGCAAGGTAGCCGTTATTTGTGTGCATGGGGACACCCGAGAGTATCCAGTGACTACAGTGTGTTTCGAGACCCCCAGAGGTACCCTCTCTCATCCAGTGGGCTTAGTATCTCAGTTACCGCATGACGCCATTGTGGGAAGGGATTTTCCGAAGTTCTGGGAACTGTGGGATGATCCTGAGCCCCCCACTGGTGCCCCTATGTACCAGGAATGTGATAGCCAGAACTCCCCTGAGAGTGGTGAGGACTCTCCGGAATTTCCCTTGTCAGTATTGGCAGGGGAGACTCAAGAAACTGGAGAGGAGCCCACCTCCTCAGACGAAAACCTACCGTCTGTGGAGTTTTCTGATCTTGAGGTTCACAGGGAAAACTTTGCCACAGAACAGTTGAAAGACCCCGCCCTAATAAAGGCACGGGAAAACGTAGTGAAAATAGATGGCGAGTTAGTGAACCCAGATAATACCGGCACTTACCCATACTTCAGCGTAGAGAAGGACCTACTGTATCGGGTGGCAAAAAGGGCAGAAGAAACCGTTGAGCAGCTTGTGGTGCCCAAACCTTACAGGAAGTTGGTGTTGGAGTTGGCCCATGGGCACATTCTTGGAGGTCATCTGGGGACAGAGAAAACCCGAGAGAGGGTATTACAGAGATTCTATTGGCCTGGGGTGATGAAGGACATAGAAAATTATTGTTCCTCCTGCCCTGTGTGTCAGAGGTCGGCCCCGATGCCACATTTCCGTAGCCCGCTGGTCCCTCTACCCATCATTGAGGTCCCGTTTGAGAGAATCGCAATGGATTTGGTAGGTCCTATAATCAAGTCCGCTAGGGGGCACCAGTACATATTGGTTATAATGGACTATGCCACCCGTTATCCAGAAGCGATCCCTCTCAGAAATACCTCGGCCAAAACCATAGCCAAAGAGCTATCTCTTGTTTTTAGCCGGGTGGGTATTTGTAAAGAACTGCTTACGGACCAAGGTACACCCTTTATGTCCCGGGTTATGAAAGAGCTGTGTAAATTGTTCAAAGTGACGCAATTGCGTACATCTGTGTATCACCCCCAAACCGATGGGCTGGTTGAAAGATTCAACAAAACCCTAAAACAAATGTTGAAGAAAGTGGTGGATAGAGATGGAAGGGATTGGGACTGTCTACTTCCTTATTTGATGTTTGCTATTAGGGAGGTGCCCCAATCCTCTACGGGATTCTCCCCCTTTGAGTTACTGTATGGGAGACACCCAAGAGGGCTGTTGGATATTGCCAAGGAAACTTGGGAAAGTGAGAGTTCTCCCCACAGGAGTGTGATTGAGCATGTCGCCCTGATGCAAGATCGAATTGCACAGGTAATGCCCATCGTGAAGGAACATTTGGCCCAAGCGCAGTTGGCACAGCAGAGAGTGTACAACCGTGGAGCCAAGACCCGTACCTTTTCCCCGGGGGATAGGATATTGGTACTTGTCCCTACGGTTGAAAGTAAATTCCTTGCCAAATGGCAAGGCCCCTACGAGATAATGGAAAAAGTGAGCGAAGTGAATTACAAGGTCAGACAACCAGGAAGGCGAAAGCCCGAACAGATCTATCACGTTAATCTGTTGAAAGCCTGGAGGGATAGAGAGTCCCTAGTCGCAGACACTTGGTCACCAGCTCAAACTGGTTGCGTGATTCCTGAGGTTGGAATCGCAGCCACCTTGTCACAACCCCAACAACAGGAGGTTAAGGAGTTTGTGCTTCGCAACAAGGAGGTATTCTCTGAGCTGCCGGGACAAACATCTGGGGTAGAGCATGACATTATTACCCCGCCCGGTGAAAGGGTGAAGTTAAAACCCTATCGGATCCCAGAGGCCCGACGGGAGGCAATACGGGAGGAAGTACAGAAAATGCTGAACTTAGGGGTGATAGAGGAGTCCCAAAGTGATTGGTCTAGTCCCATTGTGTTGGTGCCTAAACCGGATGGGAGCTGGCGATTTTGTAACGATTTTCGTCAGTTGAACAAAGTTACAAAATTTGACACCTACCCCATGCCACGTATAGATGAGTTGATCGACCGGCTGGGAACAGCCCGATACATGACGACTCTTGACCTCACAAAAGGGTATTGGCAAATCCCCCTGGCCAAGTCGGCCAAAGAGAAAACCGCATTTGTAACCCCAGACGGGGCGTTCCAATATAAAAGAATGCCGTTCGGGTTACAGAATGCGCCGGCCACATTCCAGCGGAAAATGGACCAGATGCTGAGGCCCCATCGGAAGTATGCTGCGGCTTACCTGGATGACATAATTGTCCATAGCACAGATTGGGCCTCACATCTGCCAAAAGTGCAAGCAGTCCTGGACTCTGTTCGGGAAGCAGGGTTTACGGCTAACCCCAAGAAGTGTACCATTGGGCAGGAGGAGGCCAAATATCTTGGGTACACCATTGGGAGGGGAGTAATAAAACCCCAACTCAACAAAGTCGAGGCCATCCAGAGTTGGCCACGTCCCAACAGCAAGAAGCAGGTACGAGCCTTTCTGGGAATCGCTGGGTATTATCGGCGATTCATTCCCCACTTTGCTTCTAAGGCTGTGCCCCTAACCAACCTGACGAAGGGGAAAGGGTCGGTCATGATTAAATGGACCCCCGAGGCTGAGGCAGCATTCCAATTCTTGAAACAAGCCTTATGTAGCCAGCCAGTGTTGTACTCACCCGACTTCTCTAGAGACTTTGTCGTACAAAGTGATGCGTCAGATGTGGGGTTAGGAGCAGTATTGTCCCAGGTCTGGAACGGGGAAGAGCACCCAGTCATTTACCTCAGCAGGAAGTTGAAGTCCCATGAGGTAAATTACGCCACCGTTGAAAAGGAGTGTTTAGCGGTGAAGTGGGCTCTAGATTCCCTTCGGTACTACCTGCTAGGTAGGCACTTTGACATGGTTACGGATCACGCTCCGTTAAAGTGGATGGCTCAAAACAAGGAAACAAATAGAAGAGTGAATAGGTGGTTCCTGGCCCTCCAGGAATTCAACTTCACAGTAAAGCATCGCCCTGGCGTTCAAATGGGGAATGTGGATGCTTTGTCTCGAGTACATGAATGCCTGATTGCTGGTGTTCCAACCCCGAGGTTAAAACAAGAGGGGGGGGTATGTGACAGCAGGAAGGTAAAGTCACCTGGTTGCATCCAGGGGGGTAGATATATTTCGCCCAGATTCAGGCTTTACGCCGACTTATACAGCTAGGTGGAGAGTTGTATAAGCCCAGCTGAGACTAGTGGGCTCATGGATGACTCATACCTCTAGGGAGAGGGCTGGGCGTCGTGCAGACAGGGAGTTGATGAGACCAGCTGAACCTTGTCAGCTCATTTAGGCCTCTATAAGAAACTCCCAGATTCATTAGATGTTAGCTCATGCCTGGAAGCAGACCTGTGTGGACTGTCTAGGGAGAGTGAACCCCTGTGCGGTGAGAGAAAGCCTGTGTGGCTATATATTTGCTTGGACATTTAAAACCAGGGACTTAGGGACTAGGACAGCACTAGGCTGATCCCAGTTGTTAGTTAGGAAACCTGTATGTTTAGTCAGAGGTCAAGTTGACCAGGATTTATTTTGTTTATGTTTTTTTTTGCCTTGCTGTGTTTTTGTCACTGTAAATAGAAAATAAACCGCACCTTTTTTGATTTTGAAAACCACAACCTCCGTCTGCTGGGCCTGTTTTTGGGTGGGGAGCCCATCCCGGGGGTCACACACACCCGCTGCCGAGCTAACCCCCTCACAGTAGGGAGAGTGTTTTTTTTCTTTCACTCTGCAAGTCCTTGTTTCCAGGGACCTGTAAGGACAGTGAGTTAATTTTCCTTGTGCTATATTGTGATTAAAAAAAACATTTTTTCTAGGGACAGAAAACTGTAGGTAGGGAGAGTGTTTTTTTTCTTTCACTCTGCAAGTCCTTGTTTCCAGGGACCTGTAAGGACAGTGAGTTAATTGTCCTTGTGCTATATTGTGCTTAAAAAAAACATTTTTTCTAGGGACAGAAAACTCTAGGTAGGGAGAGTGTTTTTTTTTTTCACTCTGCAAGTCCTTGTTTCCAGGGACCTGTAAGGACAGTGAGTTAATTGTCCTTGTGCTATATTGTGCTTAAAAAAAACATTTATTCTAGGGACAGAAAACTCTAGGTAGGGACAGTGTCAGTTTCTTTCACTCTGCAAGTCCTTGTTTCCAGGGACCTGTAAGGACAGTGAGTTAATTTTCCTTGTGCTATATTGTGCTTAAAAAAAACATTTATTCTAGGGACAGAAAACTCTAGGTAGGGACAGTGTCAGTTTCTTTCACTCTGCAAGTCCTTGTTTCCAGGGACCTGTAAGGACAGTGAGTTAATTTTCCTTGTGCTATATTGTGATTAAAAAAAACATTTTTTCTAGGGACAGAAAACTGTAGGTAGGGAGAGTGTTTTTTTTCTTTCACTCTGCAAGTCCTTGTTTCCAGGGACCTGTAAGGACAGTGAGTTAATTTTCCTTGTGCTATATTGTGATTAAAAAAAACATTTTTTCTAGGGACAGAAAACTGTAGGTAGGGAGAGTGTTTTTTTTCTTTCACTCTGCAAGTCCTTGTTTCCAGGGACCTGTAAGGACAGTGAGTTAATTGTCCTTGTGCTATATTGTGCTTAAAAAAAACATTTTTTCTAGGGACAGAAAACTCTAGGTAGGGAGAGTGTTTTTTTTTTTTCACTCTGCAAGTCCTTGTTTCCAGGGACCTGTAAGGACAGTGAGTTAATTGTCCTTGTGCTATATTGTGATTAAAAAAAACATTTATTCTAGGGACAGAAAACTCTAGGTAGGGACAGTGTCAGTTTCTTTCACTCTGCAAGTCCTTGTTTCCAGGGACCTGTAAGGACAGTGAGTTAATTTTCCTTGTGCTATATTGTGATTAAAAAAAACATTTATTCTAGGGACAGAAAACTCTAGGTAGGGACAGTGTCAGTTTCTTTCACTCTGCAAGTCCTTTTTTCCAGGGACCTGTAAGGACAGTGAGTTAATTGTCCTTGTGCTATATTGTGCTTAAAAAAAACATTTATTCTAGGGACAGAAAACTCTAGGTAGGGACAGTGTCAGTTTCTTTCACTCTGCAAGTCCTTGTTTCCAGGGACCTGTAAGGACAGTGAGTTAATTTTCCTTGTGCTATATTGTGCTTAAAAAAAACATTTATTCTAGGGACAGAAAACTCTAGGTAGGGACAGTGTCAGTTTCTTTCACTCTGCAAGTCCTTGTTTCCAGGGACCTGGAGAGACATTGAGTGAATTGTCCTTGTGCTATATTGTGATTAAAAAAAACATTTATTCTAGGGACAGAAAACTCTAGGTAGGGACAGTGTCAGTTTCTTTCACTGTGAAAGTCCTTGTTTCAAGGGACAGAGAAGGACACCTGAAGGTAGCCCTTATTGCTTTTTTCCCATCTCCCTGCAGGCCATCTATTAGAATGTCTGGAAGGCAAACAAGGAGAGGCAGACAGTCAGGAGGCAATAAAAGAGGGCAAGCAGGCTCTGTGTCTGGGGGCAACAGTGCTGGTCGTGGACGCGGTGCATTGTCATCAGCACATGGCCATGGGACACGCTTGTCCTTCTTTTCGGCAGCTGGACATGTTGAGCCACATCATGCCGAAGACTTGGTAGAGTGGATGACCAAGCCCTCCTCCTCCTCCTCATCCTCTCTCACCCAGGCTCAGGGTACTGGAAAAGCAGCTGCCAAAGCGTCGTCTTCCCTGGTATCAATGTCAGACAAATCATCAGTCACTCCTTCCCTAGACCCACCATGTCCTCCTCCTGAGGAGTCCCCCGAACTGTTTCAGCACAGTGTTGGGTACATGCTCCAGGAGGATGCCCAGCGTTTCGAAGGGTCTGATGATGAAACCCAGCTAGAGGAAGGCAGTAGCGTGAGAGCAGACAGAGGGGATGCTCAAGAAGGACACCAATCTGGCAGTCATGTTCCAGCAGCTGCAGCATACTGCCAGATTGGCTCCAGTGATGAGGAGGGAGGGGATGATGAGGTCAATGACTCCACGTGGGTGCCTAATAGGAGAGAGGAGGAGGAGGAGGAGGAGGCACATCTCCAACGAGGCAGGATGCCCTTTGGTGGCCAGCGTAAGGGCAGTACACCGACGGAATCACACCGCAGAGCTCCGCCTGTGCAGGGCGCTGCCTCTGCCCGTCATTCAAAAAGTTCTTTGGTGTGGGCCTTTTTTGAGGCTAGTGCATCAGATCGCACAGCTGCTGTTTGCAACATATGTCTCAAGCGTATATCGCGTGGCCAAAACATCAGCCGCTTGGGTACCACATGCCTGACCAGACATATGTTGACCTGCCATGCAGCTCGTTGGCAAGCCTACCTCAAAGACCCACACCAAAGAACAAAGCGGACCTCTCCTTGCACCGCATCAGCTGGGATCTCCAACCCCACTATAACTTCAGTCCTCTCTGAAACATGCACTGAGAGGAATGAAGGTGTAGAATTAGGTGTGTCACAGCCAAGTACTTGCGCCCACTCTGCTAGCAGTACACCGACGTCCGATTCTAGCAGGCAAATTTCCCTGCCCCAGCTGCTGGACCGTCGAAAGAAGTTCACTCCCAGCCATCCACATGCCCAGCGGTTGAATGCTAGCTTGGCTAAATTGCTAGCGCTTCAACTGCTGCCTTTTCAGTTGGTAGACTCGGCCCCCTTCCGTGAGTTTGTGCAATGTGCGGTTCCTCAGTGGCAGGTTCCCAAACGCCACTTTTTCTCACGGAAGGCTATTCCGGCTCTCTACCGGCATGTGGAAGGCAATGTCTTGGCCTCGCTGGACAGGGCGGTCAGCGGTAAGGTGCATATTACCGCTGACTCATGGTCCAGCAGGCATGGACAGGGACGTTACCTTTCTTTCACGGCCCATTGGGTCACTCTTTTGGCAGCTGGGAAGGATTCAGGACAAGGTGCAGTAGTGTTGGAGGTTGTCCCACCGCCACGCCTCCAAAATGCTACTACTGGTTGTGACACACCTCTCTCCTCCACCCCCTCCTCTTCTTCTTCCTCCATGGCCTCTTCCTGTGGTTTGTCCTATGAACCAGCGGTGCTCCGTAGCCGTTCACGGGGCTACGCAAGTACGCAGGCAAAAAGATGCCATGCCGTGCTTGCGCTGGTGTGTTTGGGGGACAGAAGCCACACTGGGGCAGAGGTCCTGTCTGCTCTGCAGGGCCAGGCCGAGAGGTGGTTGACGCCACGCCAGCTTAAGCCAGGAATGGTGGTTTGCGACAATGGCACCAACCTCCTCTCCGCCCTCCGACAGGGACAACTGACCCATGTGCCCTGTGTGGCTCACGTCCTTAACCTGGTGGTGCAGCGCTTCTTGGGCAGGTACCCGGGCTTACAGGATGTCCTGAGGCAGGCCAGGAAAGTCTGTGTGCATTTCCGCAGATCTTATAATGCCAGTGCTCGCCTGGCTGAGCTGCAAAAGGAGTTGAACCTGCCCAAGAACCGCCTTATATGTGACATGCCCACCAGGTGGAACTCAACGTTGGCCATGCTGCAGCGACTGCACACGCAGCAGAGGGCCATCAATGAGTACCTGTGCGACTACGGCACCAGGACAGGGTCAGGGGAGCTTGGTTTTTTTTCTCCACGCCAGTGGGGCATGATCAGGGATGCATGCACTGTCCTGGCACCATTTGAGGAGGCCACGAGGATGGTGAGCAGTGACAGTGCATGCATCAGTGACACTGTACCTCTTGTCCACCTGTTGGAGCACACGCTGCGTGGAATAATGGACAGGGCACTTGAGGCAGAACAGAGGCAGGAAGAGGAGGACTTCCTTGCCTCTCAAGGCCCCCTTTACCCAGACAGTGTTCCTTCTGTCCCACCCATCGCACAGGAAGAGGAGGAGGAGGAGGAGGAGGAGGAGGAGGAGGAGGATTGTGTCAGCATGGAGGTGGAGGCTGGCACTCAGCATCATCAGCAGCAGTCTTTTAGGGATGATTTACAGTCCCAAGAAACCAGTGGACTTGTACGTGGCTGGGAGGAGGTGGCTGCGGATCATGTCGTCCTTAGTGACCCAGAGGACTCCGGAGCGAATGCCTCAGCAAACCTACGCTGCATGGCCTCCCTGATCCTGCAAAGTCTGCGGAAGGATCCTCGTATTCTTCGGATCAAGGAGAGGGACCATTACTGGCTGGCCACTCTCCTTGATCCACGGTACAAGGGTAAGGTTGCGGACCTTATGTTACCGTCGCAGAGGGAGCAGAGGATGAGACAACTCCGGGAGGCCTTGCAGAAAGGTCTGTGCAACGCGTTCCCAGAGACTGGGAGGTTGCAAACTCCTGGTCCTGGACAACGAGTTGCTGAGGCTTCGGCCAGTCAAAGAAGGAGCGGTGGGGAAGGTGGCCGTCTGACCGATGCGTTCAGACAATTCTTTAGTCCGCAGCCCCAAAGTATGATCGGTTCCAGCAACCATCGCCAGCGTCTGATAAACATGGTGCAGGAATATCTAGGGGCAAGGTCAGACTTGGACACCTTCCCCACCGAAAATCCTCTGGCTTACTGGGTCTTGAGGATGGATCACTGGCCAGAGCTTGCACAGTATGCAATTGAGCTACTGGCCTGTCCTGCATCCAGCGTTCTTTCGGAACGCACATTCAGTGCTGCTGGAGGATTTGTCACGGATCACAGGGTGCGCCTGTCCACCGACTCGGTTGATCGACTGACTTTCATCAAGATGAACCAGTCTTGGATCACCACCAGCTACCACACACCTGATGCTGATATAACAGACTAATTGATTTTAAAATGTCACATCCCTTCAAGACTGATGCTGATGCTGAGTGCCTGTGCTGTTATGTTGACTGGCTATCCTCCTCCTCCGAGTCCTCAATGGTACGATTGATGATGATAGCTTGGAAGATCATTTTTGTTTATGGGTGCCGCCACCAGTGCCTAACGCCCAATTTTTCAGCCCCTGTTTAACAGTGGCGTGTAATTACAATTTTTGAAGCAATACTTTGCAACAGGGCTCATTGCTGTGCTCCAAGTACAGTATCTGTGAGGAGTTGCAGTGTTGTGCCACCAGTGCCTAAGGCCCAATTTTTCAGCCCCTGTTTAACAGGGGCGTGTCATTACAATTTTTGAAGCAATACTTTGCAACAGGGCTCATTGCTGTGCTCCAAGTACAGTATCTGTGAAGGGTTGCAGTGTTGTGCCACCAGTGCCTAAGGCCCAATTTTTCAGCCCCTGTTCAACAGGGGCATGTAATTACAATTCTTGATCTAATAATTCACAGCAGGGCCCATTGCTGCACCCACCAAGAGTAACTGTCAGGGCTTACAGTGTTGTGGCACCAGCACCACCATCAAAGGCCCAATTTTTACTACCACTGTTCAACAATTATATGTAATTAAAATTCCTGATATAATAGTTGACAGCAGGGCGTTCCAGCACCAACCAAGAGTAACTGTGAGTGCTTACAGTGTTGTGCCAACACCAACAACTAAGGGGCCTATTTCTGCAGAGTATATACGGCAGGTCCCTACTTTCAAACATCCAACTTACAAACGACTCCTACTTGCAAACGCAAGAAGACAACAGGAAGTGAGAGGAAATCTACCACTAGGAAGGAAAATTCTCTCCTGTAAGAATAAATATGGGAGAAAGGTGTCTCCTCTGTACTGATGCTTTATCAGCAATCCTTGTTTCAAGAAAAACACCACATTTCAAAAACAGTTGTCATTAGGACGGAAAGTGAGGTGAAATGTTCTGAACAGGGGCACAGACAGCAAAACAAATGTTACAGGGGTGATAACCCTTACCTATGTTTTCCAAAAAGTTTAAAAATAGATTTTTGGTCTGGAGCTACACTTCAACAATGTACCTGTTCAAAATTACAAACAGATTCTACATAAGAACAAACCTACAGTCCCTGTCTTGTATGCACCGCCTGTATACGGCTGTTCAGAGTATATAGGGCCTTTTTTATTTTATGTGCGGGGTTCCCCTTAATATCCATACAAGACCCAAAGGGGCTGGTAATGGGCTGGGGTAGGGGGGGGGTCATGGGGTAGCTATGCCATTTTTCTTAAAGATTTTCATCCATATTACCGGGACCAGACATTACATTAAAGCCGCAAGCAGTTTTAAATGGCTTTTTTTTCCTTTAGAAGTGTCATTTTGTGCAGGGACAGTTCTAAACACGGGAAACACGTGGCACTTCACAGGCATACTTTAGACACCCCCCAGGTACGATATTTAAAGGAATATTTGACTTTTTTTTTTTCACTTTATGCATCATTAAAATGACTGCTCCCGGAAAACGACCGTTTTTAAAACTTATTTTTGCATTGATACATGTCCCCTGGTGCAGAACCCGGGTTCCCAAACCCTTTTTAGGACAATAACATGCATAATAGTTGTTATAATTAGCACTTTAGAATTCGAACGTTCGCATCCATTGTATTTAATAGGGTTCTAATGTTCGTTCGAACTTTCGGTCCGTTCGCGGGTTCTGGTGCGAACCGAACCCGGGGGTGTTCGGCTCATCACTACTCAGGGCCCAGGAAGCCGGGAGAGTCAGTCAGAGACCAGTGGAACCAGAAGTGTGAAGAGGCCTTCCAGGCATTGAAGAAGAGCCTAATCACTCCCCCAGTCTTGGCCTACGCAGCCCCAACCAAACCCTATGAACTACATGTAGATGCTAGTCATGACGGTCTGGGAGGAGTACTTTACCAAGAACACGAAGGACAACTGCGGCCTGTTGCCTACGTGAGCAGGAGCCTGACCCCCTCCGAGAAGAACTACCCCACTCACAAGCTGGAGTTCCTGGCCCTTAAGTGGGCGGTAGTAGACAAGCTTAAAGACTACCTGTATGGGGCGGAGTTCACTGTGAAGACAACAACCCCCTTACCTACCTTTTCACCACAGCAAAGCTGTACAGGCCAGGGGCTGGAAATTGAGATGCAGACGCTCTGTCCAGGAGATCTCATGCCCTCACCAGTGACACAGAAGACTGGACTCAAGTGGCACCTGACAGGGTGTGGGCCCTTTGTCAAAGGGCTGAATTACAAGCCAGAGGAGGCTCAAGGGCGGAAGAGATAGGAGTTACCATGGTAGGAATCCCCAAACAATACTGTGGAGTAACCCAACTGGAGGAAGACCACCTGCCGAAACTGTCCAAGAAGGAACTGAGATGCGACCAATTAGAAGACCCCATGGGGAAATTGGTTCTGGAAGCCCTGGAGAATCAGGATCCAAATAGACTCCTGCGCCACTCCTCAAAGGAAGCTCGCCTGTTGAGGAAAGAGTGGGACAGGTTGCAGGTGCATCAGGGAGTGGTCTACCGAAGGGGCCCCTCTGATGACCTGGAAGATAAATGGCAATTGTTCCTTCCGGAAAAACATCGAGAGACTGTTCTGATTGCCCTACATGACAATCATGGCCACCTAGGGGCAGAAAGGACCTTTCAACTCATCAGAAGTCGGTTCTATTGGCCCTGCATGAGGGCAGAAGTAGAAGAGTACTGCCATTCATGTGCACACTGCATCCAGAGGAAGACTTTACCCCATCAAGCTGCCCCAATGGGCCATCTACAAAGTCAAGGCCCAATGGATCTGGTATGCATTGATTTTCTCTGCCTCGAACCCGACCTGAGTGGACTAGGAAATGTTCTGGTGATAACCGATCATTTCACCCGGTATGCCCAAGCTTTCCCAACCAAAGACCAGAAGGCTTCCACAGTAGCCAAGGTACTTATGGAGAAGTATTTTGTCCATTATGGGCTGCCACAGCGACTCCATTCCGATCAAGGAAGGGACTTTGAGAGTCGGCTGATCCGGAAACTCCTGGATTCGTTAGGAATCAAGAAAACTCGAACCACACCTTACCACCCACAGGGAGATGCTCAGCCGGAGAGGTTTAACCGAACCCTGCTCAACATGTTGGGATTTCTGGATAGTGAGAAGAAACAACATTGGAGCAAACACATAGCAGCCATAGTACACACTTACAACTGCACCACCAGTGATGCTACAGGCTAATCCCCATATCGACTCATGTTTGGGAGAGAAGCAAGGTTACCTGTGGACCTGGCCTTTGGCACTTCTTTAGACCATTCCTCAGCCACATCCCACAAAGGATATGTTGACAGGCTCAGACACAGCCTGAAAGTAGCCTATGAACAAGCTCAAGCGGCCTCAGATCAAAGGGGAGCTCAAAACAAAAGAAACTTCGACTTGAAGGTCCGGGTGCAAGACCTTCAGCCCGGGGACCGAGTACTGTTACGCAATCTGGGGGTCTTTGGAAAACACAAACTTGCAGATAGATGGAGATCCGATCCCTATGTCATCTGTAGGAAGCTGCCAGGCCTACCTGTCTACAAGTTGAAGCCAGAAGGGAAGGTAGGACCACTGAAGACGTGGCATCGAAACCACCTGCTCCCACTTGCTGAAGCTGTCAGGATACCTCCAGTGAGGGACTCCCCTGAACCAGTCTCTATCCTGGATACTCCCAGGCCAAACACTCGGTCCCAGACCTCTCGGGCTGAAGATGGAGAGGCCTCTGAACTTAGTGGAGATGAATGAAGAGAACTTAACTGGCTGTGGCCTTCCCCAACTCCAGGAACTTCTGCTATAGATCTTCCAACCAATGAAGACATTATAGATGGAAAACTGAATGCAGAAGCCACTGAGTTCATCCCATCTAGTCCTTCATCAGATTGTTGGGAAGATGCCTGTGATACTTACTCTGAAAAGGACCCTAGAGACTCTATGTATCCCTCGGCTCCTGAAGCAGATGTTCCAGAGCCCGCCGTGTTGCCCGAATCTGCTACAGAAGAAGAGCCCATGGCGCCAGAGCCAGAAACCCCAAGAGAGCAAAGGACTCAATGAGTCATAAGGCCTCCCAAAAAGTTGACGTACCCACAAATGGGGAAGAGCTCAGAAGATTCTGTGGTCACTGCCAGGAGGAGTGCAGAGAATCCGGATCCCTCCACTGTTCATTTGGTGGAGGGCAACCCCCACTCACTCTCTGGCACAGTTAGGCAGGCCACTCATGATAGTGTGACCTGTGGGCAAGGGAATTCAACCCCTTTGTTTTGGTGGGATTTCCCTATGCCAACATCACACGCAACGTTGTCTAGGGTTGTACACAGTGTATGTTAGAATTATCTTTGGGGACCAAAGAGTTTAAGTGGGGGGAGTGTGTAGCGGGGTCTCCTTTAAGACTCTCAGGAACCCCATTCGGTACCCAGGATGCAATGTTTCCACCCCAGAGACCCATGGGTGGGGTTATATAAGGAGGAGGCCAGGCTGCGCTCGGCCTCTGTGGGACACGAGACTTCAGTGGAGAGATCTTCCTGTGCGGATCCGCTGTGGTGCAAGGCCTGAAGCCTGGGGCCTTGCGCTGCTACCCAAAAGAGCCTTCCACCCCATCGCGAGCCTGGGTGGCATCTGACTCGGTTTCTTCAACCGCTGCTGAGCCGGAGACCCGACCGCTGCAGACGCTGTGTGTGGAGACACAGCAGGTGGAAGTTCCCGGACTGGGATCACGTCCGGAGGGGTGAGCGAGCATATACTCAATCCACAAACTGTATACCATTGTTAGGCCTATAGACTGCCGTGGCCCACCAGTTCCTATTTAAGTTCTTCTAAACCCCCCCCCCCACTGGAGATCCATAGCAGAACTGAGTCGAACAGATCTCTAGTGGAGTGTTCTGTGTTGGTACTTTTAACCCTTTGGATTACAAATTGTGTTCCTGAAATGTGCACCACCGTTTAAAGACTTGCATGCAAAGAATTTTACCCCCCTAGAGACTGAGTTATATGGTCAGGCCTGGCCATCTAGATAGATTATTTAGTTGCTGCGCCATAGGGCGCATAGTGAAGTACTGTTACACGTGGCGCGTGTGCGCCATATCTTACTAGTTGTAGTGTGTCTATTGCTGCAGGGCTCTGCAGATATATCCCTGTAACTTGTTATAACTGTTGCTTTTATTGCCAGTAGAAGTAAACTCGTTATTCTTCTATCATTGCATTGATGTCTGAATTTAACCATAGAGCATAAGATATATATTACCCTAGACTAACTGTGCCAGAAAGGGGTTGAGTAAATTGCTGGGGGTTGGCGGAGCTGTCTTCAGGGCCCAAACTAAATCTGCGGCCCTCTTAACTGAAGGTAACGCTACATATACTTAACATGTATGCACCTTTTGATCAATAAAAACCTTTGTTCAAAGTAAAAAAAAAAAAAAAGTGCATGTGATCAGCACAAGGGCAATCAGTACAAATAGGAGGAAGTTGGCGCTGGTATCAAGGACAATGTAAAAACTAATGAGAATGAGGGAAAAGAATCAATACATGATAATAACAACAGTTCACATAAGACTATAAAAAGTCCTTTTTAGTCCGTCCTAAAGCACCTAGAAGGCAGCCCAGTGAAGAATAAAAGCAAATCCTGAAAGAGTTGCAGGGAGAAGCACAAAAGCGCCACTCTAAGTGCAGTATAATCAATAAAATGTAATATTAAAAATGGGGGGGGAGCATATATGTACTCACAAACATGATGTAAAAATGAGCATGTATACAAAAAGTCTTATCTGTGGAGAAGCGGTGGCGCAGACCAAATGGCGCTGCTGAAAGCTGGTGTGTAGCAGTACCGCACTTCTGCTAGTACAGGAAAGGCAGGATGAGGGGGATCCACAGCAGGCGATGGACCATGCTGTAAGCCGTGTCTCTTAATCGACTTCCGGGTATTGGCAGGCCGTGACTTGCGGTGGTGTTCCTGGTAATCAGAGGACCAATAAGATCCAAGTGGCTGGAAACCAATGGGAAAGCGCTTTCGGAGCATGCGCTCCTTCATCAGACCTAGTAGTGGCCATCTTAAGTAAGGGCTCTATATACTCTGCAGCCTAGCTGCCGGGTCCTAAAACCCAGGGCAAAGACAACACTAAATGTTTAACTCTAATTAAGCATTGCAGTGTAAGCATAGTTGCCAACATTGGAAAAAAGAAATCGGGGACACTTTTCTGCAAGTAGGCGGAGCCTTGATTTAATTAGGGGGCGGGGCATGCATTTGTGGATGAGAGGCTGGGAGAAAAACGCGGCCCGCGCAGTGCGCCGCGCCGAAAAATGGGCGTGGTTTACGTTGAATAGTGGGCGTGGCTTAAATGGGCGTGGTTAAGAAGGGGCGTGGTTAAGGACACACACACACAGAGAGACCCAGCGAGAGAGAGAGACCCAGCGAGAGAGAGAGAGAGAGACCCAGCGAGAGAGAGACAGAGAG
Source organism: Rana muscosa (assembly GCA_029206835.1). NCBI lineage: Eukaryota > Metazoa > Chordata > Amphibia > Anura > Ranidae > Rana > Rana muscosa. Next base: position 941,180,086 of record CM055118.1, on the reverse strand, counting down.
AGACCCAGCGAGAGAGAGCGAGAGAGACCCAGTGAGAGAGAGCGAGAGAGACCCAGCGAGAGAGAGCGAGAGAGACCCAGCGAGAGAGACCCAGCGAGAGAGACCCAGCGAGAGAGACCCAGCGAGAGAGAGCGAGAGAGACCCAGCGAGAGAGAGCGAGAGAGAACCAGCGAGAGAGACCCAGCGAGAGAGAGAGACCCAGCGAGAGAGAGAGAGACCCAGCGAGAGAGAGAGAGAGACCCAGCGAGAGAGAGAGAGAGACCCAGCGAGAGAGAGAGACCCAGCGAGAGAGAGAGACCCAGCGAGAGAGAGAGAGAGAGACCCAGCGAGAGAGAGAGAGAGAGACCCAGCGAGAGAGAGAGAGAGACCCAGCGAGAGAGAGAGACCCAGAGAGAGAGAGAGACCCAGCGAGAGAGAGAGAGACCCAGCGAGAGACCCAGCGAGAGAGAGAGAGAGACCCAGAGAGAGACCCAGGGAGAGAGAGAGACCCAGAGAGAGAGAGAGAGACCCAGAGAGAGACCCAGAGAGAGAGAGAGAGAGAGACCCAGCGAGAGACCCAGAGAGAGAGAGAGAGAGACCCAGCGAGAGAGAGACCCAGCGAGAGAGAGAGAGAGACCCAGCGAGAGAGAGAGAGACCCAGAGAGAGACCCAGAGAGAGAGAGAGAGACCCAGAGAGACCGAGAGAGAGACCCAGAGAGACCGAGAGAGAGACCCAGAGAGACCGAGAGAGAGAGAGAGAGAGAGAGAGAGAGAGAGGATCCTACACCACAATAGAATCTGTGTATTCCAGAAAGTTTAACAAAATCAGCAGATAAAGATACTCCAAACACCTGGTGTTAGCGCTTCAATCATCCTGGCACTATCTTTATGGTGTCAGGATGATTGAAGCGCATTATTTCTATTACATTGTAATATAGAATGAAATTATTCAACTCACCATAATGCAGAATCAGTGGAAGCCCTGAGTGTGTCACCTGCCACCAGATGCAATCAGGTGTCCCCAGCGCAATCCGTCCTTACATCAGTGACCCCAGCGTAGTCCCTCCTTACATCTGTCATGAATTCTAGCAGTGTCTCCGCCGCCATTACAGAAGAGAAGCCGAGGGGGAACAAAATATAGCCGGTGTCTTGTCGAGCTGGTTCCCCTATCGATATGGTTCCGAGCTAGACTGCGCAGGCGCTGCTGAACAGCTGTTGAAGCTCTGAGATTTCCGTTGGCTTGGCTTGCGCCTGCGCAGTCAAGAGGGAACCAGATTGATAGGAGGAACCATAGGCTCGGCAGTTATGGACGCGCTCACCCCCAATGCTTCATTACACACGCCGCTTTCCTCTTCATACAGCAAGGGGTGGCTCAGATGTGATATTGAGCAGTGCAATTTGTTTTATACACGACACTCTATACAGTCCCTTGCTGGATAGAGCGGCGTGTATAAACAAGCAAATCGCACTGCTCAATATCACATTTTATCCGCCCCTTGCTGTATACAGAAGAAGAAAGCGGCGTGTGTATCTAAGCAACGGGAGCGAGCGCGTCCTATCGATATGGTTCCCCCCCTTGACTGCGCAGGCGCTGCCAAACAGCTGTTAAAGCTCGGAGATTTCCGTCGCCTTGGATTGCGCCTGCGCAGTCGAGCTCGGAACCATATCGATATGAGGAACCAGCTCGGCAGAACACCGGCCATGTGGTTACAATAGATATTGAGCTGAGGTGCCACCCATCCCCCGCCCTTTTCTATAACAGGTCACAGAGACTGGCAGCGGGGCGGAGGATGGGTGGCGCCGCAGCTCAATATCTATTGTAGCCACCCTATTTCTTCTGGTCTTCTTGAAAATGGCGGACAAAAATAATAATACCGAATTTCCCAGGAAACAATATAATCGGTACAAAGGTCTAAATCCCGGGAAATTCAGGACAGTTGGCAAGTATGTACAGCAAGTCTAAGCTGTAGGGCAGTGTACACGAGGCCCGTAGCATATAGGGTAGTGTGTCCCATTGTAAAAAAAAAAAAAAAAAAAATCGGACAGTGGAATAAATCCTCCAAAACGGGCATCACAAAAGATGTAGAGTAAAAAAATAAAAAAAATTAAAAATCTACCTCCACTCTTTTCATGGCTCATGATGCAGTTTATTACACCATCCATGAGATGGTTTACCTCGTAATTGGGGTTTAAGTTACACTATGGGGTTTGGTAACTCAAACTGGATGGTACAAAATCTGGTGCAGCTCTGCATAGAAACCAACCAGCTTCCAGGTGTTATTGCCAAAGCTTAATCTAACCAAAAAATTCAGTATTCTAGTGAGAACACCTTCCAAGACAGAAGATCCAAACCTTGTATATTTGAAAAATATTTTATTTATTTTGTCCATTTAAATTTTTAACAAACATTGTCAAAATGGTAATAAATGAAAAAACATTTCAGATTACGGTAGCAACACCTCACAGGGCAACAACAAAGTGCAAAATGTATAAATAGTAACAAACTTTCACAAGGCAGATACAATTCAAAAAAAATCAACATAAGAGAATAAACTGTATTTACTAGCTACAGAAAAAATAGCAGTCATCACAGACAGTAGTAGTGAAAATTGCTATAACATTTTCACAAAGTGCTTTTATCTTCACACTGTTTGATACAAGCAGCCTGAATAAACATATCCGAGTACAAAAATAAAATAAATCAAATACAAAAAAATCACCTCAGGGCCCAAAAAGTGCAAGATTTGTATTAAAGTTGAAGTCCATGTAAAATCTAAAATGCCTGCATCTATAGACACCAGTGAATCGAACACTAACCTATCAATCCCTGTAAAGAAAAGATAACTATACATACCTTTTTGGAAGCCGATCTGACCCGCTCTTACCGGATCCCATGCTGAGCTGTTAGCCATGGCTTCTCTGTGTAGATGAGACGGACGACAACAGAAGCCCCAAAGTAACTATGGGTGCCGTCACGTCCCATTAATTTCACAGCAGTTGTTTGTGTCTTCTGCAGAGCTTCTGCCGTAGAGATTGGGTCAGAGCGAGTCAGACTGTCTTCCAAAAAAGTTATGTATATTTATATTTTCTTTACAGGAATAGAGAGGTTAGTGTTCGATCCCTGGTGTCTATAGATGCAGCGATTTTAGATGTTGCATGGACTTCCACTTTAAACATAGTGCAATAGGAAATATTTCCGAAGCAAAACTGCACAAAATACAGTATTATTTCTGTATGAAGGTGCCTGGCTATAAAAGAAGTTTTAAGAAAAAATGGTTGCAGTTCTCTATAGCTGATGCCCTATATTGGTGACCTGCTTAACAGTTGCATCTGTGTGACTTAGGCTGGGTTCACACTGCTTGCAGATGCGGCTTCGCAGCAGGGGTCTGGTGCTTCCCTGTTTACCGTTTCAAGGATGAATCAGGATTGAATTTGTGCTTGAAGTCATCTCTAAAACTCGGCCAAAGATGCACAGGACTCCTGTGCAAGCCACTCCGCAGCCACCACGGAGGTGTGAACCGACTCCCACAATCTCCAATCATTCGAAATGGATGCAGGCAAATCTGCATCTAAATTTGCACTGGTGTGAACCTAGACTTAGTCTATGGTCCTCAGTTACAGCTATTGTGTACTATAGCAACACAGGGAAACAACAGAGTAGCTTAAGTCATTGTTATTTTCACTCTCCTGTATGGCTACATGTAGAATGCCACACATATGCAATATTCATACATTCAAAGAACTTGCTAATAACTTCAGTATACAATATCTATCAATTGCCCAAAAAAAAAAAAATTTACAGACTAAACCTTAAGCAACCAAATGTTTATTTTCTTTACAAGTCTTTAAAATCTCAGTACTTGGAGTGTTTCTATTGCATTCGTCAAAGTGGTTGACCACTACACAGTGAGTGTTACAACATTTGATAAAAGGTTTTAAATTTAAAATTTTAGGACCAAAAAAAAAGAAAGAAAAAAGAAAAAAACACAAATTGGTCCACTAAATGGTCAAACCTGAAAAACTACAACCCAATATCATGAAAACATGGTATGTTATGTGCACATAAAAGCAGAATGCAATGATTTCCAAATCAACCATTTTTTATTCTCAATATAAAATATCAAAATTTTCAGCTGAGAAAAATGTTAATCTTAATGAAAAAAACAATGACAAACCAAGGTAATTGTGACAGTGATGGCAGCAACACGTCTTTAAAAAGTTTAGACAGGGCAAGAAAAAGCTGGCACAGTACCTGGTACCAAGAAGGAAGACCTGGAAAAACATTTTTCAACTGTGTAGTATAATTGGCAACAGGGCAAAATGGCATTAACATTTTTCCATCGCATGAGCTACTTCATGAAAATCAAAAAAAAAAGAAAAAAAAAAGTGGTCTGTCAGCTTTCATTGTTATAGAAGTACAGCCAAAACTCGTTTGGCTGTACTTCTCGTGTGGCTCACAGGAGTGCAGTTCATTGTGCAGTCCTTTGAAATTTTCATTAGACAGCAGGCTGAAGTTGGGGAACCCTACAGATTATGACTGGAATAAAAATTAAATGTTATGTGCATGTAAATGCAGGTTTTCAAAATACTTGTTAGTGTTTTTTTAAAGATGGAGAATGGACAAGGTAGGAAGAAAGGAAGTGAAAGTGAAAAACCTGTTTTCAATATTTTAAAACATAATCACGATACCTTCATTTTGTCAATGTTGTTTTAAAATTGCATTTACAGCTTTAAGATATTTCTGCAAAGGAACTCTAAATTCATGTATTACAGGAATCCTAAAGTTGTACAAGCACTTTATCAAGCTTGTAAGACTGGACATTTTGGCAAACGCGTGAAAGTGATTGATCAAAAAGAGATAAAAGTATTTTCAATGGTTTTCCTGCACATAAAATTGTTGCTGATGCATTGGTGAATACAGAAGATGGTTTGCTATTGCTACCGACGGAAGTAGTGACAAAGAATAAACTCTTCACAATTTTCACACATCATGAATATTGTTACATCATTGCTGGATATGTTCCCCTGTAACAAGGCAACTCCCCAAAATATATTCAACGGTATCAATAAAGCGATAGAGAAAAGCGTTAATTGAAAAATAAAAGTAGCGTACAGCAGTGACAGTTCAGTTGCCATAATAGTATCGTTACCAGTGAAATGGCAACAACCTTTAGTATTTGTTGTCCGTGTCATCTTGCACATTCACTTTGTCAAGCTTGTAAAATTGGACATTTTAGAAAACAAAAGTAAACTGCTGGAGATTGCTTCATTGGAGAAGTCAATCTAAAGAAATAATAGAAGTCTTTTCATTGGTTTTCCTGCACATAAAATTGTTGCCAATGCATTGTCGGATACAGAAGATGGCTGGTTTGTTATTGCTACCAATGGAACTAGTGACATTGGATTAACTCCTCCCAATTTTTGTCATGCATCATGAAAAAGAACTCCAGTAATAGTTACATCATTGCTGGATACATTCCATTGTACCAAGAATCCTTCAAAAATATATTCAATGCGATCAATGAAGTGATTGAGAACGCGACAGTGCAGGTGGCATGATAGGAAGGCATAATAGTTTGGTTATCAGAGTGAAATTGCAGCAACCTTTAGTATTTGATGTGGGTTGTCAGCATTATTTTGCACATTGAATTTCTGGTCAAGCTTGCAAGATTGGACATTTTGGCAAACAAGTGAAAGCGAGCTGCTGGAGATTACATTGAATTCTCCAATGAAGCAAAGAGATAAGTCTTTGTAATGGTTTTACGGCCAGAGCACATGAGGCTGACCTGCGCCAGATCACCCAAAACCTTCAGATCATTGACTAAAGCTGGCCATACTTTATACAATTTTCTGGTTCCATTTCATTTACATTTACCTTCAATTATGTAGTGCAAAGGCCTGGCTGTTTGCATACAAATTGAAAGGGTTTAGGTTTGACCTCCTATATGGTTTTGGTAAATCTAAAGATGAATTTTATGAGAAAATTGTATAAAGTGTAACCATTTTTAGTGCAAGATGACGACACAGGCAACCATCAAATACTAGCAGTTGTTGAGCCAAGAATATTCAAACAATCTTGAAAAATGTTCAATTGCAAAGATTTTTTTAATATCTACCGTACATATCACAATAATCTGGATACATCTCAGTGTACGAGGGACAAGGGTAAAACCCAGTTTTAGAAGCCCAAGATCTTTGTGCCATTCCTCATCAGAGGCGGCTCTACAGAAGATTTGTGCTGGCATGAGGGTAGAAAGGGAATGTGGTTAAATAGATGCATCCTAAGGGTACTGGAGAAGGATGTGGAATAACCATAGTATAATTCTAGCAAATGGGGAGTGAGGAGGGGAAAAAAAAAAAGGGCAGGACAGAAAGGAAAGGAACAGAAAAAGGAAAGGAAAGGAACAGAAAGGAAAGGAAAAGGACAGAAAGGAAAGGAAAAGGACAGAAAGGAAAGGAAAAGGACAGAAAGGAAAGGAACGGAACAGGACAGAAAGGAAAAGGACAGAAAGGAAAGGAACAGGACAGAAAAAGGAAAGGAAAAGGACAGAAAGGAAAGGAACGGAACAGGACAGAAAGGAAAAGGACAGAAAGGAAAGGAACAGGACAGAAAAAGGAAAGGAAAAGGACAGAAAAAGGAAAGGAAAAGGACAAAAAGGAAAGGAAAAGGACAGAAAGGAAAGGAACAGGACAGAAAGGAAAGGAACAGGACAGAAAGGAATGGAACAGGACAGAAAGGAACAGGACAGAAAGGAAAGGGACAGAAAGGAAAGGAACAGGACAAAAAGGAAAGGAACAGGACAGAAAGTAACAGGACAGAAAGGAAAGGAAAAGGACAGAAAGGAAAGGAACAGGACAGAAAGGAAAGGAACAGGACAGAAAGGAAAGGAACAGGACAGAAAGGAAAGGAACAGGACAGAAAGGAAAGGAAAAGGACAGAAAGGAAAAGGACAGAAAGGAAAGGAACAGGACAGAAAGGAAAGGAACAGGACAGAAAGGAACAGGACAGAAAGGAAAGGAAAAGGACAGAAAGGAAAGGAACAGGACAGAAAGGAAAGGAACAGGACAGAAAGGAAAGGAACAGGACAGAAAGGAAAGGAACAGGACAGAAAGGAACAGGACAGAAAGGAAAGGAAAAGGACAGAAAGGAAAGGAACAGGACAGAAAGGAAAGGAACAGGACAGAAAGGAAAGGAACAGGACAGAAAGGAAAGGAAAAGGACAGAAAGGAAAAGGACAGAAAGGAAAGGAACAGGACAGAAAGGAAAGGAACAGGACAGAAAGGAACAGGACAGAAAGGAAAGGAAAAGGACAGAAAGGAAAGGAACAGGACAGAAAGGAAAGGAACAGGACAGAAAGGAAAGGAACAGGACAGAAAGGAACAGGACAGAAAGGAAAGGAAAAGGACAGAAAGGAAAGGAACAGGACAGAAAGGAAAGGAACAGGACAGAAAGGAAAGGAACAGGACAGAAAGGAACAGGACAGAAAGGAACAGGACAGAAAGGAACAGGACAGAAAGGAAAGGAACAGGACAGAAAGGAAAGGAACAGGACAGAAAGGAAAGGAAAAGGACAGAAAGGAAAGGAACAGGACAGAAAGGAAAGGAACAGGACAGAAAGGAAAGGAACAGGACAGAAAGGAAAGGAACAGGACAGAAAGGAACAGGACAGAAAGGAAAGGAAAAGGACAGAAAGGAAAGGAACAGGACAGAAAGGAACAGGACAGAAAGGAAAGGAACAGGACAGAAAGGAAAGGAACAGGACAGAAAGGAAAGGAACAGGACAGAAAGGAACAGGACAGAAAGGAAAGGAAAAGGACAGAAAGGAAAGGAACAGGACAGAAAGGAACAGGACAGAAAGGAAAGGAAAAGGACAGAAAGGAACAGGACAGAAAGGAAAGGAACAGGACAGAAAGGAAAGGAAAAAGGACAGAAAGGAAAGGAACAGGACAGAAAGGAAAGGAACAGGACAGAAAGGAAAGGAACAGGACAGAAAGGAAAGGAACAGGACAGAAAGGAAAGGAACAGGACAGAAAGGAACAGGACAGAAAGGAAAGGAAAAGGACAGAAAGGAAAGGAACAGGACAGAAAGGAACAGGACAGAAAGGAAAGGAAAAGGACAGAAAGGAACAGGACAGAAAGGAAAGGAACAGGACAGAAAGGAAAGGAACAGAACAGAAAGGAAAGGAAAAGGACAGAAAGGAACAGGACAGAAAGGAAAGGAACAGGACAGAAAGGAAAGGAAAAAGGACAGAAAGGAAAGGAACAGGACAGAAAGGAAAGGAACAGGACAGAAAGGAAAGGAACAGGACAGAAAGGAAAGGAACAGGACAGAAAGGAAAGGAACAGGACAGAAAGGAACAGGACAGAAAGGAAAGGAAAAGGACAGAAAGGAAAGGAACAGGACAGAAAGGAACAGGACAGAAAGGAAAGGAAAAGGACAGAAAGGAACAGGACAGAAAGGAAAGGAACAGGACAGAAAGGAAAGGAACAGGACAGAAAGGAAAGGAAAAGGACAGAAAGGAAAGGAAAAGGACAGAAAGGAAAGGAACAGGACAGAAAGGAACAGGACAGAAAGGAAAGGAACAGGACAGAAAGGAACAGGACAGAAAGGAAAGGAACAGGACAGAAAGGAAAGGAACAGGACAGAAAGGAAAGGAACAGGACAGAAAGGAACAGGACAGAAAGGAAAGGAAAAGGACAGAAAGGAAAGGAACAGGACAGAAAGGAAAGAAACAGGACAGAAAGGAAAGAAACAGGACAGAAAGGAAAGGAACAGGACAGAAAGAAAGGAAAGGACAGAAAGAAAGGAAAGGACAGAAAGAAAGGAAAGGACAGGACAATACAAGACAGAAAAGGAGAGGACAGAAAAGAAAAACAGAAAAAAGCCAAAAAAAAAAAAAAAAAAAAGGGGAGGAGAAAGAGCAAGGGGGAGAAAGTAAGGAAGCCCCTTACCTCAGAATACCAACTGCATCAGGAGTAAGGTGAGGGAGTGAATGGATCGATATGATTCATTTTACCTCTCCTGCACCCATTTACTTAGGCCGAACACTGCCAGGGAATGCGTGCAGGGCAGACACAGGAGAGGACAGGAGGAGCAGAAGCGCTCTCTCTCCCTGGGGGGGGTTTAGCACAGCAGCTTTATCTGGCTGTGATCGAGAGCGGTCAGTTAGCTCCTATCCCCTACTGAATTAGGAACACACTGGTGGATGAACAAGCCTCCTTGGTGTGTTTTCCCAAGCTGATTTCATAATTCTGTTTGTACGTTTCGCACCATGTTGAACAGTTTCACAGTAGGCATTGCTATGTGGAATGAGCAGAATGCATTTTGAAAGCTTGCAGAGAAAGGGGTATTTTCTAAATCCAGATGAAGTCCAAATCAGTGTATCAATATTCTGCCAGATAGAATTGATGAAGTCGGCTGTTGATAGAATTGATTCTGATTTCTGCGTTTTGAGCAATTTGGTACAATTCATATTCACATTGCAATGTATCGATTTCTTCAGAAGAAATTATGCCTGGAAATTTCTCAAGCAGGTCAGCTAGTTCTCGAAATCCAACTGATCTGTTTTTTGGATCAAGATATCTGGCAGCTTTTAGAACTTGGTTGTCCAGAGGGAATTTGAGATGCATATATTATTTCAGTGCAGCACATTAGAAAGATCTCACATCAGGAAAAAAAAAATGTGTTAATGTGAATTTGGTTCAGGTCATCCTCATGTGCTCGTAGAGTTTGTCTGGTAGAAAAAACCAATGAAAAGGCTTCTATTATCTCTTTGGATTGATTCATTGGAGAAGTAAATCTCCAGCAGCTCACCTTCACTGTTGTTTGCCAAAATGTCCAATCTTACAAGTTTCACAAGAAAGTGCTTGTACAACTTTATAATTTCTTCATGCAAAACATGAATTTTTGGTTCCTTGGATTGCAGAAGTATGTTAAAGCTGTCAACACCATTTAACACTGCATGAATAAAATACAGGTAGATCATTGTGATTCTGTCTTCAAACTTTGCAACCAAACTTTTTTCTCTTTCATTTCCTTTCTTCCTACTTTGCCCATTATCATCTTGAAAAAATGTTAGAAAGTAGCCTTTTAATGCATCCCATTTTGAAAGAATTCTTTCCACACATTTCATTTGGCTAAGCCAACGGGTTAAACTGTGCTTTAGAACTTTTCTGACGTCAGTACCACACAAGACCATAAAGTCACGCAAATCCTGTTTTCGGCCACAAGCTTTCTCAAAGTGATAATAAGTGTCAATTATAAGTTCTTCCACATTCACAGACAAAATCTTGACAGATCGTTGACTTAGTAAATGTGCAAGATGACACGGACAACCCACATCAAATACTAAAGGTTGTTGTGATTTTACTCTGCTAAGCACACTGTTATGCCTTCCTATCATGACACTTGCATTGTCGCTGCTGTACGCTACACATTTTTTTCCAATCAAGGCCTTTCTCATTAATCACTTCATCAATAACGTTGAATATGTTTTCACCTGTTGCCTTGTTACAGGGGAAATTATCCAGCAATGATGTAACAACATTCATGGAGTTCTTTTCATGATGCGTGACAAGAATTGGGAACATTTTATCCTCTTTGTCACTACTTCCGTCAGTAGCAATAGCAAACCAGCCATCTTCTGTATTCGACAATGCATCAGCAACAATTTTATTTGCTTGTGGTGCTATAACACCATTACACAGATGTGTGGTCTTTGTTCGACCGCATGCAAATCTAGCTGTGACCTCTCCTGGGAACATTTTTTTGAACAGCTTAGTTACATGGTCGCTAGCTAGAAAGGAAATGTTGTGCTCAATTAAGAAGGCAGTCCACAGCAGTTCAGCTCGTTTGACTTGATGATCTAGTGTGGCGTTTGCTGATGTACTGGCCCATGTGGTTATTCTTCCATTACTCGTCAATGAGTCTTCTAGTGCAGCCTTTTCTGTATGGATCCGAGACTTGCTATGGGTCTTGATGTCATTTGCTCCACCATGGCTAATAGTAATATCCTTGCAACAAAGCGTACAAAACGCATACTCCACGCCAAGAGAACAATTCTCGTCATGCATCATGAAAAAATTCCAGTAATAGTTACATCATTGCTGGATACATTCTATTGTAACAAGACAACTGGCAAAAAAATATATTGAATGAGATCAATGAAGTGATTGAGAACGTGACAGTGCAGGTGTCATGATAGGAAGGCATAATAGTTTGTTTAGCAGAGTAAAATTGCAGCAACCTTTATTATTTGATGTGGGTTGTCAGCGTCATCTTGCACATTTCCAAAATGTCCAAACGAGTGAAAGCGAGCTGCTGGAGATTGAATTCCCAATGAATCAATCTAAAGAGATAATTGAAGTCTACCGTACATATCACAAGAACATGGATACATTTCAGTGTACGAGGGACAAGAGCAAAACCCAGTTTTAGAAGCCAAAGATCTTTGGGCCATTCCTCAGAGGCGGCTCTACAGAGGATTTGTGCTGGCATGAGTGTAAACTATATGCATCTCAAGGGGACTGTAAAAAGATGGGACACCACCATAGTATAATTCAAGCAAATGGGGATGGGTGAGGAGAGGGAGAGAAAAAGAGAAAGAGGGAGAGAGAAAGAGGGAGAGGGAGAGAAAAAGAGAAAGAGAAAGAGGGAGAGAAAAAGAGAAAGAGAAAGAGGGAGAGAAAAAGAGAAAGAGAGGGAGAGAAAAAGAGAAAGAGAGGGAGAGAAAAAGAGAAAGAGAGGGAGAGAAAAAGAGAAAGAGAGGGAGAGAAAAAGAGAGAGGGAGAGAAAAAGAGAAAGTGAGGGAGAGAAAAAGAGAAAGAGGGAGAGAAAAAGAGAAAGAGGGAGAGAAAAAGAGAAAGAGGGAGAGGGAGAGAAAAAGAGAAAGAGGGAGAGGGAGAGAAAAAGAGAAAGAGGGAGAGAAAAAGAGAAAGAGAGAGAGGGAGAGAAAAAGAGAAAGAGGGAGAGAAAAAGAGAAAGAGGGAGAGAAAAAGAGAAAGAGGGAGAGAAAAAGAGGAGAGAAAAAGAGAAAGAGGGAGAGAAAAAGAGAAAGAGGGAGAGAAAAAGAGAAAGAGGGAGAGAAAAAGAGAAAGAGAGGGAAAGAAAAAGAGAAAGAGAAAAAGAGAAAGAAAGGGAGAGAAAAAGAGAAAGAGAGGGAGAAAGAGAAAGGAGAGAAAGAGAAAAGGAGAAAGAGTTAAAGAGAGAGAGGGAGAAGGAGAGAAAGAGAAAGAGGAGAAAGAGAGGAGAGAAGAAAAAAGGGGGAAAAAAAGAAAGGGGATAAAGAGAAATGAGCAAGGGAGGGGATATAGTAGGGGATAGAGCAAGGTATATAGAGAAATGAGCAAGGGAGGGGGAAGAAAGAGAAAGGGAGGGGGGAGAAAGAGAAAGAGCAAGGGAGGGGGGAGAAAGAGAAAGAGCAAGGGAGGGGGGAGAAAGAGAAAGGGAGGGGGGGAGAAAGAGAAAGAAAAAGAAAGAAAGAAAGAAAAAGAAAGAAAAAGAAAGAGAAAGAAAAAGGAGAGAGAAAGAGGAGAGAAGAAAAAAGGAAAAAAAAAGAAAAGGGGATAAAGAGAAATGAGCAAGGGAGGGGATATAGTAGGGGATAGAGCAGGGGATAGAGCAGGGGATAAAGAGAAATGAGCAAGGGAGGGGGATAGAGTAGGGGATAGAGCAAGGTATATAGAGAAAGAGCAAGGGAGGGGGGAGAAAGAGCAAGGGAGGGGAGGGGGAGAAAGTAAGGGAGCGCCTTACATCAGAATACCAACTGCAGCAGGAGTAAGGTGGTGAGCGAGTGAATGGATCGTATGATTCATCTTACCTCTCCTGCACACATTTTCTCTTAGTAAGAACACTGTCAGGGAATGCATGCAGGGCAAACACAGGAGAGGACAGGAGGAGGAGCAGAAGAGCCCTCTCTCCCTTGGGGGGGGGGGGGGGGGGGGTTCAGCACAGCAGCTTTATCTGGCTGTGATCGAGAGCAGTCAGTTACCTCCTTTCCCCTACTGAATTAGTCCTGAATCAAAGCCTATTGTATACCTGAATCGATGCAGATTGTATAGCTTAAAGGGGTTGTAAAGGTTCAATTTTTATTTTCTAAATAGCTTCCTTTAGGCTAGTGCATTGTTGGTTCACTTACCTTTTCCTTCCATTTCCCTTCTGAATATCTCACTTCCTGTTCCTCATGAAGCTTGCCCCCATCATCCGACCCGCTCTGGCTGAGGGTTAGTCAGTGTGTTCAGCCTCTCCCTTGGGACTACATGCCTGCGGGAAGACGCTCTTGTTCGTTCACAGGCACGGGAGGCTCCCCGCAGAGATGTAGTCCCAAGGGGGGGGGGCGAGCATACTGACTAACCCCCAGACAGAACGGCTCGAATGATGGGGGGCAAGCTTCATGAGGAACAGGAAGTGAGATATTCAGACAAAGAAAATAAACATTTAGAAGGGAAATGGAAGGAAAAGGTAAGTGAACTAACAATGCACTAACTTAAAGGAAGCGATTTTGAAAATAAAATACGAACCTTTACAGCGGTTATAAACCCAAATAAATAAAAAAACCTGCAAGACAAAAGACATAATGAGCTAGTATGCATAGCATACTAGCTCATTATGAATTACTTACATTAAATCGAAGACCCCAAAGCCGTTCTCGTCTCCCCCTCCGGCTGCAGACATCTCTCCTGAAGGTTACTTCTGGGTATCGCCGCTCCGGTGCTGTGATTGGCCGGAGCGGCAAAGGCGTCTCTCCGTACAAGCACGCGTGAGCCGTCAGACAGTTTTATGAATGGCCATTCTCAGTGCGCCTGCGCCGATCGGTGCATTCTTTGTGGCAAATCTCTTCTAAACCGTGTAGGTTTAGAAGATATTGCAAACACCTACAGGTAAGCCTTAATCTAGGCCTAACTAGGTAAAATGTGTCAGAGGGTTTACTTACGCTTTAAAAACCGGCCAGGACTTGGCACTGTCGCTGCCATCAATGTTAAACAAAAACAAAAAAAACAAAGAAGTGTTGAGACATGGAAATCATTGCATTCTGTGTATTATAAGAATTGACCATGGTCCAAAACTTTATTGGATTTTGGCTTGCCTTTAGGGTTGTATAATTCAAAAACAGGCCACTAAGGGCCCTTTCACACGTGCGGACCGTATGTCCGTATTTCATCCATCTGTTTTTGGATGAAATACGGACATAAATGTATCCCTATGGGATATCAGCAGTCTCCGCTATGGTCCGATTCTGCAGACGGAGGTAAATCCTATTTTTCCATCCATCTGCATAGCGGATCGGATAAACACGGACATACGGTCCGTGTTCATCCGATCCCCCCATAGGACAGCGGAGATCTGACAGGGCGGTCCCTGCACAGACCGCCCTGTCATCCGCCGGCTGAGCGGAGATCAATGGAGCGATCACCGCTAAGCAAGCGGATGCTCACGGGGTGGCTCATTACGGGATCTGCCCGTGTAAAAGGTCCCTAACCATCCAACATGAAGTCCCAAACAGTAGTATAAAAACCCAGAATTCATTAGCAAAAAATAGCAGCATCATCATTGCCTGGTCTCCTCAGAAACTTTATCCTTCCTTTGCTTCAATGTTGTATATGTGATACTTTTTGCCTTCTTTACAAGCTGCTCACTTGGCTTCCATTCATAACAAGAAACTGTGGAAAACAAATTAATTTTTGAAGATAAAATTGCAACCAATGTGTTTCGGACTCCAGTAAAATCCGAGTACACACTGGTGGATGAACAAGCCTCCTTGGTGTCTTTTCCAAGCTGATTTCGTAATTCTGTTTGTACTTTTCGCACCATGTTGAACATAGTTTCACAGTAGGCATTGCTATGTGGAATGAGCAGAATGCATTTTGAAAGCTTGCAGAGAAGGGGGTATTTTTTAAATCCTGATGAAGTCCAAGTCAGTGTAGCAATATTCTGCCAGATAGAATCGATTCTATCAACAGCTGTGTCTTCATCAATTCCGATTTCTGCGTTTTGAGCTATTTGGTACAATTCATATTCACATTGCAATGTATCGATTTCTTCAGAATAAATTATGCCTGGAAATTTCTCAAGCAGGTCAGCTAGTTGTCGAAATTCAACAACTGTTCTGTTTTTTGGATCAAGATATCTGGCAGCTTTTATAACTTGGTTGTCCAGAGGGAATTTGAGATGCATATATTTGAGTGCGGCACAATAGAAAGATCTCACATCTGCAAAAAATGTGTTAATGTGAATTTGGTTCAGGTCATCCTCATGTGCTCGTAGAGCTTGTCTGGTAGAAAAACCAATGAAAAGGCTTCTATTATCTCTTTGGATTGATTCATTTGAGAAGTCAATCTCCAGCAGCTCGCCTTCACTCTTGTTTGCCAAAATGTCCAATCTTACAAGTTTCACAAGAAAGTGCTTGTACAACTTTATAATTTCTTCATGCAAAACATGAATTTTTGGTTCCTTGGATTGCAGAAGTATGTTAAAGCTGTCAACACCATTTAACACTGCATGAATAAAATACAGGTAGATCATTGTGATTCTGTCTTCAAACTTTGCAACCAAACGTTTTTCTCTTTCATTTCCTTTCTTCCTACTTTGGCCATTATCATCTTGAAAAAATGTTAGAAAGTAGCCTTTTAATGCATCCCATTTAGAAAGAATTCTTTCCACACATTTCATTTGGCTAAGCCAACGGGTTGAGCTGTGCTTTAGAACTTTTCTGACGTCAGTACCACAGAAGACCATAAAGTCGCGCAAATCCTGTTTTCGGCCACAAGCTTTCTCAAAGTGATAATAAGTGTCAATTATAAGTTCTTCCACATTCACAGACAAAACCTTGACAGATCGTTGACTTAGTAAATGTGCAAGATGACACGGACAACCAGTGTTGCCAACCCCCTGAAGTGAAATTTACTGGCAAGGATGCCAAAATTTCTGTACGGCACCAATTTCTTACTGGCAAAAATCATGACAATTACTGGCAGAGTCGCATTTTTTACTGGCGCTGCAAAAAAGTACCTAAAATGACTGTTTTTACTGCTAAACAGTGCAAATATCAATATTTCAACTATAAACACACAACTAATGCTAATATCAATGTGTTTCAGTTAAACAAAAGTAAAAAAACATATTTCTCAATTCACAAGACTGCGGACATGACACAGGAGGGGTGACAGAGGCTGCGGACATGACACAGGAGGGGTGACAGAGACTGCGGACATGACACAGGAGGGGTGACAGAGGCTGCGGACATGACACAGGAGGGGTGACAGAGACTGCGGACATGACACAGGAGGGGTGACAGAGGCTGCGGACATGACACAGGAGGGGTGACAGAGGCTGCGGACATGACACAGGAGGGGTGACAGAGGCTGCGGACATGACACAGGAGGGGTGACAGAGGCTGCGGACATGACACAGGAGGGGTGACAGAGGCTGCGGACATGACACAAGAGGGGTGACAGAGGCTGCGGACATGACACAGGAGGGGGACAGAGGCTGCGGACATGACACAGGAGGGGGACAGAGGCTGCGGACATGACACAGGAGGGGGACAGAGGCTGCGGACATGACACAGGAGGGGGACAGAGGCTGCGGACATGACATAGGAGGGGGACAGAGGCTGCGGACATGACATAGGAGGGGGACAGAGGCTGCGGACATGACACAGGAGGGGTGACAGAGGCTGCGGACATGACACAGGAGGGGGACAGAGGCTGCGGACATGACACAGGAGGGGGACAGAAGCTGCGGACATGACACAGGAGGGGTGACAGAGGCTGCGGACATGACACAGGAGGGGTGACAGAGACTGCGGACATGACACAGGAGGGAGACAGAGGCTGCGGACATGACACAGGAGGGGTGACAGAGGCTGCGGACATGACACAGGAGGGGGACAGAGGCTGCGAACATGATAGGGTCCTCCTTACCCCCTCACAGTGGCCTCCTCCTCTGTCCACCATCATATAACTTCTCCTCCACATCATCAGTATGCTATGCTGTGTCCTCCTTCTGTGCCCCTTTCACCTCTCCACAGGTCAGGGCAGCTCTGACATGTGGAGAGGTGAAAAGGGCACGGAAGGAGGACACAGCATACTGATGAAGTAGAGGAGAAGTTATATGATGGTGGACAGAGAGAGCACATCAGTCTCTGTCCCTCCCCTGCATGCCATGGCCGCTTCACCCTCCGGGCTCCCGCTCCCAGCGCATTCCATTTCCTCCTCTTACTTTATATCCCCCCCTCCTCCTCACCCCTGCTCGGCCGAGTCCTCTCCTCCTACAGCGTCGGCGACTGTGAGACACTGTAGCCCCGCGAGCACTCCTGAGTCCCGTCCTGGCTGAAACTCTATTCAAAAATGGCGCCGGGCGGCGCCATTATGTTACTGCGCATGCGCCGCTCGGCCGAGCGCATACGAGCTTTCCCGAGTCCGGCCGGCTTCGGAACGGCGCATGCGCCGTTGCATGGTCGGCTCACGGCCATCTTTTTTATGGGCAGCCGATGCCCACAACGGACTTTACGTACACCCGAAAAAGGGGGTTAAATTTACGTGCTGTACGTAAATTAACGTACGGTTGGCAACACTGCGGACAACCCACATCAAATACTAAAGGTTGTTGTGATTTTACTCTGCTAAGCACACTGTTATGCCTTCCTATCATGACACTTGCATTGTCGCTGCTGTACGCTACACATTTTTTCCAATCAAGGCCTTTCTCATTAATCACTTCATCGATACCGTTGAATATGTTTTCACCTGTTGCCTTGTTACAGGGGAACATATCCAGCAATGATGTAACAACATTCATGGAGTTCTTTTCATGATGCGTGACAAGAATTGGGAACATTTTATCCTCTGTGTCACTACTTCCGTCAGTAGCAATAGCAAACCAGCCATCTTCTGTATTCGACAATGCATCAGCAACAATTTTATTTGCTTGTGGTGCTATAACACCATTACACAGATGTGTGGTCTTTGTTCGACCGCATGCAAATCTAGCTGTGACCTCTCCTGGGAACATTTTTTTGAACAGATTAGTTGCATGGTCGCTAGCTAGAAAGGAAATGTTGTGCTCAATTAAGAAGGCAGTCCACAGCAGTTCAGCTCGTTTGACTTGATGATCTAGTGTGGCGTTTGCTGATGTACTGGCCCATGTGGTTATTCTTCTATTACTCGTCAATGAGTCTTCTAGTGCAGCCTTTTCTGTATGGATCCGAGACTTGCTATGGGTCTTGATGTCATTTGCTCCACCATGGCTAATAGTAATATCCTTACAACAAAGCGTACAAAAGGCATACTCCACGCCAAGAGAACTCTTTCTTATAAAGGCATATTTTGTCAGCCATTCAGCATTAAAGCTGCACGACCTTTTTTTTTTTTTTGCTTGCTTTTAATTGTGCTGTTTGAGAACCTTTGCGTTTCTCTTCCTCAGCCGGTGCACTCTCAATGAGCACCTCCTCTATGATTTCCTGTTCTGGCAATATGATTTCCTGTTCTGGCAATATGATTTCCTGTTCTGCCAATATGATTTCCTGTTCTGGCAATATGATTTCCTGTTCTGCCAATATGATTTCCTGTTCTGGCAATATGATTTCCTGTTCTGGCAATATGATTTCCTGTTCTGGCAATATGATTTCCTGTTCTGGCAATATGATTTCCTGTTCTGCCAATATGATTTCCTGTTCTGGCAATATGATTTCCTGTTCTGGCAATATCTGAATGTCAAGAGACAGTTCAGTAGTAGATTCGTGCATATTAGGATGACTCTCCTTGGTCTCAATTTGTGGCACTGGTTGATCCCATTGTTGCAAAACAGTTCCATTATCACCCTCACCATTTTCTGAACTAACTGTAATGTGAACATCGACTTGGTTACTGACACAGAATGATCCATCACAGGATTGTGCTTCGTCATGGCAATCAGAATCATTGCTTTCAGAATCCACACAATACACTGCAATGGGGTGTACAGGTTCTGTTTCTACTGCAGTGTGACTGGTATTTTTATTTTCAAAAAAAGGCTGCATTACTTGGCTATTTTGAGGAATAGAAGTTGATTTTTTTTTTTACAAATGAAATGTTTTGCATGCAAATGAGTCCATCCTGTTCAGATACATCAGCATCTTTTCTGCATGTTTTTTTTTTGGAAGAAATTGCAAATTTTTGTTTGGTCCAACTCATTTTTCTTATTCTCAGTATCTAACTGTATTTAAAAAATAAGGACAAAATAAAAGCTATTAGGATTTACCACAGTGGACTGTAGTAGAGAAAAGAAAATAAGTTATTGCAAAAGATAACTATATAATTTTGTTATAGCCTTTGTGGCCATTTTAATATATATTAGTGCCCTTATGATGGTCTTCCCAAAATAGACTCACTGGCCACTCCATTAGTACACAAATTGCTAAATCAGCCAATCACATGGCAGCAACTCAATGCAGTTAGGTATCTAGATGTGGTGAAGACAACTTTAAGTTAAAACCAAGCATCAAAATGGAGAAGAAAGTGGATTTAATTGGCTTAACAGATGGCATGGTTTTTGGTGATACGTGGGCTGGTCAGATTATGGCCTAAACTGCTGATCTGAGATTCACGCACAACCATCTCTGGGGTTTATAGAGAGTGTTGGGAAAAGGAAATATCCAGTGAGCGTCAGTTAGAGGAAAAAGCCTTTTTCATGTCAGGAGAATGTGCACACTGGTTCCAGATGATAGAAAGGCAATAGTAACTCAAATAACCACTTGTTACAACCAAGTGCAGCGGGTATATACTTTCCACTGTGTATTTTTGACCCGCAGAGACACCGGTGATGTATAGTTCCCTGCAGCCCAGTGGATGGCGCTGTCGCCGTGGGCTGAGGTTGAACCATTGCTGGGTGCTGTACCTTTTTGGCCTCTCCCGGCAGCTGTGCAGTGGGGCGGGGAACCCACTGTGCTTGCTGGGGGAGGGTATAAAGGGGCCGGCCATCTTTGCTGGGGGTGGAGTCCCGGGCACCTTCAGCCTGAGGGCTGAAGTTCGTGTCGGAGGTCTAGGCCGCCTAGGCCTAGAAGGCGTGTTCCATCTCCCAGGCACCTTTAGCTTGGGGTGAGGTACTCAGATGGAGTTTGGGAGCTTAGCGGGGCTTGCCGAGTTCCACGAGGGAAGGACTTCCTAGGGGACCCTTGGAGAGGGTACCCGAATCCAAAGGCGTAAGGGACCGGAGGAGGCACTCATCTGAAGACCCGGTGCAGCATATTGCCGGTGACAGATGAGCCTCCGGAGACAGCCTGGAGGGATGTCAGAGACCAAGAAAACCTCACTTATCACATCTAACCAAAAGTGAGTTCATCGTGCCTGGGCCTGCTCGCATCCACACCCCCCTGTCTGTTCTGTTTGTTGAGGGGAGTCCAACTGATCGTATGTTCATCCTGTCTATGAGAAATAAAGGAGCGTTGGACCTTTATGGGTGTGAGACTCGTTTACTGGCAGACACTAGTCCAGAGCCGCTGTACGCTCCAAATGCAGAACACCAAGCCAGGGAGGTAAGGAACTTTGCATATACCTCACCGCTACAAAGTAAGTGAAGACTTGGTGTGGTGACCCCGCACCCTCCCCTTCAAGTTATCCCTAGACCGAAGCCAGAGCAGATAAGGTGGAGAGTGGTGGCCGCTACACAAAGGTATGCAGAATACTATCTCTGAACGCACAACACATCCAACCTTGAAGCAGATGGGCTACAGCAGCAGAAAACCACAACAGGTGCCACTCCTGTCAGCTTAGAACAGGAGATTAAGGCTACAATTCACAAAGGCTCATCAAAATGTGACAATAGATTTGATGAATGTAGTCTGTTCTGAAAAGTCTACATTTCATCATAATTTGGCATAAATATGAAAGCATGGATACCAGTGGCAGCTGTTGCTCAATTTTTTTTGGGGGGGGGGGTAAAAAAGAAAAAACCCAATCAATTGCAGCCACTGTGCCCAGCCACTGCCGTGCTTTCCCCGCCCACGACTTACCTCTTCTCGTTGTGTGAATTGGGTCACGGCGGCTGTGTCCTCCATGCACCTCGATATCTTCTCACGTCCTCTTCCCAGCCTCTGCTATGATTGGATGCTTTATAGGCGGCATCCAATCACAGCATCTGGTGTTTAAGCCAATCATGGGTGACAGGTAACAGACCCAAGCACCCGATTGGCTGAGAGGCGGTTTACTGTTAGGAAAGCGAGAATTTGATTTAACACACAGCTGAGTGAACAGCGAACGCCCAGCATGGTGCACGCTGTTCACCGTTTGACGCCTATTAGAGCTCTAATCAGGTGCTTCAAAAAAAATAAAAAAAATCTCTGCGCTGTAATTGAAGGTGCCCAACAAGGGGCCAGACACCTGAATAGGGGGTGGCAGCGGCAACCATAAATTCATGCATCGCATTAATCTATGGTGAGAGGGACGGCAGGAGAGAGGTGGCAGCGCCCTTTAAGGACGCACCGCCACTGATGGCTACATCCCGCTTTGCATCAATGTTTCAGGCTGGTCATGTAATGGTGTGGCATCGTTTAGATGCCACGGCTTTCCCGAGTATTGTTTCTGACCATGTCCATCCCTTTATGACTACAGTGTACCCATTTTATTCCAGCAGGATAAAGTATGTACGAAATGTTTCCATCACTGTGTTGAAACTATGGCAGGAAGAATTAAGGCAGTTCTGAAGGCAAAATGGTGTCAAACCTGATACTAACAAGGTGTACCTAATAAAGTGGCCAGTGAGGGTATATGTGATCAAACACAGCTGTCACGGTTAGGCAATGGTAGACAATACTTGAATGTTAAGTGAATACCTAAACATGGAAGCAATCCCAAAAATATGGTGTGCACGTGAAGTGCCCTGTTTTTGTCAAAAATAACTAGCAAGTCACCAAATAAAGGATTTTTACAGGAATTTAAAGGGGGTTGTCAAGTCTCCAGGTTTTTCACCATAATGCATTGTTTGCATTATGTTGAAGGCTTTTTGTTGTGCAGCAGCCCCCCAGAGACCCCCGTTTACTTCCCTGAACCCATAGTTCCAACCACCAGGACAAGCACAGCTCGGGTCCTCATTGGATATGTAGCAGCAGGAGCCACTGTCTCCCGCTGCTGTCAAGCAAATGCAGTGACACAGGGCCGAGTCCTGCAGTCTGTGTCAATGGACGCAGCAAGACCTGGGAGCGCACCTGCATGAGTGCCCCCAGAGAATGCGGGGCTCAATAGGGGCATTCAATGCAAAGGAGGAGCTAGTAGCGCAGTCAGGGAACCCCAGGAGTGGAGGTTCAGGGCCGCTCTGCAAAACTCTTGCACAAAGTTGACAAGTAGCGATGAGCAATATGTTTGGGTCGAACATGAGTTGGACTCAAATATTGGCTTGTTGCCCGTTCGCCGAACTATTTGGGGTGTTTACGGCAAATTCTAAATTTTGGCATGGGATTACCCTTAAAATCCATACCAGACCTGAAGGGTCTGGTATGGATTTTGAGGGGGGCCCCTAACCCTTTTTTTTAAATAAAAAGGTTCCCCTTAATATTCATATTAGACCCAAAGGGCCTGGTAATGGACTGGGGGGAACCCATGCCGTTTTTTTCAATGACTTTTCTCTGTATTGCCAGAACTCGACAATTCATTATAGCCACGAGTGAATTTTTTCCTTTAGAAATTACATTTTCTGCAGGGACTGTTCTAAACACGGAAAAAACACGCCACTTTACAGGCATACTAGACATTCCACAGGTACGTAATTTAAAGGAATATTTCACTTTCAGCATTATTAAAATCACTGCTCCCCAAAAAAATTCAGTTTTTAAAACTTTTTGTGGCATTGATACATGTCCCCTGAGGCAGGACCCGGGTCCCCAAAAACTTTTTATGACAATAACTTGCATATTAACCTTTAAAATTAGCACTTGATTTTTCACGTTCGTGTCACAGACTTTAACAGGGTTTGAACTAATTTTTTGCCATCCCTAGTGACAAGTATAGACTTTTTTTTTATAAAATACACAACCACCTTTACTATCACTTTGAAGCGGAGTTACAGGCTTTGTTTTTACCAAGTCAGCAGCTACAAAAAAGTTTAGCTGATGACTTGACACCTGCCCCCCACGGTCCAGCGATGCGGCCGCCCGGAGCGTCGCTCCTCTCCCCCAGCGCTGTCATAGTCACTGTGGGCAGCCGGCAGTGACAGCTTTTGACAGGCAATCTTCTGGGACCTGTAATGTGTCCCAGAAGATTTCCGAGAGGGAGGGGCCGCCTAGGGGGAAGAGGATGAGTCGCCTAGGCAGCCTGTGGGCAGAAGGAGGAAGTGGGACAGGAAGTCCCACTCAAAAGTACCCACCCACTCCCCCCAAAATAAATTACATGCCAGATGTGGGGGGGGGCGCGACAAACTACCCACTGCGTCTTGGATGGTTTAAGGCAACCTTCTTCAGTTCCTAACATGCTGCATGAATATACACCAGTAGTGAACTTACCCTAAAATGCTATATTTTAGGGTGATGTAACTATTGGCCTAGACCCCTGCTGTGTGGCACAACCAGACCTCTTTGCTGTCCTGTCAATTACATTACATAAGTAAAGTTGACTATGGGAGGCCGTGTTGCCCTGCCTGGGAACCCGATTTGTAGCCCAACGTGTAGATGTTAAGAATAACAGAACACACACAAAAAAAAAAAAAAAAAAGAAGGTTAATACAACAGAACACATGATATACAGATAGATATCTATATAGATAACTATCAATATAAAGCCGGCTCCCCTGTAGTCTTTGTGAAAGCCTGATAGCTATCACACTGAGGCGATGCGCTGGCAAGATGTTAAAAAAACTCCTGTAAGCATCTTTAGAGCGGAGAACACACCGCGCCTACCCATTGAAATGTATGTATTTCAAAAATGTAAAACCTACTCAAAGCAGTGTTATAAAATGTGGGTCAGAGACTGATAGCACTGTACATGAAAGGATCTAGAACCACATACCTTAATTTGGGCAAGCAGAAGATCACAGCAAAGTAGTTCTCTACGCAGGGAGGGCACCGTAAAATTTCTTCGTATGAGCCTTGGAACCTGAGGGGAAAGAAAGGATAATACAAGACATTACACATCCACAAGAGATATATACACCAATGTGACAGAGGGAGAGAGACTGCTAGCACTGCACATGGGGGGGATCTAGAGCCACATACCTTAATTTGGGCAAGCAGAAGATCACAGCAAAGTAGTTCTCTAGGCAGGGCACCGTAAAATCTCTTCGTATGAGCCTTGGAACCTGAGGGGAAAGAAAGAATACAAGACATTACACATCCACAAGAGATATATGCACCAATGTGACAGAGGGAGAGAGACTGCTAGCACTGCACATGGGGGGGGGGATCTAGAACCACATACCTTAATTTGGGCAAGCAGAAGATCACAGCAAAGCAGTTCTCTAGGCAGGGCACCGTAAAATTTATTCGTATGAGCCTTGGAAACTGAGGGGAAAGAAAGGATAATACAAGACATTACACATCCACAAGAGATATATACACCAATGTGACAGAGGGAGAGAGACTGCTAGAACTGCACATATGGGGGGATCTAGAACCACATACCTTAATTTGGGCAAGCAGAAGATCACAGCAAAGTAGTTCTCTACGCAGGGAGGGCACTGTAAAATTTATTCGTATGAGCCTTGGAACCTGAGGGGAAAGAAAGGATAATACAAGACATTACACATCCACAAGAGATATATACACCAATGTGACAGAGGGAGAGAGACTGCTAGCACTGCACATATGGGGGGGGGGATCTAGAACCACATACCTTAATTTGGGCAAGCAGAAGATCACAGCAAAGTAGTTCTCTAGGCAGGGCACCGTAAAATGTATTCGTATGAGCCTTGGAACCTGAGGGGAAAGAAAGGATAATACAAGACATTACACATCCACAAGAGATATATACACCAATGTGACAGAGGGAGAGAGACTGCTAGCACTGCACATATGGGGGGGGGGGGATCTAGAACCACATACCTTAATTTGGGCAAGCAGAAGATCACAGCAAAGTAGTTCTCTACGCAGGGAGGGCACTGTAAAATTTCTTCGTATGAGCCTTGGAACCTGAGGGGAAAGAAAGGATAATACAAGACATTACACATCCACAAGAGATATATACACCAATGTGACAGAGGGAGAGAGACTGCTAGCACTGCACATATGGGGGGGGGATCTAGAACCACATACCTTAATTTGGGCAAGCAGAAGATCACAGCAAAGTAGTTCTCTAGGCAGGGCACCGTAAAATTTCTTCGTATGAGCCTTGGAACCTGAGGGGAAAGAAAGGATAATACAAGACATTACACATCCACAAGAGATATATACACCAATGTGACAGAGGGAGAGAGACTGCTAGCACTGCACATATGGGGGGGGGGATCTAGAACCACATACCTTAATTTGGGCAAGCAGAAGATCACAGCAAAGTAGTTCTCTACGCAGGGAGGGCACCGTAAAATTTCTTCGTATGAGCCTTGGAACCTGAGGGGAAAGAAAGGATAATACAAGACATTACACATCCACAAGAGATATATACACCAATGTGACAGAGGGAGAGAGACTGCTAGCACTGCACATGGGGGGGATCTAGAGCCACATACCTTAATTTGGGCAAGCAGAAGATCACAGCAAAGTAGTTCTCTACGCAGGGAGGGCACTGTAAAATTTCTTCGTATGAGCCTTGGAACCTGAGGGGAAAGAAAGGATAATACAAGACATTACACATCCACAAGAGATATATACACCAATGTGACAGAGGGAGAGAGACTGCTAGCACTGCACATATGGGGGGGGGGGGGGATCTAGAACCACATACCTTAATTTGGGCAAGCAGAAGATCACAGCAAAGTAGTTCTCTAGGCAGGGCACCGTAAAATTTCTTCGTATGAGCCTTGGAACCTGAGGGGAAAGAAAGGATAATACAAGACATTACACATCCACAAGAGATATATACACCAATGTGACAGAGGGAGAGAGACTGCTAGCACTGCACATATGGGGGGGGATCTAGAACCACATACCTTAATTTGGGCAAGCAGAAGATCACAGCAAAGTAGTTCTCTACGCAGGGAGGGCACCGTAAAATCTCTTCGTATGAGCCTTGGAACCTGAGGGGAAAGAAAGAATACAAGACATTACACATCCACAAGAGATATATGCACCAATGTGACAGAGGGAGAGAGACTGCTAGCACTGTACATGGGGGGGGGGATCTAGAACCACATACCTTAATTTGGGCAAGCAGAAGATCACAGCAAAGTAGTTCTCTAGGCAGGGCACCGTAAAATTTCTTCGTATGAGCCTTGTAACCTGAGGGGAAAGAAAGGATAATACAAGACATTACACATCCACAAGAGATATATACACCAATGTGACAGAGGGAGAGAGACTGCTAGCACTGCACATATGGGGGGGGGGATCTAGAACCACATACCTTAATTTGGGCAAGCAGAAGATCACAGCAAAGTAGTTCTCTACGCAGGGAGGGCACCGTGAAATTTCTTCGTATGAGCCTTGGAACCTGAGGGGAAAGAAAGGATAATACAAGACATTACACATCCACAAGAGATTGTGACAGCAGGAAGGTAAAGTCACCTGGTTGCATCCAGGGGGGTAGGTATATTTCTCCCAGATTCAGGCTTTATGCCGACTTATACAACTAGGGAGAGAGTTGATGAAGCCCAGCTGAGGCTAGTGGGCTCATGGATGATTCATACCTCTAGGGAGAGTGCTGGGCGTCGTGCAGGCAGGGAGTTGATGAGACCAGCTGAAGCTTGTCAGCTCATTTAAGGCCTCTATAAAAACTCCCAGCTTCATTAGGTGTTTGCTCATGCCTGGACCCAGACCTGTGTGGACTGTCTAGGGAGAGTGAACCCCTGTGCGGTGAGACAAAGCCTGTGTGGCTATTTGTTTGGACATTTACTAAACCAGGGACTTAGGGACTAGGACAGCACCAGGCTGATCCCAGTTGTTAGTTAGGGAAACCTGCATGTTTAGTCAGAGGTCAAGCTGACCAGGATTTATTTTGTTTATGTTTCTTTTTGCTTTGCTGTGTTTTTGTCACTGTAAATAGAGAAATAAACCGCACCTTTTGATCTTGAAAACCACAACCTCCGTCTGCTGGGCCTGTTTTTGTGTGGGGAGCCCATCCAGGGGGTCACACACACCCGCTACCGAGCTAACCCCCTCACAGTTGGTGGAGAACCAGTGGCAGTTTTTTTTTAAGCCAGCATGGAGGAGATACTGAAACAGCTGGCTCTAGCAAATGCCAATCAACAGCAGACAAATGCAGGTTTGCAAAAGAGCCTTGCAGCTCAACAACAGAGCTTTGCAGCCCAGCAACAAGCCCAGCAGCAATCTGAGGCCCGCTTCATAGACCTGTTGCAGAAGCAAGAGCAGAGACTACAACAACAGATGGAAGCAGTAATGCAGCAACGTCCGCAGACCAGTGAGGAAAGCCGTCCCACTAATACCGCGTCCTTTGGGGTGAGTCGTTTATTGACAAAAATGACTGGAGAGGATGATCCAGAGGTATTTTTGACCACATTTGAAAGGACTGCTGAAAGAGAAAAGTGGCCTGAGGAGCAGTGGGCTGGACTGGTGGCTCCTCTGTTAACTGGTGAATCGCAGAAAGCTTACTATGACCTAGAGCCTGACCAAGCAAAAGACTATGTGATGCTAAAAGCTGAAATATTGGCAAGGCTGGGTGTCACCCTGGCTGTCCGGGCTCAGCGTGTGCATAACTGGACTTTCCAGCTTGGAAAACCCCCCAGGTCTCAAATGTATGATCTCATTCACCTGAGCAGGAAGTGGCTACAGCCAGAGACTTTGTCCGCACCGGAGATTGTGGAACGTGTTGTGATGGATCGTTTCTTGAGAGCTCTTCCTACCGCCATTCAAAAGTGGGTAAGCCATGGAGACCCAGAAACGGCCGGTAAACTTGTGGATCGTGTAGAGAGATACTTGGCTGCAGAGAACCTGACGGCCTCTTCCAGAGACTCTCGGACTTTCCACCCTAAGACCAGACCATCCCCAGGGGCGGATAAGATGATTCCAAGGGGTGAGGGTGGAGAGAGTGAGAGGGTGGGAGCTCTGCCCAGGGTTTGGCGAGAACAGCCTGGGAAGTCGGGGGCTCAAGAGGCAGCCAAAAGGATTGTTTGCTACCGCTGCCGGCAAGCGGGACATATTGCAGCAAATTGCCCGGTTGTGGAGGAACCCATGCAATGTGACTTTCTGACGGACAGACGTCAGTCGCTGTGTGCTACAGTCGCATGCACTGCCATTCGGGGAACTGAGAAACATTTATGCAAAATGTGTATTAATGGTAGAAATGTTGTGGTATTACTGGATTCAGGTAGCCTTGTGACCCTGATAAAGGCTGAATTAGTTAAAACAGAGGTCTCTGGGAATAGCAAGGTAGCTGTTATTTGTGTGCATGGGGACACCCGAGAGTATCCAGTGACTACAGTGTGTTTCAAGACCCCCAAAGGTACCCTCTCTCATCCAGTGGGGTTAGTATCTCAACTACCGCATGATGCCATTGTGGGAAGGGATTTTCCGAAGTTCTGGGAACTGTGGGATGATCCTGAGCCCCCCACTGGTGCCCCTATGTACCAGGAAGGTGATAGCCAGAACTCCTCTGAGAGTGGTGAGGACTCTCCAGAATTTCCTTTGTCAGTATTGGCAGGCGAGACTCAAGAAACTGGAGAGGAGCCCACCTCCTCAGACGAAAACCTACCGTCTGTGGAGTTTTCTGATCTTGAGGTTCACAGGGAAAATTTTGCCACAGAACAGTTAAAAGACCCCGCCCTAATAAAGGCACGGGAAAACGTAGTGGAAATAGATGGCGAGTTAGTGAACCCAGATAATACCTGCACTTACCCATACTTCAGCGTAGAGAAGGACCTACTGTATCGGGTGGCAAAAAGGGCAGAAGAAACCGTTGAGCAGCTTGTGGTGCCCAAACCTTACAGGAAGTTGGTGTTGGAGTTGGCCCATGGGCACATTCTTGGAGGTCATCTGGGGACAGAGAAAACCCGAGAGAGGGTATTACAGAGATTCTATTGGCCTGGGGTGATGAAGGACATAGAAAATTATTGTTCCTCCTGCCCTGTGTGTCAGAGGTCGGCCCCGATGCCACATTTCCGTAGCCCGCTGGTCCCTCTACCCATCATTGAGGTCCCGTTTGAGAGGATCGCAATGGATTTGGTAGGTCCTATAATCAAGTCCGCTAGGGGGCACCAGTACATATTAGTTATAATGGACTATGCCACCCGTTATCCAGAAGCGATCCCTCTCCGAAATACCTCGGCCAAAACCATAGCCAAAGAGCTATCTCTTGTTTTTAGCCGGGTGGGTATTTGTAAAGAACTGCTTACGGACCAAGGTACACCCTTTATGTCCCGGGTTATGAAAGAGCTGTGTAAATTGTTCAAAGTGACGCAATTGCGTACGTCTGTGTATCACCCCCAAACCGATGGGCTGGTTGAAAGATTCAACAAAACCCTAAAACAAATGTTGAAGAAAGTGGTGGATAGAGATGGAAAGGATTGGGACTGTCTACTTCCTTATTTGATGTTTGCTATTAGGGAGGTGCCCCAATCCTCTACGGGATTCTCCCCCT
Source organism: Rana muscosa (assembly GCA_029206835.1). Taxonomy (NCBI): domain Eukaryota; kingdom Metazoa; phylum Chordata; class Amphibia; order Anura; family Ranidae; genus Rana; species Rana muscosa. The sequence continues at coordinate 941,150,461 of CM055118.1, read as the reverse complement.
TTGAGTTACTGTATGGGAGACACCCAAGAGGGCTGTTGGATATTGCCAAGGAAACTTGGGAAAGTGAGAGTTCTCCCCACAGGAGTGTGATTGAGCATGTCGCCCTGATGCAAGATCGAATTGCACAGGTAATGCCCATTGTGAAGGAACATTTGGCCCAAGCGCAGTTGGCACAGCAGAGAGTGTACAACCGTGGAGCCAAGACCCGTACCTTTTCCCCGGGGGATAGGATATTGGTACTTGTCCCTACGGTTGAAAGTAAATTCCTTGCCAAATGGCAAGGCCCCTACGAGATAATGGAAAAAGTGAGCGAAGTGAATTACAAGGTCAGACAACCAGGAAGGCGAAAGCCCGAACAGATCTATCACGTTAATCTGTTGAAAGCCTGGAGGGATAGAGAGTCCCTAGTCGCAGAAACTTGGTCACCAGCTCAAACTGGTTGCGTGATTCCGGAGGTTGGAATAGCAGCCACCTTGTCACAACCCCAACAACAGGAGGTTAAGGAGTTTGTGCTTCGCAACAAGGAGGTGTTCTCTGAGCTGCCGGGACAAACATCTGGGGTAGAGCATGATATTATTACCCCGCCCGGTGAAAGGGTGAAGTTAAAACCCTATCGGATCCCAGAGGCCCGACGGGAGGCAATACGGGAGGAAGTACAGAAAATGCTGAACTTAGGGGTGATAGAGGAGTCCCAAAGTGATTGGTCTAGTCCCATTGTGTTGGTGCCTAAACCGGATGGGAGCTGGCGATTTTGTAACGATTTTCGTCAGTTGAACAAAGTTACAAAATTTGACACCTACCCCATGCCACGTATAGATGAGTTGATCGACCGGCTGGGAACAGCCCGATACATGACGACTCTTGACCTCACAAAAGGGTATTGGCAAATTCCCCTGGCCAAGTCGGCCAAAGAGAAAACCGCATTTGTAACCCCAGACGGGGCGTTCCAATATAAGAGAATGCCGTTCGGGTTACAGAATGCGCCGGCCACATTCCAGCGGAAAATGGACCAGATACTGAGGCCCCATCGGAAGTATGCTGCGGCTTACCTGGATGACGTAATTGTCCATAGCACAGATTGGGCCTCACATCTGCCAAAAGTGCAAGCAGTCCTAGACTCTATCCGGGAAGCGGGGTTTACGGCTAACCCCAAGAAGTGTACCATTGGGCAGGAGGAGGCCAAATATCTTGGGTACACCATTGGCAGGGGAGTAATAAAACCCCAACTCAACAAAGTCGAGGCCATCCAGAGTTGGCCACGTCCCAACAGCAAGAAGCAGGTACGAGCCTTTCTGGGAATCGCGGGTTATTATCGGCGCTTCATTCCCCACTTTGCTTCTAAGGCTGTGCCCCTAACCAACCTGACGAAAGGGAAAGGGTCGGTCATGATTAAATGGACCCCCGAGGCTGAGGCAGCATTCCAATTCTTGAAACAAGCCTTATGTAGCCAGCCAGTGTTGTACTCACCCGACTTCTCTAAAGACTTTGTCGTACAAAGTGATGCGTCAGATGTGGGGTTAGGAGCAGTATTGTCCCAGGTCTGGAACGGGGAAGAGCACCCAGTCATTTACCTCAGCAGGAAGTTGAAGTCCCATGAGGTAAATTACGCCACGGTTGAAAAGGAGTGTTTAGCGGTGAAGTGGGCTCTAGATTCCCTTCGGTACTATCTGCTAGGTAGGCACTTTGACATGGTTACGGATCACGCTCCGTTAAAGTGGATGGCTCAAAACAAGGAGACAAATAGAAGAGTAAATAGGTGGTTCCTGGCCCTACAGGAATTCAACTTCACAGTAAAGCATCGCCCTGGCGTTCAAATGGGGAATGTGGATGCTTTGTCTCGAGTACATGAATGCCTGATTGCTGGTGTTCCAACCCCAAGGTTAAAACAAGAGGGGGGGGGTATGTGACAGCAGGAAGGTAAAGTCACCTGGTTGCATCCAGGGGGGTAGGTATATTTCTCCCAGATTCAGGCTTTATGCCGACTTATACAACTAGGGAGAGAGTTGATGAAGCCCAGCTGAGGCTAGTGGGCTCATGGATGATTCATACCTCTAGGGAGAGTGCTGGGCGTCGTGCAGGCAGGGAGTTGATGAGACCAGCTGAAGCTTGTCAGCTCGTTTAAGGCCTCTATAAAAACTCCCAGCTTCATTAGGTGTTTGCTCATGCCTGGACCCAGACCTGTGTGGACTGTCTAGGGAGAGTGAACCCCTGTGCGGTGAGACAAAGCCTGTGTGGCTATTTGTTTGGACATTTACTAAACCAGGGACTTAGGGACTAGGACAGCACCAGGCTGATCCCAGTTGTTAGTTAGGGAAACCTGCATGTTTAGTCAGAGGTCAAGCTGACCAGGATTTATTTTGTTTATGTTTCTTTTTGCTTTGCTGTGTTTTTGTCACTGTAAATAGAGAAATAAACCGCACCTTTTGATCTTGAAAACCACAACCTCCGTCTGCTGGGCCTGTTTTTGTGTGGGGAGCCCATCCAGGGGGTCACACACACCCGCTACCGAGCTAACCCCCTCACAAGATATATACACCAATGTGACAGAGGGAGAGAGACTGCTAGCACTGCACATGGGGGGGGGGGGATCTAGAACCACATACCTTAATTTGGGCAAGCAGAAGATCACAGCAAAGTAGTTCTCTAGGCAGGGCACCGTAAAATCTCTTCGTATGAGCCTTGGAACCTGAGGGGAAAGAAAGAATACAAGACATTACACATCCACAAGAGATATATGCACCAATGTGACAGAGGGAGAGAGACTGCTAGCACTGCACATGTGGGGGGGATCTAGAACCACATACCTTAATTTGGGCAAGCAGAAGATCACAGCAAAGTAGTTCTCTACGCAGGGAGGGGTGGGGGCAGTAATAGGAAGCAACAGTGAACACGGCCTTGATGGGTTTTTTCCCCCATAAGGGATAAAAGGGAGGGATAAAAAGTGGCAGAGGGTGACCCCCTTATGGAGACAAATAGCTGATGGTGGCCCCCCGTTAGATTTTTGTGCATTTAAAAAAAAAATAACAGGGCCACCATAAGCTATTTGTCACCATAAGGGGGTCACCCACTGCCACTTCCTATGGCCATCTCCAACCCCAAACCCCCCCCAAAAAAAAAAAAAAATAAACGAAAAATAAACAAAAAATAAAATAAAAAATAAAACACACACACACACACACACACACACACACACACGATAAAAATAACCGCCCCACCCAAAAAAACAACAGAAAAAAAAAACCCCACAGCAAAAAACGAAAAAGGAGCACTTTACTATTTGCGGCCTACTAGTCAGTGACTCAGTCCAGTCAACCCTCCACGTGGCGCCGGCTCGGCTGCAGAGTGTCCGCGGCCTAATTTGTCCCCAGTGGGTCGTCACCCACTTGACTTCCAATCTCGAACTGCCCCCCAAAAAAAACAAAAAACAAAAAAAAAACCCAGGATAACCCCCCCGCCCCCCCCCCCCCCAGAAAAGAAAAAAAAAAAGGGGGACTCAGTTCCGAGTACTTACTTGGCTTCCGAGGCTCGGTTCCTCCTAGGCAGTCCGGAACAGTCCTCCAGTCCTCCTCCTAAAAGTCCTCCTCCTAAAAGTCCTCCTACGCAGCTGCAGTACGCACGTCCTGAACACACGTCCTCCTCCTCTCTCTCTATCCAACGGACTGGGCTCTGATTTGCGCGGGCTGCGTGGTAAGTTAACTAGCCACGCCCCCTTGCAATAGTACTGCAAATAAGAATACAGAGCGAGAGCATGTGTCCTCCTTGTCCAATAGAAGACAACAGGAGGACAAAAATGAGGCGGGGGAGGATATTCTGAGAGGATAGGGAATGACTAACCGCAGCGCTTAGCGATGGGCGGGACATTGTATTTTAGATGGCCGGGACAAATTTCAGATGGCCGGGACTAACCTAAAAATTCGGGAAAAAAAACGGGAAACAATATGTACGGGACAAGACACACAAATCCGTGAATGTCCCGGGAAATCCGGGACTATTGGCAACTATGTGTAAGGTAAACCACAGGAGCATCAGATACATATGGAAGCAATCAAAAAATCACATCAGGATGGTCATGAAAAGATGATGAAATAAATTATGTATGAAACAAAAAATGAAAAGAAAGAAAAAATTAAAAATTTATAAAAAAATTATTGAAAAAATTATTGAAAAAACTATTGAAAAAATTATAAAAAATATATATATAAAATTTATAAGGGAACATTATGCTAAAGAGATGCAAGAATGCAAAAATATAAATGGATGAAGGTCAATAAATTAGTCAATAAATGACAAACACAACCAAATTGAAATAAATAAAATATATATATCCTTTATATAATATAATGTAATAAAAATAAAAATAAATATAAATAAATAAAACAAAACATAAACATAAAAATGAAAAATTATAATAATATTAATAATAATAATAATAATAAAAGTGAAAATGAAGATAAGTATAAAAATACAGAAAAATTAATGAATTATGGAGAAATTGATCTAAAATCAGTATGCTGTTTTAAGTGGAAATGGCTCATATAACAAACCACTAAATCAAAATCAGTCTCAATATGTATCACATAAACATGAATAAAAAGGGGAGGGGGGGGACAAGGGAAAGAATGAGGAAAGAAATGCACATATATATATATATATATATATATATATATATATACATACATACATACATACATATACATACATACACACATGCATATACATACTCATACGCATACATATATATATTTTTTTCTTCTTTCTTTTTTCTTTTATATATGTATGTGTAGCGATACTTTCAACTAAGAGGGCCGCAGATTTAGTTTGGGCCCTGAAGACAGCTCCGCCAACCCCCGGCAATATACTCGACCCCCTACTGGCACAGTTAGTTAGGCAGCAATATAATTCTTATACTGTATGATTAACTCAGACACCAAGGCAATAACGAAAGGGGTATCTAATTTACTTTAGATTCGTGATAAAAGGTTAACAGTGGTAACAGTTCACATAAAATAGGTTGCAGAGCCCTGCAGCAATAAACATACTTATACACTAATGGAATAGTAAAGGTGCGCCACGTGGGCGACCGTTAACTTGGCGCCCTGTGGCGCAGCAACTAAATGAACTAACTAGCTGGCCAGGCCTGGCTCAGATATCTAAAACTCAGTCTATAGGGGATGTTGGTTTCTTCACTGGCAAGTCTTTAAAGGTGGTACACATAACAGAATAACATTTGTAATCCAGTGGGAAGATTGTAATGGAATAAACATTTTACTGAAGAACCTCTGAGTTCACCTCTGATATGGATCTCCAGCGAGAGTATCAGACATAAATTTGTGGGCCACGGCAGTCTATAGGCACATCAGCAACAAACAGTATATGGTCTGAGCATACGCTCGCTCACCCCTCCGGACGCAATCCCAGTCCAGGAACTTCCACCGACTGTGTCCTCACACACAGTGTCTCCAGCGATCGGGTCCCTGATCCAACCAAGGCTGTAGATAAGCGAAGTCAGATGCCACCCAGGCTCGCAGTGGGGTGGAAGGCTCTTTGGTGCTGCGCAAGGCCTCAGGCTTCAGGCCTTGCACTCCGGCACATCCCAACAGGAGGATCAGTCACTGAAGTCTCGTATCCCAAAGAGGCTGAGCCCAGCCTCGCCTCCTCCTTTTATAACCCCTCCCATGAGTCTCTGGGGTGGAAACATGCCGAAAGGGATTCTGGGCAAGGTAGTCCAGGGAGTCTTAAGGGGGACCCCGCTACACACTCCCCCCACTTAAATTCTTTGGTCCCCAAAGAAACGTTAGCATACACTGCGTACAACCCCAGACAACATTGCATAAGAGGTTGGCATAGGGAATTCCCACCAAAACCGAGGGGTTAGATTCCCTTGCCCACAGGTCACACTATCCTGAGTGGCCTGCCTAACTGTGCCAGAGAGTGAGTGGGGGTTGCCCTCTACCAAATGTACAGTGGAGGGGTCCGGATTCTCTACACTCCTTCTAGCAGTGACCACAGAATCTTCTGAGCTCTTCCCCATTTGTGGGTAGGTCAACCTTCTGGGAGGCCTTATGACTCTGCGAGCCCTTTGTTCCCTTGGGGTTTCTGGCTCTGGCGCCACAGGCTCCTTCTCTGTAACAGGTTCAGGCGACATAGCAGGCTCTGTAACATCTGTCTCAGGAGCCGAGGGATACATACAGTCTCTAGGGTCCTGTTCGGGGTAAACATCACAGGCATCTTCCCAGTAATCCGATGAAGGACTAGATGGGATGAATTCAGCGGCTTCTGCATTTAGTTGTCCATCTATAGCGTCTTCAGCAGTTGGAAGATCTATAGCAGAAGTTCCTAGAGTTGGGGAGGGCCACAGCCAGTCAAGTTCTCGCTCTTCATTTCCACTGAGTTCAGAAGCTTCTGTATCTTCAGTCGGAGAGGTCTGGGACCGAGTGTTTGGCCTGGGGGTATCCAAAATAGAGACTGGTTCAGGGGAGTCCCTCACGGGAGGTATCCTGACTGCTTCAGCAAGTGGGAGCAGGTGGTTTCGATGCCACGTCTTCAGTGGGCCTACCTTTCCTTCTGGCTTCAACTTGTAGACAGGTAGGCCCGGCAGCTTCCTACAGATGACATAGGGTTCAGATCTCCATCTGTCTGCAAGTTTGTGTTTTCCAGGGACCCCCAGATTACGTAGCAGTACTCGGTCCCCGGGCTGCAGGTCTTGTACCCGGACCTTCAAGTCGAAGTTCCTTTTGTTTCGGGCTCCCCTTTGATCTGAGGCCGCTTGAGCTTGTTCATAAGCTACCTTCAGGCTGTGTCTGAGCCTGTCCACATATCCTTTGTGGGATGTGGCTGAGGAATGGTCTAAAGAAGTGCCAAAGGCCAGGTCCACAGGCAACCTCGCTTCTCTCCCAAACATGAGTCGATATGGGGAGTAGCCTGTAGCATCACTGGTGGTGCAGTTGTAAGCATGTACTATAGCTGCTATGTGTTTGCTCCAATGTTGTTTCTTCTCACTTTCCAGAGTCCCCAACATGTTGAGCAGGGTTCGGTTAAACCTCTCCGGCTGAGCATCTTCCTGTGGGTGGTAAGGTGTGGTTCGAGTTTTCTTGATTCCTAACGAATCCAGGAGTTTCTGGATCAGTCGACTCTCAAAGTCCCTTCCTTGATCTGAATGAAGTCGCTGGGGCAGCCCATAATGGACAAAATACTTCTCCATAAGTACCTTGGCTACTGTGGAAGCCTTCTGGTCTTTGGTTGGGAAAGCTTGGGCATACCGGGTGAAATGATCGGTTATCACCAGAACATTTCCTAGTCCACTCAGATCGGGTTCGAGGCAGAGGAAATCAATGCATACCAGATCCATTGGGCTTTGACTTTGTAGATGGCCCATTAGGGCAGCTTGATGGGGTAAAGTCTTCCTCTGGATGCAGCGTGCACACGAATGGCAGTACTCTTCCACTTCTGCCCTCATGCAGGGCCAATAGAACCGACTTCTGACAAGTTGAAAGGTCCTTTCCGCCCCTAGGTGGCCATGATTATCATGTAGGGCAATCAGAACAGTCTCTCTGTGTTTTTCCGGAAGGAACAATTGCCATTTATCTTCTAGGTCATCTTCTAGGTCATCAGAGGGGCCCCTTCGGTAGACCACTCCCTGATGCACCTGTAACCTGTCCCACTCTTTCCTCAACAGGCGAGCTTCCTTTGAGGAGTGACTCAGAAGTCTGTTTGGATCCTGATTCTCCAGGACTTCCAAAACTAATTTCCCCATGGGGTCTTCTAATTGGTCACATCTTAACTCCTTCTTGGACAGCTTTGGCAGATGGTCTTCCTCCAGTTGAGTTACTCCACAGTATTGTTTGGGGATTCCTACCATGGTAACTCCTATCTCTTCCGCCCTTGAGCCCCCTCTGCAGAGGCGTACTAAGGGGGGGGGGGCGAGGGGGGCAGGGCGCCCCGGGTACCACACACTGGGGGGGTGTTAGACCGACACCCCCCTCCGCGATTACTAAACCCGCGGTGGCAGCGCCGCAGCGGCACATTGACAGGCAGGGAGAGGCCGCGGCGAGCTAGCTACAGTGGCAAGGGGGGATGCGGGGGGTGCAGAGTGACACCGCTGCACCTACCACCATCCCCTCCTCTCCTCTCGCGGCCGCTGGCTGCCTGTCTGTGTGATCCTGGATTTCACACAGGCACAGAGCAGCAGAGTGAAGCCGCCTCCCCCTCCTCTCTGTTTATGTGTAAACAGGGGGAGGGGACCTGCGTGCATGTGCCGCTGCGCTGATCGGATCTGAGGTACTGAAGGGGGGGGCTTCACTGAATGAGGGGGGGGTACACTGAACGAGGGGGGGGTACACTGAACGAGGGGGCTACACACTGAGCGGGGGGCTACACTGTGCGGGGGGGCTTCACTGAACGAGGGGGGCTACACTGAACGAGGGGGCTACACTGAGCGTGGGGGCTACACTGAGCGAGGGGGTGCCTGCACTGAACGAGGGGGGTTACACTGAGCGGGGGGGCTACACTGAACGAGGGGGGCTACACTGAATGAGGGGGGCTACACTGAGCGGGGGGGCTACACTGAACGAGGGGGGCTACACTGAGCGAGGGGGTGCCTGCACTGAACAAGGGGGACTACACTGAGCGGGGGGCTACACTGAACGAGGGAGGCTACACTGAATGAGGGGGGCTACACTGAGCGGGGGGGCTACACTGAACGAGGGGGGCTACACTGAGCGAGGGGGTGCCTGCACTGAACGAGGGGGGCTACACTGAGCGGGGGGGCTACACTGAATGAGGGGGCGCCTGCACTGAACGAGGGGGCGCCTGCACTGAACGAGGGGGTGCTACACTGAGCGGGGGGGCTACACTGAACGAGGGGGCTACACTGAGCGGAGGGGCGTCTGCACTAAACGAGGGGGGCTACACTGAGCGGGGGGGCTACACTGAATGAGGGGGGCTACACTGAGCGGAGGGGCGTCTGCACTGAACGAGGGGGGGCTACACTGAACGAGGGGGGCTACACTGAGTGGGGGGGCTACACTGAGCGGGGGGGCTACACTGAACGAGGGGGGCTACACTGAACGAGGGGGCTACACTGAGCGTGGGGGCTACACTGAGCGAGGGGGTGCCTGCACTGAACGAGGGGGGTTACACTGAGCGGGGGGGCTACACTGAACGAGGGGGGCTACACTGAATGAGGGGGGCTACACTGAGCGGGGGGCTACACTGAACGAGGGGGGCTACACTGAGCGAGGGGGTGCCTGCACTGAACGAGGGGGACTACACTGAGCGGGGGGGCTACACTGAACGAGGGAGGCTACACTGAATGAGGGGGGCTACACTGAGTGGGGGGGCTACACTGAACGAGGGGGGCTACACTGAGCGAGGGGGTGCCTGCACTGAACGAGGGGGGCTACACTGAGCGGGGGGGCTACACTGAATGAGGGGGCGCCTGCACTGAACGAGGGGGCGCCTGCACTGAACGAGGGGGGGCTACACTGAGCAGGGGGGGCTACACTGAACGAGGGGGCTACACTGAGCGGAGGGGCGTCTGCACTAAACAAGGGGGGCTACACTGAACGAGGGGGGCTACACTGAGCGGGGGGGCTACACTGAATGAGGGGGGCTACACTGAGCGGAGGGGCGTCTGCACTGAACGAGGGGGGGCTACACTGAACGAGGGGGGCTACACTGAGTGGGGGGGCTACACTGAGCGGGGGGGCTACACTGAACAAGGGGGGCTACACTGAGTGGAGGGGCGTCTGCACTGAACGAGGGGGGGCTACACTGAACGAGAAGGGCTACACTGAGCGGGGGGCTACACTGTGCGAGGGGGCGCCTGCACTGAACGAGGGGGGCTACACTGAGCAGGGGGAGGGGCTACACTGAACAAGGGGGCGTCTTCACTGAACGGGGCCCAGAGGTGCAGGGTACTGTGTAATGTAAAGGGGTCCAGAGGTGCAGGGTGCTGTGTAATGTAAAGGGGCCCAGAGGTGCAGGGTGCTGTGTAATGTAAAGGGGGCCAGAGGTGCAGGGTGCTGTGTAATATAAAGGGGCCCAGAGGTGCAGGGTACTGTGTAATGTAAAGGGGTCCAGAGGTGCAGGGGGCTGTGTAATGTAAAGGGGGCCAGAGGTGCAGGGGGCTGTGTAATGTAAAGGGGTCCAGAGGTGCAGGGTACTGTGTAATATAAAGGGGCCCAGAGGTGCAGGGGGCTGTGTAATGTAAAGGGGCCCAGAGGAGCAGGGTGCTGTGTAATGTAAAGGGGCCCAGAGGTGCAGGGGGCTGTGTAACGTAAAGGGGCCCAGAGGTGCAGGGGGCTGTGTAATGTAAAGGGGGCCAGAGGTGCAGGGGGCTGTGTAATGTAAAGGGGGCCAGAGGTGCAGGGGGCTGTGTAATGTAAAGGGGTCCAGAGGTGCAGGGTGCTGTGTAATGTAAAGGGGCCCAGAGGTGCAGGGGGCTGTGTAATGTAAAGGGGCCAGAGGTGCAGGGGGCTGTGTAATGTAAAGGGGCCCAGAGGTGCAGGGTGCTGTGTAATATAAAGGGGCCAGAGGTGCAGGGTGCTGTGTAATGTAAAGGGGTCCAGAGGTGCAGTTGTGGGGAGGGGGTACACAGTAGTGACACAGAAATATTGAAGGATGCAGAGGTATGCCGGGGGCACAGTGGGGTGTTTTTACATTTTAAGGTGGGGGGGATGCCAGATATAGGATCCGCCCCGGGTGCCAAATGCTCTAGGTACGCCCCTGCCCCTCTGGCTTGTAATTCAGCCCCCTGACAAAGGGCCCGCACCCCGTCCGGTGCCACTTGAGTCCAGTCTTCCATGTCACGGGTGGGAATATGAGATCTTCTGGACAGAGCGTCTGCATCTCGATTCCCAATCCCTGGCCTGTACTTTAGGCTGAAATTGAATCCAGACAATGCGGCCAGCCACCTGTGTCCAGTGGCGTCCAGCTTTGCTGTAGTGAATAGGTAGGTCAGGGGGTTGTTGTCGGTCTTCACCGTGAACTCCGCCCCATACAGGTAGTCTTTGAGCTTGTCTACTACCGCCCACTTAAGGGCCAGGAACTCCAGCTTGTGAGTGGGGTAGTTTTTCTCAGAGGGGGTCAGGCTCCTGCTCACGTAGGCAACAGGCCGTAGTTGCCCTTTGTGTTCTTGATAAAGTACTCCTCCCAGACCATCATGACTAGCATCTACGTGTAGTTCATAGGGTTTGGTTGGGTCTGCGTAGGCCAAGACTGGAGCAGTGGTTAGGCTCTTCTTCAACGCCTGGAAGGCCTCTTCACATTTCTGGTTCCACTGATCTCTGACTGACTCTCCCGGCTTCCTAGGCCCTGAGTCGTCCTCTTCTCCCTCAATCTTGAGTAATTCATTCAATGGTCTAGCAATTCGGGCGAATCCTTCCACAAACCTCCTGTAATAGGAGCAGAACCCTAAGAAAGATCTGAGTTCTGTTACTGTGGTGGGTCGTGGCCAGGAGGTAACTGCCTCCAATTTCTCAGGGTCTGTGGCCACCCCTTCTTCAGACACTATGTGCCCCAGATAGTTCACAGAAGACTGGTAGAACCAACACTTCTCAGGCGAAAGCTTGAGTCCCTCCTCACTGAGTCTCCTCAACACTTTTTCCAGCCTCTCCTCGTATTCTTCCAAGGTTCTCCCAAAGACAATGACATCGTCCAGGTATACTAGGACTTCAATAAGGTTCATGTCTCCTACAGTCTTCTCCATGAGACGTTGGAAGGTAGCAGGAGCTCCAGACAGTCCCTGGGGCATTCGATCAAACTCAAAGAACCCCACTGGGGTTATGAAGGCTGTCTTCTCCTTGTCTTCTGGATGCATAGGGATCTGATAGTATCCACTCTTGAGATCCATAACGCTGAACCACTTGGCTCCAGACAAACTCTGTAAAGCGTCCTCTATCCTCGGAGTGGTGTACTGGTCGGGTATGGTTCTCCTGTTAAGAGTCCTGTAGTCGATACAGAGCCTCAACGACCCATTCTTCTTCCTGACCACCACTATCGGGGAGGCATAGGGGCTTCTAGACTCCCGTATCACACCAGTCCTCTTGAGTTCTGCAAGTTGTTCCCTTAGATCCTCCAGATCTGCTAGTGGGACCCGCCTGACTCTCTCTCTGAAGGGCTTATCTTCTTGGAGGTGGATCCGATGGGAGGCACTCCTTGCACGCCCCACATCGAACTCATCTCTTGAGAAGATCTTCTCCCATCTGGTCAACTGGGCCTTGGCTCTCTCTTTCCAAGCCCTGGGCAGATTCGGGTTTTCCATGGATAGCTTCTCCCAAGCATCTCCTCCTTCACCCGCCCCCTTGACTTCTGACAGGGTAACAGGGGCAGCAGGGCTCACCTGGCCCAGCAGCATCCTGGCTGGGATTTCCATGGGGCCATCTGTATTGTTCCTAACACTCACCGGAACTCTACAATGGGCCTTCTTCAGGGCCTTCAGTGGAATCACTTCTGGTATCACTTCCAGACCGGGGGATTCTTCCCTTGGGTCGGATTCCAACATGAGAAAGGGTCCAGGCTGCTCCCAAGCAAGCTTCACAGTGGCTCTGAGACAGGTTACTTCAACGGGCTGCAACACTACCCCTTCTCTTCCAAGTCTCCACACCTTCCCTATCCCTTCTCCAGGGGTCTTCTGCTCTAGCACCAGCCGTTGGTAAGCCGTCTTCAGCATGGGGTGGATCTTGGTGGCCGCTTGCCCCTTTTCTTCCACTAGAGGGGTCAAGAGTCTTCGGACCAGGTCCGTGTTCATCCCTATTATAAGGGAACTCTTGTTGGTTCCTGGCGGTCAAGGGCACACAACTGCCAGGGTGTCAAACACTTCGACCTTCCCAGCCACGGATGGGTCAAAAGCCATTTTGACGGGCAGATAGCCATCGTAGGGGAAACTCTGGGTTCCAATCCCACATATTTCCAGTTCCTCTATCTTCTGGATGGGCAGGTGACTCAAGTGTTTATCGTAGAAATCCTGGTATAATAGGGTCACTTGTGCCCCAGTATCCAGGATTGCTCTGGTGTAGACTCCCTCCACTTGAATGGGCACTATGGGAGATGGGCCTACCAGCTTCTCTGGATATGGCCTGGCAGGGGTCGCCTTCTTCTGGCCCTTTCCTCTCGGACTCTCTCTCGTCCAATTCCCTTTGGACTTTAATCTTTCTTGAGCCTGGTATGCATTGACTTCCTTCCTTTCAATGGGTGTACGGACCCGCTGAGGGATACTATTGTTTTTCTTAGGTGTGCACCCCCTCTGGGGAGTGCTGTGCCTCTTCTGAGGGGTCTTGCCCCCTTTCTCTGGGGTGTATCCCTGTTGAGGAATGTTGTGTTTAATCTGAGGTGTTTTATCTCCTCTTTTCTTCTGCTTCGCATTCAGCTTGGAGCTCACTGAAGGTGATGGGCACCCGGTTGACTCCTTCACCGGGGCCCTCTGAAGTTTCCCGCCGGCTTGCGGTTGTCCATTTTCTTCTTCTTGGGACTGGAACATGTAGCTGCAATATGGCCAATTCCTCCACAGTTAAAACAGACTATATCTCCCCATTCTTGTAAAGATGCGGGTGCTGAGGCAATTGGTAATAATTCCTTCCTTGGTACTTCTCTCTTGGGATCCTCTGGGTCTTTTGCCATCAGAGAGGTCAACATCTCTAACACCTTGGACATTTGAGATTTTAGAGTGTCTACCTCTGAGTCTCTTTCAGGGGTCTTCACTGGATTGACTAGCACCTGTGCAGGAACAACATTTGTCTTGATCATTTGCTGGTCCTGTTGTAGCGCCTCCTTATCTCTGATGATTTTTATCAAGTCAGCATAAGTCAGTAACGTTCCTCCTCCCGAGGTTTTCAGGTGCAGCCAGATTGGATCCGAATGTAACGCTCCCTTTAAGACTTGCTTCATTCTCGCTGCATCTATATCTTGGGGCTTCATTCCCTTCTTCAACACAATCTTGCACAGCAACCTGTTCAGTCTCCTAACATACTCTGAAAGTTTCTCTCTTGGCTGTTGGAAAGTGTGTTCAAATTGGTAGACCATCTCTGTCACCTTTTCCAATTGACCAAACTCTTCCTGTAGCATGGCTAGACAGTCTTGAGCCATGCAATCTGCATTCCCAAACCGAAAGCTTTTCACTGCTTCTGCTGCTGCGCCTTTGAGGCTTTCTATCACTCGTTGCCTCTTCTGCGCTTCAGGCACCTCCCATGCCTCTACTGCTTGTAATGCCTGCTCCACCCAGGTATCAAAATCTTCTTCCCCTGCAGGGACAGGGAGCTTCCCTGAGAATGTTTTCAGTCTCCGGTAGCTAGTCTCTATATGCACTGTGTTTGTCTTCTGACATTTGATTAGTAGATCCCCTATTGCCTTTATCAATTCTGGTGATATAGCAGTGGCAGGTGCGGGTGCCACCGGGGGTGTCACTCCACCTCCTCTTTCTGGTGAGGTACGGGCCGCAGCCTGCGGTGATCCCATCTGCGATGGTTCCTTCTTTATAGTTACTGCGGGCGCCAACCTATAGGTTCTATTGTCTGGCATCTTTACACACTTGTACTTGCAAGCCTCTGGTATCCCGTCTCCGTATTCCACCAGTGCATACTGATATGAAGTGTCTGGGTCTGATTTTATATCTATCACCCATGGTGTGTGACCTGGGGACACTAACTTCATTAACTCCTCTACCATGTCAGTCTTCCATTCCTCCCCTGGGAGACTGATAACTATCGAGTTGTTTGGCTCTGCCCTAGAGGTTTTGCACCACTCCTCTATTGCTTGCGGGTCCATGCCGGCACCTCTGGCGTTTAATTGCTGTATCAGGATCCCGGACGAGAACCCCCACGTGTAGCGATACTTTCAACTAAGAGGGCCGCAGATTTAGTTTGGGCCCTGAAGACAGCTCCGCCAACCCCCGGCAATATACTCGACCCCCTACTGGCACAGTTAGTTAGGCAGCAATATAATTCTTATACTGTATGATTAACTCAGACACCAAGGCAATAACGAAAGGGGTATCTAATTTACTTTAGATTTGTGATAAAAGGTTAACAGTGGTAACAGTTCACATAAAATAGGTTGCAGAGCCCTGCAGCAATAAACATACTTATACACTAATGGAATAGTAAAGGTGCGCCGCGTGGGCGACCGTTAACTTGGCGCCCCGTGGCGCAGCAACTAAATGAACTAACTAGCTGGCCAGGCCTGGCTCAGATATCTAAAACTCAGTCTATAGGGGATGATGGTTTCTTCACCGGCAAGTCTTTAAAGGTGGTGCACATAACAGAATAACATTTGTAATCCAGTGGGAAGATTGTAATGGAATAAACACTTTACTGAAGAACCTCTGAGTTCAGCTCTGATATGGATCTCCAGCGAGAGTATCAGACATAAACTTGTGGGCCACGGCAGTCTATAGGCACATCAGCAACAAACAGTATATGGTCTGAGCATACGCTCGCTCACCCCTCCGGACGCGATCCCAGTCCGGGAACTTCCACCGACTGTGTCCTCACACACAGTGTCTCCAGCGATCAGGTCCCCGATCCAACCAAGGCTGTAGATAAGCGAAGTCAGATGCCACCCAGGCTCGCAGTGGGGTGGAAGGCTCTTTGGTGCTGCGCAAGGCCTCAGGCTTCAGGCCTTGCACTCCGGCACATCCGCACAGGAGGATCAGTCACTGAAGTCTCGTGTCCCAAAGAGGCCGAGCCCAGCCTCGCCTCCTCCTTTTATAACCCCTCCCATGAGTCTCTGGGGTGGAAACATGCCGAAAGGGATTCTGGGCAAGGTAGTCCAGGGAGTCTTAAAGGGGACCCCGCTACACATGCGTATGAGTATGTATATGCATCCCTTGTCCCCCCTCCCCTTTTTATTCATGTTTATGTGATACATATTGAGACTGATTTTGATTTAGTGGTTTGTTATATGAGCCATTTCCACTTAAAACAGCATACTGATTTTAGATCAATTTCTCCATAATTCATTAATTTTTCAGTATTTTTTTACTTATCTTCATTTTCACTTTTATTATTATTATTATTATTAATATTATTATCATTTTTCATTTTTATGTTTATGTTTTGTTTTATTTATTTATTTTTATTTTTATTACATTATATTATATAAAGGATATATATATTTTATTTATTTCAATTTGGTTGTGTTTGTCATTTATTGACTAATTCATTGACCTTCATCCATTTATATTTTTGCATTCTTGCATCTCTTTAGCATAATGTTCCCTTATAAATTTTATATATATATATTTTATAATTTTTTCAATAATTTTTTCAGAAATTTTTCATTTTTTCTTTCTTTTCATTTTTTGTTTCATACATAATTTATTTCATCATCTTTTCATGACCATCCTGATGTGATTTTTTGATTGCTTCCATATGTATCTTATGCTCCTGTGGTTTACCTTACACTGCAATGCTTAGTTAGAGTTAAACATTTAATGTTGTCTTTGCCCTGGGTTTTAGGACCCGGCAGCTAGGCTGCAGAGTATATAGAGCCCTTACTTAAGATGGCCACTACTAGGTCTGATGAAGGAGCGCATGCTCCGAAAGCGCTTACCCATTGGTTTCCAGCCACTTGGATCTTATTGGTCCTCTGATTACCAGGAACACCACCGCAAGTCACGGCCTGCCAATACCCGGAAGTCGATTAAGAGACACGGCTTACAACATGGTCCATCGCCCGCTGTGGATCCCCCTCATCCTGCCTTTCCTGTACTAGCAGAAGTGCGGCACTGCTACACACCAGCTTTCAGCAGCGCCATTTGGTCTGCGCCACCGCTTCTCCACAGATAAGACTTTTTGTCTACATGCTCATTTTTACATCATGTTTGTGAGTACATACATGCTCCCCCCCCCCATTTTTAATATTACATTTTATTGATTATACTGCACTTAGCGTGGCGCTTTTGTGCTTCTCCCTACAAGGGCAATCAGCACTGTCCAGACAAAGTCAGGAGTAATGCAGCCTCAAAGGCAGTCAGAGGAGATTGAAAACTCCTCCTACAAGCTTTAAGCAGTTCTGGGCTGGACAAAGGTATTTAGCAGTTTATATTTACTAAAATAATTGCATTTCCATGTTCTGTGTACTGTGGGAGACCAGGTGAAGTGAATGCAGAGGCCTGGGTTTAATAACATTTTAATACAGTTTTAATGTTTATATTTAGTAGGAATTTCGGAAGTTATGTTATATTTGTGTGCACTAATTATATTCTTATTTTATGATTTTAGTGCTTTTTGATCAACATTTACATAACTATCGAGGCACATACAAAATGAACAGTATCATCTAAAATATAGTTTGGGAAGTGAAAAATAGGAAAAACTGTAAAAAAATTGCAAAAATGGTGTGGCCTTTAGGGGGGAAGGGGGGGGGGGTTGGTGGATGGGGAAGGGAGGCAGGACTTTGTAGCCAAAGGGTAAAAAAAAAAAATTGCGTGGATCACAAGCACCCTTTAATCCAAGCAATTTTTTTTCTAAACTAGCTATATTTTTTACATGTTAGCACGTCGTAAAAAGTTTTATATGACGCATTCTCTAAATCCCTGTAGGTCTATAGGAACCCTGAACTATTATTTTTTTTTTGGCTGCATAGTTTTGGTGAATAATTATGTTTTTCCAGCTTTCAGTAGCAAAGTCTGTTAAGTGCAGCCAAAAACATTATTCATGATTGTAAACAGAAATTAGTGTGATGAATTTGGTTTTAACACAGGGCAGCTGGTCTAAATGTTAAATGTAATTAGCATTGCTAAGTTACCATAGATGGCTTTTTTAGGGTTTCCATCTTACTTTCAAAAATGCCTCTTACATGGAAAAAGTGTGCTGGTAGCCACACAAGATTATTAAGTTTTTTAATTTGCATCAGTTTTTTTTTTTGTTTTTTTTTGTGAACAAAGGTTTGATACAGATAAACTGTATATACTATATGTATGTGTGTATATATATATATATATATATATATATATATATATATATTATGAAAACGTATTGGGACGCCTGCCTTTACATGCACATTTAACTTTAATGGCATCCCAGTCTTAGTCCAGAAGGTTCAATATTAAGTTGGCACATCCTTTGCAGCTATAACAGCTTCAACTTTTCTGGCAAGGCTGTCCACAAGGTTTAGGAGTTTGTCTATGGGAAAGTTTGACCATTCTTCCAGAAGCGCATTTGTGAGGTTGTGAGGTCAGGCACTGATGTTGGACAAGAAAGCCTGGCTCGCAGTCTCAGCTCTAATTCATCCCAAAGATGTTCTATTGGGTTGAGGTCAGGACTCTGTGCAGGCCAATCAAGTTTCTCCACCCCAAAATTGCTCATCCATGTCTTTATGGACCTTGCTTGTTGGTGAGCCCCCTTTGTCACTAGTAATAGGAGGTTGGGACCATTGTGGATGCTTATTATAATGCAAAATTTCAGTTGCTGTTTCCAGGTGAGATTGACCCAATACATCTATCTTTGTACTTCTTATGCCTAGATGTGGATTGTATTTATGCTATATAGCTATTAGCAAGACAGTGCACACCCCTACTTTTTACACAAGTTCTGATTTTGGACATATATCTTATCTGCATGTGTTCAGTTGATGTTTAAGAATTAAGCCTAGACATGGTTTTCTATACTCACATAAAACCAAAAATCAAGACAATCCTTTGAGGATCATCACCAAATATTCTAATCAGCAGGGCTTAATTAAAAAGATCATAGGGAAACACTGGCACATTCTGATGATGGACCCATGTTTACTGTAACGACACCCCGAGTATGAAAGGGGTTAAAGTTGTGTAGGACATTCCATACCCAAACACAAAGGCAGCTACCAAACACTCCAATCAGCCGAACAAGAAACCAATACGAATAATTCTCCCCTAAGTACGAGACGAGGCTCTGTATTGAGCGTCAAGCAGGAATCAGCCTTTATTGAAAAGAATACAAGTCTTATATACAGTAAAAGAGGAGGTGCATACCTCCTGCTCATATTACTCTGAAAATACACCTGTGACCAGAAACCTAATTAACATGAGCTAATTAACTAATCCCTTTAGACAGCCTAGATGACTACAATCATCATTATCACAAATCAACACAGAACTCCTTCACACAATAGCAGAGTTAATTAACAAACAACAATGGGGATCTAATGACTCTTAGATCCCATACTAGACTTATTTACAATAAACACATTCTAGCAGACAACAGATGGACAGGTGGCTGGAGTTGATGACCTCAGCATCTTCTATAAGCCCCAACATTATGAAGCCATCACTATATTATGACATATACAGGGTTCCCAGAGTCTGTGTGTTTTGGGGGGACATGGACTTGAATCCAAAGTAACATTACTTCAAGGTCCCCAGGCATACACCTCACAATGAGTATTGTTCCCTTAAAATCCATGGCCCATAATCAGAAGGCAAGAGCTAGCCTTCAGTCCTTTCCAAAAGCCTCTGTCCCGGCTAGGTCTGTCACACATCTCCCCTTTCTGCAGGAGACTAACACAGGAGGAGACCCCAGACGGGTTGACTCCGAAGTTAGTCCATAGTTCCAGTCCTCTAATGCTGGTATCCACACAGTACCCCAAACAAATTTTTCCAAACAGAGCATTACTCACCCAGCCAAACTTTACCTCTCTCAGAGAACATACCCGCTGCTGAGGGGAGGTGCGGACTGGTCCTTCCCTCTGGAATCCCTTTAGCCGCAGGAGAGAAGACAGGGTGGCTGGGTTCAGTTTGTCATGCTGTTGGGCATCTGGGTCGACTGCCCAGAATCCCTGGGGTATACAGGTGGGGACTGAAGCCCCATCCACCTTTACAGGAAATTCGTCCTCTGTTAGTTGAGGGTAGAGGCCAGCAGCACTCTGCCCTGTTGCCAGCCCTTCTGCTGGAAACCCGACACCATCTGCTCCGGCTAACTGTTGGGGAGGGAAGCCGACTACCCCGGCTCCCTGGAACTCTGTAGTTGTTGCCGGTGCTGGGCAGAGGTTGGTAGCACTCTGCCCAGTTGCCAGTGCTTCAGCTGGGTTGGTGTCATCATTCTGGGGCGCCGTCTGCTGTTGGAACTCCCTGTAGTGCCCCTCTACTTTGAGGGGTGCTGTGTGCCTAAATTTAGGGGTTGGTCTGAGCTAGTAGCCAGGCTCAGACCGCTTTTATTGATAGGTACGGTTGTTTTGTTCCTCAGGTGTTGTACTGGTGTGCAGTTTCCTGTGGCCTGTAGGTGGCACTGCCATGACAGGTCAGGGTTGAACCACTGGTAACAGTGCTGTGCGTTAGGGTGTCCTCTCTCGGCAGTAGTACAGTGGGCGTGGTCAACCTCCTTTGCATGCCGGGAGGGGATACATAAGGGGCAGACGCCGCCTGGAGGGGTGGTTGTTCCAGAGTTCCGGGGTGCGCATATGCATCGGTCCCAGGCACCTTTAGCCTGGGGCTGCAACTTTGCCATTTGGCCCAGCACCTTTAGCTGGGGCTCAGCTCTAAGAGGAGGAATCCCAGGGTGCCCCTGAGAGGGGACCCGCTCTAAGAAGAGGAGACTGGGGGAGGACCTTTCTGAGGGACCGGTGAGAGTTTCACGGTGAAAGAGGGGCCCGGTAAACTTCTGGAGGGATTCCACTAATCATCTGAGGCCTTGTAATGTGCAGCAACTTGAACTTCTTCTTTAATTACAAGCGCTGAGAGGTTCGGGGCTCAGAGATTCTGTGGCAGAGAATCTCCCGATCGTATCTCCAAGGGAAAATTAAGAGAAGTAAAGTTTGTGTGTCACTCCGGCTGCTAGTACCGTGAGAGGGGACTCTCTGGGTGAGCAGAGTCCACTCGGGATTGAGTGGTGATGCCAAGTGCCTGAACCTGCCTCCCTGTTTCTTTTATTCTTCAACTCCAACTTTCCTATCCAGTTGTCAGCATAAAGAAAATAAACCTTCCTTCATTAAGGTTTAACCTTGTCTGGACATTGGCCTTATTGGTGCACCTACAACAGACTTTTCCCTACACTCTAGGGGTGAGATCCAACCGAGGGAAGGTAACTCGCTGCAGGACCCAACAATTTCTGAACACCGCTCACCCTCTTATTCAAGAAGGAACCTGGGCATTGTGGTACGGTGTGTCCTGCCTTGAGGAGGTAAGGCCAGGGATCTGTGTGCTACATACCTTTCACTGGTATTGTCTCCCAGGTGCACGAATGGCTGCTTCTCCTCCCTGCATCTCTGAAATTTACTGGGAGAGAGGAACCATCACCTTCTCACCTCGGGCCTCCGAAACTGCCACGGGTGTAGAGCAGGGGTCTGCAGTACTCTGTCCTGCTGCTAGTACTTGAGCAGGTGATGCACAATCTATAACATCCTCTGAACAGTCCATTAAGTCCATACATTCTGTAATCTGTGGCTGGAGAGATGAGCTGACTGCCCCAGCTCCCTGGAACTCCACAGTTGTTGCCATTGCTGGACAGAGTTTGGTAGCACTTTGCCCTGTTGCCAGCACTTCTGCTGGGGACTCCACATCATCCGCTTCGGCTAACTATTGGGGCAGGAGGCTGAATTCCTCCCCTCCCAAACTGTGCAGCTGCCAATGGGGAGGTGAGCTGGCTGCTTCCTTTTCCGTTCCCTCACCTGGCTGCTGGGAAGTGATTGCCACCTTCTCACCATGAGCCTCCGGAACTGCCACAGGTGTGGGGCAGAGGTCTTGGACCCTCTGTCCGGTGACCAGCGCCTCAGCTGGGGAAGTTCCTTGCAACTCCACAGATACTGCTGTTGGTACTGGGCAGAGCACACTGAAGTTTGGCCCTGATAACAGCTCTTCTGCTGGAGGCTCATCAGGTTGTTCTTCCTCAGCAGAAAAGTCTATCAAATCCCAGGTCTCTGCAACTGGTGTCTGGGGATAAGGGTTCACCATCTCCTGTCCGTGGAACCCACAAGATGCTATCAGTGCTGGGCAGAGGTTAGCCGAACTCTGCCCTGTTGTCAGCACTTCAGCTTTGGGGATGGCAATCTCCAGATTTTCCACTGTTGATTCTTCAACCAGGATTTCAGAGTTGTCAACTGGTATTTCCTGATAGTCCCAGGCAAAGGGAGCCCACCCTGCTGCTGAGCAGAGTCTAGCAGCTGTCTGTAGGCGATCTCCAGCTTCCATTCCTGAACGGCTAGAAACTCCAAATCTTCCTATGCCCAGTGCCCTTCCGAGACATTCAGTCTTTGCTCTCTGTGCTCCATTATTTCCTCCAAACGCCACTCCCGGTCACTCCCAAAGTCAGGGTCCCTGGACAGCCTCCAATACAACAATCCCAGGCCATCAGAGTCAAAGCCTTCCGTGGGGCTGTCATCCGCTGACCACGGGCACTCTTGGGCTACATACCACCGGAGGTCTCTGTAGCTCTCGTCCAACCAAATCTCTCCCCGGATCAGCCTGCTTAACTCAGCTGTCCACTCCTGCTTCGGTTGTTCCCCCAATAACAGCATGTGTACTTCATACTGCGACCAGTACCTTACATGGATGGAGGGGAGAACTTTTCCCTGGTGTTGCTGCTCGAGAGCTAGCGCTTTCTTCCAGAGTTCTCAGCGGATAGAATCAGACCATCCCAGCAGGACCTTCTCTGATACTAGTCCTCTATGCTGTATCTGCATCTCTCGCAACCTCCTTCTGAATTCCTCTTCCATGGCGGCTGGTATCTGTACCTCTCCTCTCCTTTCAGTTGGTGCTGCTGTGACTTCTGCTGCTGCAGCACCACTTTGCTGTAGCCAATTTGCCTCCACAGCCGCTATGACTCGGTCTATGATCTCCGCTGTAGGGTTAGGATCATAATGTGCCAGTCTTATGTTAACAGCCCGAGCAAAACTTGCCTCTTCGGGTGTCCTGTCTGTTACGCTGGGCCTTTCGATAATGTCCCTCTTCTTACGGTTGTTGGCCGGTCGGCCCCGGTTCTCCAGTAAGTCCTTGAGGGAAGAGCGCTTTAGCCATTCATACTGTGCTTCCATTGGCCTGTGTCCTCTTGTAGCTGTCCTTCTGAGCTGTGGGAATCATCCCGCTGCTTGCCACCAATTGTAACAACACCTGAGTATGAAAGGGGTTAAAGTCGTTTAGGACATTCCATACCCGAACACAAAGACAGCTACCGAACACTCCAATCAGCCGAACAAGAAACCCATACAAATAATTCTCCCCAAAGTACGAGAGGAGGCTCTGTATTGAGGGTCAAGCAGGAATCAGCCTTTATTGAAAAGAATATATATACAGTAAAAGAGGAGCTCCTGCTCCATATTACTCTGAAAATACACCTGTGACCAGAAACCTAATTAACATGAGCTAATTAACTAATCCCTTTAGACCAGGGGTCTCAAACTGGCGGCCCCCCAGATGTTGCAAAACTACAAGTCCCATCATGCCTCTGCCTGTGGGAGTCATGCTTGTAACTGTCAGCCTTGCAATGCCTCATGGGACTTGAAGTTTCAGAACAGCTGGAGGGCCACCAGTTTGAGACCCCTGCTTTAGACAGACTAGATGACTCAGAGACATGACCTTTAGGCCAGACTTGCCGTCTTGTAGCTCAGAAGACACAATCAACATTATCACAAATCAACACAGAACTCCTTCACACAATAGCAGAGTTATTTACAATAAACACATTCTATCAGACAACAGACAGACAGGTGGCTGGAATTTATGACCTCAGCATCTTCTATAAGCCCCAACATTAGGAAGCCATCACTATAATATGACATATACAGGGTTCCCAGAGTCTGTGTGTTTTGGGGGGACATGGACTTGAATCCAAAGTAACATTACTTCAAGGTCCCCAGGCATACACCTCACAAAGAGTATTGTTCCCTTAAAATAAATGGCCCATAATCAGAAGGCAAGAGGCTAGCCTTCAGTCCTCTCCAAAAGCCTCTGTCCCGGCTAGGTCTGACACATTTACTTTCAAGAGGGCTACCTCAATTAGAAATTGACTGGTTAGGAGCGAATTTAAGGGAGAATCTAGTAAGGTTCATTGTAAATATAAGGGTACGTATATGTGTGGATCTTGTGGATACTGCAAATATATGTATACAGCAAAAAAGCCAATCTTGCTTAATTAACAGATCTTTAGGCCAAAACACTTTGCAAATTGCAAAACTCTTGGTGTGGTCTATATGCTACTCTGCACTTGTGGATGTTTTTTTGTTTCAATAATTTTTATTGAAAAGTAAGAAATACAATGTGTTTCCAAATACAAATTGCTTTCATAACAAGGTAATATGACATTCACCAACAAAATACCATACAGCTAGTATTATTTCAGAGGTGTAGGATTATCCCCCCGGCACCCCTATGGGAACACACTGTGCCTTGAGGGAATCAAACCCCCCCGTCCCCCCCACCTGAGTGTACCTTGTATGTGGATAATGCTTAATACTATTCAGAGGAAACAATGTCAGGTAGAAATTATTTGTTGAAAATATAAAACATATCAGAATGTGGATGTTTTTACATTGGAAAGACCAAGCTTGAATTTTGGCAGAGAGCGTATAGGCACATCAAACGTATGCAGACATGTAAACCCGACTTGCCACTGGGTCCACACACTACAATCGTTCACAATGGCAGGCTTCCAAAAAATAAAAATGTCTTATTTTGGACCGTATCTATCCCAACCTAAGAGAGGGGGATTGGAATACTAAACCTCCGGGACTTAATGAGGCTGTATGCTATAAACCCTTCTTAGGAGGCTTTGCATCTGGGGAATGGAGAAATAATATTGGGAAACTTTATTGTATCTGATCTGACTTTTCGTTGGATAGCATTATATACTGTATATGGGAATTTATATACATGTATGTGTATTTAAGTTATTATTCCATGCTTTTGACCAACGTATAGATGTGTTTGTATTTCTTGTTAATTTTTCTATGGACATGCTGCCTTGGAGATTGCTGCTATTTCATCTGCACATATTATATTATACCAAATAGAAATTTCTTCTGGGGATGTAGTTTTGGTTTCTGACCACTAGGTGGCAGTTTCCCATTATCCCACCTATCGACACATGGCTATGGGACATCAGACTGTCCGACACGGCCTACACCCAGGTTTTCCTGTGGTGAATTTGAGATAGCGGATAGGTCTATCCTGATCCGTGATCAACTTC
This sequence comes from Rana muscosa, assembly GCA_029206835.1. Lineage (NCBI taxonomy): Eukaryota > Metazoa > Chordata > Amphibia > Anura > Ranidae > Rana > Rana muscosa. The sequence continues at coordinate 941,125,370 of CM055118.1, read as the reverse complement.
CACCCTCTCTCTCTTCCTCCCCCGGAGTGATTTGCATTTATGGGGAGTTTGGCCGTGTCTGTGGGACGCGCACGCATGACATCGTTCCGCTGTGCATGCGTGATTACGTCATTCGCGCAAGGACGGTGGGATTGCTGAGCGCGCGCGCCTCTCAGGGGGCCAATTAGGGATGGAATAATTTCCTCTCTAATGCTGTACACAGCTGACACCCATCAGAGATCGGCGATGCAGCTGAGAGAGGCTGATATATGGACAGATTTTCTGAACTCTAAAAGGGAGTGCAACTTACCTGTATGATGCCAGGACCAAATGAGGACACCAATTTGTGCATCATGGCTAGCATTTTGAATACTATACGGATTTCCTCTGCTGACGGTTACATTTAATGTGTGGTCTAGTAATTTCTCTGTTTAATATATTTATTTGGGGAGCCATTCTGGCTTTTTTCACTATATTAGATTTCTCAGTGATTTGCCAATTTCATATATAGAAGATACAGATAAGGGAGAAGTGGGAATTTTGAGGTGCATTCAAACACATGATTGATAAAAAATATAATTACTCTTTCGTCCATGGACCGACACAGCTTCTCTATTGACAAAGTGGGTATTATCCGTTAATTAGGAGTGACTAGGCAGAAAAACTTGTAAAAAGTGTTGCATCACACCTTCTACAGTACCGCCCAGGGGGCGGACCCTCTGGGTATACCCTCTCAGTCTGCACATCGCAGATCAGTTTTTTTTTCTGTCTAGCAAGGAGTAGGACATGGCTCCCTTCGGGCTCATTGGTCCGGGGAAAAAAGATATATATATTTTTTATTTTTTTGCTACATTTGTTGTTTCCTGCGATCTTCGATCAACTGCCGACTGGGTGACAGGCTGGATCCTCGATCCTTGTAGTCTCCCCAGTTTAGGCCATCGAGCGTGTGCCGACCCTAGCTACGCGCTGGGTTTTCCACGACATGCCCGTCGCTCCACGGGTGGCCGGTGAGCCTACGCTCCAGGGCCTGCATCGGACCGCTCAGCTTCGGCTGACCTTACGGCCAAGTCGCAGCAGCCTGGCCGGTGAGCTTACGCTCCAAGGCTTGCATCGGACCGCTCAGCTTCGGCTGACCTTACGGCCGAGTCGCAGCAGCCTGTCCGGTGAGCGTCATGCTCCAGGGCATACATATGATCGTCCCTTCTGGGTCCAATCACAGCATGCCTGGCCAACAGTCACCTTCCGTGCGCGGACGATGATCTGTTTGGAATGTCTTCCAGCAGAATACATGCAGGATAGGTAAGTAAAACTCCCCTGCCTCGGCTGGGTGATTTAGCTGGACATTCCTGGAGAGATCAAGTAAGTGGTTGTGGCCCCTTTCTTCCCTCTCTCCCTGGGCTTCTAGCTAAAGGTTGCTGGGTGCTGGGGGTCACCTAGGGGGTCCCACTGGAGCGGGGCTGGCTGTAACTAACATTTAAAAGAAATGTCATTTTTGCTTACCTGTGTTTCTGTGTCTCCATGCTGTCGGCGGCCATTTTGAGGTGGTCCATGCCAAGTTTGGCCTCTTGTAACTGCCTGGCGGCCATCTTCCTGTAGTTCGGCCACACCCACTGGCCCCTATCAGGTGATCGGCGGCCATGTTTGTCCACCCTGTATGCAGATATTGCCGTTCGGCAGCCATCTTTTTTGTGGGCTATGGCTGCCTGACCTCTATCTTCTGTCGGCGGCCATTTTCTTAGAGCCCACATTATCTTCCATACAGACGGTTTTGGCAACCATTTTGCGAGAGCCTCCGGCCTCTAGGGTGCATTACACTGGCACGAAAATTCACACAGGAAGTGCTGATAAAAGAAGCAGACTGACACAGCAGCAAGGGGACAGCATCATAGGCGCAGCATAGCAGTACCTATCCAGGGTGGTGAGTCCTCTGGGTAACCCAGCATCTCTGCAGCGCAGGAGGGTGGCCTATTGATATCTTGCCTGGAGCCCTGTGAGTGTCAGCGTGTGGTCAGCATGGCATCTGAGCCAGATGTCTTCTCCCCTGAAACACCAGATTTAGCAGCTGGTGTCCCTGAGGTGTCTATGGACGCTATGTCGGCAATCCTAGAGGCGTTTGCTGCCAGGGTGGAAGCAGCACACGGGAATACAGGGGGTAATAAACGCCCCCGTCCCCTGCAATCTTCTGGGGATATTTCTGATGCAGAACCAGGTCCAGCTACGGCTCATGGCCCAGATTCTGATGCATCAGAGACTGCAGACCGTGACCGATCGGACAGTGAGGAGGACTCCAAGTCCAGGTCAGTACGCGAGACGGCTTTGGTATCTGACCTTATTACTGCAGTGCGGGATACGCTAAAGTTGGAAAGGACTGAAGAAGTAGCAGATACTCCAGTCCCCTTTGGGTTTCGTAAACCTGCCCGCACTGCTAAGGTGTTCCCTTGTGTGTCTTATTTTGACAAACTCTTATACAAGGAATGGGAGAACCCACTGAGGGTCTTTACAGCCCCAAAGAGGTTTGCAGTACGGTACCCCTTTGAGGAGAGTTTTCTGAAGATATGGACCTCTCCCCCTATAGTGGACCCTTCGGTGTCCAGACTTAATAGAGCCACCACTATTCCAGTAGAAGGGGCTCCTGTTTTCAAGGACCCTGTGGATAAGAAGGCTGAAGCACTCGCTCGCTACCTATACTCAGTGGTAGGCTCAGCAGTACGCCCGGCATTGGCGGGGGCCCTAGTGTCTCAGACACTTACTGAATGGGCAAAATTGCTACTCCAGGGGTTAAAGGAGCGAGATGCTCCTCCTAATGAGATAACTTTGGCCGACCAGTTGGTCCAGGGCCTTAAGTTTGTCTGCGAGTCAGACATGGATACTATTCCCCTGCTGTCAAGAGCTTCGGTTTATGCAGTAGCAATACGCCGCCTGATCTGGCTAAAGGGCTGGTCTGCGGACCAGACTTCCAAGAAAGCCCTATTGGATCTGCCTTTTAAGGGCGACAGACTTTTTGGGGCTTCTCTGGATGACATCATCAAGGATGCTACAGGAGGTAAAAGCACTTTGCTTCCCCAAACTAGCAAGGGTAGGGGACCACGCCAAGGGCAAGGGCCCTCCTTTACTGCACGTAAGCGTTTTTTTCGCCCTCTTAAGGCGACAGGGAAAAGACCCCAGGCCGATAAAGCGCCTGCCCAAGGACAAAAGCGTCCTTGGTCCCGCAGACCCAACAAGCCTGTGGACAAATCTGCGTCCACATGAAGGTCCGCCCCCACCCAGCTCTCGGGTGGGGGGACGTCTTCGCAAATTCGCGACTCAGTGGACTGCTCTAGTCTCCGACAGGTGGGTTTGCGAAGTAATCTCCTCAGGCTACAAGATAGAATTTCTCTCTTGTCCACCAGACAGATTCATCACCTCCAATCTCCAGCTACTTCCGACCCGTCGGGAGGCCCTGTATGGGGCGGTCCAGGGTCTACTGGAACGCGGGGTAGTTATTCCAGTTCCAGAACAGGAACGGGGTCAGGGTTTTTACTCAAATCTGTTCATTGTGCCAAAGAAGGAGGGGGTTCGTCCAATCTTGGATCTCAGAGCCCTCAATTGCTTTGTGAAGGTACAAAGATTTCGGATGGAGTCGGTTCGATCCGTAGTCACGGCTCTCCATCCGGGGGACTTTCTGGCCTCCTTGGACATCAAGGACGCATACCTGCATGTCCCCATATACTCCAGACACCAGAGGTTTCTGCGATTTGCTATCGGGAAGAACCACTACCAGTTTGTGGCCCTCCCGTTTGGCCTTGCCTCAGCACCCAGGACGTTCACCAAGGTGCTCGCTCCGATTCTGGCACTTCTAAGACAGCGGGGTATCGCTATCACAGGTTACTTGGACGACCTTCTGCTGAAGGGCCCTTCAAGCTCAGAATTAGAGGTAAGCGTGTCCATTACCTGTCAGACTCTTCGAGACTGTGGTTGGATACTAAACACGCAAAAGTCAGTATTGGTGCCCACTCAACGCCTAGTGTACCTGGGGTTGATTCTGGATTCCTCAGAGGCAAAGGTATTCCTCCCTGTGGAGAAGTTGCAGACCCTCCGGGCTGCAGTACGGCAGCTGACTTCCAGGAATTGGTCGTCACTCCGTTTTTGCATGCGAGTGTTGGGCCTCATGGTAGCCTCCTTCGAGGCGGTCCCATATGCTCAATACCACACTCGAGTGTTACAGAGGGAAGTTCTGTCCAGATGGAACAGATGCCCTTCATCTCTGGATTATCAAGTCCGAGTGAGCCACCTAGTCAGGAGATCCCTGGTATGGTGGCTGACAGCACCGGCTCTAATGGCCGGGAAGTCATTTCTTCCGGTTTACTGGATAGTGATCACGACGGACGCCAGCCTTACAGGTTGGGGGGGAGTCTGGGGTGTCCAGTCGGCGCAAGGTCGCTGGACCCCAGAGGAAGCCCTCCTGCCGATCAATGTCCTGGAGATCCGGGCGATCAAGCTGTGCCTCTTCAAATGGTCTCAGAGACTGCAAGGGCGTCCAGTCAGGATCCAGTCAGACAACGCCACAGCAGTGGCATATGTCAATCATCAAGGAGGAACAAGAAGCTCAGCTGCAGCATCGGAGATCGCTCGCATCCTGAAGTGGGCAGAGAGGAGCGTACCGGCACTGTCGGCCGTGTACATTCCGGGTGTGGAAAACTGGCAGGCGGACTACCTGAGCCGCCAGATGCTGGACCAGGGAGAATGGTCCTTACACCCGGAGGTGTTCCAACTCCTCTGCCAAAGATGGGGCACACCAGACGTAGATCTTCTGGCTTCCCGACTCAATCGGAAGGTATTGAGGTTTGTGGCCCGGTCAAGAGACCCATGGGCAGACGCAACGGACGCGTTGGTAGCATCGTGGGGCCAGTATCGGCTAATCTATGCCTTCCCTCCCTTAAGGCTTCTTCCTCTTCTGCTCCGCAGAGTGGAGGCAGAGGGAATTCCAATGATCCTAATCGCTCCAGATTGGCCTCAGCGTCCTTGGTACGCCGATCTAGTACGTCTGGTAGCAGACGTCCCCTGGCGCCTACCACTACGGAAGGACCTGCTGTTGCAAGGTCCCATATTCCATCCTGCTTTACAGTCATTGGCTTTAACGGCATGGCTGTTGAGAACCAGGTACTGAGAGACCGGGGCCTGTCAGACTCAGTAATTTCTACTATGAGAAGTGCTCGGAAACCGTCCTCTAGGAAGGTCTATCACCGCACTTGGAGGGCCTACATCTCCATGTGTGAGGAAATGAAATGGCATCCGCGTACCTATTTGGTTTCCAGAATCCTGCTGTTTTTACAGCATGGGGTAGACCAAAGGCTTGCCCTAAGTACGATTAAGGGACAGATATCTGCCCTGGCTGTCTTTTTTTCAGCGACCCCTGGCGACTCACTCTCTCGTGAGTACATTTGTGCAGGGGGTTCGACATGTGGCCCCTCCGGTCCGCCCCCCGTTACCTCCGTGGGACTTGAACCTGGTCCTCTCGGTGCTTCAGAAGGCACCGTTTGAGAATATTAGAGATATTCCCCTGTTGACACTTTCTCAGAAGGTGGTCTTTTTGGTGGCTGTTACGTCCGTTAGACGAGTCTCTGAGCTGGCAGCCTTGTCCTGCAAGGCTCCCTATTTGATTTTCCACAAGGATAAGGTGGTGCTGCGGCCGCAGCCTTCCTTTCTTCCGAAGGTCGTTTCGGCTTTTCATCTCAACGAAGACATTGTACTTCCATCCTTGTGTCCTCAGCCGTCGAATCCTAAGGAGTCGGCGTTGCATTCCTTGGACGTTGTCCGAGCTTTGAGAGTATACATATCTGCTACTTCCCTGTTCCGGAAGTCAGACTCACTGTTTGTTTCGGTGGCTGGTCCCAAGAAGGGCCAAGCAGTCTCATCGGCCACCATCTCTAGGTGGATCCGACAGATAGTAATCCAGGCTTACGCCTTAAAGGGTCAGGCGCCCCCCTTTCCTGTCACGGCGCATTCGACCAGGGCAATAGGTGCCTCTTGGGCTTTCCGACATCAAGCGTCTGTTTCCCAACTATGTAAAGCGGCGACTTGGTCGTCCGCTCACACTTTCACAAAATTCTACAAAGTTGATGTAGGTGCATCTTCGGATGCCTCTTTCGGCCGCAAGGTTTTGCAGGCGGCTGTTTAGAGTTGCAACTCCTCCGTTGGAGGAGTGCTGTTTTGTGTTTTGGGGTGAAGTTTGTTTTTATGCTGTTACCACCCCTCGTTTTTTCTCTGACACTGCTTTGGGACGTCCCACTTTGTCAATAGAGAAGCTGTGTCGGTCCATGGACGAAAGAGTAAATAGGATTTTTTACTCACCGTAAAATCCTTTTCTCTGAGTCCATGGACCGACACAGCACCCACCCCTCCTTTTAAGTTTGTACTGCTTTTTGACGAACTGATCTGCGATGTGCAGACTGAGAGGGTATACCCAGAGGGTCCGCCCCCTGGGCGGTACTGTAGAAGGTGTGATGCAACACTTTTTACAAGTTTTTCTGCCTAGTCACTCCTAATTAACGGATAATACCCACTTTGTCAATAGAGAAGCTGTGTCGGTCCATGGACTCAGAGAAAAGGATTTTACGGTGAGTAAAAAATCCTATTTTTTTATTTAATAGAAAAATTCCATTCACATATATTATAACAAATATATAGTTTCAATTACAGTAAAAAACAATGAAGTATTATACAGACAGATAATCTCGACGTTTCGCCAATAAACTGGCTTCTTCAGGAGTATTAATTATTGTCATGTATTACTAGAACGAGAAATACACACAGTAAGTATATAAGAAAAACACTAATATATTGCTCTGCAAAATAATATTTAAATATTCCACAGTGAGTGATACAAGGACATTTTAAAAACCACCACATAAGCCTTCATTACCTGTGCATTGTTGAAGAAATCAAAAATTTAGCTGGTATTGAATCAGAGTGTTCTCATGAGGGAGTCTTGCAGTGAACCTTAGAGAAGGTGCTAGCTCATAAAGAGCACATAAATGAATAATGTGCTGCTGAAGGCAATGGAAGGTGAATAGTCACCTGAAAGGAGGAAAAGGATGATAATATAAAGTTAGACCCATACTAGGACAAAACTAAATATATGAAATCCAAAAAACAATACCTTAATCTAAAGGTCATTTTAAGATTCCAAAAAAGGAACAAAAGATCATTATATCATGATGGAAGGTATCTATAAGAAGATGGAATTATATTAGAGGATTTAGCCATATATATAAAAAATATAAATTATGCTAATCAGGGGGTGTAGGAAAACAAATACCTGAATCATCCACTTTAAAGCCTAGTTGCAAAAAGAGGATGAAAGATCCGAGCAGAAAGGGTGCCGGTCAGTATCTATAAGACCAGCAATCCATCTGTCAAAAATAAATAAAATGCAAATCAAAGGATGCTGCAAAAGCATTCCATAGATAAGATAGATAGTGAAAAAGATATAATTCCTCTATAGATGCCTGAGACATATGATTTTTGGACATATAATCTTCCTCCGATAGCGGCAGCTATATCACCCAGGCAAACCACCAAAGCTTATGTAGTCACCATCTCCCTCGCCTATAGGACGCCAATTTGGCGCCAAAGTTATAGGCGGGGCGGGCATATCAATTCCACCTGACAGGGAACCAATCCATACTATTGTTTTAAGGATATGTTGAATGTAAAGGGTGACCGGAAATGACACATTGCCGCGCACCGGAAATGACGCTTAGACATCTGGGTGATGAAAGAAAATTCATCACACACTGAATGCAATCTACAAAACGGCCACAAGATGGCCGTAATGAGACCGAAATCAAGTAAGAATAAATGAGTCAATGTTATACTGGTGGAAAAGACAAAAAATAGGTCAGAAATAAAGATAAGGATGGAAACCTATTGGTGGAAAGGTGGCCCCAACTTAAATGCTAATAAGCAAAGAATTGGAAGCCCTGGCCGCCCCGTAGGTCACCTTAACTCAACGAGAACAACTCCCCTGGGAATTATGATAATTAGATAACAAATTATGTATTGTATGTGATATACTGCAAAATTGCAGTAAGTGCGTAATAATAGCATGTAATGCAGTTGAAAAGAATTGTCCGATCACCTCTTATGAAAAATAACCAAACAAACATAAAAACACAAATAATAATAAATAATAAACAGACTAGCTGTTTGAGCCTAAGGTCATTCAGAAAATTATAAACAGACTCAGTTTCAGAGAAAGGGCTTATAACTGATAGACTCATTGAGTCCTGGATGGGAGGTGGCATTAAGTGAAAAAACCACTTTGCCTCTCTTTGCAAAAGACCTTTATCGCAATCTCCACCTCTTTCATTAATTGGAAGATGCTCTAAGGCAAAAAATTTCATTTTAGATAAATCAAAGGCATGATATAAACCACTATGTCGACTGATCGGCGTTTCCATTTTTTTCTTTCGGATAAGGGAAACATGGTCCCTTACTCTATGAAAAAAGGGTCTCTTGGTCTTGCCAATGTAAAAGGCACTGCATTCACACTTCATGAGGTATACAATGTCTATAGACTGGCAATTGGCAAAGAATTTAGGTTTGTAGGTAATACCATTGGGAAGAATAAATTCCTCAGAACTACCTAAAGATTGGCAGAAATCGCAACGGCCACATGGGGCTGTACCCTTACGAGAAGATCTGCCAATCGGTTTCTGTAAATGGCTGTGGACCAATTGATCTTTTAATGATCTGGACTTTTTATACGTGATTTGGGGGTATGGTTGAATATATTTGGAGATTATTTGATCAGTTGATGATAGGGGCCAAAATTTTGTAATGATATTTCTCATCTTTTGGTGGTCACCAGAATATCTGGTGATCAACCGTACCTTCTGATTTGAAGGTTTAATCCTCGAGGAGTGAACCATACGACTATATCCTCTGTTTAGCAATCGGGATTGTAAGGTTTTAGCCTCAGTTTCAAAGTCCTGTTCCTGGCTGCAGTTCCGCTTGATTCTTAAGTATTGGCAATATGGTATACTATGTACCAATGGCTTAGAATGGGAGCTTGCAGCATGCAGGATAGTGTTACCTGCAGATGGTTTCCTGTATAATGAGGAGCCCAAAGTACCATCTGGATTCACATAGATGGAGATGTCCAAAAAGTTAATAGTCTGTTGATCACACATCATTGTGAATTTGAGATTATAACGATTTGTAGTTAATTTGGACATAAAAGCCTGCAATTCATGGTTGGACCCCGTCCAAACAACAAAGATGTCATCGATAAAACGGCGCCAGATGAGGACATGGGAGAAATGGTCCCCAAATTCATTGGAATAAAATATCTCTCGTTCCCACCCCCCCAGGTACAGATTGGCGTACGATGGGGCACACTTGGTCCCCATCGCAACACCCTGTACCTGGAGGTAGTGGGACTGATCAAAAGCAAAAATGTTGTTCATTAGAATGAACATGAGTAGTTCCAGGATAAATTGATTATATTTGTCAGCTCCAGGTCCTCTTTCTGATAAGAAGCCCTGAACAACTCTAACCCCCCACTCATGGGGGATAGAGTTGTAAAGAGCCTCCACATCAATGGCCACCAGCCAGGATCCCGGTGGTATATACAGGGCATCAATGGACCTAATAAGGTCCGAAGTATCCTGTATATAGGAACTAAGAGAGCCGACATGTGGTCTGAGATAATCGTCCACTAGTTTACTTGCATGCTCTGTTAGACATCCGTTGCCCGAAATGATTGGACGCCCAGGAGGGCATTCCATATTCTTGTGTACCTTGGGTACGGCATATAAGGTAGGTATTTTAGGTTTTTCTACCAGTAGAAATTCACAAGTTTTTTTAACCAATAGATTGGCTTGGAAGGCACGACTAATTAGCAGATGAAATTTGGTCTCTGCATATTTAACTTGAGCATGGGGAATGGGACGATACCAGCTGCGGTTTAAGAGAAGGTCCATTACCATTTTTTTGTATTTTTCTAAATCCATTACAACAATGTTGCCTCCCTTGTCGGAGGGCTTGATAATGATTTGATTGTTTAGTTGTAAGGATATTAAAGCCTCACGATGGGATTGCTTAAGGTTGGACCCTCTATTAAACTTGTTCCAGCTAGTATTTTTTATCTCTTTAGTAACCTGTTGAGTAAAAGCCCAAATATTGGGATTGCCTTGAAAGGTGGGAAATGTTCTAGATTTAGGTTTATAGAGGTGGGGTGGCGGAAAAAGTCTTTGAGATGGAATGTCAATTTCAGGACAGGGGGTAACCTCCTCTAAGGGGTCATCAAAAGGATTTCCTTCCTCCCATAGATCCATTAGATCATTTAGGGCCTTGATCTCATTGATCGTTTTATGTTGCCAAATTTCCTCAGATGTTAAATTAGAGGAAAAATGTTGGCAATCTTTGTCATATATGACTTTAAACATAAGTTTTCTAGCAAACAAGTTAACGTCTTTAATGATCTCGAATGCATCCGCACTCTGTACAGGACAAAAGGTTAGGTCAAGACTCAAAACTTCGGTCTGATCTTTTGTAAGTGACTGTGAGGACAAGTTAATTACTTGGAAGCCAGTTTGGTTCCTTTCTGGGGAGCCAAGGGATTGGCTACTTTCTTGGTGTCTAGATTTAAAGGGGGTGAGAAAATGGGAGCTGTGCGAAGATTCCCCAACGTGGGGGTTGGTAAGTCCCCCAAAGGGGTATTAGTGGGAAAATTTGTCTTAGAAGTGATAGGTGCATGGGTGATAATAGAAGAACTAGTGGAAATATTACCCACAGAATTAACTGGAATAGGTGCAGGTTTCGTTTGAGAACGAAGTCCGGGACGTGTGGTGTCCTGTGGCATACGTTTTGAAGAGGAAGCAGGTGACAGAGGTCTATCCGTTTTTCTTTTAGAAGAGGTTGTGGATGAATTTGAGGCCATACCTACTTGAGAAGAGGAGGACAAAGAAGATTCATCAGAATCAGTGGGATCCTGATTGGAGTTGGTTTGTTTACGTGAGAACGATTTTTTCTTTCTCCATTGATTTTCAGGAGACCATCTATAAGCAGTATTGGTCTCATAGGCTAAACGATCACGATAGTACTTCTTATCTTTGGTTTTCAAAATATTTGATACAAAGTTTTCCAGTTGTTTTTCCACAAGAGTTTCACGATCGGAAAAAGTATCTTCTGAAATAAGGCTTGAATTATCAGTATAAAGTTTTTCAATTTCGTTATTAATTATTTCCAAATCTTTTAAATAATTGCGGCACAAAGCCTCCATCATTCTAAGAGAGCATGACTGTAGGTTGGATTCCCAGTCAGTCTTAAATTCAGTTTCAATTTTAAAAAGATTTGGAAAAATTTGAATGCGTAGCCCCCAAGGGACTATGCGATCTTCAATGTATTTTTCAAAATATTTTTGATTCCAGAATATACGAGCCTTTTTTTCCAAAAGTCTAGTTAAACTATTGAAAAAACGTTCTAGGGTGATACCCCCAAAGGAGGACCCCTGAGCTTGATGGATTTTGCTCATGAGGCCATCAAAAGCCTCTCCCCTATAAGTGGCCATGTCTGACTGAATGAACCCAGACCAACACAAACAAATACTTCAGGAAAAAATTAATAAATTAATTTTCCAATATATGTCAATATATAACACAAAATATAGTAAAAAAATATATACAATTGAGTTAGAGGTGTCAGATGACAAAATGGGCGTTTGCGGCCCGGTTAAATCCAAAGAAAAAATTGAGAAAAATCATCTGACACCTATAGGTCAATAGGCACCACGTCCCTGATAATTAGAAGATACAGATAAGGGAGAAGTGGGACTTTTGAGGTGCATTCAAACACATGATTGATACAAAATATAATTTTTTATTTAATAGAAAAATTCCATTCACATATATTATAACAAATATATAGTTTCAATTACAGTAAAAAACAATGAAGTATTATACAGACAGATAATCTCGACGTTTCACCAATAAACTGGCTTCTTCAGGAGTATTAATTATTGTCATGTATTACTAGAATGAGAAATACACACAGTAAGGATATAAAAAAAACACTAATATATTGCTCTACAAAATAATATTTAAATATTCCACAGAGAGTGATACAAGGACATTTTCAAAACCACCACATAAGCCTTCATTACCTGTGCATTGTTGAAGAAATCAAAAATTTAGCTGGTATTGAATCAGAGGAGTGTTCTCATGAGGGAGTCTTGCAGTGAACCTTAGAGAAGGTGCTAGCTCATAAAGAGCACATAAATGAATAATGTGCTGCTGAAGGCAATGGAAGGTGAATAGTCACCTGAAAGGAGGAAAAGGATGATAATATAAAGTTAGACCCATACTAGGACAAAACTAAATATATGAAATCCAAAAAACAATACCTTAATCTAAAGGTCATTTTAAGATTCCAAAAAAGGAACAAAAGATCATTATATCATGATGGAAGGTATCTATAAGAAGATGGAATTATATTAGAGGATTTAGTCATATATATAAAAAAATATAAATTATGTTAATCAGGGGGTGTAGGAAAACAAATACCTGAATCATCCACTTTAAAGCCTAGTTGCAAAAAGAGGATGAAAGATCCGAGCAGAAAGGGTGCCGGTCAGTATCTATAAGACCAGCAATCCATCTGTCAAAAATAAATAAAATGCAAATCAAAGGATGCTGCAAAAGCATTCAATAGATAAGATAGATAGTGAAAAAGATATAATTCCTCTATAGATACCTGAGACATATGATATTTGGACATATAATCTTCCTCCGATAGTGGCAGCTATATCACCCAGGCAAACCACCAAAGCTTATGTAGTCACCATCTCCCTCGCCTATAGGACGCCAATTTGGCGCCAAAATTATAGGCGGGGCCGGCATATCAATTCCACCTGACAGGGAACCAATCCATACTATTGTTTTAAGGATATGGTGAATGGAAAAGCCGACCGGAAATGACACATTGCCGCGCACCGGAAATGACGCTTAGACATCTGGGTGATGAAAGAAAATTCATCACACACTGAATGCAATCTACAAAACGGCCACAAGATGGCCGTAATGAGACCGAAATCAAGTAAGAATAAAATGAGTCAATGTTATACTGGTGGAAAAGACAAAAAATAGGTCAGAAATAAAGATAAGGATGGAAACCTATTGGTGGAAAGGTGGCCCCAACTTAAATGCTAATAAGCAAAGAATTGGAAGCCCCGGGCGCCCGTAGGTCACCTTAACTCAACGAGAACAACTCCCCTGGGAATTATGATAATTAGATAACAAATTATGTATTATATGTGATATACTGCAAAATTGCAGTAAGTGCGTAATAATAGCATGCAATGCAGTTAAAAAGAATTGTCCGATCACCTCTTATGAAAAATAACCAAACAAACAGAAAAACACAAATAATAATAAATAATAAACAGACTAGCTGTTTGAGCCTAAGGTCATTCAGAAAATTATAAACAGAGTCAGTTTCAGAGAAAGGGCTTATAACTGATTGACTCATTGAGTCCTGGATGGGAGGTGGCATTAAGTGAAAAAATCCACTTTGCCTCTCTTTGCAAAAGACCTTTATCGCAATCTCCACCTCTTTCATTAATTGGAAGATGCTCTAAGGCAAAAAAATTCATTTTAGAAAAATCAAATGCATGATATAAACCACTATGTCGACTGATCGGCATTTCCATTTTTTTCTTTCGGATAAGGGAAACATGGTCCCTTACTCTATGAAAAAAGGGTCTCTTGATCTTGCCAATGTAAAAGGCACTGCATTCACACTTCATGAGGTATATAATGCCTATAGACTGGCAATTAGCAAAGAATTTAAGTTTGTAGGTAATACCATTGGGAAGAATAAATTCCTCAGAACTACCTAAAAATTGGCAGAAATCGCAACGGCCACATGGAGCTGTACCCTTACGAGAAGATCTGCCAATCGGTTTCTGTAAATGGCTGTGGACCAATTGATCTTTTAATGATCTGGACTTTTTATACGTGATTTGGGGGTATGGTTGAATATATTTGGAGATTATTTGATCAGCTGATAATAGGGGCCAAAATTTAGTAATGATATTTCTCATCTTTTGGTGGTCACCAGAATGTCTGGTGATCAACCGTACCTTCTGATTTGAAGGTTTAATCCTCGAGGAGTGAATTAAATCAGTTCTTTTTTTGTTTTTTGGCTCTCTAATATGCCCTCTTTAGTACCCTACGACTATATCCTCTGTTTAGCAATCGGGATTGTAAGGCTTTAGCCTCAGTTTCAAAGTCCTGTTCCTGGCTGCAGTTCCGCTTGATTCTTAAGTATTGGCTATATGGTGTACTATGTACCAATGGCTTAGGGTGGGAGCTTGCAGCATGCAGGATAGTGTTACCTGCAGATGCTTTCCTGTATAATGAGGAGCCCAAAGTACCATCTGGATTCACATAGATGGAGATGTCCAAAAAGTTAATAGTCTGTTGATCACACGTCATTGTGAATTTGAGATTATAACGATTTGTAGTTAATTTGGACATAAAAGCCTGCAATTCATGGTTGGACCCCGTCCAAACAACAAAGATGTCATCGATAAAACGGCGCCAGATGAGGACATGGGAGAAATGGTCCCCAAATTCATTGGAAGAAAATATCTCTCGTTCCCACCCCCCCAGGTACAGATTGGCGTACGATGGGGCACACTTGGTCCCCATCGCAACACCCTGTACCTGGAGGTAGTGGGACTGATCAAAAACAAAAATGTTTTTCATTGGAATGAACATGAGTAGTTCCAGGATAAATTGATTATATTTGTCAGCTCCAGGTCCTCTTTCTGATAAGAAGCCCTGAACAACTCTAACCCCCCACTCATGGGGGATAGAGTTGTAAAGAGTAGGGATGAGCCGAACACCCCCGGGTTCGGTTCGCACCAGAACCTTCGAACGGACCGAAAGTTCGCGCGAATTTTCGAACCCTATTCGTTATAATGGACGCGAACGTTCGAAATCAAAATTGCTAATTACAACGGCCAATATGCATGTTAATGTTATAAAACAGGTTTGGGGACCCGGGTCCTGCCCCAGGGGACATATATCAATGCAAAAAGAAATTTTAAAAACTAAAGTTTTTTCGGGAGCAGTCATTTTAATGATGCATAAAGTGAAAAAAAAAAAAGTGAAATTTTCCTTTAAATACGGTACCTGGGGGGTGTCTAAAGTATGCCTGTGAAGTGGCATGTGTTTCCCGTGTTTAGAACTGTCCTTGCACAAAATGACATTTGTAAAGGAAAAAAAGAAGCCATTTAAAACCACTTGCGGCTTTAATGTCATGTCTTGTCCTGGCCGCCATATGGCTGAAAATCCTTGAGAAAAATGGCATGGCTACCCCATCACCCCCCCCCCCCCACCCCAGCCCCTTTGGGTCTTGTATGGATACTAAGGGGGACCCCGCACCCAAAATAAAACCCTATACCTACAACCCTATATACTCTGAACAGCAGTATATAGGTGGTGCAAACAAGACATGGACTGTAGGTTTGTTCTTAAGTAGAATCTGAACAGGTACATTATGAAGTGTAGCTACATCCCAAAAAAATCAATTTTTAAGCTTTTTGGAGAACATAGGGAGGGGTTATCACCCCTGTAACATTTGCTGTCTTTGCACATCTGTTCAGAACATGTCACCTCACTTTCCGTCCCAATGACAAATGTTTTTGGAAAAGTGGGGTTTTAATTGAAACAAGGATTGGTGATAAAGCATCAGTAGAGAGGAGATACCTTTTTCCCAAATTAAATCTAACAGGATAGAATTTTCCTTCCTAGGGGTAGATTTCCTCTCACTTCCTGTTTTCTCTTGCCGTTTGCAAGTAGGAGTCGTTTGTAAGTTGGATGTTTGAAAGTAGGGGCCTGCCGTATATACTCTGCAGAAATTTGCCCTATTAGATATTGGTGTAGCCACAAGACTGGTGGGCACAGGAATGGGCCCTGCTGTGAGTTAATAGATCAAGATTTGTACTTGCATGCACCTGTTGAACCGGGCAGAAAAATTGGGCCTTTGGTGGTGGTGGTGGTGGTGGTGGACGGTGTTGCCACAAGACTGTAAGCCCTCACAGTTACTCTTGGTGGGTGCAGGAATGGGCCCTGCTGTGAGTTATTAGATCAAGATTTGTAATTGCATGCACCTGTTGAACAGGGCAGAAAAATTGGGCCTTTGGTGGTGGTGGTGGTGGTGGACGGTGTTGCCACAAGACTGTAGGCCCTCATAGTTACTCTTGGTGGGCGCAGGAATGGGCCCTGCTGTGAACTATTAGATCAAGATTTGTAATTACACGCCCCTGTTAAACAGGGGCTGAAAAATTGTGCCTTAGGCATTGGTGCTGGTGCCACAACACTGCAACCCCTCACAGATACTGTACTTGGAGCACAGCAGTCACACCTGTTGCGAAGCATCTTTTTAAAAAATTGTAATTACACGCCCCTGTTATACAGGGGCTGAAAAAATGTGCCTTAGGCACTGGTGTGGTGGCATGGATCATTGAGGAGGAGGAAGAGGATAGTCAGTGAACATAACAGGACAGTCACTCAGCATCAGCATAGGCAGTCTTGAAGGGATGTGACATTATAAATTATTCCGTTATATCCGCTTCAGGTGTCTGGTAGCTGGTGGTGATCCAAGACTGATTCATTTTTATGAAGGTCAGTCGATCAACCGAGTCGGTGGACAGGCGCACCCTATGATCGGTGACAAATCCTCCAGCAGCACTGAATGTGCGTTCGGAAAGAACGCTGGATGCAGGACAGGCCAGTAGCTCAATTGCATACTGTGCAAGCTCTGGCCAGTGATCCATCCTCAGGACCCAGTAAGCCAGAGGATTTTCGGTGGGAAAGGTGTCCAAGTCTGACCTTGCCCCTAGGTATTCCTGCACCATGTATATCAGACGCTGGCGATGGTTGCTGGAACCGATCATACCTTGGGGCTGCGGACTAAAAAATTGTCTGAACGCATCGGTCAGACGTCCACCTTCCCCACCGCTCCTTCTGCTACTGACCGAAGCCTCAGCAACTCGTCGTCCAGGACCAGGAGTTTGTAACCTCCCAGTTTCTGGGAACGCGTTGCACAGACCTTTCTGCAAGGCCTCCCTGAGATGTCTCATCCTCTGCTCCCTCTGCGACGGCAAGATAAGGTCCGCAACCTTACCCTTGTACCGTGGATCAAGGAGAGTGGCCAGCCAGTAATGGTCACTCTCCTTGATCCGAAGAACACGAGGATCCTTCCGCAGGCTTTGCAGGATCAGGGAGGCCATGCAGCGTAGGTTAGCTGAGGCATTCGGTCCGGAGTCTTCTGGGTCACTGAGGATGACATGATCGCCAGCCACCTCCTCCCAGCCACGTACAAGTCCACTGGTATGTTGGGACTGTACATCATCCCTAAAAGACTGCTGCTGCTGATGCTGAGTGCCAGGCTCCACCTCCATGCTCACACAATCCTCCTCCTCCTCCTCCTCCTCCTCCTCTTCCTGTGTGATGGGTGGGACAGAAGGAACATTGTCTGGATAAAGGGGGCCTTGAGAGACAAGGAAGTCCTCCTCTTCCTGCCTCTGTTCTGCCTCAAGTGCCCTGTCCATTATCCCACGCAGCGTATGCTCCAACAGGTGGACAAGAGGTACAGTGTCACTGATGCATGCACTGTCACTGCTCACCATCCTCGTGGCCTCCTCAAATGGTGAGAGGACAGTGCATGCATCCCTGATCATGCTCCACTGGCGTGGGGAAAAAAAGCCAAGCTCCCCTGACCCTGTCCTGGTGCCGTAGTCGCAAAGGTACTCATTGATGGCCCTCTGCTGCGTGTGCAGTCGCTGCAGCATGGCCAACGTTGAGTTCCACCTGGTGGGCATGTCACATATTAGGCGGTTCTTGGGCAGGTTCAGCTCCTTTTGCAGCTCAGTCAGCCGAGCACTGGCATTATAAGATCGGCGGAAATGCACACAGACTTTCCTGGCCTGCCTCAGGACATCCTGTAAGCCTGGGAACCTGCCCAAGAACCGCTGCACCACCAGGTTGAGGACGTGAGCCATACAGGGCACATGGGTGAGCTGCCCCTGTCGCAGGGCGGAGAGGAGGTTGGTGCCATTATCAGAAACGACCATTCCTGGCTTAAGCTGGCGTGGCGTCAACCACCTCTCGGCCTGCCCCTGCAGAGCTGCCAGAACCTCTGGCCCAGTGTGGCTCCTGTCCCCCAAACACACCAGCGCAAGCACGGCATGGCATCTTTTTGCCTGCGTACTCGCGTAGCCCCTTGTACGCCTACGGAGCACCGCTGGTTCCGAGGACAGAGCACTCGAAGAGGACATGGAGGAAGAAGAAGAGGAGGGGGTGGAGGAGAGAGGTGTGTCACAACCAGTAGTAGCATTTTGGAGGCGTGGTGGCGGAACAACCTCCAACACTACTGCACCTTGTCCTGCATCCCTCCCAGCTACCAATAGAGTGACCCAATGGGCCGTGAAAGAAAGATAACGTCCCTGTCCATGCCTGCTGGACCATGAGTCAGCGGTAATATGCACCTTACCGCTGACCTCCCTGTCCAGCGAGGCATGGACATTGCCTTCCACATGCCAGTAGAGAGACGGAATTGCCTTCCGTGAGAAAAAGTGGCGTTTGGGAACCTGCCACTGAGGAACCGCACATTGAACAAACTCACGGAAGGGGGCCGAGTCTATCAACTGAAAAGGCAGCAGTTGAAGTGCTAGCAATTTAGCCAAGCTAGCATTCAACCGCTGGGCATGTGGATGGCTGGGAGTATACTTCTTTCGACGGTCCAGCAGCTGGGGCAGGGAAATTTGCCTGCTACAATCGGACGTCGGTGTACTGCAAGTACTTGGTTGTGACACACCTAATTCTACACCTTCAGTCCTCTCAGAGCAGCTTTCAGAGAGGACTGAAGATATAGTGGGGATGGAGATCCCAGCTGATGAGGAGCAAGGAGAGGTCCGCTTTGTTCTTTGGTGTGGGTCTTTTATGTGTGCTTGCCAACGAGCTGCATGGCAGGTCGACATATGTCTGCTCATGCTTGTGGTGCCCAAGCGGCTGATGTTTTGGCCACGCGAGATACGCTTGAGACAAATATTGCAAATAGCAGTGGTGCGATCTGATGCACTCGTCTCAAAAAAGGCCCACACCAAAGAACTTTTGTGATAACGTGCAGAGGCAGCGCCCTGCACAGGCGGAGCTCTGCGGTGTGGTACAGTTGCTGTGCTGGCCTCTAGCTGGCCTCCAGGGGGCATCCTGCCTCGTTGGACATGTGACGCTGCATCCTCCTCCTCCTCCTCCTCTCTCCCTTCAGGCACCCACGTGGAGTCAGTGACCTCATCATCCCCTCCCTCTTCACCACTAGAGCAAACCTGGCAGTAAGCTGCAGCTGGTGGAACACTACTGCCAGATTGCTGTCCTTCAGCATCCCCTTTCTCTGCGCGCACACTACTGACTTCCTCAAGCTGGGTATCATCATCCGAGCCTTCGAATCGTTGGGCATCCTCCTGGAGCATGTACCCAACACTGTGCTCAAACAGTTCGGGGGACTCCTCAGGAGGACATGGTGGGTCTAGGGAAGGGGTGGCTGATGATGCCATTGAGTACGCGTTGGCAGCTGCTCTGCCAGTACCCTGAGCCTGGGTGAGAGAGGATGAGGAGGATGAGGAGGGCTTGGTCATCCATTCTACCAAGCCTTCGGCATGATGCGGCTCCACATGTCCAGCTGCCGAAAACAAAGACAAGCGTGTCCCATGGCCACGTGCTGATGACGATGCACGACCACGTCCACGGCCAGCACTGTTGTCTCTAGAAACAGAGCCTGCCTGCCCTGTGTTCTTGCCTCGGCACGCTCTGCCTCTCCTTGGCGGTCTTCCAGCCATTGTAGTCGGTAGTGTATATAGTATAAAAAATAGAACTCCTATGTGTGCTCACAACACACTGTAGGTCCTATGGGTGCTGACACTAACACACTATAGGTACTATGTGTGCTGCTGACAAGAAAATATAGGAGCTCTGTTTGCTGCCACTAACACACTAGAAGTCCTATGGGTGCTGCTGAGAAGAAAATATAGGAGCTCTGTTTGCTGCCACTAACACACTAGAAGTCCTATGGGTGCTGCTGAGAAGAAAATATAGGAGCTCTGTTTGCTGCCACTAACACACTAGAAGTCCTATGGGTGCTGCTGAGAAGAAAATATAGGAGCTCTGTGTGATGCCACTAACACACTAGAAGTCCTATGGGTGCTGCTGAGAAGAAAATATAGGAGCTCTGTTTGCTGCCACTAACACACTAGAAGTCCTATGGGTGCTGCTGAGAAGAAAATATAGGAGCTCTGTTTGCTGCCACTAACACACTAGAAGTCCTATGGGTGCTGCTGAGAAGAAAATATAGGAGCTCTGTGTGATGCCACTAACACACTAGAAGTCCTATGGGTGCTGCTGAGAAGAAAATATAGGAGCTCTGTGTGATGCCACTAACACACTAGAATTCCTATGGGTGCTGCTGAGAAGAAAATATAGGAGCTCTGTTTGCTGCCACTAACACACTAGAAGTCCTATGGGTGCTGCTGAGAAGAAAATATAGGAGCTCTGTTTGCTGCCACTAACACACTAGAAGTCCTATGGGTGCTGCTGAGAAGAAAATATAGGAGCTCTGTGTGATGCCACTAACACACTAGAAGTCCTATGGGTGCTGCTGAGAAGAAAATATAGGAGCTCTGTTTGCTGCCACTAACACACTAGAAGTCCTATGGGTGCTGCTGAGAAGAAAATATAGGAGCTCTGTTTGCTGCCACTAACACACTAGAAGTCCTATGGGTGCTGCTGAGAAGAAAATATAGGAGCTCTGTTTGCTGCCACTAACACACTAGAAGTCCTATGGGTGCTGCTGAGAAGAAAATATAGGAGCTCTGTGTGATGCCACTAACACACTAGAAGTCCTATGGGTGCTGCTGAGAAGAAAATATAGGAGCTCTGTTTGCTGCCACTAACACACTAGAAGTCCTATGGGTGCTGCTGAGAAGAAAATATAGGAGCTCTGTTTGCTGCCACTAACACACTAGAAGTCCTATGGGTGCTGCTGAGAAGAAAATATAGGAGCTCTGTTTGCTGCCACTAACACACTAGAAGTCCTATGGGTGCTGCTGAGAAGAAAATATAGGAGCTCTGTTTGCTGCCACTAACACACTAGAAGTCCTATGGGTGCTGCTGAGAAGAAAATATAGGAGCTCTGTTTGCTGCCACTAACACACTAGAAGTCCTATGGGTGCTGCTGAGAAGAAAATATAGGAGCTCTGTGTGATGCCACTAACACACTAGAAGTCCTATGGGTGCTGCTGAGAAGAAAATATAGGAGCTCTGTTTGCTGCCACTAACACACTAGAAGTCCTATGGGTGCTGCTGAGAAGAAAATATAGGAGCTCTGTTTGCTGCCACTAACACACTAGAAGTCCTATGGGTGCTGCTGAGAAGAAAATATAGGAGCTCTGTTTGCTGCCACTAACACACTAGAAGTCCTATGGGTGCTGCTGAGAAGAAAATATAGGAGCTCTGTTTGCTGCCACTAACACACTAGAAGTCCTATGGGTGCTGCTGAGAAGAAAATATAGGAGCTCTGTTTGCTGCCACTAACACACTAGAAGTCCTATGGGTGCTGCTGAGAAGAAAATATAGGAGCTCTGTTTGCTGCCACTAACACACTAGAAGTCCTATGGGTGCTGCTGAGAAGAAAATATAGGAGCTCTGTTTGCTGCCACTAACACACTAGAAGTCCTATGGGTGCTGCTGAGAAGAAAATATAGGAGCTCTGTTTGCTGCCACTAACACACTAGAAGTCCTATGGGTGCTGCTGAGAAGAAAATATAGGAGCTCTGTGTGATGCCACTAACACACTAGAAGTCCTATGGGTGCTGCTGAGAAGAAAATATAGGAGCTCTGTTTGCTGCCACTAACACACTAGAAGTCCTATGGGTGCTGCTGAGAAGAAAATATAGGAGCTCTGTTTGCTGCCACTAACACACTAGAAGTCCTATGGGTGCTGCTGAGAAGAAAATATAGGAGCTCTGTGTGATGCCACTAACACACTAGAAGTCCTATGGGTGCTGCTGAGAAGAAAATATAGGAGCTCTGTGTGATGCCACTAACACACTAGAATTCCTATGGGTGCTGCTGAGAAGAAAATATAGGAGCTCTGTTTGCTGCCACTAACACACTAGAAGTCCTATGGGTGCTGCTGAGAAGAAAATATAGGAGCTCTGTTTGCTGCCACTAACACACTAGAAGTCCTATGGGTGCTGCTGAGAAGAAAATATAGGAGCTCTGTTTGCTGCCACTAACACACTAGAAGTCCTATGGGTGCTGCTGAGAAGAAAATATAGGAGCTCTGTTTGCTGCCACTAACACACTAGAAGTCCTATGGGTGCTGCTGAGAAGAAAATATAGGAGCTCTGTTTGCTGCCACTAACACACTAGAAGTCCTATGGGTGCTGCTGAGAAGAAAATATAGGAGCTCTGTTTGCTGCCACTAACACACTAGAAGTCCTATGGGTGCTGTTGGGGTGCAATGCTGTGCTAACAGCACTGCGGTTGGTACTACTGCAATACTGTACTAACAGTAAGCACGCACCAGACTAATCCCCAGCAGCAGCTAATAACACACTAACTGTGCAATCAGCAGCAATGAACGATCAATGACTTAGGTAGCAATGGTTTAGCAAAGAAATAGCCAATGGTTTAGCAAAGAAGAGCAAATCTTTCAGTATCAAGCAAAGACTGAATCAGCAGACTAATCTCTCCTAAAGCCGGAACTCATGTGACCGGGGCCGATGGCGTGGCGGCCTTTTAAATGGTGGGGCGTGTACTAAAGCCCCTGAGCTGTAATTGGCTACAGGCGTCCTGCCTGTAGCCAATTATTGCTCTCCGAGTTTCGGGCGCTGTGATTGGCCAAGCATGCGGGGTCACAGTGCATGCTTGGCCAATCATCAGCCAGCAATGCACTGCGCCGGCCGCGCCGGCCGCAATGCATTGCGGGGCCGCTCGCATCACACGAATGTGATGCGAACGGCCCAAATAGTTCTGGGCTCGACGAGCGAGCGAACGCCCGATGCTCGATTCGAACATGGGTTCGAATCGAGCACCGGGCCCATCCCTAGTAAAGAGCCTCCACATCAATGGCCACCAGCCAGGATCCCGGTGGTATATACAGGGCATCAATGGACCTAATAAGGTCCGAAGTATCCTGTATATAGGAACTAAGTGAGCCGACATGTGGTCTGAGATAATCGTCCACTAGTTTACTTGCATGCTCTGTTAGACATCCGTTGCCCGAAACGATTGGACGCCCAGGAGGGCATTCCAAATTCTTGTGTACCTTGGGTAAGGCATATAAGATAGGTATTTTATGTTTTTCTACCAGTAGAAATTCACAAGTTTTTTTATCCAATAGATTGGCTTGGAAGGCACGACTAATTAGCAGATGAAATTTGGTCTCTGCATATTCAACTTGAGCATGGGGAATGGGGGAATTTTTTTGTATTTTTCTAAATCCATTACAACAATGTTGCCTCCCTTGTCGGAGGGCTTGATAATGATTTGATTGTTTAGTTGTAAGGATATTAAAGCCTCACGATGGGATTGCTTAAGGTTGGATATATACATTCATGCATTTGACCGTATGTAAAGCCCTAATATAGGCATTTGTTATGACAGTGTCCTATCAAGTGACATGTCCAGCATCTTTGGCTGTATATAAATGGATGCATTTAGTCATCTGTAGCCATTGATCCAGGATGAAATATTTACCCCCTCACTTCATACATAGAACCCTTGTGATCAATATTTAATATTCTTTGATAGATATATATGAGTGTGATTGTAGTTATGCATGTATATATATATATATATATATATATATATATATATACTTTAAATTTGATAGTGTTTTCCTGGTATACCATCTACTAGGACAAGTATAGAAGGTTTGTTTTTGGGGACTTTGAATGAGGAAATGGCATAAATGCCATACGTCTCCATCCCTGATGCATTTTGAGAAGAAAAAAGGGTTGGGACTTTGAGTGATGTGCATGACAAGCAGTGGGTAAGCAAAGAGTAAACATAAAATATATCTATCAATATGAACGATACAAATCATGTTGAGAGCAGTTTTTTTTCTTAAAACCACTCATCAACAGTTGGTAAAATGTAACAGATCTTACAAGAAGTAAAACATGATTGATACAAGACAATAATTCATAATACATAGAACAAATGAGCATGAATTGATATGAGCATGTAATGAAGAACTGATTGTAGAGAAACAATGTAGCAATAATACATAGATAGCAACAAATTTATAGATTGTATATACAAACATGATGCAATGATAGTAAATAAAAACCATCCTATAACTCGACGCGTTTCACTCCATTCACTCCATTCAGCTCATGGTTTTACACATGATGTGGTAGGGTGAAGGCAGCCTAGAGGTGTCTGCACCGGGAACTTTGGGAACACTTGACCGCAAACTTCAAAACACACACAAATGGACGGGTGCTGGTCTCCATTGTATTGTTAATAATGGTAATGCTAGCAATCCCCAAATGGGTTCTCATTCTGTATGGTGTATCCATGAGTAATCTGTATTACGGAGAAATACCCAGTGTAGAAAAGAGAGAAGAAAGAAGAAAGGAGAAGAGAAGAGAAGAAAGAAGGAAGGGGATGTCACATCCCCTTCCTTCTTTTTTCCATACTTGGTATTTCTGTGTTTTGGAGTTTGCTGTCAAGTGTTCCCACAGTTCCCGGTGCAGACACCTCTAAGCTACCCTCACCCTACCGCCTCATGTGTCAGTTGTTTGTTGTTATGTACATTAGGCCCGTGTGTGTTGCAGTCAGTTCGGCCAGCTTCTGTTGAAGGGACTTGACAGAAAAAGGTCTGCCGATCAGCTCCCGATCAGCGATCTCAGCCTATCGCTGTATTAACGTTGGATAGTTCACCTCCTGAGCTGTCAGGTTTTTTTCAATCAGCCCTGCAGGGTTCAACGAAAAAAAATACTTGTGTGTACAAAGCTTTACACTGGACATACTGTAGAATGTGATTATCCTGATATCCCTTTCCTGTTTTATACAGTTCAAATACCTTTTCCTGCAGATCCTTTGACAATTCTTTTGCTTTCCCCGTGACTCAGAATCCAGAAACGTCAGTGCAGCACTGGATGAAAGATGCAAGGGTCTGTCAAGAGTCCAGAAACTCATTGACATTTTATACACACACACAAATTACAAGCAAACAGATCCCAGGTGAGGATGGTTACCTTTAGTAGCCGTTCAAACCCCTTTGTGTCAATTTGTGTGCATGTTATCAGGCTAAGGCTGGGTTCACACTTGTGCGACACGACAGCCGTCCTACTTTGGATCCGACTTTGCCCTGCGACATGAAGCTGACATGTCCGACTTTCAATGAACGGGGATCCAACTTGGATCCCCGCCAATACCAGGCACTGTGTTTGGTATGAATCTTAAGGGGGAACTCCACGCCAAATTTTAGATAAAAAAAACAGCATAGGTTCCCCCTCCAAGAGCATACCCTTGGGTCTGGTATGGATTTTAAGGGGAACCCCTACGCCAAAAAAACTGCATGGGGGTCCCCCCAAAATCCAAACCAGACCCTTATCCGAACACGCAACCTGGCAGGCCGCAGGAAAGGAGGGGGGGACGAGAGAGCGCCCCCCCCTCCCTCCTGAACCGTACCAGGCCGCATGCCCTTAACATGGGGATTTGGTGCTTTGGGGCAGGGGGGCGACCTGCGCCCCCCCCACCCCAAAGCACCCTGCCCCCATGTTGATGAGGACAGGGCCTCTTCCCGACAACCCTGGCTGTTGGTTGTCGGGGTCTGCGGGCGGGGGCTTATCGGAATCTGGGAGCCCCCCTTTAATAAGAGGGCCCCCAGATCCCGGCCCCCCACCCTATGTGAATGAGTATGGGGTACATCGTACCCCTATCCATTCACCTGGTGGAAAAAATGTCAATAAAAAAACAACACAGGTTTTTAAAGTAATTTATTGCACAGCTCCGGGGGTCTTCTTCCGACTCCGGGGGTCTCTTCCGACTTCAGGGGTCTTCTTCCGACTCCGAAGGGCTCTTCCGACTTCGGGGGTCTTCTTCCGACTCCTGGGGTCTCTTCCGACTTCAGGGGTCTCCGGTGTCGTCTCCGCGCCCTCCGGTTCTTTCTTCCTTCTGCCGGGCCTCCGCTATCTTCTTCCAGCTCTTTTGCTAGCGGGGCCCGGTCTTCTCCGTCGCCTTCTTCCCTCTTCTCCTCTCTGGTTCTTTCTTCCTTCTGCCGGGCCTCCGCTATCTTCTTCCAGCTCTTTTGCTAGCGGGGCTCGGTCTTCTCCGTCGCCTTCTTCCCTCTTCTCCTCTTCGATGTTGACACGTCGCTTCCTCCCGCTGTAATGCTGGCTGTGCGGTGCGCTCCGATTTATATAGGCCTCTCATGACGTCACAGTCACATGCTCCAGTGGCCACATGCTCCCATGACGTCACAGTCACATGCTCCGGGGCCACCCGGAGCTTGTGACTGTGACGTCATGAGAGGCCTATATAAATCGGAGCGCACCGCACAGCCAGCATTACAGCGAGAGGAAGCGACGTGTCAACATCGAAGAGGAGAAGAGAGAAGACCGGGCCCCGCTAGCAAAAGAGCTGGAAGAAGATAGCGGAGGCCCGGCAGAAGGAAGAAAGAACCGGAGAGGAGAAGAGGGAAGAAGGCGACGGAGAAGACCGGGCCCCGCTAGCAAAAGAGCTGGAAGAAGATAGCGGAGTCCCGGCAGAAGGAAGAAAGAACCAGAGAGCGTGGAGACGACATCGGAGACCCCCGAAGTCGGAAGAGACCCCCGGAGTCGGAAGAAGACCCCTGGAGCTGTGCAATAAATTGCTTTAAAAACCTGTGTGTGTTTTTTTATTGACATTTTTTTCCACCAGGTGAATGGGTAGGGGTACGATGTACCCCATACTCATTCACATAGGGTGGGGGGTCGGGATCTGGGGGCCCCCTTATTAAAGGGGGGGCTCCCAGATTCCGATAAGCCCCCGCCCGCAGACCCCGACAACCAACGGCCAGGGTTGTCGGGAAGAGGCCCTGTCCTCATCAACATGTATGCTCTTGGAGGGGGAACCCATGCCGGTTTTTTATTTAAAATTTGGCGTGGAGTTCCCCCTCAAGATCAGCAGAGCACAAGTCGCATGCCAAAGTCGGATCATGCAAGACTGCGGTCCGACTTTGATCCGACTTCAATGATAGTCAATGGGCTGAAGTAGGATCAAAGTCGGAACAAAGTAGTACAGGGAGCATTTTCAAAGTCGGACCATCATGTGTCGGACCAGTTAAGACGGCTCCCATAGGGAAACATTGATTTTAACATGTCATGCGACATGAGCTCCCAATGTCAGAGCGTTTGTCGCCCCAGTGTGAACCCGGTCTAAAATCACCAGGGTATGTAAACTTTTGATCAGGGTCATTTGTGTAGTTTCTGTTGTAATTATGATTTTAAAAGATTAAACTCAGTTGATGATAAACACTAACTACAAGTGAAAGAAAAGTTTTTGTGTTATCATTTATATTCTCTGAAAAATGGCCAATAAATCATAAATTCTGCCAGGGTATGTAAACTTATGAGCACAACTGTACACACACAGAAATTTTTTGTGCAAGTAGAGCGAATAGAAGGCATAGACTATTGTGCATAAGGCATATTGTATTTACAAAGTAGAGTGAGAGAATTGAAATTAGAGCAATAAACAAAAACCATGTTCAAGTTCACTCCTTTATTAAAATACCCCTATACTTTGATATGTTGTAGGTAATCTAATCTGATCCAATGATTGGATAAATTACAGCTCAAATATTCTGCCAATGTTTTAACCTTTCTTCAATCTACGTCTATTTTTAAGCTTGCCTTGAGTTTCAATAAAGCATATTTTTCATATATACAAAATATATTTCTCAAGAAGCTGAGCTGTTATATATTGGTGTGGAAAACATGGAAGGGATTTTTTCTTTTAATATTGTGCTTTTTCCAGTGCAGGCTAATGAAAATCACAGGTACTGTACTGATACCATTCTTTCAATTTTCATCTTCTCTCTGTGAAAATAATTAGTCCTTTCCTCTGTGAAAACACGAGGGCAGCTGACTTCCCTGGAAAGACTGGCTGCCTCCTGTACAGCTACAGGAAATAACCTGACCTCCAGTTGTGTCCCTTTATGACAAAGTAAATGACCCAGGCATCTGGTACAGATTTAGCAGATAAAAAGCTATATGTCTAGTTTTTAATGCAGTAAATACTTTCCATTTAAATATTTAGACATAATTACTGTTGTCTAAGTAATTGACCATTGTGTTTTCTGAATATTTAAGTTCAAAGATTTTATAGCCATAGGAGTCATTAAGAGGTTACAATTCAAAACATCTCTGTTGTAACATATACTGCAAGATATCTTTTTTATTAGTATAACTCTAATGTAAGGGGTTTAGAAGATCTAGTGAAGCCCATCAATTGAATTTTGGCAAGCCACAAATATTAGGTTTCAGGTGCGAAGCATGTTACTGGGTTGCTTTGATGTCTCCCCGATCGGTAGTACATTCCCAATAATTCCCCACTCTTCTTCCACTCAGTAGTATCCCGCTTTCTCAGCAGTACATTCTCCACAACTCCCCCTGCTCAGTAGTACCCCCCCCCCCACGCAGTAGTATATTCATAAACACCTGCCTTCCCCTCTCAGTAGGGTCATACACCCCAACCCCTTCTCCACTCAGTAGTACGTTACCACCCTCCAGCTGCCCGCTCATTATTACATTCCCACCCCTCCACCCAGCTCCCCGATCAGTAGTACATTCCCAATAACCCCCCACTCCCCTTTTGCCCAGTAGTATCCTACTTGCTCAGTAGTACATTCCCCACCTCCCCCCCTGCTCAGTAGTACCCCCCCACTATGTAACACAGTATATTCATAAATACCTGCCAACACCCTGCTCAGTAGTACATCCCCATACCCCTTCCTCCTTCGCTCAGTAGTACCCGCATGCTGATGAATACATAAAATACAATGCTGCACTAACCCTTATATGAAACAACTGTGATATTATAGACTGCATTTTAAATGTTAGTGGTTATAGAAGTAATATACATGTATATTATTTGCACAGTTGTTTCATTTAAGGGTTAGCGCAGCATCATGTTTTTATTTATTCATCTTATTGGTGATTGTGGGAACACAATCTATGGTTGCAGCAACCCCCAATTAATTAGAATATATTGTTTATTGGTTGGATTACACAGCGTAGGTAGCTCTGGAGTGATATCAATAATTTTTATATCCCCCGATCAGTAGTACCTCCCACTCAGTAATACATCCCCCCCACTAGTAGTAATCTCTCCCTGCTAGGAAGTAACACCCCCCCTCCCGCTTAGTAGTAATCCCCCCTGCCCACACTACCCCTCCCCCTCACTCTGCTTATCATCTGTCCTGCTGAAACTCTGCTCAGCTGATCGCTTCTGGTCCTCCATTCTGCGGAATATCCACTTTGCTGATCTCCTTGTAATCAAATATTCTGCTGATTTCCTGCTCTGCTGATTCTCCGATGCTCACACGGTCCTCTCGCTGGTCCCTAATCACCTTCCTGCTCTGTCATTCCCAACCTGTATACCATATGTGATATCTGCCGATCCTCCGGTTTGCTCACAGCTCACCTTCCTGCTGCTCCACACTAAAAATCACATCCTTCACATGAACACAAAGCACAGCTAACTGTGAATAAGTGCCCCTCAACAGCTGCAACCGCCCTACAAATGCACACAGTGTCTGTTAATTAGGGGGTAAAAAAGGAGGCGATATTGCGCAAAGCAAGTCTAAATGAGGCCATAGACTTTCATGGGGGCTTTGAGATGTAGCCAAGCACAATGAAAGCAACATGGAGTTAAATTTATGAAGCAACGCAAACTTAACAGTGTGTACAAGTCTGTAAGGTAACCATTTTATTTAGTGAGAGCTGCTTTGATTGCTTTAAGAAGCGTGTCTAATGCCACATTTTGAAGCAAGTGGAAATGAGGCCTAAAGATTACAAAACAGTACTAACTTTATTTGGAGTTCTTTCGGAACTGGTGATTCGCCCGTGCAAATTTCTGATGTAACTGTATCTCAACAAAGAGTAATATTTTTATACATCATTTAAAATCAGGTTAACTTGGTATGAATACATACATGACTTAGCTTACAGGCTTTTCCAGGCTCTTTTTTTGTCCAGTTTTAATGTTCATTCTTACCAGGCCTAAAATGGCAGGTCGTTACTAGATATCTATTTTTATTGTGTTTGGGTAAATGCCTTACAGGCCAGGTATGTACAGATTAGGTAGATAGAAATTGTGCAAATGTATTTTGTATATACAAAATAGTCAATTCATATAGAAGCAGCAGAAGAGGTTGGAATCCAAATCTGTAGTAAAACTCCTTCACCACACCACATGTGTTATCACCCTCTAGGTATTCCACTTACGTATTTTTGGTCACGGCCGATGTTTCATCACTTTATACAGTGATTAACCATGACGATGCCCTGCTATCTTTGAATTGGGCTTTAAGCAAGAGGGATGATATCCCATTTCCCTAGAAGAAATTCCTAGGGATTGCCCTAGATTATTGTTTGAGTCACAATTACTTTTGGTATTCTGGTAAATTCTAATCAAAGGAGTAGCTATGGGTGCCAAATTTGCACCATCCATAGCGAACCTGTTCATGAGCGTCTGGGAGGATAAAACGATATATAACTGTAGCGGCCTCCTCACTCCCCTCTCTGCATCAGCTCGTCTTTCTCTTGTCTAGGGGTACCTCAGAGGAGAGGGAGCGGGGTCACCACGCCAAGCCTTCACCACAGGTGTCTGTGCGGTGTGAGCAAAGTTCTTTCTCTACCTTCGGGTCAGTGTTGTGCACCTGGAGTTACCTTGAACAATGTCGACCAGAAAAGAGCCCCACACCATTAAAGTCCAACACTCCTTTATTCTTCTCGAATGAACAGCATAATCAGTTAGACTCCCTTAAAGAACAGAACAAACAAGGAGGTGTGGATGCGAGTAGGCCCAGACACAATGAACTCTCCACTTTCCTCCATGAAAGTGGGCTGAGGTCTCCAAACGGGGGGGGATTTCCTTCCAGGCGGTCTCCGATGGGAGGCTCACCCGACACTGGCAATCTGCTGCACCCGGTCTTCAAGTGAGTAGCTCCCCCCGGTCCATTACGCCTTCCGGATTCGGGTACCCAATCCCTGGGTTCCCTAGGACCTCCTTCCCTCACGGAACTCAGTGTTGGGCACTGAGCTCCAGACCTCCATCCGAGTACCTCACCCCAGGCTAAAGGTGCCTGGGATGGAACACGACCTCCGGACGTCCTCTAGGCCAAGGCCGCCTAGAGGACCGACACAAACCACCGCCCTCAGGCTGAAGGTGCCTGGGACTCGACCCCGTGACAAAGATGGCCGGCCCCCTTTATACCCTCTCCCAGCAAGCACGGCGGGTTCCCCGCCCCACCATACTGCTGCCGAGGGAGGACAAAAAGGAGGCACAGCACACAGCAATGGTTCAACCCCAGCCCAGGGCGACAGTGCCACCTGCTGGACCGCAAGGAACTGCACACCGCTGGTGTCTCTGCCAGTTTTAAATAGAGGGGAAAGTGTATACCCGCTACACTCTCCCCCTGGTGGTTTAACACTGGTCCCCAGTGTCTGGAGAAAACCATGCCCTCAACGGCTGACATAGTCCAGTCCAGAAACCAACTATAAATTGTACAAAAATAAAACTTTTTGAAAAACTTGATCAACTGGAGCAATTGTGTCTGAGCCCTATATAAAAGGGAAGGGAAACAACAAAATTGAACCATAACTTTTTGAATCACATATTCACATTACACTTTTCCCACCCATCCAGACTAAGACCCACCCCATACTCAGTGGTCTTGATGGGATGCTCTCCTGCAGAGGGAAAAGAAAGAAAATTAACACACACAAACCCTGACACATGTATTCGTGTGAGAGAAAATAAACTTCTCCGGGAAGAAATCCCTTTTCTCCAAAGAGTGAGTGTATGAAAATTATTAACCTTGCGCAACACTGCCACCTGGTGACAGCGTCGCGGTAACTGCACTCGTGGAACTCTTCTTCTTCCTTTTAGCCCTATCTACCCCAGAGTCCATGATCTCTTGCTGGAAAGTGAAGAAAAACAGGAACAGTCCTTCATTCCTCTGGGTAACAAGGACAACGGGCCCCAGAAAGTTCAGCAGCATACAACAAGAACGGAGTCTTTTCTCTCCTACAGGTAGAAGCGGGGATGCGGCAGAACAAGTGGCTTCAAGTGCTGGTCCATGGTCTCCAGATGATATTCTACATCTTCTCCTTCCTTTCGCCGGATCAGCACTTTGTCTGCATGGATGTGCTGTCCCAACATCCACTCTGCCTTTCAGTCCTTAAAACGCTGAGAGGCCTTGGGAGAACACACCAGGTACCTGCGGGCGTGTGGAATCTGAAGGTGAGTCCACACAAAGTCATTGTACCAGCGTTACCGGCACACTTCCACCTCATAGAGCAGTTCCTTGGACAAGTATGGATACTCCCATCCGTACTCTGCAGCAACCTTCTGGCCAAATAAGCGTTGTAGTCTGGCCAAAGGAGGCATAGTAGCTCTGTCCCCTTCGCCAGGCAAAACTATTGAGTCCGGGTGGCGAGGGACCTTGATCACATCTGATCTGGGCATAGGTGCCCGCAACAGCAATCTCTTTTCTCCGGTCTTCAGTGTAGGTGATACCGGGGATGTAGAGGCAGGCTGGGGACGGGACCCCTCTTCAGGCGCTGATGCCTCCACCCGGGTGTACTATCCCCTGTAGACATGGGTGGATCCCTGGTTCTGCGGGATGAGGCGAGAGGTACTTTGTCCCAGCCCTTCTCTGCAAACAGTTTGTCTATAGCAACGTCGTCTCCCATATCTGAGAGGGACTCCAGGTCAGAGGTGTCACACTCCTCCACGGGCAGGTACCCTGTAGTGGAGACTGAGTTTTCACCTCTTCCCACACACCAAATCTCCCCGCCTGGCTTACCTCGGCCTTTACTTGAAGCGGGACGTCCGGGACTCCTGCCGACGGATCCATCCGGGCCGGGCGTAAGCGGGCGAGATGGTCCACCACAACCGCTGGTCGGGGATACCATACCGGTCTTTCTCTTCGGTGGTGGACGCTGCGAGACAGTGGTGACCGAGTCAGCATCCTCGGATTTCTCCCGTTGAGTTTTCACAACCTCCTCCGCGGTAGCTGCAGTGTGCGCAGGGATGGCTGTCAAAGCAGTGATTCCTCCTCCTTGAGTGGTGTTGCCTGCAGCACGGCCAGGGTAAATGGTTCTCGGCTTCTCAACCGCTGGATCCACTTCAAAAAGAAACTCCCCACAGGCCATGCATCGCCCGAACGGCTTCAGTTGGCACACCAGTCCCGAACAGCCGGGACAAATCACACCCAGGGCCTCAACGTCCATGCATGAATACAGGGCGAATCGTCCCCTTGGCTTTAGCCGGATCCCCGTATCTGTTACCGGAGCAGCAGCAGTCAGTGTCGTGGTAGAAGGGTGAACCGGAATCCACAATGTATGTCCGAACATGGTGACCTGTTGCTGATCCATCGCACACTGCAAAGTTTTTGCGCCAACGTCCCACATGTAGTCCTTCACACGTATTGGACTCCTCCCCTTTGCTCCAGTTCGTGGGCTTTTCTTCTTTTTTCCTTCTGAGTCATGCCCACGAACTAAGCGGTGGGGGTGTGCCTGGTGGCGCAGTGCAAATAGAAGCCCCCACGTGTAGTCCTTCACACGGCTGAGCTCCCCCTTTCTCTCTTCTGCGCGGGCCTTTCCCTTCATTGGGTCATGTCCACGACTTCAAGCAGGGATGCACTTCGGCCAATGAAGGCCTGCCTTCTCGTAACTCCTCCGGGCAAACACGTTCAATTCCGTAGTACACAAACACTATCCCGGACGAGCCCCCACGTGTAGCGGCCTCCTCACTCCCCTCTCTGCATCAGCTCGTCTTTCTCTTGTCTAGGGGTACCTCAGAGAGGAGGGAGCGGGGTCACCACGCCAAGCCTTCACCACAGGTGTCTGTGCGGTGTGAGCAAAGTTCTTTCTCTACCTTCGGGTCAGTGTTGTGCACCTGGAGTTACCTTGAACAATGTCGACCAGAAAAGAGCCCCACACCATTAAAGTCCAACACTCCTTTATTCTTCTCGAATGAACAGCATAATCAGTTAGACTCCCTTAAAGAACAGAACAAACAAGGAGGTGTGGATGCGAGTAGGCCCAGACACAATGAACTCTCCACTTTCCTCCATGAAAGTGTGCTGAGGTCTCCGAGCGGGGGGTGGGATTTCCTTCCAGGTGGTCTCCGATGGGAGGCTCACCCGTCACTGGCAATCTGCTGCACCCGGTCTTCAAGTGAGTAGCTCCCCCCGGTCCATTACGCCTTCCGGATTCGGGTACCCAATCCCTGGGTTCCCTAGGACCTCCTTCCCTCGCGGAACTCAGTGTTGGGCACTGAGCTCCAGACCTCCATCCGAGTACCTCACCCCAGGCTAAAGGTGCCTGGGATTGAACACGACCTCCGGACGTCCTCTAGGCCAAAGCCGCCTAAGAGGAACGACACGAACCACCGCCCTCAGGCTGAAGGTGCCTGGGACTCGACCCCATGACAAAGATGGCCGCCCCCTTTATACCCTCTCCCATCAAGCACGGCGGGTTCCCCGCCCCACCATACTGCTGCCGAGGGAGGACAAAAAGGAGGCACGGCACACAGCAATGGTTCAACCCCAGCCCAGGGCAACAGCGCCACCTGCTGGACCGCAAGGAACTGCACACCGCTGGTGTCTCTGCCAGTTTTAAATAGAGGGAAAAGTGTATACCCGCTACATAACCAACAAAGGAAGGAGCTACTTTTCTACAAAAGATATATAGATGACCTGTTTTTGATCTAGGTAGGGACCGAATCCTCATTAGAATTGTTCATCAGCGCCCTGAACAAGAATACGAACAACATTAAACTCGAATGCAATTGGAGCCATGAATCAATTAATTACTTGGATGTCACTGTAATGCTTACGAACCAACAGATTACGACTAAATGTTTCTTTAACCTGTTGTCTACCGCCCACCGTCAAATGACGGCGGGTGGAAGATTCTCTCGTTCTGACAGGACGTCATATGAGGTCCTGCCTTTAAAAGGAGCTAGGGGGCGAGCGCGCGGCGTTGCCGGCGCGCACGCACGGCATTGTTGGGGACCCGATGCGCGTGCCCGGCGGCCGCGATGTCCGCCGGGGACCCGCGATTGCCCAGTAACCGAGCAGGAAAGTGGATCTGTGTGTGTAAACACACAGATCCACGTCCTGTCAGGGAGAGGAGATCGATGGTGTGTCCCTTGTACATAGGGACAACCATTGGTCACCTCCCGCAGTCAGTCCCCTCCCCCCACAGTTAGAACACATCTAGGAAACACATTTAACCCCTTCCTCGCCCCCTAGTGTTAACCCCTTCCCTGCCAGTCACATTTATACAGTAATCAATGCATTTTTATAGCAGGGGTCGCTGTATAAATGTGAATGTTCCCAAAAATGTGTCAAAAGTGTCCGATCTGTCCGCCGCAATATCGCAGTCACAATTAAAATCGCAGATCGCCGCCATTACTAGTAAAAAAAAATGCTATAAATCTATCCCCTATTTTGTAGACGCTATAACTTTTGCGCAAACCAATCAATATACGCTTATTGCGATTTTTTTTAACCAAAAATATGTAGAAGAATACGTATCGGCCTAAACTAAACTGAGGGAAAAAAAATAAAAATGGATATTTATTATAGCAAAAAGTAAAAAATATTGTGTTTTTTTTCAAACTGGACGCTCTTCTTTTGTTTATAGCGCAAAAAATAAAAACCGCAGAGGTGATCAAATACCACCAAAAGAAAGCTCTATTTGTGGGAAAAAAAGGACGCAAATTTCGTTTGGGAGCTACGTGGCACGACCGCGCAATTGTCATTCAAAGTGTGACAGCGCTGAAAGCTGAAAAATGGCTTGGGCAGGAAGCGGGTTTTCGTGCCCGGTAGGGAAGTGGTTAAACCAACTGACCGTAACAGTTACCTCTCAATACATAGTGGGCACCACCCCACTTGGTTGAGGAACATTCAGAAGGGACAATTCACTAGAGTGCGGAGGAATTGCACCCATGATAGTGACTATTTGGAACAAGCCCGAGTTTTAAAAGGCCGCTTCATAGAGAAAGGGTACCACACAGTTAACTTGGAGAGAACGATACAAGAGATACAGAATGTACCCCAAAGTAATTGTCCTGACAGATAGACCAAAACAAAATACTAGCAATCATGAATGGGATTTTATCAGTGGATACCATGCCCAGTACAAAGATGTTGAAGCTATTTTTAAGAAATACTGGCCACTTTTAACAACAGACAAAATTTTAACTAAAGCTATTCCTGAAGAGCCTGTTTTTATCTATAAAAAGGGACAATCTTTCGGGGACAAGATCGTAAAGAAAATTCTAAATCCCCCCATTAAACCAACCATGTTCTGGGATAATCCCGTTTTTTTTGACTGCCGCAGGTGCATATCATGTCGGCAGGTTCGCACAAGGTTACGAGGTCTTACAGAATTTCAATCTACAGCGAACCAGAAAACGTTTAAAATTAAAGACTTTATATCTTGCATGACCACCCACGTGGTATACGCCTTGTTGTGCCCATGTAATCTGATGTACATCGGACGTACTAAACGAACTCTTGGCAAAAGAGTGTCCGAATACATTAATAATATTAAAAATGGCTATAAAGATCATAGCGTTTCATTACACTTCAGAAACAAACATAAACGAGATCCTTCGGGACAAAAGTTTTGGGGTGTAGAAAAATTACATCCAGATTGGCGAGGGTGCAATAAAATCAAAGAACTATCCAAGTGTGAAACTAAATGGATATTTTTAACTGATACATTAAGTCCTAATGGTATGAATGTTGAGTTGAACCTAAATTGTTTTATTAGTGACTTTTAAAATTGAGATTTTAAATCTACATTATATTACTTTTTTTATGCATACATTTTATGTGATTTCTTCTTTTTTTTGTATTCATTATTTGTTGGCAATGTATACCACCTTTATGAGTAAATAGTGTTGTGATTTTAATAATATGGTTGGGCAGTTTGGATATAAATGCCCGGTATGCGACTTAGATTGGGTCTGAGTCGCTTTGAGGTTTCATAGCACTATGTCACTCACACTTAATAGTTATACCGGGTTTATACATCTCTGGCCAATTTTTAGTGCATCTGTTTATTACCGCTATTGTGTAATCCCAATATGCTAACGTAAAAAATTGCAGAATGCGATTAAAATAGTTTATGAGGGAGCGAGTGCCCTGTAGACACACATCGTGTTGCTCAGTTAAATACCACATATCTTGTGGTTTTGCGGCCACCTGATGTGCAGTTTTTTTGAAATTGCAGATCTTTAATTGGCTCAGCAGCTTCATAAGCAACATACACTGAATGACCCAATTGGTTTTGCATGATTGTGCATTGACACAATCTGCTGGTTCAGATTGGCGGCAATCATTATCTGTTTTAAGCAGAATATTCGCCTATTATTCTTTACAGACACCCATATG
The DNA here is from genome assembly GCA_029206835.1 of Rana muscosa. Taxonomy (NCBI): domain Eukaryota; kingdom Metazoa; phylum Chordata; class Amphibia; order Anura; family Ranidae; genus Rana; species Rana muscosa. Next base: position 941,087,654 of record CM055118.1, on the reverse strand, counting down.
ACAATTATGCTATTTTTGTAACCACTATAGTGAATGTGCATATCTGTGTATTTAAGATCTGTTTTAGTGGCGATACACACTGCTAACATATCTACATAAACGCCACCCCCAGGGGAGTGCCTCTTGGTGGGTCTGGTGTATTTATTATTACTGCGCTGCGTAGCCATGCCCTCTGACGAAAGTGATGACGGAAACGCGTCAGGGCGTCGCTACGCAGCTATTCAAAGTGCCAGCTTACTCTCGTCTTCCTACCCGAGAATCACTGCAGGAGCAGTGATAAGGTCAGACTTGAAAGCGCGGCTTTTATCATTGATTACTACATGCCCTATTGATTTTTATGTTTGCAAGTGTATGATCATAAGATTTTCAAGGAATAAAATTGCGTTTATATTGGATTACGCTATGCACATTTTTCTTCTGTTTTGCTTATCATGAGCAACATTTAGATGGCTATCAATCAGCGCATCTCACTACTGACAGGCTTTTTACCCAGAGCAATCTGGTAAGTGGAATACCTAGAGGGTGATAACACATGTGGTGTGGTGAAGGAGTTTTACTACAGATTTGGATTCCAACCTCTTCTGCTGCTTCTATATGAATGGACTCTTTTGCACTTACCTTCTGCTACAACAGACTTTTACTATTTATTTAGTGGACTGTTTCTGTGGATATCATCCTAACTTTATTATATATATATTTTTTTATCATTATATGGTATTTATATGTGGACTCTCCTCATGTTCTAAACCCAGATGGGCAACTAATTATCATTGATTGTCATCAACGCATGCACCTTATTAACCTTTACTAGCGCTGCTAATGTTTACAGTTTTACTTGGACATATTTTTTTAATATTTTAGACCAATATAGAAGCTGCTTTTTGTCTCTTTTGATACTTTCCATGTGCACTGAGGGAGTTATATTGAACTTTGGTTTACTATTTCTCATTTTCTGATATTTCACTTTTATTGTTTCACTTTAAGCATTATTAAAATCACTGCTCCCAAAAAAACGGCCACTTTTAAAACTTTTTTTGCATTGATACATGTCCCCTGGGGCAGGACCCAGGTCCCCAAACACTTTTTATGACAATAACTTGCATATTAACCTTTAAAATTAGCACTTTTGATTTCTCCCATAGACTTTTAAAGGATGTTCCGCGGCTTTCGAATTTGCAGCGAACACCCCAAATTGTTCGCTATTTGGCGAACAACCAATGTTCGAGTCGAACTCATGTTCGACCCGAACATAAAGCTCATCCCTACTAGAGAGTGGGAGGAGGCTGAATTTCAGATTGTTAGTGGTAAGAGACCGCTGGCCACAACTTTCTTCCCAGTTCTTAATGGGACAGTGTCAACTTATGTAAACCCTGTGTTGTGGGATTCACTCAAATCTGTGCCCACCAATGCTGAAATGTTGGGGCCCCAATGATTACAAACACACTAGCCAGTGGGAGGGGTTTGGAAAGGCTGACTAACCTTAAGCTTTAAGTACCACCCCCTTAATTAGGATTCCCCTAGTCCCAGGGTACAGGTACAGAGATATTGGATCCTCCAGTTATATGTGGTGTTATATATTGTTATTGAAAATAAGTATGTTGCGCTACAAAGAAAACATCAAACAAATATAAACATTGTTCAAAAATTATTTGCTAATAAAGTATTTAAAGTCCAAAAAAAACACATTACTGTAGGCTAGGTGGGAAGCCAAAAGGAAAGAACTTATAACCAGCAAAAAGGTGCTTGTAAATTTGAATCCAGAAAGAATCCTCTACCATGTGAAAAACCACCGAAGTAAAGGTCAAGATGTACTCTTACTCTGTGGACCCTCTAGTTATGGAAGGTCACTTAAGCCTTGGTAAATCAACCACTGGAAATGAGTCCACGGAAGGCTGAGGCAAAGTCCAGCTGTGTTTGATTATACTGATTGGACTTGATTAGAAAAGCCACACACCTGTCTATAAAAGACCTTACAGTTTACAGTGCATGTCAGAGCAAATGAGAATCATGTGGTCAAAGGAACTGCCTGAAGAGCTCAGAGACAGAATTGTGGCAAGGCACAGATCTATCCAAAGTTACAAAAAAAAATTCTGCTGCACTTAAGGTTCCTAAGAGCACAGTGGCCTCCATAATCCTTAAATGGAAGACGTTTGGGACAACCAGAACCCTTCCTAGAGCTGGTCGTCTGGCCAAACTGAGCTATCGGGGGAGAAGAGCCTTGGTGAGAGTGGTAAAGAAGATCCCAAAGATCACTGTGGCTGAGCTCCAGAGATGCAGTCGAGAGATGGGAGAAAGTTGTAGAAAGTCAACCATCACTGCAGCCCTCCACCAGTCGGGGCTTTATGGCAGAGTGGCCCGACGGAAGCCTCTCCTCAGTGCAAGACACATGAAAGCCTGCATGGAGTTTGATAAAAAAACACCTGAAGGACTCCAAGATGGTGAGAAATAAGATTCTCTGGTCTGATGAGACCAAGATAGAACTTTTTGGCCTTAATTCTAAGCGGTATGTGTGGAGAAAACCAGGCACTGCTCATCACCTGTCCAATACAGTCCCAACAGTGAAGCATGGTGGTGGCAGCATCATGCTGTGGGAGTGTTTTTCAGCTGCAGGGACAGGACAACTGGTTGCAATCGAGGGAAAGATGAATGCGGCCAAGTACAGCGATATCCTGGACGAAAACCTTCTCGAGAGTGCTCAGGACCTCAGACTGGGCCGAAGGTTTACCTTCCAACTAGACAATGACCCTAAGCACACAGATAAAATAACAAAGGAGTGGCTTCACAACAACTCATTGACTGTTCTTGAATGGCCCAGCCAGAGCCCTGACCTAAACCCAATTGAGCATCTCTGGAGAGACCTAAAAATGGCTGTCCACCAACATTTACCATCCAACCTGACAGAACAGGAGAGGATCTGCAAGGAGGAATGGCAGAGGATCCCCAAATCCAGGTGGGAAAAACTTGTTGCATCTTTCCCAAAAAGACTCATGGCTGTATTAGATCAAAAGGGTGCTTCTACTAAATACTGAGCAAAGGGTCTGAATACTTAGGACCATGTGATATTTCAGTTTTTCTTTTTTTTTAAATCTGCAAAAATGTCAACAATTCTGTGTTTTTCTGTCAATATGGGTGCTGTGTGTACATTAATGAGGCAACAAAATGAACCTAAATGATTTTAGCAAATGGCTGCAATATAACCAAGAGTGAAAAATTTAAGGGGGTCTGAATACTTTCCGTACCCACTGTATATATAAATACAGGTATATACTTACATTTTCTGTATATATTGATATTCACACATTTATGAATTTTTAATGCAGGCAGTTTGCTTGAGCCATGTAACAATTAGTAATGATATTTAACTGTGTATTTAAATACCAATAAAGTATCAGTCTGTGTCTATTAATTTCAGTTAATTTATGATTAGCGTTTAGGGCTACATACAGTCTCATGTCATCTGATGATATATTTTGTTTGATATTATAAGTAACGTTTTATGTGGTCTTCTGCCTCCTGTTGCCATAACTCATCTTCACACGGCTTTTGTAGCGCCAAATTCCGGCCCATCTCTGCATCATGTCGTTTTTTCCCTTACCGTTTTCCATGCCCTCCGTGTTAAACTACAAGAGAAAAAAAATAATAGCATTGCATGCCAAATGACTGCCCTATTTAGGAAAGTGAAGAAATGACAGTGTGGGAAGGTAAGATGTCTATGTACCCTTATAAAGAAGTGTAAAGCTCAACTGCAGAAACAGTGTCAGCTTTCTAGAAACTTGGCATCCAGAAGACACTCTTGTGCACTCTGGATCTGCTGTCTTATATTTTGTCTACACAAGGAATGGAATTGATTCTTATTAAAGAATGTAAATATTTATACCTTCCACTTATTGTGTTTGCAATAAAGACTTTATGCTGGAAAATATTGTGAATTTTCACAGCTTTTAAAAACCACAAATCAATGATAGCCAGTTCATTTTATATACAATTTAGCAAAATTTTATTATTTAGGGGGTATTGTAGGAGTAGGGGTTAACTCTTAAGCCGTGTACACACGATCGGTTTTACCGATGAAAACAGTCCGATAGACTGTTTTCATCGGACGAACCGATCGTGTGTGGGCCCCATCGGTCTTTTTTCCATCGGTGTGAAAAAATAGAACATGTTTTAAATTTATCTGATCGGAAAAAAAACGATAGCAAAATCCGATCGTCTGTGTGGAAATCCATCGGATAAAAAACCCACGCATGCTCAGAATCAAGTCGACGCATGCTCAGAAGCATTGAACTTAATTTTTCTCGGCTCATCGGAGTGTTTTACGTCACCGCGTTTGAAACGGTCAGTTTTTTGACTGATGGTGTGTGGGCAAGACTGATAGAAGACAGTTTCATCGGATTTCCGATGGAAAAAAACATCGGATTAGAATCCATAGGATATCCGATCATGTGTACAGGGCTTTAGAGTATAAAATCTGTGTTCACTTTAAACATTAAGTCATGGTCAAGAGAAGCCTTTTTTTAACCACTTAACGACCGCTCACTGTATATATACGTCGGCAGAATGGCACCGACAGGCACAATCACGTAGAGTGTACGTGATCGCCTTTGTACAGTTGGGGGGTCCGATCGGACCCCCCTCCTATACAGTGAGCGGCCGTTAATCGTTGGGGAGTGATCAGAGATGAGGGGGTGACCATTCGATTTCGGCCACCCCCTCGCGATCGCTCCCGGCCAATGAAAATGCTTCCTCCGCCATGTGATGTAAACACAGGCAGGAGGAAGTGATGTCATCTCCCTCGCGGCGGTCTTTTCGATTCCGGCACCGAGGAGAGAAGAAGCAGGTTAGTGCACCAACAGTCCACTGACACATAGGTACACATAGGCACACATTTCACCCCCCAGTCACCCCCAGATCACCCCCCAGGTCACCCCCCAGCCCCCAATCACAGTGTCACTGATTGCAGTGATCATTTATTTTACTGATCACTGCATTTAGTGTCATCTGTGATAGTAAAAAGTTGCAGGGCAGTTAGGTTTAGGCCCCTTTAGGTCCAGGGTAGCCCCCTAACCCCCCCTAATAAAGGTTTAACCCCTTGATCGCCCCCCAGGTAACCCTTTCACCCCCTAACGCCAGCATCACTAAGCGATCGTATTTTCGATCGCTGTATTTAGTGCCGGTGGTGCCCTAGATAGCCAGTTATTTATTTTTAGTTTCGCCGCAGGTTTTTAGAGCGTCAGGTACCCCCATATATTATTTTAACCCCCTGATTGCCCCTAGAGTTAACCCTTTCACCAGTGATCACCGTATAAGCGTCACTGGTGACACTGGTTACCCAGTTAGTTATTTAGTTATTTAGGTAACCTGTCAGGTTTTTATATAGCGCCGGGTACCCCCATATTTAACCTAATAAAGGTTTTAACCCCCTGATTGCCCCTAGTTAACCCTTTCACCAGTGATCACCATATAAAGGTTACGGGTGACACTGGTTGGTTAGTTTGCTTTTTATAGCATCAGGGCACCCACCGTATATAACCCAATAAAGGTTTAACCCCCTGATCACCCGGCGGGTGAGATCAATTAGGTTTTAGCGCCAGAGAGGGTCTGCATCGCCCCAGGCAGCGTTAGGTTAGTGCCAGTAACGCTAACACCCACGCGCAAAGCATACACCTCCCTTAGTGGTATAGTATCTGATCAGATCTATACTAGCGTCCCCAGCGGTTTAGGGTTCCCAAAAACGCAGTGTTAGCGTGATCAGCCCAGATACCTGCTAGCACCTGCGTTTAGCCCCTCCGCCCAGCCCAGCCCAGCCCACCCAAGTGCAGTATCGATCGATCACTGTCACTTACCAAACACAAAACACATAACTGCAGCGTTCGCAGAGACAGTCCTGATCCCTGCGACCGCTAACAGTTTTTTTTTGTAGCATTTGATATATTTGCTGACGACAGTCGGGTGCTTTTTTTCCTGTGAATCTTACTAGTGTACCCCTAAATTTAGAGCCCAAAATGGCAAGTCGAAGGTACACTAGTAAAGAGGCCTACGAGATTCTGAGCATGACAGATAGTGAAGAGGAGGTCACGTATCTGTCAGATTCAGGCTCAGAATATCTTCCCGTAGAAGACAGTGACGTCAGCGGCCCCACGTCAGATAGCTCTGACGACGAAGTTGAGGTCCCTGCTAAGGTCAGGCGTACCCGATCCCGATCTTCTGAGGTTGTTGAGGAGCAAGAACCGCAGGTCTCTCGTATCATGGAGCAGAGTAGTACTAGCGCCGCTATTCCTTCTGGTGAATTGGCAAGCACCAGCGGCCTAGTACAGCCTGGGCGTACATCCAGCACTGCAGTATCACGTGGTGACGTGGCGAGTCCCATAAGTGCAGTTCAAGCTGGCGAGGTGGCAAGCACAAGTAGTGTCCCGCTGCCACCAAGAAGACAAAGGCAGGCCCGTCGTACCCATAGTGCTCTTCCTGCAGAATTCGCCTATCCTGATTGGGTCCCCACCACTTCTGCAGAACCCGTACTTCCCCCATTCACTGCCCAACCCGGTATTCAGGTGGAAACAGCTGATTTTATGCCAATCGATTATTATTCGCTGTTTTTCACGGAAGATCTCTATAGATCTATTGTGGACCAGAGTAATTTATATGCTGGTCAATTCATCGCCGCTAATCCCCAGTTGCCTTCCATTGCCAAAGATTGGAAACCAATTACGGTTTCCGAATTTAAGACCTTTCTGGGCCTTTCCCTCAACATGGGCACACATAAATTCCCGTCATTGCGTGCTTATTGGTCCACGCACCCAATTGACCACATGCCCGTGTTCTCTGCCTCCATGCCCAGGAAACGATACGAGCAGATTTTGCGGTTCATGCACTTTAACGACAATGAACTTTGTCGTCCACGTGGGACCCTGAATACGACCGGCTCTATAAAATTCGGCCCCTCATAAACCACTTCAACGAACGTTTTGCAGCCTTGTTTATTCCCGATCAAGCTGTCTGCGTTGATGAGCCCCTGATTAAATTTTCTGGCCGCTTGGCTTTCAAGCAGTACCTTCCCAGCAAGCATGCCAGATATGGGGTCAAGCTCTATAAGTGCTGTGACAGGGCAACAGGCTATGTATGGAGCTTTATGGTTTATGAGGGAAAAGATAGTCAGGTTGAGCCGGTCATCTGCCCGGATTACATAGGGAGCGCTGGCAAGATAGTGTGGAACTTGGTGTCACCCTTATTCGGAAAGGGGTACCACTTGTATGTGGACAATTATTACACGAGCGTGCCACTGTTTAGTCACTTGTTTGATCATCAGATTGGAGCATGTGGCACCGTGCGACCTAATCGCCGGGGCTTTCCCCAGTGGCTTGTAGATGCCCGTCTTAGGCTGGGGGAGAGAGCCTGCGTAAAGTGTAATAACTTGCTCGCTATGAAGTGGAGGGACAATAAGAATGTTTTCCTTCTTACCTCCCTTCATGCAGACACGACAGTCCAAATTCGTACGGCGACTGGTGTTGTGGAGAAACCCCTCTGTGTCCACGAATATAACAAAAATATGGGAGGGGTGGACCTCAACGACCAGTTGATGGCGCCGTATCTAATTGACCGTAAGGCGAGACGCTGGTACAAAAAAGTGTCTCTATCCTTATTCCAATTGGCTTTGCTGAACGCTCATGTGCTATACAGAGCTTCAGGCGGGACTTTATCTCTTCTAAAATTCCAGAATGAGATAGTCACAGAACTCCTGTATCCAGGCGGTTCTGCACCTCACCATCCCCTACCAAATGCAGTAAGCCGGCTGCATGAGAGGCATTATACGCATCTCCTCCCGAGTACCCCTACCCAACGAGCCCCCCAAAAAAGATGTTGTGTCTGTAGCAAGCGCGGATTTAGGCGTGACACCCGTTATTATTGTCCACTCTGTCCTGACAAACCTGGTCTTTGCCTTGGTGAATGTTTTGAATGCTACCACTCAAAAGTGAAGTTTTAGCGTAGGGTACAGCATTTCACAGACTAGGACACACTTACACAGGGTCTCCCAAGATGCCATTACATTTTGAGAGACCCGAACCATTACAGTTGTTAAAGTTTAAAAAAAAAAGTGTAAAAAAGAAAAAAGAAAAAAAAAAAACGTAAAAAACAAAAACACAAAAAAAAAAAAAAAAAATAGTTGTCGTTTTATTGTTCTCTCTCGCTCTCTCTATTTTCTCTCTATTGTTCTGCTCTTTTTTACTGTATTCCATTCTGCAATGTTTTATCATGCTTGCTTTTCAGGTATGTAATTTTTTGTTTTCAGGTGCGCCATTCAACTGCAGCGCGGAATTATTTATCTTGACAGCAACAGCGTTTGCTCCCACGATACATAAAGCCGTGACTCCAGTGCTGTAGAAGGTGATTTCACCACCACAGTTAAAAAAAAAGAGCATATATGCCGAAGCATGGGGGCAGCAGGGGCGGAGGAGCGATTTTGCTCCTAATGCCGCGTATATACGGTCGAAATTCCGACGGAGGCTTGCCCGTGGAAAAGTTTGACCGTGTGTACGCGGTATAACCTTTTATGCCGCGTACATACGGTCGAAATTTCGACAAAGGCTTGCCCGTGGAAAAGTCCGACCGTGTGTACGCGGCATAACTTTTTTGCGGGAGGATGCCCCCATGCTTCGGCATATATATATTTTAGGCACAGGTTGCGTTAAAAATATTTTTTTTTTTTTACTAGGTTTTGTTTTGGTATTTGCTTTGCAGGTATGGTATGGTAAGGTCTTACTGTTGTACTGTAATGTTACTTTGTTTTAATGTTAACCATCATTTGCTTAGCAGGTACGCCATTCAGTTGCATCGCGGATTTATTTATCTTGACAGCAACAGCGTTTGCTCCCACGATACATAAAGCCGTGACTCCAACGCTGTAGGAGGTGATTTCACCACCACAGTTAAAAAAAGAGCATATATGCCGAAGCATGGGGGCAGCAGGGGCGGAGGAGCGATTTTGCTCCTAATGCCACGTATATACGGTCGAAATTCCGACGGAGGCTTGCCCGTGGAAAAGTTCGACCGTGTGTACGCGGCATAACCTTTTATGCCGCGTACATACGGTCGAAATTTCGACAAAGGCTTGCCCGTGGAAAAGTCCGACCGTGTGTACGCGGCATAACTTTTTTGCGGGAGGATGCCCCCATGCTTCGGCATCTATATATTTTAGGCACAGGTTGCGTTAAAAAAATGTTTTATTTTTTACTAGGTTTTGTTTTGGTATTTGCTTTGCAGGTATGGTATGGTAAGGTCTTACTGTTGTACTGTAATGTTACTTTGTTTTAATGTTAACCATCATTTGCTTAGCATAGGGTGACCAGACATCCCCGGTTTCCGGGGACAGTCCCCGGATTGAGGACACTGTCCCCGGACCAAGTCTGTCCCCGGTTTTGTCCCCGGATTGCATTTGAACAGGTGCTGGTTCAATTTCAAAGACAGTCAGTGCAGAATTAAAAAATAAATAATCTGAATTACACCCCCCTGCTCCGCCGCTCCTACTTCCTTAGGGGGGTCTATTTCTTTCCATTATCTGTGCCCCTTTCTGATGATCATGTGTTGGTCGGAGAGGAGGGAATATTTCTTCAGTTTCGGGTGCATGCCCATTCAGCTTCGCTCGCATGTTCTTCTGCCTTGGCTCAAGTCCCGGCCAGCTGCCTGCCTGCTTATCTCCTTGCCTTCCCTGGTGGAGTGATCTTCCTCTGGTCCCCACCCAGTAGTAGCCGGGGCCCGAAGAGTAAGACTTGACAGGCTGTGAGGCTGTGAGGCGGGCGGCGATGGGCAGAGAGTCGCTGATTGCCGCCATTACTAGTAAAAAAAAAAAAAATGTCCCCGGATTTCATTTTAAAAATCTGGTCACCTTAGCTTAGCAGGTACGCCATTCAGTTGCATCGCGGATTTATTTATCTTGACAGCAACAGTGTTTGCTCCCACGATACATAAAGCCGTGACTCCAACGCTGTAGGAGGTGATTTCACCACCACAGTTAAAAAAAGAGCATATATGCCGAAGCATGGGGGCAGCAGAGGCGGAGGAGCGATTTTGCTCCTAATGTCGCGTATATACGGTCGAAATTCCGACGAAGGCTTGCCCGTGGAAAAGTCCGACCGTGTGTACGCGGCATAACTTTTTTGCGGGAGGATGCCCCCATGCTTCGGCATATATGCCCATCATTAGAAGTGGGTGGATGAAGGGAGGTATTCTAATGGTGGGCATACCCACCGATCAATCTCTTTTTTTCGTTCAGCCAACAGGCTGCATGAAAAAAAATATTACAATACATGTCCAACAAGGACCAGCAACGTACTGGTATGTTGCTGGACTTTGAATGTTTATACCAGAATGATGCCTGCAGGTTTAGGTATCATCTTGGTATCATTCTTTTCAGCCAGTGGCCGGCTTTCATGTAAAAGCAATTCTAGCAGATAATTAGCCTCTAGACTGCTTTTACAAGCAGTGGGAGGGAATGCCCCCCCCCCCGGATATAAACAGCGCCATTGGGAAATTGGGAAAGCATTTTATCACACCGATCTTGGTGTGGTCAGATGCTTTGAGGGCAGAGGAAAGATCTAGGGTCTAACCCCAATTTTTTTTCAAAAAAAGAGTACCTGTCACTACTTATTGCTATCATAGGGGATATTTACATTCCCTGAGATAACAATAAAAATGATAAAAAAAATAAATATGGAAGGAACAGTTTAAAAATAAAATAAAAAAGCAAAATAAATAATAATAAAAAAAAAAGCACCGCTGTCCCCCCCTGCTCTTGCGCAAAGGCGAACGCAAGCGTCGGTCTAGCGTCATATGTAAACAGCAATTGCATCATGCATGTGAGGTATCACCGCGAAGGTCAGATCGAGGGCAGTAATTTTAGCAGTAGACCTCCTCTGTAAATCTAACGTGGTAACCTGTAAAGGCTTTTAAATGCTTTTAAAAATGAATGTAGTTTCTCGCCGCTGCGCGTTTGTGCGCAATTTTAAAGCATGTCATGTTTGGTATCCATGTACTCGGCCTAAGATCATCTTTTTTATTTCATCAAACATTTGGGCAATATAGTGTTTTTTAGAGCACTAAAAATAAAAAAAGTGTGTTTTTCCCCAAAAAAATGCGTTTGAAAAATCGCTGCGCAAATACTGTGTGAAAAAAAAAATGCAACACCCACTATTTTAATCTGTAGGGCCTTTGCTTTAAAAAATATATAATGTTTGGGGGTTCAACATAATTTTCTTGCAAAAAAAAAAATGTTTTCATGTAAACAAAAAGTGTCAGAAAGAGTGGATGATGTGTGACATAAGCTTCCTAATGTTGTGCATAAAATGCCAGGACAGTTCAAACCCCCCCCCCAAATGACCCCATTTTGGAAAGTAGACACCTCAAGCTATTTGCTGAGAGGCATGTTGAGCCCATTGAATATTTTTTTTTTTGTCCCAAGTGATTGAATAATGACAAAAAGAAAAAAAAAAAAAAAAGTACAAAAAGTTGTCACTAAATTATATATTGCTCAAACATGCCATAATTATATGTGGAATTGCACCCCAAAATACATTCTGTTGCTTCTCCTGAGTACGGGGATACCACATGTGTGAGACATTTTGGGAGCCTAGCCGCGTACAGGACCCCGAAAACCAAGCACCGCCTTCAGGATTTCTATGGGTGTAAATTTTTGATTTCACTCCTCACTGCCTATCACAGTTTTGGAGGCCATGGAATGCCCAGATGGCACAAACCCCCCCAAATGACCCCATTTTGGAAAGTAGACACCCCAAGCTATTTGCTGAGAGGTATGTTGAGTATTTTGCAGATCTCGCTTTTTGTCACAAAGTTTTAAAAATTGAAAAAAATAAAAAAAAAAAAAAAAAAATGTCTTTCTTCATTTTCAAAAACAAATGAGAGCTGTAAAATACTCACCATGCCTCTCGGCAAATAGCTTGGGGTGTCTACTTTCCAAAATGGGGTCATTTGTGGGGGTTTTGGGCTATCTTGGCATTTTATGGCCTTCAAAACTGTGATAGGTAGTGAGGAGTGAAATCAAAAATTTGCGCCCTTAGAAATCCTGAAGGCGGTGCTTGGTTTTCGGGGGCCCGTACGTGGCTAGGCTCTCAAAAAGTCCCACACATGTGGTATCCCCATACTCAGGAGAAGCAGCCAAATGTATTTTGGGGTGCAATTCCGCATATAACCATGGCATGTTTGAGCAATATATCATTTAGTGACAACTTTTTGTACATTTTTTTTTCTTTTTGTCATTATTCAATCACTTGGGACAAAAAAAAAATATTCAATGGGCTCAACATGCCTCTCAGCAATTTCCTTGGGGTGTCTACTTTCCAAAATGGGGTCATATTGGGGGGTTTTGTGCTATCTTGACATTTTATGGCCTTCAAAACTGTGATAGGCAGTGAGGAGTGAAATCAAAAATGTATGCCCTTAGAAACCTTGAAGGCGGTGCTTGATTTTTGGGGTCCCGTATGCGGCTAGGCTCCCAAAAAGTCCCACACATGTGGTATCCCCGTACTCAGGAGAAGCAGCAGAATGTATTTTGGGGTGTAATTTCACATATGCCCATGGCATGTGTGAGCAATATATTATTTAGTGACAACTTTGTGCAAAAAAAACAAAGTTTGTCATATTCCCGCAACTTGTGGCAAAATATAAAATATTCCATGGACTGAACATGCCTCTCAGTAAATATCTTGGGGTGTCTACTTTCCAAAATGGGGTCATTTGGGGGGGGTTTTGTGCTATTTTGGCATTTTATGGCCTTCGAAACTGTGATAGGTAGTGAGGAGTGAAATCAAAAATTTACGCCCTTAGAAATCCTGAAGGCGGTGCTTGGTTTTTGGGGCCCCGTACCCGGCTAGGCTCCCAAAAAGTCCCACACATGTGGTATCCCCGTACTCAGGAGAAGCAGCAGAATGTATTTTGGGGTGCAATTCCACATATAACCATGGCATGTGTGAGCAATATATCATTTAGTGACAACTTTTTGTACATTTTTTCTTTTTTTTTTCTTTTTGTCATTATTCAATCATTTGGGACAAAAAAAATAAAATATTCAATGGGCTCAACATGCCTCTCAGCAAATATCTTGGGGTGTCTACTTTCCAAAATGGGGTCATTTGGGGGGGGGGTTTGTGCCATCTTGGCATTTTATGGCCTTCAAAACTGTGATAGGTAGTGATAGGTAGTGAGGAGTGAAATCAAAAATTTATGCCCTTAGAAACCTTGAAGGCGGTGCTTGGTTTTTGGGGTCCCGTATGCGACTAGGCTCCCAAAAAGTCCCACACATGTGGTATCCCCGTACTCAGGAGAAGCAGCAGAATGTATTTTGGGGTGTAATTTCACATATGCCCATGGCATGTGTGAGCAATATATCATTTAGTGACAACTTTGTGCAAAAAAAATAAAGTTTGTCATATTCCCGCAACTTGTGGCAAAATATAAAATATTCCATGGACTAATCATGCCTCTCAGTAAATAGCTTGGGGTGTCTACTTTCCAAAATGGGGTAATTTGGGGGGGGGTTTGTGCTATTTTGGCATTTTATGGCCTTCGAAACTGTGATAGGTAGTGAGGAGTGAAATCAAAAATTTGCGCCCTTAGAAATCCTGAAGGCGGTGCTTGGTTTCCGGGGTCCCGTACGTGGCTAGGCTCTTAAAAAGTCCCACACATGTGGTATCCCCGTACTCAGGAGAAGCAGCAGAATGTATTTTGGGGTGCAATTCCACATATAACCATGGCATGTGTGAGCAATATATCATTTAGTGACAACTTTTTGTAATTTTTATTTTTTTTTGTCATTATTCTATCACTTGGGACAAAAAAAAATATATTCAATGGGCTCAACATGCCTCTCAGCAATTTCCTTGGGGTGTCTACTTTCCAAAATGGGGTCATTTGGGGGGGTTTTGTACTGCCCTGCCATTTTAGCACCTCAAGAAATGAGATAGGCAGTCATAAATTAAAAGCTGTGTAAATTCCAGAAAATGTACCCTAGATTGTAGACGCTATAACTTTTGCGCAAACCAATAAATATACGCTTATTGACATTTTTTTTACTAAAGACATGTGGCTGAATACATTTTGGCCTAAATGTATGACTACAATTGAGTTTATTCGACTTTTCTTATAACAAAAAGTAGAAAATATCATTTTTTTTCAAGATTTTCTGTCTTTTTCCGTTTATATCGCAAAAAATATAAATCGCAGAGGCAATCAAATACCATTAAAAGAAAGCTCTATTTGTGGGAAGAAAAGGACGCAAATTTCGTTTGGGTACAACATTGCATGTCCGCACAATTTACAGTTAAAGCAGCGCAGTGCAAAATTCTGAATTCACCTCTGGTCCTTTAGCTACCAAATGGTCCGGGGCTTAAGTGGTTAATGTAAAAATCCTGCAAGGCAATGTCATAATGTGCTAGTATGCGTCGCATACTTCCACATTATGAGAAACTTACCTTAGAATGAAGCCCTCCCACGCGACAATGTCACCGCTGAGACGGCTGACATCTTCCCCCAGTCTTCCTTCTGGGTTCGCGGCCTCCGGCTACATGAGTGGCCGGGGGCGCGATGATGTCACTCCCGCGCATGCGGGCAGGACCTGCTATTTCTGGTACGGGCTCTGAAGGTTCGACACTGTAAGTTGGACCTTCAGAGCGCATGCTCCAATTATGTCATTGGTTGCATGCACTCTGAATATCTCCTAAACTGTGCAAGTTTAGGAGATATTCACAGTACCTACAGGTAAGCCTTATTATAGGCTTACCTGTAGGTACAAGTTGTATGCAGAGTTTACTACCACTTTAAAGAACATCCTTGCTTATAGTAAAACAGTGAATCCCTTTGAATCAATGTTATGCTATACCCAGCTTTTGCAATCTACAGTAAGTACTGTATATACTTGAGTATAAGCTGACTCGAATATAAGCCGAGGCACCTATTTTTACCACAAAAAAACTGGGAAAACTTTGACTTGAGTATAAGTCTAGGGTGTCCATCTGCATGCCTCACTGTGCCTCACTGTGCCTCACTGTGTCCATGTGCATGCCTCACTGTGTCCATGTGCATGCCTCACTGTGCCTCAATGTGTCCATGCCTCACTGTGCCTTACTGTGCCCATGCCTCACTGTGTCCATGCCTCAATGTGCCCAAGCCTTAATGTGCCCATGCCTCCCTGTCACTGTGCCCATGCCTCACTGTGCCCAATCTCCCTACCTGATCTCCTGCGCTGTTTGACTAGACTGACGTTTAACATGGGAGCCGGTACTGGGTCCCCAAAATCACATAACATGGAGTCTATGGAAGAGGTGCCCGGGTTTGAAAAATTGGTGCTCCACGGCCGTAGGTCCCCCGGACAATAAACTTTGCACACTTGTAGAGGAAGAGTGGGGCTACATGTGTGCCAAGTTTGGGGTCCAGGAGACCTATAGCTGGCCAGGATCAGGCGCACAAATATGAAGATGGACACAGACTCGAGTATAAGCCGAGGGGGGCATTTTCAGCACAAAAAAATGTGCTGAAAAACTCGGCTTAAACTCGAGTATATGCGGTACTTTGCATAATTGAGAGACCCATATTTCAAGGCACTCTGGAATATATGCAAAGGTTAATGCTGGCCTTAGTGCCTGTTTGTCAGTCCCACTAGTGACTTTAGTAATGTTAGGATGAGCACAAGTTTACTTGCCATTTGCCTGCACAAATCTGGTTGTTCAAAGTGAATCTAATTTATCAAGTAAAAACAAAAGAAATTCCTTAAGTAAATCACTTAAAATATAAAATACACAGTATTAAATATTAGGGCTGTGGAAATGAACTATTAATTCCTCGATTAATTGATACATTTTTTTGATCAATCAAAATTCTTTTGATCGGTACTCACCTCTCCTCCGGCTTCCGGGTCTTCAGGAACTTCCGTCGCAGATCCAGTGACGTCACGGACACCAGTGGGGCTTGCCATGTCCATCTGAAGGGCTCCTTTGCTGTGCCTTTATATCTGTATGCCGGCGGGACCTTACTATCTGCCACACGCAAGGGCTGTTACACTTCCCTCTATCACTTCCCTCTATCAACCTGGGATTCTACAGCCATCCACTGGGAGTTGTGATAGTTCCCTTCACGGGACATCTTCATGCCGACGGACTGATGTTAACCCCTCCTCATCTGGATTCAGCAGTGGTATCGTTGTACACATTTTTATACCAGTATCATACTTAGCTACATGTTTTTATGACTGCTTTTGCTACCGTTTGGTATTACTCGCACCATTTTTACAGTTTATGTAGCTACATTGATTTTATCTCCAGTGCAATATTTATTTTGTTACCTACTTGAAGACTATAAAAGTTTTAATGCTATTCCCATCGAGCGCTTCCTTTGTGTGTTTTTTCTATCCTGCTATCCATTTTTACAGTGGTTGGTAGCTGCACTGGGAATCAGCCTGCAAGGAGATCAGATAAAAGTAGTTGGATCTGTTTGTGCATTATAATTAATCAAAATGAGTCGATTAATCGATTAAAAAAAAAATTGTAAAGAGTAATGTAAAGTGTAAAGAGTAAAAAAAAACGAAAATTGTAATCAGTAACAGCCCTATTAAATATACAGATATTAGTATATTTGGTTTATTCCCACCAACCCCCCCCCCCCCAAAAAAAAAAACCTTCCCAAGAGTTTGTGACTTTACTTCTGTTTAAAACAATCAGAGTTGTTTTTTTTCTTAAAATAACAAACATGTCATACTTACCTGCTCTGTGCAATAGTTTTGCAAAAAGAAGCACCAATCTTCCTCTTCTCTGGTCCCCTCGCTGGTGCTCCTGGCTCCTCTGCCCCCATAGTAAGCTGCTTCCTATGGGGACACTTGTGTGCAGGGCCGGACTGGGAATAAAAATCAGCCCTGGAAAAAAATTCACACCAGCCCCATAGCATTTTACGTCATTATTTTCTTATTTTTTTTTCTTTCTCATTATAAGTTTATTGAAGACAAGATAGAGATGAAAAAAAAAACAGAACAGAACATTTGCAGATGCAGCTGCACATTAGGTACAATTATCTACAAATTAGGCAAGTCAGAATTCAACAGAGTATCTGTGACCAGAATATTCTAACTCAAGGTGACCAGTGGACGTGAGCATCGGATACATTGGAGAAAAACAACAAAACAAAAAGAAAGACATGGTCACAAGTTCAGCTGGAGCCACAAGGGTGACTGGTGAAATGAGTTACTAATAGGACTTATGGTTAATCTAGGATGTGGTCTTCGAATATCAATTATGAGGGGCAACCGCGTTCACAGCATATAAAAAAGGAAAACTAAAATGGAAAACATATACAGAACAGAGAATAGAGAGCTAAAAGGTGGGGGGGGGGAGGGAGGGAATGGCCAGAGCCCTGGCCCTAGAAAAGGTAAAGAGAAAAGAAAACCCTTGGCCTCAGAGATACCGCCGCAAACCAGTGGGGGAATGCAGGGGCGGGAGACATCCATGTATCTCCTACTCCGCCCTCTCGCAGGGATACCCGGGAGGTGAGGCAGACATGATATCTGAGTAAACAGTAGAGTACCTGAATATCAGCCATGGTTGCCAGATAGTGCGAAATTTATCCACCGCATCAGTGGCTTGAGTCAAGGTCTCCTCCATCTCGCAAACCTCAGAAACCCTTTTCAGCCACTCAGCAGTGGAAGGAACCCTCTGTGATCTCCAGTAGAGCGGGATCAAGGACTTAGCTGCATTTAGCAGATGTCTCGTTAAGGAGTTTTTGTACCTCCCCAAAGAGACATTCGTGATGTGGAGCAGGCAGGAGGCCGCATTAATCAAGATCTTGGTTTCGGTGATCTGCGAGATCAGAAGTTTGACCCTCTCCCAGAATGGAGAAACCAAATGTGGAGCAACGTACCCACTTCTTGATGGCATCTCCAGCAGGTGGCTGGTATCTGTGGGTTCCATCTATGTATCTTGGCTGGGGTATTGTACCAGTGTGTCAACAGTTTATATGCCGTTTCCTGCGTCTTAGTACTTATAGAGCACTTATGAGTCAAAATACAAGCATACCTCCATTGTTTGGGGGAAATCTCCATCTGAAGCTCCTCCGCCCATCTCGCTCTGAGTTTATATACGGACGTGTATTTTAAATTTTGTAGCCACGAGTAATTCAATGACGTAGTTCTCACACTTGTGTCACCCAGCTGACAAATCGACTCAAAGGCCTCTAGAGGTCTATGTAATTTGCTCCTGACAGACTTATTCCCCAGGTAGCTACGTAGTTGGAGATACTTCCAAAGGGTCATGTGTGGAAGTTGTGCATCAGTTTTAAGTACCGTCCAATCTTTCACTGCTCCCCAAGTAATGCAGTCGCCTACCAACAGAGGTTGAAGGCGAGTCTTGGATTGGTAATGTGGGTTATTTAGACCTGGGACGAAGTCGGGGTTATCTTTTAGTGGCGTCAGGGGACTAGGTTGTGAGGAAAAGGAAAGGTGTTTGGTCAGATTGTAGAAGAGTCTTAGCGTGCTACCAGTAAGGGGGTGATGTTTGAGACTGCGCGGTAAGCTATTCCAAGGGATCCATGGGGCAAATTTAAGGGGAACGGGGGATAGTGCTTCCTCTAGAGAGACCCAGTCTTTAGCTGCCCCATGACAATGCCAATCGACAATTCTAGTCAAGTGAGTGGCTTGGTAGTAGGACCTAAAGTCTGGTATTCCCATTCCACCCTGAACTTTAGGCTTCATCAGGTACGCGAACCTGATCCTGGGCTTTTGCGAGTTCCATAGAAATCTTAGGAGAACGCTCCTGAGTGTAGTGAAAAAAGAAGCAGGTATCTGAAGTGGGATGGCATGCAGGAGGTAGAGCAGTCTGGGAAGGATAGTCATCTTAATTATGGCCGCACGACCAAACCAAGAGAAGTAACCCGACTGCCATCTAAGTAAGTCTTCTCTGACTCTCTTAAGGAACTCCGGGAAATTACAACCAAGCATGTCTCCTAATCTAGGCGTGAGCCAAATTCCCAAATATTTCAGGGCCTTCGGTTCCCATCTGAAGGGGGAGGCCGCCATCACCCGATCCAGCAATTGCTCAGGAAGTGAGACATTCAGGGCTTCCGACTTAGAGTAATTTATCTTAAGATTGGAAACGTAGCTATACTTGGCAAACTCCTGCATCAGATTTGGCAAGGAGATTATAGGGTTAGATAAAAAGAAAAGCAAATCATCCGCGTAGGCGGTCACTTTGTACTCTTTAGTCGACACTCTGAAGCCCTGGATGTCTGCATTAGCTCTAATCATTCTAAGAAAGGGCTCAAGAGTAGTGATGAGCCGAACACCCCCGGGTTCGGTTCGCACCAGAACCCGCGAACGGACCGAAAGTTCGCGCGAACATTAGAACCCTATTAAATACAATGGATGCGAACGTTCGGATTCTAAAGTGCTAATTATAACGACTATTATCCATGTTATTGTCCGAAACAGAGTTTGGGAACCCGGCTTCTGCACCAGGGGACATGTATCAATGCAAAAAGAAGTTTTAAAAACAGACGTTTTCCGGGAGCAGTCATTTTAATGATGCATAAAGTGAAAAAAAAAAAGTCAAATATTCCTTTAAATATTGTACCTGGGGGGTGTCTAAAGTATGCCTGTGAAGTGCCACGTGTTTCCCGTGTTTAGAACTGTCCCTGCACAAAATAACATTTCTAAAGGGAAAAAAGTCATTTAAAACTGCTTGCGGCTTTAATGCAATGTCTGGTCCCGGTAATATGGATGAAAATCTTTAGGAAAAATGGCCTAGCTACCCCATCAACCCCCCCCCCCCTACCCCAGCCCATTACCAGCCCCTTTGGGTCTTGTATGGATATTAAGGGGAACCCCGCACACAAAATAAAAAAGGACCTATATACTCTGAACAGCCGTATACAGGCGGTGCATACAAGACAGGGACTGTAGGTTTGTTCTTATGTAGAATCTGTTTATAATTTTGAACAGCTGCATTGCTTAAGTGGAGCTCCATGGCAAATTCCTTTTTTTTAGTTTTTTGTAAAACATAGGGAACGGTTATCACCCCTGTCACATTTTTTTTGCTGTCTGTGCCCCTGTTCAGAACATTTCACCTCACTTTGTGTCCCAATGACAACTGTTTTTGAAATGTGGTGTTTTTATTGAAACAAGGATTGGTGATAAAGCATCAGTAGAGAGGAGACACCTTTCTCCCATATTAATTCTTACAGGAGAGAATTTTCCTTCCAAGGGGTAGATTTCCTCTCACTTCCTGTTGTCTTCTTCCGTTTGCAAGTAGTAGTAGTTTGTAAGTTGGATGTTTGAAAGTAGGGACTTTCCGTATATACTCTGCAGAAATTGGCCCCTTAGGTGTTGGTGTTGGCACAACACTGAAAGCACTCACAGTTATTCTTGGTGGGTGCTGGAACGCCCTTCTGTCAAGTATAATATCAGGAATTGTAATAACATATAATTGTTGATCAGTGGTAGTAAAAATTGGGCCTTTGATGGTGGTGCTGGTGCCCCAACACTGTAAGGCCTGACAGTTACTCTTGGTGGGCGCAGCAATGATCCCTGCTGTGAATTATTAGATCAATAATTATAATTGCATGCCCCTGTTGAACAGGGGCTGAAAAATTGGGCCTTTGGTGGTGGTGGTGGTGGTGATGGTGGTGCTGGTGCCACAACACTGTAAGGCCTGACAGTTACTCTTGGTGGGCGCAGCAATGCTCCCTGCTGTGAATTATTAGATCAATAATTATAATTGCATGCCCCTGTTGAACAGGGGCTGAAAAATTGGGCCTTTGGTGGTGGTGGTGGTGGTGATGGTGGTGCTGGTGCCACAACACTGTAAGGCCTGACAGTTACTCTTGGTGGGCGCAGCAATGGTCCCTGCTGTGAATTATTAGATCAATAATTATAATTGCATGCCCCTGTTGAACAGGGGCTGAAAAATTGGGCCTTAGGCACTGGTGGCACAACACTGCAACCCCTCACAGATACTGTACTTGGAGCACAGCAATGAGGCCTGTTGCAAAGTATTGCATCAAAAATTTTAATTACACGCCCCTGTTAAACAGGGGCTGAAAAATTGGGCCTTAGCCACTGGTGGCGTCACCCATAAACCAAAATGATCTTCCAAGTGTGAGGGGGTTAGCTCGGCAGCGGGTGTGTGTGACCCCCGGGATGGGCTCCCCACACAAAAACAGGCCCAGCAAACGGAGGTTGTGGTTTTCAAAATCAAAAAAAAGGTGCGGTTTATTTTCTATTTACAGTGACAAAACACAGCAAAGCCAAAAGAAACATATAAACAAAATAAATCCTGGTCAACTTGACCTCTGACTAAACATACAGGTTTCCTAACTAACAACTGGGATCAGCCTAGTGCTGTCCTAGTCCCTAAGTCCCTGGTTTAGTAAAAGTCCAAACAAATAGCCACACAGGCTTTGCCTCACCGCACAGGGGTTCACTCTCCCTAGACAGTCCACACAGGTCTGGTTCCAGGCATGAGCTCACATCTAATGAAGCTGGGAGTTCTTATAGAGGCCTAAATGAGCTGACAAGGTTCAGCTGGTCTCCTCATCTCTGTCTGCACGACGCCCCACACTCTCCCTAGAGGTATGAGTCATCCATGAGCCCACTAGCCTTATACAACTCTCCACCTAGTTGTATAAGTCGGCGTAAAGCCTGAATCTGGGCGAAATATATCTACCCCCCTGGATGCAACCAGGTGACTTTACCTTCCTGCTGTCACATACCCCCCCCTCTTGTTTTAACCTCGGGGTTGGAACACCAGCAATCAGGCATTCATGTACTCGAGACAAAGCATCCACATTCCCCATTTGAACGCCAGGGCGATGCTTTACTGTGAAGTTGAATTCTTGGAGGGCCAGGAACCACCTATTCACTCTTCTATTTGTTTCCTTGTTTTGAGCCATCCACTTTAACGGAGCGTGATCCGTAACCATGTCAAAGTGCCTACCTAGCAGGTAGTACCGAAGGGAATCTAGAGCCCACTTCACCGCTAAACACTCCTTTTCAACGGTGGCGTAATTTACCTCATGGGACTTCAACTTCCTGCTGAGGTAAATGACTGGGTGCTCTTCCCCGTTCCAGACCTGGGACAATACTGCTCCTAACCCCACATCTGACGCATCACTTTGTACGACAAAGTCTTTAGAGAAGTCGGGTGAGTACAACACTGGCTGGCTACATAAGGCTTGTTTCAAGAATTGGAATGCTGCCTCAGCCTCGGGGGTCCATTTAATCATGACCGACCCTTTCCCCTTCGTTAGGTTGGTTAGGGGCACAGCCTTAGAAGCAAAGTGGGGAATGAATCGCCGATAATACCCAGCGATTCCCAGAAAGGCTCGTACCTGCTTCTTGCTGTTGGGACGTGGCCAACTCTGGATGGCCTCGACTTTGTTGAGTTGGGGTTTTATTACTCCCCTCCCAATGGTGTACCCAAGATATTTGGCCTCCTCCTGCCCAATGGTACACTTCTTGGGGTTAGCCGTAAACCCCGCTTCCCGAACAGAGTCCAGGACTGCTTGCACTTTTGGCAGATGTGAGGCCCAATCTGTGCTATGGACAATTACGTCATCCAGGTAAGCCGCAGCATACTTCCGATGGGGCCTCAGCATCTGGTCCATTTTCCGCTGGAATGTGGCCGGCGCATTCTGTAACCCGAACGGCATTCTTTTATATTGGAACGCCCCGTCTGGGGTTACAAATGCGGTTTTCTCTTTGGCCAATTTGGCCAGGGGGATTTGCCAATACCCTTTTGTGAGGTCAAGAGTCGTCATGTATCGGGCTGTTCCCAGCCAGTCGATCAACTCATCTATACGTGGCATGGGGTAGGTGTCAAATTTTGTAACTTTGTTCAACTGACGAAAATCGTTACAAAATCGCCAGCTCCCATCCGGTTTAGGCACCAACACAATGGGACTAGACCAATCACTTTGGGACTCCTCTATCACCCCTAAGTTCAGCATTTTCTGTACTTCCTCCCGTATTGCCTCCCGTCGGGCCTCTGGGATCCGATAGGGTTTTAACTTCACCCTTTCACCGGGCGGGGTAATGATGTCATGCTCTACCCCAAATGTTTGTCCCGGCAGCTCAGAGAATACCTCCTTGTTGCGAAGCACAAACTCCTTAACCTCCTGTTGTTGGGGTTGTGACAAGGTGGCTGCTATTCCAACCTCAGGAATCACGCAACCAGTTTGAGCTGGTGACCAAGTGTCTGCGACTAGGGACTCTCTATCCCTCCAGGCTTTCAACAGATTAACGTGATAGATCTGTTCGGGCTTTCGCCTTCCTGGTTGTCTGACCTTGTAATTCACTTCGCTCACTTTTTCCATTATCTCGTAGGGGCCTTGCCATTTGGCAAGGAATTTACTTTCAACCGTAGGGACAAGTACCAGTATCCTATCCCCCGGGGAAAAGGTACGGGTCTTGGCTCCACGGTTGTACACTCTCTGCTGTGCTAACTGCGCTTGGGCCAAATGTTCCTTCACGATGGGCATTACCTGTGCAATTCGGTCTTGCATCAGGGCGACATGCTCAATCACACTCCTGTGGGGAGAACTCTCACTTTCCCAAGTTTCCTTGGCAATATCCAACAGCCCTCTTGGGTGTCTCCCATACAGTAACTCAAAGGGGGAGAATCCCGTAGAGGATTGGGGCACCTCCCTAATAGCAAACATCAGATAAGGAAGTAGACAGTCCCAATCCTTTCCATCTCTATCCACCACTTTCTTCAACATTTGTTTTAGGGTTTTGTTGAATCTTTCAACCAGCCCATCGGTTTGGGGGTGATACACAGATGTACGTAATTGCGTCACTTTGAACAATTTACACAGCTCCTTCATAACCCGGGACATAAAGGGTGTACCTTGGTCCGTAAGCAGTTCTTTACAAATACCCACCCGGCTAAACACAAGAGATAGCTCTTTGGCTATGGTTTTGGCCAAGGTATTTCGGAGAGGGATCGCTTCTGGATAACGGGTGGCATAGTCCATTATAACTAATATGTACTGGTGCCCCCTAGCGGACTTGATTATAGGACCTACCAAATCCATGGCGATCCTCTCAAACGGGACCTCAATGATGGGTAGAGGGACCAGCGGGCTACGGAAATGTGGCATCGGGGCCGACCTCTGACACACAGGGCAGGAGGAACAATAATTTTCTATGTCCTTCATCACCCCCGGCCAATAGAATCTCTGTAATACCCTCTCTCGGGTTTTCTCTGTCCCCAGATGACCTCCAAGAATGTGCCCATGGGCCAACTCCAACACCAACTTCCTGTAAGGTTTGGGCACCACAAGCTGCTCAACGGTTTCTTCTGCCCTTTTTGCCACCCGATACAGTAGGTCCTTCTCTACGCTGAAGTATGGGTAAGTGCAGGTATTATCTGGGTTCACTAACTCGCCATCTATTTTCACTACGTTTTCGCGTGCCTTTATTAGGGCGGGGTCTTTCAACTGTTCTGTGGCAAAGTTTTCCCTGTGAACCTCAAGATCAGAAAACTCCACAGACGGTAGGTTTTCGTCTGAGGAGGTGGGCTCCTCTCCAGTTTCTTGAGTCTCCCCTGCCAATACTGATAAGGGAAATTCCGGAGAGTCCTCACCACTCTCAGGGGAGTTCTGGCTATCACATTCCTGGTACATAGGGGCACCAGTGGGGGGCTCAGGATCATCCCACAGTTCCCAGAACTTCGGAAAATCCCTTCCCACAATGGCGTCATACGGTAACTGAGATACTAAGCCCACTGGATGAGAGAGGGTACCTTTGGGGGTCTCGAAACACACTGTAGTCACTGGATACTCTCGGGTGTCCCCATGCACACAAATAACAGCTACCTTGCTATTCCCAGAGACCTCTGTTTTAACTAACTCAGCCTTTATCAGGGTCACAAGGCTACCTGAATCCAGCAATACCACAACATTTCTACCATTAACACACATTTTGCATAAATGTTTCTCAATTCCTCGAATGGCAGTGCATGCGACTGTCGCACACAGCGACTGACGTCTGCCCGTCAGAAAGTCACACTGCATGGGTTCCTCCACAACCGGGCAATTGGCTGCAATATGTCCCGCTTGCCGGCAGCGGTAGCAAACGATCCTTCTTGCGGCCTCTTGAGCCGCTGATTTCCCAGGCTGTTCTCGCCAAACTTGGGGTAGAGCTCCCACCCTCTCACTCTCTCCACCCTCACCCCTTGGAATCCTCTTATCCGCCCCTGGGGATGGTCTGGTCTTAGGGTGGAAAGTCCGAGTGTCTCTGGAAGAGGCCGTCAGGTTCTCTGTAGCCAAGTATTTCTCCACACGATCCACAAGACCATCGGCCGTCTCTGGGTCTCCATGGCTTACCCACTTTTGGATGGCAGTAGGAAGAGCTCTCAAAAACCGATCCATTACAACACGTTCCACAATCTTTGGTGCGGACAAAGTCTCTGGCTGTAGCCACTTTCTGCTCAGGTGAATGAGATCATACATTTGAGACCTGGGGGGTTTTCCAAGCTGGAAAGTCCAGTTATGCACACGCTGAGCCCGGACAGCCTGGGTGACACCCAGCCTTGCCAATATCTCAGCTTTTAGCATCACATAGTCTTTTGCTTGGTCAGGCTCTAGGTCATAGTAAGCCTTCTGCGATTCACCAGTTAACAGAGGAGCCACCAGTCCAGCCCACTGCTCCTCAGGCCACTTTTCTCTTTCAGCAGTCCTTTCAAATGTGGTCAAAAATACCTCTGGATCATCCTCTCCAGTCATTTTTGTCAATAAACGACTCACCCCAAAGGACGCGGTATTAGTGGGACGGCTTTCCTCACTGGTCTGCGGACGTTGCTGCATTACTGCTTCCATTTGTTGTAGTCTCTGCTCTTGCTTCTGTAACAGGTCTATGAAGCGGGCCTCAGATTGCTGCTGGGCTTGTTGCTGAGCTTCCAGACTCTGTTGGTGAGCTTGCTGCTGGGCTGCAAGGCTCTGTTGATGAGCTGCAAGGCTCTTTTGCAAACCTGCATTTGTCTGCTGTTGATTGGCATTTGCTAGAGCCAGCTGCTTCAGTATCTCCTCCATGCTGGCTTAAAAAAAACTGCCACTGGTTCTCCACCAACTGTGAGGGGGTTAGCTCGGCAGCGGGTGTGTGTGACCCCCGGGATGGGCTCCCCACACAAAAACAGGCCCAGCAAACGGAGGTTGTGGTTTTCAAAATCAAAAAAAAGGTGCGGTTTATTTTCTATTTACAGTGACAAAACACAGCAAAGCCAAAAGAAACATATAAACAAAATAAATCCTGGTCAACTTGACCTCTGACTAAACATACAGGTTTCCTAACTAACAACTGGGATCAGCCTAGTGCTGTCCTAGTCCCTAAGTCCCTGGTTTAGTAAAAGTCCAAACAAATAGCCACACAGGCTTTGCCTCACCGCACAGGGGTTCACTCTCCCTAGACAGTCCACACAGGTCTGGTTCCAGGCATGAGCTCACATCTAATGAAGCTGGGAGTTCTTATAGAGGCCTAAATGAGCTGACAAGGTTCAGCTGGTCTCCTCATCTCTGTCTGCACGACGCCCCACACTCTCCCTAGAGGTATGAGTCATCCATGAGCCCACTAGCCTTATACAACTCTCCACCTAGTTGTATAAGTCGGCGTAAAGCCTGAATCTGGGCGAAATATATCTACCCCCCTGGATGCAACCAGGTGACTTTACCTTCCTGCTGTCACACAAGCTATCATCGTTAATCGTATCATTGAGGAGGAGGAGGAGGATAGCCAGTCAACATAACAGCACAGGCACTCAGCATCAGCATCAGTCTTGAAGGGATGTGACATTTTAAAATCAATTAGTCTGTTATATCAGCATCTGGTGTGTGGTAGCTGGTGGTGATCCAAGACTGGTTCATCTTGATGAAAGTCAGTCGATCAACCGAGTCGGTGGACAGGCGCACCCTGTGATCCGTGACAAATCCTCCAGCAGCACTGAATGTGCGTTCTGAAAGAACGCTGGATGCAGGACAGGCCAGTAGCTCAATTGCATACTGTGCAAGCTCTGGCCAGTGATCCATCCTCAAGACCCAGTAAGCCAGAGGATTTTCGGTGGGGAAGGTGTCCAAGTTTGACCTTGCCCCTAGGTATTCCTGCACCATGTATATCAGACGCTGGCGATGGTTGCTGGAACCGATCATACTTTGGGGCTGCGGACTAAAGAATTGTCTGAACGCATCGGTCAGACGGCCACCTTCCCCACCGCTCCTTCTTTGACTGCCCGAAGCCTCAGCAACTCGTTGTCCAGGACCAGGAGTTTGTAACCTCCCAGTCTCTGGGAACGCGTTGCACAGACCTTTCTGCAAGGCCTCCCGGAGTTGTCTCATCCTTTGCTCCCTCTGCGACGGTACGATAAGGTCCGCAACCTTACCCTTGTACCGTGGATCAAGGAGAGTGGCCAGCCAGTAATGGTCCCTCTCCTTGATCCGAAGAATACGAGGATCCTTCCGCAGACTTTGCAGGATCAGGGAGGCCATGCAGCGTAGGTTAGCTGAGGCATTCAGTCCGGAGTCCTCTGGGTCACTAAGGACGACATGATCCGCAGCCACCTCCTCCCAGCCACGTACAAGTCCACTGGTTTCTTGGGACTGTAAATCATCCCTAAAAGACTGCTGCTGATGATGCTGAGTGCCAGCCTCCACCTCCATGCTGACACAATCCTCCTCCTCCTCCTCCTCCTCCTCCTCCTCCTCTTCCTGTGCGATGGGTGGGACAGAAGGAACACTGTCTGGGTAAAGGGGGCCTTGAGAGGCAAGGAAGTCCTCCTCTTCCTGCCTCTGTTCTGCCTCAAGTGCCCTGTCCATTATTCCACGCAGCGTGTGCTCCAACAGGTGGACAAGAGGTACAGTGTCACTGATGCATGCACTGTCACTGCTCACCATCCTCGTGGCCTCCTCAAATGGTGCCAGGACAGTGCATGCATCCCTGATCATGCCCCACTGGCGTGGTGAAAAAAACCCGAGCTCCCCTGACCCTGTCCTGGTGCCGTAGTCGCACAGGTACTCATTGATGGCCCTCTGCTGCGTGTGCAGCCGCTGCAGCATGGCCAACGTTGAGTTCCACCTGGTGGGCATGTCACATATAAGGCGGTTCTTGGGCAGGTTCAACTCCTTTTGAAATTCAGCCAGGCGAGCACTGGCATTATAAGATCTGCGGAAATGCACACAGACTTTCCTGGCCTGCCTCAGGACATCCTGTAAGCCCGGGTACCTGCCCAAGAACCGCTGCACCACCAGGTTAAGGACGTGAGCCATACAGGGCACATGGGTCAGTTGTCCCTGTCGGAGGGCGGAGAGGAGGTTGGTGCCATTGTCGCAAACCACCATTCCTGGCTTAAGCTGGTGTGGCGTCAACCACCTCTCGGCCTGCCCCTGCAGAGCAGACAGGACCTCTGCCCCAGTGTGGCTCCTGTCCCCCAAACACACCAGCGCAAGCACGGCATGGCATCTTTTTGCCTGCGTACTTGCGTAGCCCCTTGAACGCCTACGGAGCACCGCTGGTTCCGAGGACAAACCACAGGAAGAGGCCATGGAGGAAGAAGAAGAGGAGGGGGTGGAGGAGAGAGGTGTGTCACAACCAGTAGTAGCATTTTGGAGGCGTGGCGGTGGAACAACCTCCAACACTACTGCACCATGTCCTGCATCCTTCCCAGCTGCCAAAAGAGTGACCCAATGGGCCGTGAAAGAAAGGTAACGTCCCTGTCCATGCCTGCTGGACCATGAGTCAGCGGTAATATGCACCTTACCGCTGACCGCCCTGTCCAGCGAGGCCAAGACATTGCCTTCCACATGCCTGTAGAGAGCCGGAATAGCCTTCCGTGCGAAAAAGTGTCGTTTGGGAACCTGCCACTGAGGAACCGCACATTGCACAAACTCACGGAAGGGGGCCGAGTCTACCAACTGAAAAGGCAGCAGTTGAAGCGCTAGCAATTTAGCCAAGCTAGCATTCAACCGCTGGGCATGTGGATGGCTGGGAGTGAACTTCTTTCGACGGTCCAGCAGCTGGGGCAGGGAAATTTGCCTGCTAGAATCGGACGTTGGTGTACTGCTAGCAGAGTGCCCGCAAGTACTTGCCTGTGACACACCTAATTCTACACCTTCATTCCTCTCAGAGCAGGTTTCAGAGAGGAGTGAAGGTATAGTGGGGTTGGAGATCCCAGCTGATGCGGTGCAAGAAGAGGTCAGCTTTGTTCTTTGGTGTGGGTCTTTAAGGTAGGCTTGCCAACGAGCTGCATGGCAGGTCAACATATGTCTGATCAAGCATGTGGTGCCCAAGCGGCTGATGTTTTGGCCACGCGATATACGCTTCAGACATATGTTGCAAACAGCAGCTGTGCGATCTGATGCACTCGCCTCAAAAAAGGCCCACACCAAAGAACTTTTTGAATGACGGGCAGAGGCAGCGCCCTGCACAGGCGGAGCTCTGCGGTGTGATTCCGTCGGTGTGCTGCCCATACGCTGGCCACTCAAGGGCATCCTGCCTCATTGGAGATGTGCCTCCTCCTCATCCTCCTCCTCTCTCCTATTAGGCACCCACGTGGAGTCAGTGACCTCATCATCCCCTCCCTCCTCATCACTGGAGCCAATCTGGCAGTATGCTGCAGCTGCTGGAACATGAATGCCAGATTGGTGTCCTTCTTGAGCATCCCCTCTCTCTGCTCTCACGCTGCTGCCTTCCTCTAGCTGGGTATCATCATCAGATCCTTCCAAACGCTGGGCAT
Organism: Rana muscosa; assembly: GCA_029206835.1. Lineage (NCBI taxonomy): Eukaryota > Metazoa > Chordata > Amphibia > Anura > Ranidae > Rana > Rana muscosa. Next base: position 941,057,898 of record CM055118.1, on the reverse strand, counting down.
CCTCCTGGAGCATGTACCCAACACTGTGCTCAAACAGTTCGGGGGACTCCTCAGGAGGAGGGCATGGTGGGTCTAGGGAAGGATTGACTAATGAAGATAATGATACCAGAGAAGAGGACGCTTTGGCAGCTGCTTTGCCAGTACCCTGAGCCTGGGTGAGAGAGGATGAGGAGGATGAGGTGGGCTTGGTCATCCACTCTACCAAGTCTTCGGCATGATGTGGCTCAACATGTCCAGCTGCCGAAAACAAGGACAAGCGTGTCCCATGGCCATGTGCTGATGACAATGCACCGCGTACACGACCAGCACTGTTGCCCCCAGACACAGAGCCTGCTTGCCCTCTTTTTTTGCCTCCTGACTGTCTGCCTCTCCTTGGTTGCCTTCCAGACATTTTAATGGATGGCCTGCAGGGAGATGGGAAAAACAGCAATAAGGGCTACCTTCAGGTGTATATTGTGCAGGAGGCTTAGCAACAATGACACTGACACTGTCCCCTGCCTATCCTTCTCTGTCCCTAAACACAAGGATTGAAAATATGGTTCAGCAAAAAAGTTTTAGAACAGAATAGCACACTGACACTTTCCCTCACTGTCCTACTCTGTCCCTCCCTACAAACAAGATTTAGCACAGAATAGCACACTGATAATTTCTACGAGTGTCCTTCTCTGTCCCTCAACTCAAGGATTGAAAATATGGAACAGCAAAATTGGTTTAGAACAAAATAGCACACTGTCAGTTTCACTCACTGTCCTACTCTGTCCCTCCCTACAAACAAGATTTAGCACAGAATAGCACACTGATAATTTCTACGAGTGTCCTTCTCTGTCCCTCAACTCAAGGATTGAAAATATGGAACAGCAAAATTGGTTTAGAACAGAATAGCACACTGTCAGTTTCACTCACTGTCCTACTCTGTCCCTCCCTACAAACAAGATTTAGCACAGAATAGCACACTGATAATTTCTACGAGTGTCCTTCTCTGTCCCTCAACTCAAGGATTGAAAATATGGAACAGCAAAATTGGTTTAGAACAGAATAGCACACTGTCAGTTTCACTCACTGTACCTCTCTGTCCCTCAACTCAAGGATTGAAAATATGGTTCAGCAAAATAGTTTTAGAACAGAATAGCACACTGTCAGTTTCCCTCACTGTACCTCTCTGTCCCTCAACTCAAGGATTGAAAATATGGAACAGCAAAATTGATTTAGAACAGAATAGCACACTGTCAGTTTCACTCACTGTACCTCTCTGTCCCTCAACTCAAGGATTGAAAATATGGTTCAGCAAAATAGTTTTAGAACACAATAGCACACTGACACTTTCCCTCACTGTACCTCTCTGTCCCTCAACTCAAGGATTGAAAATATGGAACAGCAAAATTAATTTAGAACAGACTAGCACACTGTCAGTTTCACTCACTGTACCTCTCTGTCCCTCAACTCAAGGATTGAAAATATGGTTCAGCAAAATAGTTTTAGAACACAATAGCACACTGACACTTTCCCTCACTGTACCTCTCTGTCCCTCAACTCAAGGATTGAAAATATGGTTCAGCAAAATAGTTTTAGAACAGAATAGCACACTGTCAGTTTCCCTCACTGTACCTCTATGTCCCTCAACTCAAGGATTGAAAATATGGAACAGCAAAATTGGTTTAGAACAGAATAGCACACTGTCAGTTTCACTCACTGTACCTCTCTGTCCCTCAACTCAAGGATTGAAAATATGGTTCAGCAAAATAGTTTTAGAACACAATAGCACACTGACACTTTCCCTCACTGTACCTCTCTGTCCCTCAACTCAAGGATTGAAAATATGGTTCAGCAAAATAGTTTTAGAACACAATAGCACACTGACACTTTCCCTCACTGTACCTCTCTGTCCCTCAACTCAAGGATTGAAAATATGGAACAGCAAAATTGGTTTAGAACAGAATAGCACACTGTCAGTTTCACTCACTGTACCTCTCTGTCCCTCAACTCAAGGATTGAAAATATGGTTCAGCAAAATAGTTTTAGAACACAATAGCACACTGACACTTTCCCTCACTGTACCTCTCTGTCCCTCAACTCAAGGATTGAAAATATGGAACAGCAAAATTGGTTTAGAACAGAATAGCACACTGTCAGTTTCACTCACTGTACCTCTCTGTCCCTCAACTCAAGGATTGAAAATATGGTTCAGCAAAATAGTTTTAGAACACAATAGCACACTGACACTTTCCCTCACTGTACCTCTCTGTCCCTCAACTCAAGGATTGAAAATATGGTTCAGCAAAATAGTTTTAGAACACAATAGCACACTGACACTTTCCCTCACTGTACCTCTCTGTCCCTCAACTCAAGGATTGAAAATATGGTTCAGCAAAATAGTTTTAGAACACAATAGCACACTGACACTTTCCCTCACTGTACCTCTCTGTCCCTCAACTCAAGGATTGAAAATATGGTTCAGCAAAATAGTTTTAGAACAGAATAGCACACTGTCAGTTTCCCTCACTGTACCTCTCTGTCCCTACAAACAAGGATTAGCACAGAATAGCACACTGTCACTGACACTCTCCCTACCTATCCTTATTTGTCCCTAAACACAAGGAATCCAGGATTAGTAAAGGAAAAAAAATTACACTGTCCCTGCCTATGCTTCTCTTTCCCTGCTCCGGAACACACTACACAAGGCCGCCGCGCTGGCGGCCTTTTATAGTGTGGGGCATGTACTAAACCCCATCAGCAATAATTGGCCACAGGCATCCTGCCTGTGGCCAATCATTGCTCTCCTCGCTGCCGGCGCTGTGATTGGCCAAGCATGCGGGGTCACAGTGCATGCTTGGCCAATCACAGCGCCTGGATGACACTGCGATGGCGTAGTGCATTGTGGGCCGTTCGCGTCACTCGAATTTGGCGCGAATGGCCCAAATCGTTCGATCTTCGTCGAACGATCGAACAGCCGATGTTCGAGTCGAACGTATGTTCGACTCGAACACGAAGCTCATCCGTACTCAAGAGAAAAAATGAACAGGAGAGGGGACAGGGGACATCCCTGTCTTGTGCCATTAGTTATCAGTACGTTATCTGATAAGGTACCGTTGATTTTTAATCGAGCCGTTGGGGACTGGTATAAAGCAGAGATCCTGGCTAGCATATGTGGCCCCAGTCCTATCTTCGCGCAAGTGGCTAGCATAAAGTCCCAGGCCACGCAGTCGAAGGCCTTCTCTGCATCCGTGGATAGGAGAAGGCCCTCTATCTTCCCAGCATAAGCCGCATTAGACAGTAGCATTGCCTTGATCACGTTGTCTTTAGCCTCTCGGCCAGGCATGAAACCCACCTGATCCGGGTCGATAAGATTCGACAACATGGGATTTAATCTGGAGGCCAGGATCTTTGCGTACAGTTTGACGTCTAGGTTTAGTAGTGAAATCAGACGGTAGCTGGAGCACTCCGCTGGGTCTTTGCCCGGTTTGTGAATCACTGTGATATGGGCCGAAAGAAAGTCTGGGGTGACCCGTCTGGGAGCAGACAATGAGTTCAACGCAGCTGTAAGTGGTGCTACTAAAAGCTGAGAGAAAGTCTTATAATAGATAGAGGTGTAGCCATCAGGGCCAGGACTTTTACCCGATTTCAGCTGTTTAATGGCGAGTTCAACCTCTGAGGACGAGAGTGGCTCCTCCAAAAGTGCAATGTCCGAGTCAGAAAGAGCAGGCATTCCACTTTCAGTTAAGTATTCCTCCACCATCTTAGCCCTATCACCCCCCGGAGTCCCTCCTTTGTGTTGAGGTGGGAGGTTATATAACTTTGTGTAGAAGTCATGAAAATGTTGTGCTATCGCTTCCGTGGCCACATCCAGCTTACCATCATGTCTCCTGATGCCCGAAATTAGGTTTCTAGCATACTGTTCTCTCAGTGCCCTCGCAAGGAGCTTACTAGGTTTGTTCCCAAACTCATAGTAGATTTTCTTTTTGAAAAATAAAAGACGCCTTGATCTATTATCAAAGAGCTGTTGGAGGTCTTTCCTGAGATCTAGAAGCTCAGTCGCCGTGTTCGTGCTAAGAGACTGTTTATGGAGGTTTTCTAATTGTTTGATTTTACTCGTTAGGGTGGCTATTTGTTCCTCCCTTTCCCTTTTGCGGATTGAACCCATTCTAATAAGTTCCTCTCTCAAGGTACATTTGTGAGCCTCCCAGACCACTAGTGGATCCATGTCTGGGGTGGAGTTCCGCTGAAAGAAGTCCCTGATTGAGGAGGTCAAGGTCATTAGTAAGTCAGGGTCTGTCAGTAAGGACGCATTCAGACGCCACGACTGGGAGTGTGAGGGGGGGGGGTAAGTACATTCAAGGTTAGTGAGATCGGTGCATGGTCCGAGAAAGACTTGAAGCCTATATGTGTCTCTGAGACTCGAGTTAAGTCCCGTTGGGATATGAAGAGGTAGTCAATGCGGGAGTGTCTGTTGTGTGGAGGTGAGAAGAACGTGAAGTCTTTACCTTCAGGATGATCAAACCGCCACGTGTCAATAAGTTGTAAGCTTTGGAGTAAGGTCTTGATCCTTTTGAGGATCCTGTAAGTAATGCAGGTTTTCCCATTAGAGGTGTCAACGGACGGATTGAGAGGGACATTGAAGTCACCCCCCAAGATCAAGCAGCCCGATGAAAATCCCAGGAGCTCCCGCACAATATGTTGGCAGAAGGTCACATGGGACCTATTCGGGAAATATACATTGGCCAGTGTCAGAGGCGTGTTGTTGTATAAGCCCTTCAGAAAAACAAATCTACCCTTGGGGTCTATTAGCTTCTCCTGCAAGGTAAAAGGGGCGTTTTTGCTGATCAGGGTGGTGACACCTTTTGCCTTGGAATCGTCATTGGTAGCGTGGTATGCTTCTGTAAAAAAGGCGTTTGTCAGACTGGGGACATGATGTGTTCTAAAGTGGGTTTCCTGTAAAAACACAAAGTGTGGTCTACATTTCTTGAGCTCCCGCAATAGCGTGGAGCGTCTCTCGGGAATATTCATACCTTTAACATTGTGTGAAATCATGAGCGGACCTCGGCCGAGGTCGGAGTAGGCCATGTTGAAGGATCAGAGCGAGACGGGCCGGAGTATGCCTAAAAGACAAAACTGTCACAGTATAGTCAACAGCAGTACCCCAGAGTAAACCAAAGGCCAAATATATTCTAAACCAGAAAAGAAAAAGAGAGAGAGGAAAGAGGGAGATAAGAGAAATGGGAGATGGCAGAGAGAATCAGAGAATTCCCTGATCAGGCAGAACACACTGTCCTGAATAAGGAGTAAATTAGTGTGTCCAGGTCTGAACTGGCAGTCCCGGGCACACTTGTTGGGGAGAGTGGGAGGCGCCCAACTACAAGGGCCTGGATTGGGCAACAACCTTCGACTATTCCAATCCAGAAAAAGAAAAAATTTAAACGTAACACACAGCAAGGTATAGAAAAACAAATAAATGTAGTGCAACATGACACACACACACAGCCTGCATGAAAAACAACAAACTGAAATATGCTGGTTCGAACCTGAGTTCAGAACATAACATATCCACCTAACCCGGTAAGAGAGTTCACAACTTAATCAGTGGGCATTAAACATCTCAGGAGAGTTGATCAATGGCAACCAGAGGTCGTCCCCTCCCTATCTAAACATAAAGAAAAGTAGGCCCCCACCCAAACCCAGTCCCCCCAGTAACCCCAGGGTACCCCACTTAAGCTTAATATCAAAAAAGAGTTCAACGTCAGGTGCATCCGGGTGTGAGGACCGGCAATTAAGAGCCCATATTATATTCGGAGACTTGGGGAAGGATGAGGGGACAGCATCAGAAGCAATGTCCCGGAGGGGGGGTGGGAGGGGGGGTAGGAGTGAGGGGGGGGAAAGGAGGGAGGGGGGAGGTGGGGGGGAGGGGGCAAAAAAAGGGGAGGGAGAGGGTGGGGAAGGGTGTGGAGAGGGGGGGAAGGGAAAGGAGGAGAGGGGGATGGGTAGGAGGGGAGAGGGAGGGAGGGTAGGAGGGGAGAGGGAGGGAGGGGAGAGGAGGGGGATGGTGGGGAGAGGGGGGGGAGGGAAGGAGGGGGGGAAGGAGGGAGAGGGAGGGGGGAAGGAGGAGGGGGGAGGTGAGGGGGGTACGAGACCTCAGGGCATCACTGCAGGGCGCATGAAGTTGTTCGCTCCCAAGTTAGCCGAATCTAGTTAATCAAACATTCAAACCCGGGCGAGAGCATAACTGGAGTCTGCCTCAGAAAAGAGTGAACTGAGAAAAATGAACGTCAAACGAAGCAGAGGGGGACTCAAAAGTCCTGGTTTATGCTTCCACTTGGTCTCTGCGAACATCCCTCGATGATCTAGGTGTTCCAGCCAAGGAGCCTCCGGGGCGATACGGCTTCTGCTTCTTAGAGAGCCTCTTGTCTGGTGTAGAGTGAGGAGATCTTGAGGGTGATCTGTCACGGGGTGGATCCTGGAATTCTGCATACCAATCGGGTAAAGAGATTGGATCCAATCCCAGAGCTTCACAGAAGTCAGGTAAATCATCTGGTTCGCGCAAAACGTGCTGGAATCCATTGAAATAGACTGTTAAGGCGAATGGGAACTTCCAAGTGTATTTCAAATCGCACTCACTTAATTTCTCCAGCAGAGGGCGCAAAGCTCTTCTGTTTCGCAGGGTGATCTGCGAGAGATCCTGAAACAATAAGATGTGGGCCCCATTAAACACAATCTGTTCATTTCTCCTGGCCTTGCGCATAATCTCCTCCTTCAGAGTGAAACTCTGAAGGCAGCAAACAATGTCACGGGGAGGCGCAGAATCCGGGCCCTTAGGTCTAAGTGCTCTGTGTGCTCTTATGAATTCAATCTCTGTTTCTTCCTGCCGTTCAAGCACGCTATTGAATACTCTCTGTAGGGCAGGGATGATTTGGGGGGGTTCCACAGACTCTGGGATCCCTCTCACACGGACATTATTTCTCCTCCCCCTATTGTCCAAGTCTTCCAAATGTCTGTTTATTTCAATAAAGTGGTGATTGTGGGATAGATTAATCTTCTCTAGCCGGCGAATCGCCTTGTCCCTGTGCTTCCCTGCAGACTCTGCCGCCACCATTTTCTCATTCAGGGACAACAGGTTTGATTTTAAGTCCGTAATGGCGGTGGAGAACGTGGACTTGATGTCAGCCGCGATCACGGACATTGCTGCGAGCGTGACGGGCTGATCGGGGAGTGCTGAGCTCCTACCTGTGTCCTCAGGAGCAGACTGGGAGTCCTCGCTGTACTCCTCCTCGAGCTGGTCCGGCGCCATTTTAGATTTCCCCACGTTGTTGCTGCGGGTCCCTGTTTGGGCTTTATACAGGTCCGGGATGTTCTGCGAGGTGGTGGCGGAGGACCCTCGCCTCGAGCGTGAGTTTGGGGTGTTGTATAGCCGCTTGCCTGGCATCTGAGGTCGTTGGGTCGGGTGGATTAGCAGGTGCAGGCTGCGTGTGTGCCGGAGCTCTCCTACTGTGTGACCATGTTCGTTGCGTGCCAAGCCACGCCCCTACGTCATTATTTTCTTGTTCATATAAGAGAAAACCATGCATTTTAAAGCACATTTGTAGAGAATTATATATAGAGAAGACAGATATGAAAGCACATAGGGCTTTATATATATATATATATATATATATATATATATATATATAAATAAAAGCAAATTCCAGTTAAAAGTGCTAAAAGTGGTCAATTATCAAGGGGGAGGGAGGGGGACTCTGTTGACCAGAGAACACCTTCCGCAGAAAGAATACACTAAGGTGGGGGGGGGGTTACTAATATAGGGGGAAACCTTTATATCAGAACCCCCCCTTACATTGTTGTATTCACTCCCCCCTTACATCAGTGACCCCCCCCTCAGACTGGCCTTGTGGCGCTGTCACTGACATCCTCTCAGGTGCACCGTGGATCAGTCAGTCAGCTCCAGCTCTGGTTTTATCCTATAGTCTCCTCTTCACAGTCCACACATGTCTGACTTCTCCCAATGACCCCCATCCCGGCAGCACTCCCTCTCTTGACTCCTCTCCAGACTCCCTCAGAGACTGCAGACATGATATAAGACAAGAGATGGTTAGAGGTTGCGGACATGATACAAGAGATGGTCAGAGAATGCAGACATGGTACAGGAGATGGTCAGAGACTGGAGACATGGTACAGGAGATGGTCAGAGACTGGAGACATTGTACAAGAGATGGTCAGAGACTGGAGACATGGTACAAGAGATGGTCAGAGACTGGAGACATGGTACAAGAGATGGTCAGAGAATGCAGACATGGTACAAGAGATGGTCAGAAAATGCAGACATAGTACAAGAGATGTCAGAGACTGCAGACATGGTACAAGAGATGGTCAGAGACTGCAGACATGATACAAGAGACGGTCACAGACTGGAGACATGGTAAAAGAGATGCTCAGAGACTGGAGACCTGGTACAGGAGATGGTCAGAGACTGGAGACATGGTACAAGAGATGGTCAGAGAATGCAGACATGGTACAGGAGATCAATGCAGCCTCATCAGTGCCCATCAATGCAACCTCACTGTGTACATCATTGCAGCCTCACTGTGCCCATCAAATGCAGCTTTACGGTGCCCATGAATGTAGCCTCACTGTGCCGTGAATGCAGCCTCACTGTGCCCATGAATGCAGCCTCACTGTGCCCATGAATGCAGCCTGTGCCCATGAATGCAACCTCACTGTGCCCGTGAATGCAGCCTCACTGTGCCCTTGAAAGCAGCCTCATTGTGCCCATCAATGCAGCCTCACTGTGCATATGAATGCAGCCTTACTGCGCATATGAATGCAGCCTTATTGTCCATAAGAATGCAGCCTCACTGAGCATACGAATGCAGCCTTACTGTCCATGAATGCAGCCTTACTGAGCGTAGGAATGCAGCCTTACTGTCCATGAATGCAGCCTTACTGAGCGTATGAATGCAGCCTTACTGTCCATGAATGCAGCCTTACTGTCCAAGAATGTGGCCTTACTGTCCATGAATGCAGCACATGAATACAGCGTTACTGTCCATGAATGCAGCACATGAATGCAGCCTTACTGTCCATGAATGCAGCCCATGAATGCAGCCTTACTGTCCATGAATGCAACCCATGAATGTAGCCTTACTGTGCATGAATGCAGCCCATGAATTCAGCCTTACTGCGCATGAATGCAGCCTTACTGTGCATGAATGCAGCCCATGAATGCAGCCTTACTGTGCATGAATGCAGCCCATGAATGCAGCCTTACTGTGCATGAATGCAGCCTATGAATGCAGCCTTACTGTCCATGAATGCAGCCCATGAATGCAGCCTTACTGTCCATAAATGCAGCACATGAATGCAGCCTTACTGTCCATAAATGCAGCCCATGAATGCAGCCTTACTGTCCATGAATGCAGCCAATGAATGCAGCCTTACTGTCCATGAATGCAGCCTTACTGTCCATGAATGCAGCCCATGAATTCAGCCTTACTGTCCATAAATGCAGCCCATGAATGCAGCCTTACTGTCCATGAATGCAGCCCATGAATGCAGCCTTACTGTCCATGAATGCAGCCCATGAATGCAGCCTATGAATGCAGCCTTACTGTCCATAAATGCAGCCCATGAATGCAGCCTTACTGTGCATGAATGCAGACCATGAATGCAGCCTTACTGTCCATGAATGCAGCCTTACTGTCCATGAATGCAGCCCATGAATGCAGCCTTACTGTCCATGAATGCAGGCCATGAATGCAGCCTTACTGTGCATGAATGCAGCCCATGATTGCAGCCTTACTGTCCATGAATGCAGCCCATGAATGCAGCCTTACTGTGCATGAATGCAGCCCATGAATTCAGCCTTACTGTGCATGAATGCAGCCTTACTGTGCAAAAATGCAGCCTTACTGTGCATGAATGCAGCCCATGAATGCAGCCTTACTGTGCATGAATGCAGCCTATTAATGCAGCCTTACTGTCCATGAATGCAGCCCATGAATGCAGCCTTACTGTCCATGAATGCTGCCCATGAATGCAGCCTCACTGTCCATGAATGCAGCCCATGAATGCAGCCTTACTGTCCATGAATGCAGCCCATGAATGCAGCCTTACTGTCCATGAATGCAGCCTTACTGTCCATGAATGCAGCCCATGAATTCAGCATTACTGTCCACGAATGCAGCCCATAAATGCAGCCTTACTGTGCATGAATGCAGCCCATGAATGCAGCCTTACTGTCCATGAATGTAGCCCATGAATGCAGCCTTACTGTGCATGAATGCAGCCCATGAATGCAGCCTTACAGTCCATAAATGCAGCCCATGAGTGCAGCCTTACTGTGCATGAATGCAGCCCATGAATGCAGCCTTACTGTCCATGAATTCAGCCTTACTGTCCATGAATTAGAAAAAACTAGGGGTGTTGGGACAAGAGAGCCCCAACAGAAAATTTGTAGGTGAATCAACCACAACAACCATCAGCTCTATGCAAAAGACTTTATTGTTGAATTTAAATCATAGTATCAAAAACAACTCATCCAAAAAGGTTGTAAAACATCCTAAATGGGAGAAGGGTTCCTCCAGAACAGGGATCCTCAAACTACGGCCCTCCAGCTGTTGCGGAACTACAAATCCCATGAGGCATTGCAAAACTCTGACATTCACAGACATGACTAGGCATGATGGGAATTGTAGTTCCTGAACACCTGGAGGGCCGTAGTTTGAAGACCCCTGCTCCAGAACATGCAAACCACACACTAAAAACCATACATGGAAAATACAGTGCACTGTTGATTATGCTAAAAAATCAGAGTGGGATCAACAACCCACCCTCTCAACAACTGAAAATGAATCTAGCCCCTATAATCCGAACATATAAATAAGTCAAAAATTGCATGTCGTGATTCTGGGGTACACCAAACTAATTATAAACTTGTAGAGCAATAGCGTATCTAGAAGGAATAGGCTGATATAAAATACTGGCAAGTTCCACTGGGGAATAGTCCAAAGACACCTGGGTGTTGGTAGTCAGTACATTCACAGGACAAAAAGAAACCAGGAGGACACCCAGGGTTTTGATACTAAGTACCCCCGATCTGGACTACAGGAAGGGTAAGCTTACCCCGAGCAACAGCTCCCAAGTCTTTTTAGTGTACTATCTATGGCGTTGATCTTAAGTCTGCAGATGCTCTCAGTCCCGCTGGGAATCCATATGGTTGCTGTATAGTATCAGCATTTGGACTATAACCTCCTTTGAACAAATATACATTGCACATAGCCAATATTGAGTGGATGATACCGCATTTGTTTCATGTTGCAATCAATGAACCTTCATGACCAATACATCAAATTATCTTTTTGTTATGGGTGGATAAATACTGACTACCGACACCCAGGTGTCTTTGGACTATTCCCCAGTGGAACTTGCCAGTATTTTATATCAGCTTATTCCTTCTAGATACGCTATTGCTCTATACAATTTTATAATTAGTGTACACCAGAATCACAGACATGCAAATTTTGACTTATTTATACGTTCGGATTATAGGGGCTAGATTCATTTTCAGTTGTTGAGAGGGTGGGTTGTTGACCCCACTCTGATTTTTTAGCATAATCAACAGTGCACTGTATTTTCCATGTATGGTTTTTAGTGTGTGGTTTGCATGTTCTGGAGGAACTCTTCTCCCATTTAGGATGTTTTACAACCTTTTTGGATGAGTTGTTTTTGATACTATGATTTACATTCAACAATAAAGTCTTTTGCATAGAGCTGATGGTTGTTGTGGTTGATTCACCTACACATTTTCTGTTGGGGCTCTCTTGTCCCAACACCCCTAGTTTTTTCTAAATCAGTCAGATTGTTTCACAGGAGGATCCCGTCTGATCAGGACGAATCAACCTATCAGCACATGTGAGAGTTACCCCAGTTGGAATCAGGCATTTTAAACCACTTGTTTGAATTACTGTTCATGAATGCAGCCCATGAATGCAGCCTTACTGTCCATAAATGCAGCCCATGAATGCAGCCTTACTGTCCATGAAAGCAGCCCATGAATGCAGCCTTACTGTGCATGAATGCAGCCCATGAATGCAGCCTTACTGTCCATGAATGCAGCCTTACTGTCCATGAATGCAGCCCATGAATGCAGCCTTACTGTCCATGAATGCAGCCCATGATTGCAGCCTTACTGTGCATGAATGCAGCCCATGATTGCAGCCTTACTGTCCATGAATGCAGCCCATGAATGCAGCCTTACTGTCCATGAATGCAGCCCATGAATGCAGCCTTACTGTAATCGAATGCAGCCTTACTGAGCCCATCAATACATGATACTTGCCTGGATCACACACACCAGGCATCACCTGCGCTGTGTGTGAGAGCTGGCTGGGTCTGTGTTCGGCTGTGCTGCCTGTAGGAAGGTCCCGCCCCTCTAGACCTGCTCGTGTAATAGTAGATGGAACACTGATTGAATCAGTGTTTCACCTATCACACGAGTCGGTCTAGGGGGGCGGGACCTTCCCACAGGCAGTACAACCAAACACAGACCCAGCCAGCTCTCACACACAGTGCGGGAGATGCCTGGTGTGTGTGATACATAGGAGAGAGAGAGGGAGGGCAGCCACAGCTCAAAGCAGCCCCAGGACAGGCAGCCTAACAGGAAATATCCCGGTATCCCAGTGGGCCAGTCCGGCCCTGCTTGTGTGTGCTCACTCCCGAGCCCGACTCTATGTGTCCATTGACACATAGAATGCGGCACAGCCCCGCCCCCATTCCCTCCTTACTGGCTGTGATTGAGAGCAGCAAGAGCCAATGGCTCCCACTTCTGTGGAGGGGGGAGGAGCTGCATGCAGAAGGTTTTATTACCCTAATCCAGACAATGCATTAAGGTAAAAAACCTTCTGCCTTTAGAATCACTTTAAGCTTTCCTATTGTAGAAATTACCCATTGACCCTTCCAGTCACTTAGTTAAGTAAGCCATATTTCTTCTTTACAGATCATATCCTTTGTAAAAAAACAAAAAAAACAAGAACCGCAATGATCTTGCATGATAAAACACTTTAAAAAATTTGATGAAAATTGTAATAAAAATTGCACTCACATGAATCATGAAGTTACAATGCCTTAAGTAAACATCTGCTCATCAGCAGTATATGGCCGCTAATCAGCTGAGATGGTGGTGTAATGAGAAGGTAGAGGCAGAGATTTGCATTTGATTTGGAAGGCTGGTCTTTTTTTTGACTTATCCATTGCTTAGAATCCCAGTGTGTGGTGTGTCAACATAGAGGTGACAAATTTTTATCAGTTTATGCTGCAGATCATATCCTAGACTGGGGGTTGGGCTAAGCCTCAACATGTCACTTGTCCTGATGTAGCGATATGGACTGTTACCAGAAAGCTTCATACCTTCCAGTGTTCTAAACACAGTTTGTCCTACCTGTGTGCCAATGGAGTGAGTTATGGGGCGTGTAGTCCTCTTTGAATCTGCTTTTATGCATCCCTGTACCCTAAGATTACAAATCTCAGGGACCCTTGCATTGGCCTGAAGATTGCAGGAAAGGGATGATAAAAGGAGCTTAGAAGCCCACGCACGCTCTCTTCCTCCTGGGCCTGACGCATGACAGACCTCTCTGTCTGACAGAGAGAGAGAGGTCACGGCCTACCATGCGGAACGCTACCTCCACCACGAGGCCTGAGAGGCCTGAGAGGCCTAGTCCCGCTACCCGCTGTCGGACATCCCGTTACTAGCATCATTTACAGCGCCTACCCATCGGTGCAGACGTGTGGAGAAAATCACTACAGAAGCTGAGACAGAGTATCCGTTGCTGGAGTGTTGCCATTCGTGTTTCTATCTAGAAGACTGCAGATCGATTTGGGTCATTGGTGAGAGAGAAAGCTGCTCAACCTTTATCTATTGACTAGCACCATTACAGAACACAATGCACACACATCTCTACCCAAGAATACTTTACTGTGTTGCTGTAACACTGTACTCTGATGCCTTAGGCCTTCGCCACTTGGAATCTATTGTTTCATCTGAAACCAAACAGATTACAGTTAACAAGCTCCAAGTAACTAGCTAAGAATACCAGATCTGCCACGTGGAACTCTACTGCCATTACTCATAGGAAGCCTATATATATATATATATATATATATATATATATATATATATTGTGACAGCAGGAAGGTAAAGTCACCTGGTTGCATCCAGGGGGGTAGATATATTTCGCCCAGATTCAGGCTTTACGCCGATTTATACAGCTAGGTGGAGAGTTGTATAAGCCCAGCTGAGACTAGTGGGCTCATTGATGACTCATACCTCTAGGGAGAGGGCTGGGCGTCGTGCAGGCAGGGAGTTGATGAGGCCAGCTGAAGCCTGTCAGTTCGTTTAAGGCCTCTATAAAAACTCCCAGATTCATTAGATGTTAGCTCATGCCTGGAAGCAGACCTGTGTGGACTGTCTAGGGAGAGTGAACCCCTGTGCGGTGAGAGAAAGCCTGTGTGGCTATATTTTGCTTGGACATTTAAAACCAGGGACTAGGACAGCACTAGGCTGATCCCAGTTGTTAGTTAGGAAACCTGTATGTTTAGTCAGAGGTCAAGTTGACCAGGATTTATTTTGTTTGTTTCTTTTGCTTTGCTGTGTTTTTGTCACTGTAAATAGAAAATAAACGGCACCTTTTTTGATTTTGAAAACCACAACCTCCGTCTGCTGGGCCTGTTTTTGTGTGGGGAGCCCATCCCGGGGGTCACACACACCCGCTGCCGAGCTAACCCCCTCACAGTTGGTGGAGAACCAGTGGCAGTTTTTTTTTAAGCCAGCATGGAGGAGATACTGAAACAGCTGGCTCTAGCAAATGCCAATCAACAGCAGACAAATGCAGGTTTGCAAAAGAGCCTTGCAGCTCAACAACAGAACTTCGCAGCCCAGCAGCAAGCTCATCAACAGAGCCTTGCAGCCCAGCAGCAAGCTCACCAACAGAGTCTGGAAGCTCAGCAACAAGCCCAGCAACGATCTGAGGCCCGCTTCATAGACCTATTACAGAAGCAAGAGCAGAGACTACAACAAATGGAAGCAGTAATGCAGCAACGTCCGCAGACCAGTGAGGAAAGCCGTCCCACTAATACCGCGTCCTTTGGGGTGAGTCGTTTATTGACAAAAATGACTGGAGAGGATGATCCAGAGGTATTTTTGACCACGTTTGAAAGGACTGCTGAAAGAGAAAAGTGGCCTGAGGAGCAGTGGGCTGGACTGGTGGCTCCTCTGTTAACGGGTGAATCGCAGAAAGCTTACTATGACCTAGAGCCTGACCAAGCAAAAGACTATGTGATGCTAAAAGCTGAAATATTGGCAAGGCTGGGTGTCACCCTGGCTGTCCGGGCTCAGCGTGTGCATAACTGGACTTTCCAGCTTGGAAAACCCCCCAGGTCTCAAATGTATGATCTCATTCACCTGAGCAGAAAGTGGCTACAGCCAGAGACTTTGTCCGCACCAAAGATTGTGGAACGTGTTGTAATGGATCGGTTTTTGAGAGCTCTTCCTACTGCCATCCAAAAGTGGGTAAGCCATGGAGACCCAGAGACGGCCGATGGTCTTGTGGATCGTGTGGAGAAATACTTGGCTACAGAGAACCTGACGGCCTCTTCCAGAGACACTCGGACTTTCCACCCTAAGACCAGACCATCCCCAGGGGCGGATAAGATGATTCCAAGGGGTAAGGGTGGAGAGAGTGAGAGGGTGGGAGCTCTACCCCAAGTTTGGCGAGAACAGCCTGGGAAATCAGCGGCTCAAGAGGCGGCAAGAAGGATCATTTGCTACCGCTGCCGGCAAGCGGGACATATTGCAGCAAATTGCCCGGTTTTGGAGGAACCCATGCAGTGTGACTTTCTGACGGGCAGACGTCAGTCGCTGTGTGCGACAGTCGCATGCACTGCCATTCGGGGAACTGAGAAACATTTATGCAAAATGTGTATTAATGGTAGAAATGTTGTGGTATTGCTGGATTCAGGTAGCCTTGTGACCCTGATAAAGGCTGAATTAGTTAAAACAGAGGTCTCTGGGAATAGCAAGGTAGCTGTTATTTGTGTGCATGGGGACACCCGAGAGTATCCAGTGACTACAGTGTGTTTCGAGACCCCCAAAGGTACCCTTTCTCATCCAGTGGGCTTAGTGTCTCAGTTACCGCATGACGCCATTGTGGGAAGGGATTTTCCGAAGTTCTGGGAACTGTGGGATGATCCTGAGCCCCCCACTGGTGCCCCTATGTACCAGGAATATGATAGCCAGAACTCCTCTGAGAGTGGTGAGGACTCTCCCGAATTTCCCTTGTCAGTATTGGCAGGGGAGACTCAAGAAACTGGAGAGGAGCCCACCTCCTCAGACGAAAACCTACCGTCTGTGGAGTTTTCTGATCTTGAGGTTCACAGGGAAAACTTTGCCACAGAACAGTTGAAAGACCCCGCCCTAATAAAGGCACGGGAAAACGTAGTGAAAATAGATGGCGAGTTAGTGAACCCAGATAATACCTGCACTTACCCATACTTCAGCGTAGAGAAGGACCTACTGTATCGGGTGGCAAAAAGGGCAGAAGAAACCGTTGAGCAGCTTGTGGTGCCCAAACCTTACAGGAAGTTGGTGTTGGAGTTGGCCCATGGGCACATTCTTGGAGGTCATCTGGGGACAGAGAAAACCCGAGAGAGGGTATTACAGAGATTCTATTGGCCTGGGGTGATGAAGGACATAGAAAATTATTGTTCCTCCTGCCCTGTGTGTCAGAGGTCGGCCCCGATGCCACACTTCCGTAGCCCGCTGGTCCCTCTACCCATCATTGAGGTCCCGTTTGAGAGAATCGCAATGGATTTGGTAGGTCCTATAATCAAGTCCGCTAGGGGGCACCAGTACATATTGGTTATAATGGACTATGCCACCCGTTATCCAGAAGCGATCCCTCTCAGAAATACCTCGGCCAAAACCATAGCCAAAGAGCTATCTCTTGTTTTTAGCCGGGTGGGTATTTGTAAAGAACTGCTTACGGACCAAGGTACACCCTTTATGTCCCGGGTTATGAAGGAGCTGTGTAAATTGTTCAAAGTGACGCAATTACGTACATCTGTGTATCACCCCCAAACCGATGGGCTGGTTGAAAGATTCAACAAAACCCTAAAACAAATGTTGAAGAAAGTGGTGGATAGGGATGGAAAGGATTGGGACTGTCTACTTCCTTATTTGATGTTTGCTATTAGGGAGGTGCCCCAATCCTCTACGGGATTCTCCCCCTTTGAGTTATTGTATGGGAGACACCCAAGAGGGCTGTTGGATATTGCCAAGGAAACTTGGGAAAGTGAGAGTTCTCCCCACAGGAGTGTGATTGAGCATGTCGCCCTGATGCAAGATCGAATTGCACAGGTAATGCCCATCGTGAAGGAACATTTGGCCCAAGCGCAGTTGGCACAGCAGAGAGTGTACAACCGTGGAGCCAAGACCCGTACCTTTTCCCCGGGGGATAGGATATTGGTACTTGTCCCTACGGTTGAAAGTAAATTCCTTGCCAAATGGCAAGGCCCCTACGAGATAATGGAAAAAGTGAGCGAAGTGAATTACAAGGTCAGACAACCAGGAAGGCGAAAGCCCGAACAGATCTATCACGTTAATCTGTTGAAAGCCTGGAGGGATAGAGAGTCCCTAGTCGCAGACACTTGGTCACCAGCTCAAACTGGTTGCGTGATTCCTGAGGTTGGAATCGCAGCCACCTTGTCACAACCCCAACAACAGGAGGTTAAGGAGTTTGTGCTTCGCAACAAGGAGGTATTCTCTGAGCTGCCGGGACAAACATCTGGGGTAGAGCATGACATTATTACCCCGCCCGGTGAAAGGGTGAAGTTAAAACCCTATCGGATCCCAGAGGCCCGACGGGAGGCAATACGGGAGGAAGTACAGAAAATGCTGAACTTAGGGGTGATAGAGGAGTCCCAAAGTGATTGGTCTAGTCCCATTGTGTTGGTGCCTAAACCGGATGGGAGCTGGCGATTTTGTAACGATTTTCGTCAGTTGAACAAAGTTACAAAATTTGACACCTACCCCATGCCACGTATAGATGAGTTGATCGACCGGCTGGGAACAGCCCGATACATGACGACTCTTGACCTCACAAAAGGGTATTGGCAAATCCCCCTGGCCAAGTCAGCCAAAGAGAAAACCGCATTTGTAACCCCAGACGGGGCGTTCCAATATAAAAGAATGCCGTTCGGGTTACAGAATGCGCCGGCCACATTCCAGTGGAAAATGGACCAGATGCTGAGGCCCCATCGGAAGTATGCTGCGGCTTACCTGGATGACGTAATTGTCCATAGCACAGATTGGGCCTCACATCTGCCAAAAGTGCAAGCAGTCCTGGACTCTGTTCGGGAAGCAGGGTTTACGGCTAACCCCAAGAAGTGTACCATTGGGCAGGAGGAGGCCAAATATCTTGGGTACACCATTGGGAGGGGAGTAATAAAACCCCAACTCAACAAAGTCGAGGCCATCCAGAGTTGGCCACGTCCCAACAGCAAGAAGCAGGTACGAGCCTTTCTGGGAATCGCTGGGTATTATCGGCGATTCATTCCCCACTTTGCTTCTAAGGCTGTGCCCCTAACCAACCTGACGAAGGGGAAAGGGTCGGTCATGATTAAATGGACCCCCGAGGCTGAGGCAGCATTCCAATTCTTGAAACAAGCCTTATGTAGCCAGCCAGTGTTGTACTCACCCGACTTCTCTAAAGACTTTGTCGTACAAAGTGATGCGTCAGATGTGGGGTTAGGAGCAGTATTGTCCCAGGTCTGGAACGGGGAAGAGCACCCAGTCATTTACCTCAGCAGGAAGTTGAAGTCCCATGAGGTAAATTACGCCACCGTTGAAAAGGAGTGTTTAGCGGTGAAGTGGGCTCTAGATTCCCTTCGGTACTACCTGCTAGGTAGGCACTTTGACATGGTTACGGATCACGCTCCGTTAAAGTGGATGGCTCAAAACAAGGAAACAAATAGAAGAGTGAATAGGTGGTTCCTGGCCCTCCAGGAATTCAACTTCACAGTAAAGCATCGCCCTGGCGTTCAAATGGGGAATGTGGATGCTTTGTCTCGAGTACATGAATGCCTGATTGCTGGTGTTCCAACCCCGAGGTTAAAACAAGAGGGGGGGTATGTGACAGCAGGAAGGTAAAGTCACCTGGTTGCATCCAGGGGGGTAGATATATTTCGCCCAGATTCAGGCTTTACGCCGATTTATACAGCTAGGTGGAGAGTTGTATAAGCCCAGCTGAGACTAGTGGGCTCATTGATGACTCATACCTCTAGGGAGAGGGCTGGGCGTCGTGCAGGCAGGGAGTTGATGAGGCCAGCTGAAGCCTGTCAGTTCGTTTAAGGCCTCTATAAAAACTCCCAGATTCATTAGATGTTAGCTCATGCCTGGAAGCAGACCTGTGTGGACTGTCTAGGGAGAGTGAACCCCTGTGCGGTGAGAGAAAGCCTGTGTGGCTATATTTTGCTTGGACATTTAAAACCAGGGACTAGGACAGCACTAGGCTGATCCCAGTTGTTAGTTAGGAAACCTGTATGTTTAGTCAGAGGTCAAGTTGACCAGGATTTATTTTGTTTGTTTCTTTTGCTTTGCTGTGTTTTTGTCACTGTAAATAGAAAATAAACGGCACCTTTTTTGATTTTGAAAACCACAACCTCCGTCTGCTGGGCCTGTTTTTGTGTGGGGAGCCCATCCCGGGGGTCACACACACCCGCTGCCGAGCTAACCCCCTCACAATATATATATATATATATCTCACCAGTGGGGGATTTGCTCTCCCATTAAAATAGCATAGGCTTTCTAGATTACATCTATCTCAGTGTGGCCACATGTGTAGTTAACTGAAACATCCACTGGGAGGTGACTTCGGATCTGAATATAGTGTATCCTTGTGTATATAGCATTATCCATTGTTTAAACATTGTTGTGTCTTTGGGAGGAGTCTGTTTGCTGAGTTGGTGCTGTTATCACAGCTCAGACGATTTACTCCTTTCTTTGTGAAATAACTTTTCCTATTTGGTTCAAGTAAAAAATTTCAGAACCTTATACTACTGAGTTGCTTGATTCTTGTTTTATAGTATTAACAGGATGTCTGAACCCAGAGTGTCAGGTTGGTTGGAAGGTACACTTGGTCATTGCCGTGCAGATGAGCAAGTAATTCTCAGCAGTCCCCAAGGGGCCAGTGCTACACTGGTAATCTTGCTTCAAGTCCTGCCCCCAGTCATGCAGAACAGAGTGCGCTGGCAACCAAGCACCTGATCCACTCCACATGCTTGACTGAAAGCACACCCAACTTTGCATGGCAGCAAGGATAAGTGGGTATTTGAAACATTGTTTTTTAATTTTTTCACTGGTGGATTGCCCTATTCTTTTAAGGTGGGCTTAATATTTGGATTTACACTTTAAGGAACCCATACAAAGGGACCCTTGCTACATTTTGGAATAAAAAGTGTCTTTGCAAATCTTTTATTCACACAATATGCATATTCACTTTTCAGTTATAGACAGCCAAACTTTCCACGAGCACTATAATAACCACTTAGCATATAATAAAAACTAATTGGACATAATGTCGCGTCTCTTCAATATGACTTGTCAGCAGGGAACATTTCATTGTTATAGCTCTCCGTAAATTGTCTGATTGTCATGTAGTTGTGTCAAAATTTTGCTTGTCAGAAATAGAAAATCTATAAATGCATGCTTTTTAAAAAGTTATTTTACAATTTGTATAAGCTCCAATAAGGCACCTCAAATGCATGCTAGATAACCTTTGAGATACAATAAAAGCAAACAATTTGCTATGTGATTATTCTACAGAAAGATCATGTTCTAACCTGACATGATTGTTTCAGCGAAACATGCATGTTTATGGAATAAGCACAACTCAGCTACCCATCTCAGAAAAAAATAAAAATAAATAAACAGAAGTACTGGCAAAGGTAAAGGATAAGTTCACCATAAAGTGGTTGTAAACCCTCACATACTGTATATTATACCTAGTGAAGTGAACAGCCTCAGGTGATAGACAGAGATTAAACAAATCCTCCTACATAGGTTTTATTAGTCTATCTGCAGTCTTCCCCTCTCTACACCCTTTCAAAAGTGCAGATTGTGTTAAAAATCTTTCTTCGTCTGTCAGCAGTACAGAGGAGGAGGCGGAGAGACTGCAGTAACAGCGTGTGATTGCTGATTGGAGGAAAGGCACCCCCCCCCCCATACACAGCAGAGGAACTGTGTTGTGAATAGACAATCTCCATTCTGAGCTCTCCTCCCCCGACACAAATTTGTTGAGAAAACTTGAGAAAACTTCTCAGAAGTAACTCATGCTGATATCAGAGGAACGAAGCACCAGAGAGAAACAACCCTTATGACTTTGGAGAGAGATAAGTAGTAAACACTGCAGATATACTGTATGTGCTTTGCTCAAATTCAATGACTTTAAGGAACATGTTCTATGCTACTCCCATATTTAGGGTGTAAAAATTAACATGTTCCAGAACCTATCCACCCCTTAAGTCCCTTCCCCTGTGACAGAGGACAGGGGTTCTTCTCTGCAGCCACTGTCACATTCAAAATTGGTTCCACCAGCACACCCGTGCCATTCATTTACAGAGATCTGTGAATGAAGAAACTGCAAGTGCTATCTGCCACCACAACAGATAGACTTCTCAATGAACTATGAGTGCACTGATCAGCACACTCATAGTTCACTGAATTTTACTCCAGCGAGGTACAGGCAGAAATCTGGAGGGAGACTGTACAGGAGCTTGAAATTGCACCCATGATCCACTGATTGCAGGTGTAGTGCTTGCCATGCTCCTGTGTAAAAAATAATAAATGCACATTTTCTTTACCTACACAAATATGTAGATTTATAAATTTTTACTTAAAGGTGAACTTAACCTTTAAGTTGGGACAAAGAAGAGGTTTTGTTTGCATATGACATTTAAATAGCCCATATAATTATATGCTGTATTGTTTTATTCACACACAACAGTGAAGACATGCACTGTTGGAAAATCTACCAAATTTTCCAAGATCTTAAAATGTTCTACAAAATCTTTTTGCCTGTACAACCTACTATAAATAGTTCTAGTTCATTAAAAATAATCACTGTAAGTGCACAAGGCTTGCCAAATAAATAAAAAACATTCCTTATTTTCTTCATGATCTTTTAATTAAGCTGTTTTTAATCGGCAGTTAATTCCTGCCGTGATAGCTGCACGTTATTGGATTTGTTTTATTGAAAAGCAACTTGGGCACAAAATTCACTCTAAAAAGTCAAGAATAACAATTGAGTTTGTAACCTTTTTTACAAACAAAAACCCCAGCTAGAAATAAAACATATTTTTCTGACTCCCTAGTAGCATATATAAAATCAGTAAATTCTTGTGGCTGATTTGGATTTATACCTTTTCTTTTTATTATTATAACCCTATAAGAGTTTAAATAAAAAAATGCAGACTTACCTCCTCTCTGGCACTGATCTTCACAGACTCACCTGAGGATCTTCTTTCAGGATCAGCCATCTTTGTGTGAACCCAGGGTGTCAAGGAAACACCCCCTTGGGGCACATCGTCAAGCCACTATGGACTGATAGGATAATGCTGTAGAAAATTATGCTATATCATTAGGATGTAGCACCAGAAGCCACATCTTCGCTCCTCACTTTGCTCTCTCCTCCTGTCAGTACAGTCGCTGTCTGTTGGAATACAGAATTGTATTTTGTGCAACTACTGTACATCAGTATTCAGTAGAGATATATTCTTCAACCAGTAGGTACCAGTGTTTATAAGCTTGTAGCTACATCTATGCTTAAACTCTATGCCTTTTTTCTATATTAAAGTTTCTGTTTCCTGTCTGCAGCTAAGCAGCAAAGCCCATGTGGACTGTGCACTGTCTGTCTGTTCTGTAGGGCTATATATAGAATTTTCTAACACTGTCAATACACACAACTGGGCCTGACTGACTTCTAGCCATTCTCTCTCCCAATCTGAGTGCTACTATACAGGGAACTACACTGCAGGAGCCTATTATCAGGGAAAATTCACATACTAATTACATTTTTTTAAAAGTGGTTGTAAACCCAATTTATGAAATTTGACCTAAGCACGTATATCTGTGGTGTTTACTTATCTCTCTCCAAAGCTCTAAGCGCCGTTTCTCTCTGGTGCTTCATTCCTCTGTTATCAGCATGATTCACTTTTGACAAGTTCTCTGACACATGAGCTGAAAATTTGTGTTGAGGGGGGAGCTTAGAGGGAGATTAACAGAGAGACTACAGCTCTTCAAGTTCCTTCATTCCTTTGCCTATGTGGAGGGGGGGGGGGGGTGCCTTTTATCCAATCAGCTCTGAAACAGTGTAAGCCCAGACTCCCCGCCCACTGCTGAAAAAGGAGAAAAGATTTTTAACACAATCTGCACTTTTCAAAGAGTTTAGAAAGGGGAAGACAGCAGATATACAAGTAAAACGTACAGTATGTCGGGAGATTTGTTTAATCTCTGTGTATAATTTGAGGCTATTTCTTTTACTGGATATATGTGAGGGTTTACATACACTTTAATGAATACACAAAACCCAATAATGGTGTTTTATATATCTATATGACAAATACTTTTTTATGCTCTGTTGCTAAAGGAAGCAAATGTTTGGCATGAAAAATCTCCAAGACTAATTCTGCATCTTGGTGATAAAAGCTATGAATAAAGGGTTTTCAATATTTATTTCAGGGCTATAATATTCAGGAAAATGTTGTGCTGCCATATGTAGGGATCTGCTGCCCTCTACTGTTAGCTGCTAATATCACAGTGTTATGTATAATTATGTATTAGCACTTTGTCTCTCACTGAGGACATGGCTTAAAAAACCCAGAAATATAGCTGTGCAAGTTTGACTTTATGGTTCAAATAGATGCAAGGGTCAGGGGTGACACCCTTGCGCCTCCATCCATCCCATAGAAGTGGATTTTTTGCTTCTGTGGAATGGGTCATCGGCCCTCTATTAGAGGTAACCGATGCCTACTGGTTGGCATCTGGCAGGAGTATTTCATGCCAGACGCCAAAGCGTTTTATGTTTTGTTTGTTCTACTTCCTTTCCTCCTTCCTAACCTTTTCTCTTTCTCAAGCCAATCAAAAGGTTGTCTACTGCTCCAAACTCCGGACCTGGAATGTGACCTGCCCCACACGCTTCCCTGGCCCTGTCAGGAGATGACAACAAAGGGTAAGTGACGGTCGCTTCAGTAGCTTTCCACCCCTCTGTCCCAATGACTAATCTGAACCCGACAGGGATGGATCTCAGGGTTGCCACACACAACGTTCAGGGGCTGAATTCCCCCAGGAAGCGGAGAATAGCACTTGACAACTACCGTACCCTAAAAATAGATATAGTTTTGCTTCAAGAGACGCATTTTCCGATTCGACACAGCCCCAAATTCCTCCACTCCCACTACCCGACATTTTATCTAGCGAACGCAGAAAACAAGACGAAGGGGGTAGCAATCCTTTTCTCGAAGAACAGCAAGTTTACCCACATCTCAGACTTCAGGGAACCGGAGGGCAGGTATATCCTGGTCAAGAGAACTATCGAAGGCATCATATATTCTATAATTTCTTACTATGCCCCTGAAAAAGGTCAAACAAAATTCTTCCAAGCTCTCTTTAAAACCCTGCTCCCCATGGTAGAGAGCAAGGTCATCTTTGGAGGGGACTCAAATGTAGCCTTTGATCAGGGGATTGACAAGTCAAAACCCCCCAAGTCCCAGCTAACACGACCCACCAAGGTGAGTCTAAACATAGCCAGATCCCTCCACGCACACGGGCTGGATGGTATTGAACCCCTCAAAAAGGGATTACACACACTACTCCTCCCCCCCACCAATCTTATGCCAGAATAGACCATATCCTCGTGCCCCCCAGCCTTATCCCGTCAACCCGTAAAACGACCATTGTAGACACTGCCTGGTCGGACCATTTCTTGGTTCTCCTCACCCTGCACAACTCCCTAACTAGGATGTCGGGTACACACTGGCGATTGATTGAATGAATCCATCCTTAGTGACCCCATCAGAACCACTGAAATAGAGAACTCCCTAAAGGAATATTACCATCTAAACAATGTAGAGGATATCTCCCCCGAGGTTCTTTGGGCAGCCCATAAAGCCACAATTAGGGGCAAAATAATCAGTATAGCGACCCAACTCAAGAAAGAAAGGCTAATTGATATTAAAAACCTTGAAAAAAAATTGCAACCCTGACGGCCAAACACAAGAAACACCCCTCACAAACCCTAGTAGAACAACTGGACGCTGCTAGGCTAGAACTTAATTTGGCTCTTACGGCAAAAGCAGAAAAACACATCCGCTGGAGCGGAGCCCAATTTTTTTACCAAAAAGATAAAATAGGCTTTATGTTGGCCTCCAAACTCTCCCCACGATTCCACACCCACTCCCTACCTAAAATCAGAATCGCTGGACACCCCCCATCAGCCAACCCCAATAATATTCTTGAAGCCTTTCAGGCATTTTATACTAAACTCTACAGCATGACCCCCACAGACAAGGGCCTCTTGGTTTCCAGCTTCCTTCGGGACCTTCCGATACCAACCCTGGCCGCTGAACATACCGATATTATGGAGGTGGGCTTCTTAGTTGAGGAGATAAAGGAGGTCATTAAGAACCTCAGACCGGGTTCGGCTCCTGGTCCCGATGGACTATCTGTCCCATATTACAAGGCTTTTGCAGACACTTTAGCACCTCACATGGCAAGATTTTTCAATGCAAAAGCCTAGGGATCTCCTCTAGACCCTCAACTCAACACTGCCTACATAACAGAGCGGGTCTGGACCTGGGAACCTCAGACAACTGCTGTCTAGGAGAGCTAAAGTGTTCTCGAATTACCCGTGATTGGGAGGATCGGGGGAAGTTATTTGCGGTACTGTGTGCTGTCTACAGATTCTGTGGGTCCATCCATCAAGGCCGCGGCTGGGCTGGGTACAGTCGACTGCTTATCGTGGGCTTACCTTCGGTAAGCTGCCAATCTATGTGGTGGAGGGCACTGTCTGTTCAATAAGATCACCGGGTGTTGAAGTCATTACTAGTGATGAGCCGAACACCCCCGGGTTCGGTTCGCACCAGAACCCGCGAACGGACCGAAAGTTCGAACGAACATTAGAACCCTATTAAATACAATGGATGCGAACGTTCGAATTCTAAAGTGCTAATTATAACAACTATTATGCATGTTATTGTCCTAAAAAGGGTTTGGGAACCCGGGTTCTGCACCAGGGGACATGTATCAATGCAAAAAGAAGTTTTAAAAACGGTCGTTTTTCGGGAGCAGTCATTTTAATGATGCATAAAGTGAAAAAAAAAAAGTCAAATATTCCTTTAAATATCGTACCTGGGGGGTGTCTAAAGTATGCCTGTGAAGTGCCACGTGTTTCCCGTGTTTAGAACTGTCCCTGCACAAAATGACACTTCTAAAGGAAAAAAAAGCCATTTAAAACTGCTTGCGGCTTTAATGTAATGTCTGGTCCCGGTAATATGGATGAAATTCTTTAAGAAAAATGGCATAGCTACCCCATGACCCCCCCCCTACCCCAGCCCATTACCAGCCCCTTTGGGTCTTGTATGGATATTAAGGGGAACCCCGCACATAAAATAAAAAAGGCCCTATATACTCTGAACAGCCCTATACAGGCGGTGCATACAAGACAGGGACTGTAGGTTTGTTCTTATGTAGAGTCTGTTTGTAATTTTGAACAGGTACATTGTTGAAGTGTAGCTCCAGACCAAAAATCTATTTTTAAACTTTTTGGAAAACATAGGTAAGGGTTATCACCCCTGTAACATTTGTTTTGCTGTCTGTGCCCCTGTTCAGAACATTTCACCTCACTTTCCGTCCCAATGACAACTGTTTTTGAAATGTGGTGTTTTTCTTGAAACAAGGATTGCTGATAAAGCATCAGTACAGAGGAGACACCTTTCTCCCATATTTATTCTTACAGGAGAGAATTTTCCTTCCTAGTGGTAGATTTCCTCTCACTTCCTGTTGTCTTCTTGCGTTTGCAAGTAGGAGTCGTTTGTAAGTTGGATGTTTGAAAGTAGGGACCTGCCGTATATACTCTGCAGAAATAGGCCCCTTAGTTGTTGGTGTTGGCACAACACTGTAAGCACTCACAGTTACTCTTGGTTGGTGCTGGAACGCCCTGCTGTCAACTATTATATCAGGAATTTTAATTACATATAATTGTTGAACAGTGGTAGTAAAAATTGGGCCTTTGATGGTGGTGCTGGTGCCACAACACTGTAAGCCCTGACAGTTACTCTTGGTGGGTGCAGCAATGGGCCCTGCTGTGAATTATTAGATCAAGAATTGTAATTACATGCCCCTGTTGAACAGGGGCTGAAAAATTGGGCCTTAGGCACTGGTGGCACAACACTGCAACCCCTCACAGCAACTGTACTTGGAGCACAGCAATGAGCCCTGTTGCAAAGTATTGCTTCAAAAATTGTAATGACACGCCCCTGTTAAACAGGGGCTGAAAAATTGGGCCTTAGGCACTGGTGGCACAACACTGCAACTCCTCACAGATACTGTACTTGGAGCACACCAATGAGCCCTGTTGCAAAGTATTGCTTCAAAAATTGTAATGACACGCCCCTGTTAAACAGGGGCTGAAAAATTGGGCCTTAGGCACTGGTGGCACAACACTGCAACTCCTCACAGATACTGTACTTGGAGCACAGCAATGAGCCCTGTTGCAAAGTATTGCTTCAAAAATTGTAATTACACGCCCCTGTTAAACAGGGGCTGAAAAATTGGGCGTTAGGCACTGGTGGCACAACACTGCAACTCCTCACAGATACTGTACTTGGAGCACAGCAATGAGCCCTGTTGCAAAGTATTGCTTCAAAAATTGTAATTACACGCCCCTGTTAAACAGGGGCTGAAAAATTGGGCGTTAGGCACTGGTGGCGGCACCCATAAACAAAAATGATCTTACAAGCTATCATCATCAATCGTATCATTGAGGACTCGGAGGAGGAGGATAGCCAGTCAACATAACAGCACAGGCACTCAGCATCAGCATCAGTCTTGAAGGGATGTGACATGTTAAAATCAATTAGTCTGTTATATCAGCATCAGGTGTGTGGTAGCTGGTGGTGATCCAAGACTGGTTCATCTTGATGAAAGTCAGTCGATCAACCGAGTCGGTGGACAGGCGCACCCTGTGATCCGTGACAAATCCTCCAGCAGCACTGAATGTGCGTTCCGAAAGAACGCTGGATGCAGGACAGGCCAGTAGCTCAATTGCATACTGTGCAAGCTCTGGCCAGTGATCCATCCTCAAGACCCAGTAAGCCAGAGGATTTTCGGTGGGGAAGGTGTCCAAGTCTGACCTTGCCCCTAGATATTCCTGCACCATGTTTATCAGACGCTGGCGATGGTTGCTGGAACCGATCATACTTTGGGGCTGCGGACTAAAGAATTGTCTGAACGCATCGGTCAGACGGCCACCTTCCCCACCGCTCCTTCTTTGACTGGCCGAAGCCTCAGCAACTCGTTGTCCAGGACCAGGAGTTTGCAACCTCCCAGTCTCTGGGAACGCGTTGCACAGACCTTTCTGCAAGGCCTCCCGGAGTTGTCTCATCCTCTGCTCCCTCTGCGACGGTAACATAAGGTCCGCAACCTTACCCTTGTACCGTGGATCAAGGAGAGTGGCCAGCCAGTAATGGTCCCTCTCCTTGATCCGAAGAATACGAGGATCCTTCCGCAGACTTTGCAGGATCAGGGAGGCCATGCAGCGTAGGTTTGCTGAGGCATTCGCTCCGGAGTCCTCTGGGTCACTAAGGACGACATGATCCGCAGCCACCTCCTCCCAGCCACGTACAAGTCCACTGGTTTCTTGGGACTGTAAATCATCCCTAAAAGACTGCTGCTGATGATGCTGAGTGCCAGCCTCCACCTCCATGCTGACACAATCCTCCTCCTCCTCCTCCTCCTCCTCCTCCTCTTCCTGTGCGATGGGTGGGACAGAAGGAACACTGTCTGGGTAAAGGGGGCCTTGAGAGGCAAGGAAGTCCTCCTCTTCCTGCCTCTGTTCTGCCTCAAGTGCCCTGTCCATTATTCCACGCAGCGTGTGCTCCAACAGGTGGACAAGAGGTACAGTGTCACTGATGCATGCACTGTCACTGCTCACCATCCTCGTGGCCTCCTCAAATGGTGCCAGGACAGTGCATGCATC
Source organism: Rana muscosa (assembly GCA_029206835.1). Taxonomy (NCBI): domain Eukaryota; kingdom Metazoa; phylum Chordata; class Amphibia; order Anura; family Ranidae; genus Rana; species Rana muscosa. The sequence continues at coordinate 941,028,616 of CM055118.1, read as the reverse complement.
CCTGATCATGCCCCACTGGCGTGGAGAAAAAAAAACAAGCTCCCCTGACCCTGTCCTGGTGCCGTAGTCGCACAGGTACTCATTGATGGCCCTCTGCTGCGTGTGCAGCCGCTGCAGCATGGCCAACGTTGAGTTCCACCTGGTGGGCATGTCACATATAAGGCGGTTCTTGGGCAGGTTCAACTCCTTTTGCAGCTCAGCCAGGCGAGCACTGGCATTATAAGATCTGCGGAAATGCACACAGACTTTCCTGGCCTGCCTCAGGACATCCTGTAAGCCCGGGTACCTGCCCAAGAAGCGCTGCACCACCAGGTTAAGGACGTGAGCCACACAGGGCACATGGGTCAGTTGTCCCTGTCGGAGGGCGGAGAGGAGGTTGGTGCCATTGTCGCAAACCACCATTCCTGGCTTAAGCTGGCGTGGCGTCAACCACCTCTCGGCCTGGCCCTGCAGAGCAGACAGGACCTCTGCCCCAGTGTGGCTTCTGTCCCCCAAACACACCAGCGCAAGCACGGCATGGCATCTTTTTGCCTGCGTACTTGCGTAGCCCCGTGAACGGCTACGGAGCACCGCTGGTTCATAGGACAAACCACAGGAAGAGGCCATGGAGGAAGAAGAAGAGGAGGGGGTGGAGGAGAGAGGTGTGTCACAACCAGTAGTAGCATTTTGGAGGCGTGGCGGTGGGACAACCTCCAACACTACTGCACCTTGTCCTGAATCCTTCCCAGCTGCCAAAAGAGTGACCCAATGGGCCGTGAAAGAAAGGTAACGTCCCTGTCCATGCCTGCTGGACCATGAGTCAGCGGTAATATGCACCTTACCGCTGACCGCCCTGTCCAGCGAGGCCAAGACATTGCCTTCCACATGCCGGTAGAGAGCCGGAATAGCCTTCCGTGAGAAAAAGTGGCGTTTGGGAACCTGCCACTGAGGAACTGCACATTGCACAAACTCACGGAAGGGGGCCGAGTCTACCAACTGAAAAGGCAGCAGTTGAAGCGCTAGCAATTTAGCCAAGCTAGCATTCAACCGCTGGGCATGTGGATGGCTGGGAGTGAACTTCTTTCGACGGTCCAGCAGCTGGGGCAGGGAAATTTGCCTGCTAGAATCGGACGTCGGTGTACTGCTAGCAGAGTGGGCGCAAGTACTTGGCTGTGACACACCTAATTCTACACCTTCATTCCTCTCAGTGCATGTTTCAGAGAGGACTGAAGTTATAGTGGGGTTGGAGATCCCAGCTGATGCGGTGCAAGGAGAGGTCCGCTTTGTTCTTTGGTGTGGGTCTTTGAGGTAGGCTTGCCAACGAGCTGCATGGCAGGTCAACATATGTCTGGTCAGGCATGTGGTACCCAAGCGGCTGATGTTTTGGCCACGCGATATACGCTTGAGACATATGTTGCAAACAGCAGCTGTGCGATCTGATGCACTAGCCTCAAAAAAGGCCCACACCAAAGAACTTTTTGAATGACGGGCAGAGGCAGCGCCCTGCACAGGCGGAGCTCTGCGGTGTGATTCCGTCGGTGTACTGCCCTTACGCTGGCCACCAAAGGGCATCCTGCCTCGTTGGAGATGTGCCTCCTCCTCATCCTCCTCCTCCTCCTCTCTCCTATTAGGCACCCACGTGGAGTCAGTGACCTCATCATCCCCTCCCTCCTCATCACTGGAGCCAATCTGGCAGTATGCTGCAGCTGCTGGAACATGACTGCCAGATTGGTGTCCTTCTTGAGCATCCCCTCTGTCTGCTCTCACGCTACTGCCTTCCTCTAGCTGGGTTTCATCATCAGACCCTTCGAAACGCTGGGCATCCTCCTGGAGCATGACCCAACACTGTGCTGAAACAGTTCGGGGGACTCCTCAGGAGGAGGACATGGTGGGTCTAGGGAAGGAGTGACTGATGATTTGTCTGACATTGATACCAGGGAAGACGACGCTTTGGCAGCTGCTTTTCCAGTACCCTGAGCCTGGGTGAGAGAGGATGAGGAGGAGGAGGAGGGCTTGGTCATCCACTCTACCAAGTCTTCGGCATGATGTGGCTCAACATGTCCAGCTGCCGAAAAGAAGGACAAGCGTGTCCCATGGCCATGTGCTGATGACAATGCACCGCGTCCACGACCAGCACTGTTGCCCCCAGACACAGAGCCTGCTTGCCCTCTTTTATTGCCTCCTGACTGTCTGCCTCTCCTTGTTTGCCTTCCAGACATTCTAATAGATGGCCTGCAGGGAGATGGGAAAAAAGCAATAAGGGCTACCTTCAGGTGTCCTTCTCTGTCCCTTGAAACAAGGACTTGCAGAGTGAAATAAACTGACACTCTCCCTACCTACAGTTTTCTGTCCCTAGAATAAATGTTTTTTTTAATCACAATATAGCACAAGGACAATTCAGTCACTGTCCTTCCAGGTCCCTGGAAACAAGGACTTGCAGAGTGAAATAAACTGACACTCTCCCTACCTACAGTTTTCTGTCCCTAGAATAAATGTTTTTTTTAATCACAATATAGCACAAGGACAATTCAGTCACTGTCCTTCCAGGTCCCTGGAAACAAGGACTTGCAGAGTGAAATAAACTGACACTCTCCCTACCTACAGTTTTCTGTCCCTAGAATAAATGTTTTTTTTAATCACAATATAGCACAAGGACAATTCAGTCACTGTCCTTCCAGGTCCCTGGAAACAAGGACTTGCAGAGTGAAATAAACTGACACTCTCCCTACCTACAGTTTTCTGTCCCTAGAATAAATGTTTTTTTTAATCACAATATAGCACAAGGACAATTCAGTCACTGTCCTTCCAGGTCCCTGGAAACAAGGACTTGCAGAGTGAAATAAACTGACACTCTCCCTACCTACAGTTTTCTGTCCCTAGAATAAATGTTTTTTTTAATCACAATATAGCACAAGGACAATTCAGTCACTGTCCTTCCAGGTCCCTGGAAACAAGGACTTGCAGAGTGAAATAAACTGACACTCTCCCTACCTACAGTTTTCTGTCCCTAGAATAAATGTTTTTTTTAATCACAATATAGCACAAGGACAATTCAGTCACTGTCCTTCCAGGTCCCTGGAAACAAGGACTTGCAGAGTGAAATAAACTGACACTCTCCCTACCTACAGTTTTCTGTCCCTAGAATAAATGTTTTTTTTAATCACAATATAGCACAAGGACAATTCAGTCACTGTCCTTCCAGGTCCCTGGAAACAAGGACTTGCAGAGTGAAATAAACTGACACTCTCCCTACCTACAGTTTTCTGTCCCTAGAATAAATGTTTTTTTTAATCACAATATAGCACAAGGACAATTCAGTCACTGTCCTTCCAGGTCCCTGGAAACAAGGACTTGCAGAGTGAAATAAACTGACACTCTCCCTACCTACAGTTTTCTGTCCCTAGAATAAATGTTTTTTTTAATCACAATATAGCATAAGGACAATTCAGTCACTGTCCTTCCAGGTCCCTGGAAACAAGGACTTGCAGAGTGAAATAAACTGACACTCTCCCTACCTACAGTTTTCTGTCCCTAGAATAAATGTTTTTTTTAATCACAATATAGCACAAGGACAATTCAGTCACTGTCCTTCCAGGTCCCTGGAAACAAGGACTTGCAGAGTGAAATAAACTGACACTCTCCCTACCTACAGTTTTCTGTCCCTAGAATAAATGTTTTTTTTAATCACAATATAGCACAAGGACAATTCAGTCACTGTCCTTCCAGGTCCCTGGAAACAAGGACTTGCAGAGTGAAATAAACTGACACTCTCCCTACCTACAGTTTTCTGTCCCTAGAATAAATGTTTTTTTTAATCACAATATAGCACAAGGACAATTCAGTCACTGTCCTTCCAGGTCCCTGGAAACAAGGACTTGCAGAGTGAAATAAACTGACACTCTCCCTACCTACAGTTTTCTGTCCCTAGAATAAATGTTTTTTTTAATCACAATATAGCACAAGGACAATTCAGTCACTGTCCTTCCAGGTCCCTGGAAACAAGGACTTGCAGAGTGAAATAAACTGACACTCTCCCTACCTACAGTTTTCTGTCCCTAGAATAAATGTTTTTTTTAAGCACAATATAGCACAAGGACAATTCAGTCACTGTCCTTCCAGGTCCCTGGAAACAAGGACTTGCAGAGTGAAATAAACTGACACTCTCCCTACCTACAGTTTTCTGTCCCTAGAATAAATGTTTTTTTTAATCACAATATAGCACAAGGACAATTCAGTCACTGTCCTTCCAGGTCCCTGGAAACAAGGACTTGCAGAGTGAAATAAACTGACACTCTCCCTACCTACAGTTTTCTGTCCCTAGAATAAATGTTTTTTTTAATCACAATATAGCACAAGGACAATTCAGTCACTGTCCTTCCAGGTCCCTGGAAACAAGGACTTGCAGAGTGAAATAAACTGACACTCTCCCTACCTACAGTTTTCTGTCCCTAGAATAAATGTTTTTTTTAATCACAATATAGCACAAGGACAATTCAGTCACTGTCCTTCCAGGTCCCTGGAAACAAGGACTTGCAGAGTGAAATAAACTGACACTCTCCCTACCTACAGTTTTCTGTCCCTAGAATAAATGTTTTTTTTAATCACAATATAGCACAAGGACAATTCAGTCACTGTCCTTCCAGGTCCCTGGAAACAAGGACTTGCAGAGTGAAATAAACTGACACTCTCCCTACCTACAGTTTTCTGTCCCTAGAATAAATGTTTTTTTTAATCACAATATAGCACAAGGACAATTCAGTCACTGTCCTTCCAGGTCCCTGGAAACAAGGACTTGCAGAGTGAAATAAACTGACACTCTCCCTACCTACAGTTTTCTGTCCCTAGAATAAATGTTTTTTTTAATCACAATATAGCACAAGGACAATTCAGTCACTGTCCTTCCAGGTCCCTGGAAACAAGGACTTGCAGAGTGAAATAAACTGACACTCTCCCTACCTACAGTTTTCTGTCCCTAGAATAAATGTTTTTTTTTAATCACAATATAGCACAAGGACAATTCAGTCACTGTCCTTCCAGGTCCCTGGAAACAAGGACTTGCAGAGTGAAATAAACTGACACTCTCCCTACCTACAGTTTTCTGTCCCTAGAATAAATGTTTTTTTTTAATCACAATATAGCACAAGGACAATTCAGTCACTGTCCTTCCAGGTCCCTGGAAACAAGGACTTGCAGAGTGAAATAAACTGACACTCTCCCTACCTACAGTTTTCTGTCCCTAGAATAAATGTTTTTTTTAATCACAATATAGCACAAGGACAATTCAGTCACTGTCCTTCCAGGTCCCTGGAAACAAGGACTTGCAGAGTGAAATAAACTGACACTCTCCCTACCTACAGTTTTCTGTCCCTAGAATAAATGTTTTTTTTAATCACAATATAGCACAAGGACAATTCAGTCACTGTCCTTCCAGGTCCCTGGAAACAAGGACTTGCAGAGTGAAATAAACTGACACTCTCCCTACCTACAGTTTTCTGTCCCTAGAATAAATGTTTTTTTTAATCACAATATAGCACAAGGACAATTCAGTCACTGTCCTTCCAGGTCCCTGGAAACAAGGACTTGCAGAGTGAAATAAACTGACACTCTCCCTACCTACAGTTTTCTGTCCCTAGAATAAATGTTTTTTTTAATCACAATATAGCACAAGGACAATTCAGTCACTGTCCTTCCAGGTCCCTGGAAACAAGGACTTGCAGAGTGAAATAAACTGACACTCTCCCTACCTACAGTTTTCTGTCCCTAGAATAAATGTTTTTTTTAATCACAATATAGCACAAGGACAATTCAGTCACTGTCCTTCCAGGTCCCTGGAAACAAGGACTTGCAGAGTGAAATAAACTGACACTCTCCCTACCTACAGTTTTCTGTCCCTAGAATAAATGTTTTTTTTAAGCACAATATAGCACAAGGACAATTCAGTCACTGTCCTTCCAGGTCCCTGGAAACAAGGACTTGCAGAGTGAAATAAACTGACACTCTCCCTACCTACAGTTTTCTGTCCCTAGAATAAATGTTTTTTTTAATCACAATATAGCACAAGGACAATTCAGTCACTGTCCTTCCAGGTCCCTGGAAACAAGGACTTGCAGAGTGAAAGAAACTGACACTCTCCCTACCTACAGTTTTCTGTCCCTAGAATAAATGTTTTTTTTAATCACAATATAGCACAAGGACAATTCAGTCACTGTCCTTCCAGGTCCCTGGAAACAAGGACTTGCAGAGTGAAATAAACTGACACTCTCCCTACCTACAGTTTTCTGTCCCTAGAATAAATGTTTTTTTTAATCACAATATAGCACAAGGACAATTCAGTCACTGTCCTTCCAGGTCCCTGGAAACAAGGACTTGCAGAGTGAAATAAACTGACACTCTCCCTACCTACAGTTTTCTGTCCCTAGAATAAATGTTTTTTTTAATCACAATATAGCACAAGGACAATTCAGTCACTGTCCTTCCAGGTCCCTGGAAACAAGGACTTGCAGAGTGAAATAAACTGACACTCTCCCTACCTACAGTTTTCTGTCCCTAGAATAAATGTTTTTTTTAATCACAATATAGCACAAGGACAATTCAGTCACTGTCCTTCCAGGTCCCTGGAAACAAGGACTTGCAGAGTGAAATAAACTGACACTCTCCCTACCTACAGTTTTCTGTCCCTAGAATAAATGTTTTTTTTAATCACAATATAGCACAAGGACAATTCAGTCACTGTCCTTCCAGGTCCCTGGAAACAAGGACTTGCAGAGTGAAATAAACTGACACTCTCCCTACCTACAGTTTTCTGTCCCTAGAATAAATGTTTTTTTTAATCACAATATAGCACAAGGACAATTCAGTCACTGTCCTTCCAGGTCCCTGGAAACAAGGACTTGCAGAGTGAAATAAACTGACACTCTCCCTACCTACAGTTTTCTGTCCCTAGAATAAATGTTTTTTTTAATCACAATATAGCACAAGGACAATTCAGTCACTGTCCTTCCAGGTCCCTGGAAACAAGGACTTGCAGAGTGAAATAAACTGACACTCTCCCTACCTACAGTTTTCTGTCCCTAGAATAAATGTTTTTTTTAATCACAATATAGCACAAGGACAATTCAGTCACTGTCCTTCCAGGTCCCTGGAAACAAGGACTTGCAGAGTGAAATAAACTGACACTCTCCCTACCTACAGTTTTCTGTCCCTAGAATAAATGTTTTTTTTAAGCACAATATAGCACAAGGACAATTCAGTCACTGTCCTTCCAGGTCCCTGGAAACAAGGACTTGCAGAGTGAAATAAACTGACACTCTCCCTACCTACAGTTTTCTGTCCCTAGAATAAATGTTTTTTTTAATCACAATATAGCACAAGGACAATTCAGTCACTGTCCTTCCAGGTCCCTGGAAACAAGGACTTGCAGAGTGAAAGAAACTGACACTCTCCCTACCTACAGTTTTCTGTCCCTAGAATAAATGTTTTTTTAAGCACAATATAGCACAAGGACAATTCACTCACTGTCCTTCCAGGTCCCTGGAAACAAGGACTTGCAGAGTGAAAGAAACTGACACTGTCCCTACCTACAGTTTTCTGTCCCTAGAATAAATGTTTTTTTTAAGCACACTATAGCACAAGCACAAAACACACTGACACTCTCCCTACCTATCCTTCTCTTTCCCTAAACTAAAGGAATCCAGGTTAAGCAAGAAAGAAATAACAGTCACTGTCCCTGCCTATGCTGCTCTATCCCTGCTCCGGAACACACTACACTAGGCCGCCGTGCTGGCGGCCTTTTATAGTGTGGGGCGTGTACTAAACACCCTCAGCAATAATTGGCCACAGGCATCCTGCCTGTGGCCAATCATTGCTCTCCTCGCTGCCGGCGCTGTGATTGGCCAAGCATGCGGGGTCACAGTGCATGCTTGGCCAATCACAGCGCCTGGATGACACTGCGATGGCGTAGTGCATTGTGGGCCGTTCGCGTCACTCGAATTTGGCGCGAACGGCCCAAATCGTTCGATCTTCGTCGAACGATCGAACAGCCGATGTTCGAGTCGAACGTATGTTCGACTCGAACACGAAGCTCATCCCTAGTCATTACCATCTGTGTGCCTAAATCCCTCTAATGGATGTCCTTTAGTCTATTATAGGACTGCTTTGAAGTTTGATCTGGATTTGATTTAATCAATAATCAATCTTTGGACTTATATTTATCATTTGTTTCCAGAAGCTGTGATTGGTGTATCGCGCGGTGCTTTACACAGATCAGCCTCTGGACATTTTTTAGTGGTTTAATATTGGCGCAATTTTTTATGTTCTATTCTGTTTGTGTTTATGCCACCATTATTGCTGCCTTTGTTTAGGTTTATTTAGAAAATCATAGCGCAGTTTTCTTTTGTTTATAATGACCAGATGGTACCTTACCCCTGCTAAACTTGCCCACACGTATCCCTCTGCGAACCGTCACTGCTTCAGAGGGTGTAATATAGTAGGCTCTATGGCCCACATCTGGTGGGAATGTCCATGAATTAGGCCCTTCTGAAAAGGGATGTTCAAACTGATCTGAAAGGTGTCAGATCTCCAGGTCCCAAGAACCCTTGACGTAGCCCTCCTTAACACTACTATCCCCAAGGCCCACAAACCCAACCACAAATTGATCCATTTCATTTTACTGGGCGCCAAGCTTATGATAGCCAAGGCTTGGAAACAGCCCAGGGTCTCCTTTATGGCTGCCAAACTTAAAATATCATGGATTATGTCTCAGGAGAAGTTGAACAGCGTATTGCTGGACTCAAAAGTTTAGTTTGAATCTACCTGGGAACCCTGGGCGTGCTTCTCTACTCCACACGCAGCTGACATTCCGCTGATTGGTTTCTCACCCTTCTCGCCTCTTTTCCCTTCTGCTCTCTGCCCCCCCCTTTCTCTTATACACTATGGCCACATACTACAATTGATATGACTGTATAAGACTAAGTACCTCCAGGTCCTTGGTTCAAAGGGCCCTTCCCTCGGGGCACAGAGGCTAGGCTCCTACTTCATTCTACTATAACTAATACTCATAGTCTACCTATGGTGACAGCCTCACTCTCGGGGATGGTTTTCCGGGCACAGTATGCCCCCCTTAGGGGTGCCGGGTGAGCCTCCCAGAACCCCAGGTACAGGTATCCTAGTAGTATGAGTGTACTGCGGAAATTTTTGTATCACCTTAGACCTTCTTGCCTAAACATATGTTAACTGTTTTTTGTATCTGTAAAATGTAGGCTCTTTCAATGCCTCGTAAGAATTTTGTATTTCTTATTTGACTGTTTTGCTTTTTAAACAAATAAAAATCTTTGAAAGTAAAAAACACAGAAAGAGAAAGTGCAGAAAGAGCGAGGAGCTGACATCATATGTCCACATACAGGAGATGTAATGCTGCAATTCTTTATTTTATCCGGACTAGAAGCAGAGACTATTAGATAATTGTTCCTGAGTTCTGGCTGTTTTACTGTAGCTGCCCATAACTTCTTGATCTGAATCCTACTGACAGACAAGTCTCTTTCCTATTGTTATTATCTCACATGCATAGTGACTAGGGATGAGCTTCAAGTTCGAGTCGAACTCATGTTCGACTCGAACATTGCCTGTTCGCCCGTTCGCCGAACAGCGAACAAATTGGGGTGTTCGCGGCAAATTCGAAAAATCTATAGGAGAAATCTAAAGTGCTAATTATAAAGGCTTATATGCAAGTTATTGTCCTAAAAAGTGTTTGGGGACCCGGGTCCTGCCCCAGGGGACATGTATCAATGCAAAAAGAAGTTTTAAAAACGGCAGTTTTTTCGGGAGCAGTGATTTTAATAATGCTTAAAATGAAAAAATAAAAGTGAAATATTCCTTTAAATTTCGTACCTGGGGGGTGTGTATGATATGCATGTAAAGTGGCGCATGTTTCCCGTGCTTAGAACTGTCCCTGCAAAAAAAGTCATTTTTGAAAGAAAAAAAGTCATTTAAAACTCACTCGCGGCTATTAATGAATTGTCGGCTCCCGGCAATACATACAAAAGTCATTGATAAAAAAAAAAGAAAAAAAGCGTGGGGGTTCCCCAGAATTCAATTACCAGGCCCTTCAGGTCTGGAATGGATATTAAGGGGAACCCCGCCACAAATTAAAAAATTGACGTGGGGTTCCCCCAAATATCCATTCCAGGCCCTTCAGATCTGCCATGGATTTTAAGGGGTACTCCACCCCAAATTTAAAAAAAAATGGCGTGGAGTCCCCCTAAAAATCCATACCAGACCCCTTATCTGAGCACGCAACCTGGCCGGCCGCAGGGGAAAAGGGGGGGACGAGAGAGCGGCCCCCCTCCCTCCTGAACCGTACCAGGCCACATGCCCTCAACATGAAAAATTGAACGAGGGATGCCCCTGGGATAGTGTGGATTGGAATAAATTATGGATTGCCACCAAGTATATATAGAAAAATATAAAGAATTTTATTTGTACATATTTGACATATGGATCAAAATTGTTTAAAAACAACGAGAGAAAAGACATACACAATCATTGAAACCAATTTGCATGAGGGCACCTACAAGTCATATAACTAGTGGTGACAAAACCGACATGTTTCGGATACTAGAGCTATATCTGTGATAGCTTCCATTATTTCCTTCTTCAAGGTTCATACAATGATTAAAAAGCAGATTGGTCTCTATAGAAGAGAGAAAAACAACATCATGTATAATGGTTATATAGTACAATATCGAGCATTAACATAGTTCCAATATTTTGAAATTCTCCCATATGTGGGCAGCTAAAGGATAAATAGTGCTGCAGAGAAACAACAAAAAAAAAAAAAAGGGAGGGGAAAACAAAGAAAAAATAAGAAAAAAATGTATATGAGAGTTCATTGGAGATGCATAGATGCGCATATAAAGTACAGTACATAATTATATATTTATAGGATACATTACATTTATATCAAATTTATCCATAGTATTGCATACATACATCTCAAGTGGTAACGCAAACATCAGCCGCTTGGAGGGATTGTCCCGATGATGTAGAGCCCAAATGGATATAGTGCAAGTTTAGTGGTCGCATAGAAGAAATGCAGCGACCATAATAACACAGCAACCGTGGTAATAGAGCCAGGGATATATAGCAGAGCCAGCCCAAAAAAGCCCCTCAAAGCTCACAAGGAAGCCCCAAATTGTAGCGGGGACTCGCCACAGGTCTCTCTGCAAAGACATACATATGTCAGTTATAATTTGAGGATCCCATACTAACCCTGTAGACAGTTATCCCACAACTATAATCTAGTATCTGAGCGAACTTCATACCTGTAAGAGTGACGCGAGAGCATCCACACTCTGGCTGTGCAGAAACTAACAAAGCCCGGTGGGATTTTATATAGGGCTGTGGCTTGTGTTACAGCCAATCAGCTTAAGTGGCGCCAACAGGAGGGACAGAAGGAGCTCAGCCAATGAGATAGAGGGTGGGAGGCCACAACAGGGCTAAAAAGTACGTCCAACTAAAAGAAACAAATTAATCATGTATTGCAGAGAAGCTCTTACCTGACGAGACGCCGCGCGCAAGGGCCGCCCTCGGTCTAGGCGGCGTCCGGCGTCACCACGCACCCACGTCGGCGTACAGAAAACGTCAGAACGTCGGCGCGGTGACGTCAGACGTCGACCTGACCGCCAGCACAATAGGAAGGGCGGAAGTGACTCAGAATAGATTACTATGGTGTCCGCATCAGGCCAAAAATGAGGCCAGCGCGGAGGCAACTACATATACGCCACGCCAAATGGCGCCACCGGGAGGACAGGAAACACAATTAATTGGTCAAAAACCCCATAATAGATAATAAGGAATAAACAATATAATGAATAAACACTGATCTTCTTTATTGGGAAGGACATCCATGCCAGGAATTTTACTAAGCCTACGGCGGGTAATTCATTTCTTAATTATAAAAGTTGCCATCACCCTCAGTGGCTTAACAATATACCTAAAAGCCAGTATTGCAGATTGAAAAAGAACTGCACTAGGGATACCGATTATGAGACTCAAAGTAAGATCTTGGAGGGAAAATTTCTTGATAAAGAATTCCCTGCCGATATTGTAAAAACAGCCTATTCCTTTTATAAAGATACGTCGATTTCATCACGTCCTAAGATCCAAGCCGACACTAGCACTAACAATAAAAATGATATACGGTTTATCACTCAATTTCACTCCCGCCACAGACAGATGGAGGGCATCGTGCGGAAACATTGGCCCTTATTGTTGCAGGATGAACACCTTGTCCCTGCTTTATCAAAAAAGCCAAAATTTGTCTATAGAAAGGCCCCTAACATAAAAGGTAAAGTGGCACCAAGTAAGTTAAAAGAAAAACCCTTACCGCCAGGGTATTCTATCCCTACATTTTTAGCTATTTCAGGCATGTATCAGTGCCGAAAACCCCTTTGTAAGACCTGTAGGTTTGTCAAGCATGGCCAGAAGGACTTCAGTGTAAAAGGAAAAACTTACCCCATCAAAGGTTTCCAGACTTGTTCCTCTGACCATGTAGTATATTGCTTGACATGTCCTTGTGGTTTGTTCTATGTAGGGCGAACCATTAGACCACTGCGCAAACGGTTTGGTGAACACCGCCGTTTTATTACCGATGGTTTAGACAATCATAGTGTCCCTAGGCACTACCTTGAACATCACCAAAAATCTACTGAAGGTCTTTCGGTTTGGGTGATTGAGGCAATGCCCAGAGACCTACCATCAGCTGAGCGCTTTCGCAAGCTTTGTCGTAGGGAAATGTTTTGGATTTTTTCTTTAAGTGTTTTGGCCCCTGGTGGGTTAAATGAGGATTTTGAAATTAGTGCCATTGTATAAAGCAATCCTCTATATTGTTCATCCTCTTCTATGTCTGGTGTACTATGCGTTTCTCATGCGTTTATATTTTTTTATTTTTTATTATATATATATATATGTATATGTGTGTATGTATATATATATATATATGTGTGTGTATACATATTCTTATCTCCCTGATAATAATTCACCCGTTTTTAACTCCCTTTATGTCTGGTGTATTATGTGTTTTTCATGCGTTTTTTATGTATACATACATATATGTATGCATATCCTTATTCTCCCTGATAATAATTCCCCTGTTTTAACTGTAATTTATATGGATTTTAATATCGTCAAAAATAGATTATGTTATATGTTTAAATATTTATGTCATACATCATTTTTTTTTTTTTCCCCCCAACAAAAAATTTGTATGCAAACTGAGCAATAAGTAGTATGCAGATTTTGTCCTATTATGCTGTCCAGCTATGGTCCTCCTCCTATTGTTGTTTTTATTTTTATTATTATTATTTTATTATTATTTTTATTTGTGTGTGTGTAAACAGTGTATAGTCATTTGGCAGCGTTCTGCTGCTAAAACACTGTGTTGCTTTTTATTTGATTGACGTCCACTAGTCCCGCCCCCATTACAACACATAGACTATAAGAAGTCTAGCCCTTATGGAACCATCGTCACTGGCTGAAGAAGGAACCAATGAGCTGTTCCGAAACGCGTCCCGCCTCCATGACACACTTCCTGTCCACTTCCTGTTCGTGTTCCATGCTGGTTTCTGTCTCGCTTCCTCTGACATCATCCCCAGGCTCCAGCGTTACTGTGTCCTCTGAACATTCACAGCACAATCAGCTGTTATCGTGGACTTTCCTGGAAGCTTTAACATCAGAGACTGGGACTGCCCTGCCACTGGAACATCTCCTGGACGCACTTACCTACTACATGCCTGTTTCATCCACTATCTTGTAAGTGTTTTTAACCCTTTTAGGGGATATTAAAAGTTTTATACTTCTGCACTTAGAGGCGCCTTGTTTGTTTTTCTGTTTCCATTAGAGATTGCTTGTCTCCCTGAGTGCTGCCTAAAGTGTGTGAAGATTTGCTACCCTCTCCAACACAGACCTTATCTGTCAGGATTCAAATGCTTGGAGCGCCCTGGATATACACATTTTACTGATCTCCAGTGGGCGAATCATCGGGCAAATTCCATCGATTAAATCAAAATTGCTCTGTCTGTATACAGTGTGTAAAGATTTATTTTATTTTTTAATTTTTAACATCACTGCATGATGGGCATGCATCAAAAATATTAATACATATTTTGTACAGCTGGCATAGTACATAGATATTAAAAAAAAAAAAAAAAGGTAAAAATATATTGAAGAAAAAGAAAGAAAGAAACATATAGATGGGTATACACATTTCAAGATATTGAGGGTTGTCCATGATGACAATGTTCCCTCCTTTGTCTGATAGCTTAATAGTAATTTCATGATTTTTTGATAGATTTTTTAAGGCTATCTTTTCAGTAGAAATAAGGTTTGTGTGTCTAGGTATAAACCTTATTTCTACTGAAAAGATAGCCTTAAAAAATCTATCAAAAAATCATGAAATTACTATTAAGCTATCAGACAAAGGAGGGAACATTGTCATCATGGACAACCCTCAATATCTTGAAATGTGTCTCAACATCTTAAGAAATCATGAATGGTATCGCCCAGTAAGTAGTGGTGTTGTAGATGCCTTCAATAAGAAATTTTACACCTTGGTGGATGGAGCCTTCCAAAATAATGTCATTTCTAAACAAACCTGGGAATTCATTCGTACCTCCTTTCCCCCGCACACCAACTTTTTACTCACTCCCCAAAATCCACAAGGATTCCCTAAATCCCCCAGGACGCCCCATCATATCCGGAAACTGAGCTATCACTGAAAACCTTTCACGGCTCATTGATGAGCATCTAAGACCCTTTGTCCAAAGCATTCCCTCCTATGTGAAAGACACACCCCACTTATTACGCATTATCGAAGGAGTACAGATCCCTATAGATTCGATTCTCGTCAGCATTGATGTAGAGGCACTCTACAGCTCGATCCCTCACTCTCTTGGCATTGCCTGCATTAGACATATTCTATCACAAATCAGCCATCATGAACATTTATTCAATGAATTGATAATCCAGTCTTTGGATTTTGTATTAAGACATAATGTTTTCACTTTTGATGGTCAATGCTTCCTCCAGGTACAGGGCGTAGCCATGGGCACCAGTTGTGCCCCTGGCTACGCCAACTTGTACCGGGGGAATGGGAACGTGATATTTTCTCCAGCAAGGATCTCTCAATGTACCTGTGCCATGTGGCTCTATGGCACAGGTACATTGATGACATCT
The DNA here is from genome assembly GCA_029206835.1 of Rana muscosa. NCBI lineage: Eukaryota > Metazoa > Chordata > Amphibia > Anura > Ranidae > Rana > Rana muscosa. Next base: position 941,013,409 of record CM055118.1, on the reverse strand, counting down.
TTATTGTTTGGATGGGCTCCCAGCAATGCCTGGATGAGTGTCTCATTGCCCTAAATTCAAATGTTTTCAATCTGAAATTCACAATGACATCAGATTCAAACACCATAACCTTTCTTGACGTAGAGATCTTTAGAGATAAGCAAAACATGTTATCATGTAAGCTGTTTCGTAAACCGAGTGCAGGCAACACAATCTTACATTCCTCTAGCTTTCACCCTAAACCTCTAGTCAAATCTATCCCTTACGGACAATACTTAAGAATAAAAAGAAACTGTTCTAATGAAGTTGATTATAAAAGAGAAGCAAACAACTTAAGGCAAAGACTTTTGGCAAGGGGGTATAGCCATAAATGCCTCAAAAAGGCCTTTAAATGCACCCTAAATTTAAATCGACATGAATCGTTAATGTTTAAACCTAAAAAAAGTGAGAATGACCATCGTATCATTAACACTTATTCTGATGATCATGCCCAACGTTTTAAAATTTACCAAAAACACTGGCACCTACTTACAGCAGACCCTGTGATAGGACCACTAGTACCCCCCAGACCAACTATCACCTATAGACGAGCAACGTCCCTAAAGGACATGCTCGTACAGAGTGAATTCCAGAATACTACTAGGGGAGATCCATGTAGGGACCTGGGAACTTTTCAATGTGGCAATTGCACATACTGCAAGTATATGAATACTAGAAGGAATATTCGTTTACCGAATGGCCAAAAATTTCGACTAAAACATTATGCGAATTGTCAAACTACGGATGTAGTATATCTCATTGTTTGCAGTTGTAATTGCTTTTATGTGGGAAAAACCATACAAAAACTATGGCAGAGAGTCTACCGACATTTGAAAGGGATGAGGGATAAAGATCCTGATCTCCCACTCGGCAGACACGCTGCCCAAGTTCATGGAGATAGTGTACCAAGTTTTGAGGTGCTAGTTTTGGACAGGGTCCACCGCAGCCCCCGTGGTGGCGACTTTAATAAGCACCTACTTCAGAGGGAGCTGAGGTGGATCTTGACCCTCAACGCCACCTCACCGCCTGGCTTGAACCAGGCTATAAACTTTAAACCCTTTTTACCTGGATTCACGTCTGGAAGGTTTGACAGGGATCTGTTAAACTGAGTCAAACAAGCTGGGTATACCCATCTATATGTTTCTTTCTTTCTTTTTCTTCAATATATTTTTACCTTTTTTTTTTTTTTTTTTTTAAATATCTATGTACTATGCCAGCTGTACAAAATATGTATTAATATTTTTGATGCATGCCCATCATGCAGTGATGTTAAAAATTAAAAAATTAAAATAAATCTTTACACACTGTATACAGATAGAGCAATTTTGATTTAATCGATGGAATTTGCCCGATGATTCGCCCACTGGAGATCAGTGTTTATTCATTATATTGTTTATTCCTTATTATCTAGAAATCAATTTAACAACACTGGCACCTTGTACTCCGACACATCAGAGTCTGTGGCAATATTTGGGGCCGCTCATCTGGCCCACTGACGCTCCCCAGCACAAAAACAGCCCTCAGTTATTTTGATTATTGGGGGCTGCCTTGCTCGCGTTTGAGCAAATGGACGGTTATGTGCATATTTTCCCTCTCCCTGTCCTAACAATTATGGACTTATGGGATGGAGGGCATTGTTGTTACATCGTTACTACTTATGGGGTTTTTGACCAATTAATTGTGTTTCCTGTCCTCCCGGTGGCGCCATTTGGCGTGGCGCATATGTTGTTGCCCCCGCGCTGGCCTCTTTTTTGGCCTGATGCGGACACCGTAGTAATCTATTCTGAGTCACTTCCGCCCTTCCTATTGTGCTGGCGGTCGGGTCGACGTCTGACGTCACCGCGCCGACGTTCTGACGTTTTCTGTACGCCGACGTGGGTGCGTGGTGACGCCGGACGCCGCCTAGACCGAGGGCGGCCCTTGCGCGCGGCGTCTCGTCAGGTAAGAGCTTCTCTGCAATACATGATTAATTTGTTTCTTTTAGTTGGACGTACTTTTTAGCCCTGTTGTGGCCTCCCACCCTCTAGCTCATTGGCTGAGCTCCTTCTGTCCCTCCTGTTGGCGCCACTTGAGCTGATTGGCTGTAACACAAGCCACAGCCCTATATAAAATCCCACCGGGCTTTGTTAGTTTCTACACAGCCAGAGTGTGGATGCTCTCGCGTCACTCTTACAGGTATGAAGTTCGCTCAGATACTAGATTATAGTTGTGGGATAACTGTCTACAGGGTTAGTATGGGATCCTCAAATTATAACTCACATATGTATGTCTTTGCAGAGAGACCTGTGGCGAGTCCCCGCTACAATTTGGGGCTTCCTTGTGAGCTTTGAGGGGCTTTTTTGGGCTGGCCCTGCTATATATCCCTGGCTCTGTTACCACGGTTGCTGTGTTATTATGGTCGCTGCATTTCTTCTATGCGACCACTAAACTTGCACTATATCCATTTGGGCTCTACATCATCGGGACAATCCCTCCAATCGGCTGATGTTTGCGTTACCACTTGAGATGTATGTATGCAATACTATGGATAAATTTGATATAAATGTAATGTATCCTATAAATATATAATTATGTACTGTACTTTATATGCGCATCTATGCATCTCCAATGAACTCTCATATACATTTTTTTCTTATTTTTTCTTTGTTTTCCCCTCCCTTTTTTTTTTTTTTGTTGTTTCTCTGCAGCACTATTTATCCTTTAGCTGCCCACATATGGGAGAATTTCAAAATATTGGAACTATGTTAATGCTCGATATTGTACTATATAACCATTATACATGATGTTGTTTTTCTCTCTTCTATAGAGACCAATCTGCTTTTTAATCATTGTATGAACCTTGAAGAAGGAAATAATGGAAGCTATCACAGATTTAGCTCTAGTATCCGAAACATGTCGGTTTTGTCACCACTAGTTACCGTATATACTCGAGTATAAGCCGAGTTTTTAAGCACAATTTTTTGTGCTGAAAATGCCCCCCTCGGCTTATACTCGAGTCACCTTTTTGCGCCTGATCTCCCGAACTATGGGGAGCCGGTACCGGCCGGCCGTAGGTCCCCTGGACCCCAAACTTGGCACACATGTAGCCCCACTCTTCCTCTATAAGTGTGCAAAGTTTCTTGTCCTGGGGACCTACGGTCGGGGAGCACCGATTTTTCAAAACCGGGCACCCCTTTCATAGACTCCCATGTTAAACAGTAATTTCTCTGGTGACTTTGGGGACCTGGTACCGGCCGGTATTAGGTCCTCTGGACCCCAAACTTGGCACACATATAGCCCCACTCTTCCTCTAAAGGTTTGCAAAGTTTCTTGTCCGGGGGATCTACGGCTGGGGAGCATCGATTTTTCAAACCCAGGCACCCCTTCCATAGACTCCCATGTTAAACGTCAGTCTAGTCATGGACACAGTGAGGCAAAGTGAGGCACACCCTAGGCTTATACTCGAGTCAATAAGTTTTCCCAGTTTTTGTGGTAAAATGAGGTGCCTCGGCTTATATTCGGGTCGGCTTATACTCGAGTATATACGGTATATGACTTGTAGGTGCCCTCATGCAAATTGGTTTCAATGATTGTGTATGTCTTTTCTCTCGTTGTTTTTAAACAATTTTGATCCATATGTCAAATATGTACAAATAAAATTCTTTATATTTTTCTATATATACTTGGTGGCAATCCATAATTTATTCCAATCCACACTATCCCAGGGGCATCCCTCGTTCAATTTTTCTAAATTTACCGGGATGTGATTGGAAAGTATGGTAACTTGCCCTATGCTTGCTGGTTAATAGCTTCATCTTTCCAAATCAATATATCATGCCCTCAACATGGGGAGGATGTCCCCATGTTGATGGGGACAAGGGCCTCATCCCCACAACCCTTGCCCGGTGGTTGTGGGGGTCTGCGGGCGGGGGGCTTATCGGAATCTGGAAGACCCCTTTAACAAAGGGAACCCCCAGATCCCGGCCCCCCCCTATGTGAATTGGTAAGGGGGGGGGGGTAAGGGGAACCCCGCCGCAAATGTAAAAAAAAATTGACGTGGGGTTCCCCCAAATATCCATTCCAGGCCCTTCAGATCTGGCATGGATTTTAAGGGGAACTCCACCCCAAATTTTAAAAAAATGGCGTGGAGTCCCCCTAAAAATCCATACCAGACCCCTTATCCGAGCACGCAACCTGGCCGGCTGCAGGGGAAAAGGGGGGGACCCCATGTTGATGGGGACAAGGGCCTCATCCCCACAACCCTTGCCCGGTGGTTGTGGGGGTCTGCGGGCGGGGGGCTTATCGGAATCTGGAAGACCCCTTTAACAAAGGGGACCCCCAGATCCCGGCCCCCCCTATGTGAATTGGTACATTGTACCCCTACCATTTCACGAAGAAAGCGTAAAAAAATGTTTAAAAAAACACACAAACACCTTGAAAAAGTCCTTTATTTAAAAAAAAAAAAACATTCCAGCGGTGAAATCCAGTGTCCCGCGGCGATCCCGATGTCCAGCGCTGTCCTTCATTGGTTGTGCCTGAGCGGACCTGATGGGGAACTCCCTCTCAGTATTTTAAATGTATAGACCCGCCCCTTCTAAAGTTCCCCATCAGGTCCGCTCAGCGGACCAGATGCGGAACATGAGAAGGGGCGGGTCTATACATGTATTGCCAAAGTGAGAGCAGTTCCCCATCAGGTCCGCCCCCTCGGTATGTCGGACCCGCCTACGTCATTGGCTTGAGCGGGGAACTTCCTTCACTGCAGCCGGCCAGGTTGCGTGCTCGGATAAGGGGTCTGGTATGGATTTTTAGGGGGACTCCACGCCATTTTTTTTTAAATTTGGGGTGGAGTTCCCCTTAAAATCCATGCCAGATCTGAAGGGCCTGGAATGGATATTTGGGGGAACCCCACGTCAATTTTTTTTTACATTTGCGGCGGGGTTCCCCTTAATATCCATTCCAGACCTGAAGGGCCTGGTAATTGAATTCTGGGGAACCCCCACGCTTTTTTTTTATTTTTTTATCAATGACTTTTGAATGTATTGCCGGGAGCCGACAATTCATTAATAGCCGCGTGTGAATTTTAAATGACTTTTTTTCTTTCAAAAATGACATTTTTTGCAGGGACAGTTCTAAGCACGGGAAACATGCGCCACTTTACATGCATATCATACACACCCCCCAGGTACGAAATTTAAAGGAATATTTCACTTTTATTTTTTCATTTTAAGCATTATTAAAATCACTGCTCCCGAAAAAACTGCAGTTTTTAAAACTTTTTTTGCATTGATACATGTCCCCTGGGGCAGGACCCGGGTCCCCAAACACTTTTTAGGACAATAACTTGCATATTAGCCTTTATAATTAACACTTTAGATTTCGAACGTTCGAGTCCATTGTATTTAATAGGGTTCTAAATTTCACACAAACATTTTGTCTGTTCGCAGGTTCTGGTGCGAACCGAACAGGGGGGTGTTCGGCTCATCCCTGATAGTGACAGAAATGTAGATCTGTGCTACTGTATGTAGTGGTCACCTTCCAATATATTGGTAGGTGAATTTGAGTTTACATGCAGCTTCTGTTATTTTAGATATAGGCAGCTCCTGTTATTTTAGTTAACCCTTTTCCTTCTGGGCTGAAGTTTTTAGCTAGTTTTAGCTTAGGGCTCGATAACCAGCATAGGCTAGAGCCATGTTAGGCACATCTGTTAGTTAGAGGTACTGTTGAATGTCGGATAAGAAACTACTAGGGAGAGTGCAACTGGACTTTGTTGCAACATTCATCTGTAGGTACTGTATCTCTAATATTAACTATATATATACCCAGTATATGTCCAGAATTCCACCAGGAGTCATGTTGAGACCTTTGTTGATACTGTAATATTTGTTTGTACATTGGATGTATATACAAGTATTTATCTCTTCTTCTATAAAGTTTGTATTATTTCCATACTGTTGTGCATCTATATGCTTTTGGTTAATGGTATATGCTGGTTGCAGTAGTTCCTCTTCTCTCAATTGCATATACCCACAGCGGTGTATAATAAACTTGAATTATAATAAACCTGAATTATACACCTCTGTGGGTGCACATGCAGTAGCTACAATTGGTCCTGCCCTCTGCCACTTTCTTCCCCGTCCAGCAATGAATAAACGCTTGCTGTTTGTCTATGCACGGGTTGCCTGACAAAGAGGGCGGAGCCCCACACATTGGTCCCGCCCATCCCCGACATCAAATGTTAGGATTTGACAGCTGCACTCAATTGCGGCCGTACGCCCGCTGGTTTGCCCACTAATCCCTGGCTGTGCTGGATTGATGTTCACACTGATCACACTGATGAATGTCCTGCTAGGCTGTCACCCATGGAGTAATTTGGGACAAAGTCCCTGTACACCGGGACTGCGGGACAAAGATTGAAATGGGAAGAGGGATGCCGCTCTAGGAAGGGTGTCTGGAAATGTAACTCTCCTCAGAATAGGAACAGCAGGTGCAGGCTAAGCATAGGCAATTGGGTGAGGAGAAAATTCTGGACAGCCGCACTCAAAATCAATGCCTTTATTAAAAATAGGTAATAACCCAAAAAATGCAAGCCACAGCAAACAACGGAATACAGGAACTGGCGCGTTTCACACTTTCAAAAGTGCTTATTCATAGCATTGAATAAGCACTTTTAAAAGTGTGAAACACGTCAGGTGCTGTATTCCGCTGTTTGCTGTGGCTTGCATTTTTTGGATTATTAACTCTTTTTAATAAAGGCATTGATTTTGAGTGCGGCTGCCCAGAATTTTCTCCTCACACAAAGATTGAAATGCTGGAAAGTCCCGCCCAATCCGGGGCTGTTGGGAGGTATGCAATTGCTTTGTTTAGATTACTGATTCATTTCCCAGGAAGGGAATCCCCTCTGTTCACATAGACCCTGTCCTGGGTGGAGGCACTGTCAACTTTATTATCAAACCCACTCTTCCACTTAGGGAAGGTTCTGTTCTTATTTACCTACAGGTTTAGTGCAATATCCTGTTTGGGGAGGGCCAGGGCCATTTCTCAGAACACAGAGAAAGAGGGTTACACATGCTAAGCTTTTTCCTAGCAGCCATAGTAGATATGTATGTATGTTTGGCAGTAAAGACACACATCCAATGCACAGTATTATCCAGATTGCAGCTAAGGCAGTGCACTCCATAGAAACAATTGGTGGTAGGGGCGGGGATAGGAAAACTAGATTTACAGGGTATTCCTTAAAAATCAGACAGAGAAATGGTCTAAACAATTTTTATTTTTTTCTTGTAATTCAGTATTTTGTCAATGAACTGGAAACTTTCTATTTATAAAACAAAGTTTATATTTTTAGAAAGTTTGGGGTTTGTGGCATTGCCACTTAACATTTCTTTGCAAACAAAATACATGATGAAAATCCTGGAACCTTGAGAAGGATACTGCAGTGCTGACTATTACCAAGAGATGGCAGTAGCACGATATGTTCAGTTTTATGCTGTCCCTGAGAATGTGGTGATGTGATTTCACTGTACCAGACAGTTAAATATGGGTTTTAATACAGGATTTTCATGAATGGATTATGTACCTCTGAGCAAGACTGTTATTGTAATACACATTTGTGTATTTTGAAAAAATGTGTATAAAATTGCCTCTGCTCTATTCCTACCCTCCAAGAGTCTTTTTGTATCTGGATGCTCAGTACAAGATGGTAAAAAGTTGCCACTAACAGTTACAGAGTAAAATAAAATTCTTTATAAAAAGCTGTGTGTAGCTAATCCTCCTTAGCATAGCATTGCTATCAAATATGGCAGTGAACACTACAGCTACTATTGACCTAAGGAATCCATCAGCATTGAATGTCTGGTTTATAAAATCATCTACATTGCATTTCAGCATTTTTTTTTTTTTTTTATATATTAGACCAGTTGTGGCCACTAGCAGTTATTCCTTACAGCAGCCAAACAGGCCCTATGCTAGTACTGAGCACACACAATGTAATTTAACCCCATGCTTCCAGGCTATAAGTGCATGCACACCTCTTGATAAGAGGAACTTAACTGCTTGCCGACCGCCGCACACACATTTACGCCAGCAGAAGGGCTCATACAGAAAAATGGGCGTACCTGTACGTCCCTTTGAATTTGCTGCCTTGCGGGCGCCCGCGTGCCCGCCGCACGCCACGGGAACGTGCCCGCGGGTCCCACAAACTTTATGTCCACCGGCGGCCCGCGATCGCAAGACGGAGAGGCAGAGCAGGCAGATGCCTATGTAAACAAGGCATTTCCCTGTTCTGCCTAGTGACATGACAGGGTTCTACTGCTCCCTGTCATGGGGAGCAGTGATCACTGTCATGTCAGTGGTAGCCCATCACCCCCACAGTTAGAATCACTCCCTAGGAAACACTTAACTTCTTGATCGCCCCTAGTGTTTAACCCCTTCCCTGCTAGTGTCATTTATACAGTAATCAGTGGCTACAACGTCGCACGACCGCGCAATTGTCAGCTAAAGCGACGCAGTGCCGAATCGCAAAAAATGCTCTGCTCAGAAAGGGGTAAATTCTTCCGGGGCTGAAGTGGTTAAAGAAGATTTTTTAGCTTAATGCATTCTATGCATTAGGATAAAAAACCTTCTGTGTGCAGCAGCCTCCCCAGCACCCCCTAATACTTACCGGAGCCCCATCGCTGTCCAGCGATATCCATGAGTGTCTCAGCCGTCTGGGACTCTCCCTCCTGATTGACTGAGACACAGCAGTGGTGCCATTGGCTCCCACTGCTGTCAATAAAAGTCAGTTAGCCAATCAGGAGAGAGAGGATGGGTCTAAACAGCAGCTCCATGTCTGAATGGACACACGGAGCTGCAGCTCGGCTTGGGTGCCCCCATAGCAAGCTACTTGCTGTGGGGGCACTCAACAGAAGGGAGGGGCCAGAAGCACAGAAGAGGGACCCGAGAAGAGGAGGATCTGGCTGCTCTTTGCAAATCCACCTCAACGGAGCAGGTAAGTATAACATGTTTGTTATTTTTATAGGAAAAAAAAAACACGATTTTACAATCACTTTAAGTCTATGTATTACAAATACTTGCAGTTTCCAGTTAAGCTGCACGTCCTACTGCTGCTCAGTAAAAAAGGGATGAATGAAACCCCCTAAAAAAATCGGCATTTGTGCTACACAAAATCACTCTGCACTTGTATCACCAAGAGGCATGATCATGTACATCACTGACCAGCAATGTCCTTCACTAGGGATGAGCTTCGTGTTCGAGTCGAACATACGTTCGACTCGAACATCGGCTGTTCGATCGTTCGACGAAGATCGAACGATTTGGGCCGTTCGCGCCAAATTCGAGTGACGCGAACGGCCCACAATGCACTACGCCATCGCAGTGTCATCCAGGCGCTGTGATTGGCCAAGCATGCACTGTGACCCCGCATGCTTGGCCAATCACAGCGCCAGGCAGCGAGGAGAGCAATGATTGGCCACAGGCAGGATGCCTGTGGCCAATTATTGCTGAGGGGGTTTAGTACACGCCCCACACTATAAAAGGCCGCCAGCGTGGCGGCCTTGTGTAGTGTGTTCCGGAGCAGGGAAAGAGAAGCATAGGCAGGGACAGTGTCATTTTTTTCCTTTACTAATCCTGGATTCCTTGTGTTTAGGGACAAATAAGGATAGGTAGGGAGAGTGTCAGTGTGTTATTCTGTGCTAAACCTTGTTTGTAGGGACAGAGAGGTACAGTGAGGGAAAGTGTCAGTGTGCTATTCTGTTCTAAACCAATCTTGCTGAACCATATTTGAAATCCTTGAGTTTAGGGACAGAGAGGTACAGTGAGGGAAAGTGTCAGTGTGCTATTCTGTGCTAAATCTTGTTTGTAGGGACAGAGAGGTACAGTGAGGGAAAGTGTCAGTGTGCTATTCTGTTCTAAACCAATCTTGCTGAACCATATTTGAAATCCTTGAGTTTAGGGACAGAGAGGTACAGTGAGGGAAAGTGTCAGTGTGCTATTCTGTGCTAAATCTTGTTTGTAGGGACAGAGTAGGACAGTGAGGGAAAGTGTCAGTGTGCTATTCTGTTCTAAACCAATTTTGCTGAACCATATTTGAAATCCTTGAGTTTAGGGACAGAGAGGTAGAGTGAGTGAAACTGACAGTGTGCTATTCTGTTCTAAACCAATTTTGCTGTTCCATATTTGAAATCCTTGAGTTTAGGGACAGAGAAGGACACTCGTGGAAACTATCAGTGTGCTATTCTGTGCTAAATCTTGTTTGTAGGGAGGGACAGAGTAGGACAGTGAGGGAAAGTGTCAGTGTGCTATTCTGTTCTAAACCAATTTTGCTGTTCCATATTTGAAATCCTTGAGTTTAGGGACAGAGAAGGACACTCGTGGAAACTATCAGTGTGCTATTCTGTGCTAAATCTTGTTTGTAGGGAGGGACAGAGTAGGACAGCGAGGGAAAGTGTCAGTGTGCTATTCTGTTCTAAACCAATTTTGCTGTTCCATATTTGAAATCCTTGAGTTTAGGGACAGAGAAGGACACTTGTGGAAACTATCAGTGTGCTATTCTGTGCTAAATCTTGTTTGTAGGGAGGGACAGAGTAGGACAGTGAGGGAAAGTGTCAGTGTGCTATTCTGTTCTAAACCAATTTTGCTGTTCCATATTTGAAATCCTTGAGTTTAGGGACAGAGAAGGACACTCGTGGAAACTATCAGTGTGCTATTCTGTGCTAAATCTTGTTTGTAGGGAGGGACAGAGTAGGACAGTGAGAGAAAGTGTCAGTGTGCTATTCTGTTCTAAACCAATTATGCTGAACCATATTTGAAATTCTTGAGTTTAGGGACAGAGAGGTACAGTGAGTGAAACTGACAGTGTGCTATTCTGTTCTAAACCAATTTTGCTGTTCCATATTTGAAATCCTTGAGTTTAGGGACAGAGAAGGACACTCGTGGAAACTATCAGTGTGCTATTCTGTGCTAAATCTTGTTTGTAGGGAGGGACAGAGTAGGACAGTGAGGGAAAGTGTCAGTGTGCTATTCTGTTCTAAACCTATTTTGCTGTTCCATATTTGAAATCCTTGAGTTTAGGGACAGAGAAGGACACTTGTGGAAACTATCAGTGTGCTATTCTGTGCTAAATCTTGTTTGTAGGGAGGGACAGAGTAGGACAGTGAGGGAAATTGTCAGTGTGCTATTCTGTTCTAAACCAATTTTGCTGTTCCATATTTGAAATCCTTGAGTTTAGGGACAGAGAAGGACACTCGTGGAAACTATCAGTGTGCTATTCTGTGCTAAATCTTGTTTGTAGGGAGGGACAGAGTAGGACAGTGAGGGAAAGTGTCAGTGTGCTATTCTGTTCTAAACCAATTTTGCTGTTCCATATTTGAAATCCTTGAGTTTAGGGACAGAGAAGGACACTCGTGGAAACTATCAGTGTGCTATTCTGTGCCTAAATCTTGTTTGTAGGGAGGGACAGAGTAGGACAGTGAGGGAAAGTGTCAGTGTGCTATTCTGTTCTAAACCAATTTTGCTGAACCATATTTGAAATCCTTGAGTTTAGGGACAGAGAGGTACAGTGAGTGAAACTGACAGTGTGCTATTCTGTTCTAAACCAATTTTGCTGTTCCATATTTGAAATCCTTGAGTTTAGGGACAGAGAAGGACACTCGTGGAAACTATCCGTGTGCTATTCTGTGCTAAATCTTGTTTGTAGGGAGGGACAGAGTAGGACAGTGAGGGAAAGTGTCAGTGTGCTATTCTGTTCTAAACCAATTTTGCTGTTCCATATTTGAAATCGTTGAGTTTAGGGACAGAGAAGGACACTCGTGGAAACTATCAGTGTGCTATTCTGTTCTAAATCTTGTTTGTAGGGACAGAGAAGGACAGTGAGGGAAACTGTCAGTGTGCTGTTCTGTGCTAAACCAATCTTGCTGAAGCATATTGCAAATCCTTGTGTTTAGGGACAGAGAAGGATAGGCAGGGGACAGTGTCAGTGTCATTGTTGCTAAGCCTCCTGCACAGTATACACCTGAAGGTAGCCCTTATTGATGTTTTTCCCATCTCCCTGCAGGCCATCCATTAAAATGTCTGGAAGGCAAAGAAGGAGAGGCAGACAGTCAGGAGGCAAAAAAAGAGGGCAAGCAGGCTCTGTGTCTGGGGGCAACAGTGCTGGTCGTGGACGCGGTGCATTGTCATCAGCACATGGCCATGGGACACGCTTGTCCTTCTTTTCGGCAGCTGGACATGTTGAGCCACATCATGCCGAAGACTTGGTAGAGTGGATGACCAAGCCCACCTCATCCTCCTCATCCTCTCTGACCCAGGCTTAGGGTACTGGCAAAGCAGCTGCCAAAGTGTCCTCTTCTCTGGTATCATTATCTTCATTAGTCAATCCTTCCCTAGACCCACCATGTCCTCCTCCTGAGGAGTCCCCCGAACTGTTTGAGCACAGTGTTGGGTACATGCTCCAGGAGGATGCCCAGCGTTTCGAAGGATCTGATGATGATACCCAGCTAGAGGAAGGCAGTAGCGTGAGAGCAGAGAGAGGGGATGCTCAAGAAGGACACCAATCTGGCAGTCATGCTCCAGCAGCTGCAGCATACTGCCAGATTGGCTCCAGTGATGAGGAGGGAGGGGATGATGAGGTCACTGACTCCACGTGGGTGCCTAATAGGAGAGAGGAGGAGGAGGAGGATGAGGAGGAGGCACATCTCCAACGAGGCAGGATGCCCTTGAGTGGCCAGCGTATGGGCAGCACACCGACGGAATCACACCGCAGAGCTCCGCCTGTGCAGGGCGCTGCCTCTGCCCGTCATTCAAAAAGTTCTTTGGTGTGGGCCTTTTTTGAGGCGAGTGCATCAGATCGCACAGCTGCTGTTTGCAACATATGTCTCAAGCGTATATCGCGTGGCCAAAACATCAGCCGCTTGGGCACCACATGCTTGATCAGACATATGTTGACCTGCCATGCAGCTCGTTGGCAAGCCTACCTTAAAGACCCACACCAAAGAACAAAGCTGACCTCTTCTTGCACCACATCAGCTGGGATCTCCAACCCCAGTATACCTTCAGTCCTCTCTGAAACCTGCTCTGAGAGGAATGAAGGTGTAGAATTAGGTGTGTCACAGCCAAGTACTTGCGGGCACTCTGCTAGCAGTACACCAACGTCCGATTCTAGCAGGCAAATTTCCCTGCCCCAGCTGCTGGACCGTCGAAAGAAGTTCACTCCCAGCCATCCACATGCCCAGCGGTTGAATGCTAGCTTGGCTAAATTGCTAGCGCTTCAACTGCTGCCTTTTCAGTTGGTAGACTCGGCCCCCTTCCGTGAGTTTGTGCAATGTGCGGTTCCTCAGTGGCAGGTTCCCAAACGCCACTTTTTCGCACGGAAGGCGATTCCGGCTCTCTACAGGCATGTGGAAGGCAATGTCTTGGCCTCGCTGGACAGGGCGGTCAGGGGTAAGGTGCATATTACCGCTGACTCATGGTCCAGCAGGCATGGACAGGGACGTTACCTTTCTTTCACGGCCCATTGGGTCACTCTTTTGGCAGCTGGGAAGGATGCAGGACAAGGCGCAGTAGTGTTGGAGGTTGTTCCACCGCCACGCCTCCAAAATGCTACTACTGGTTGTGACACACCTCTCTCCTCCACCCCCTCCTCTTCTTCTTCCTCCATGGCCTCTTCCTGTGGTTTGTCCTCGGAACCAGCGGTGCTCCGTAGGCGTTCAAGGGGCTACGCAAGTACGCAGGCAAAAAGATGCCATGCCGTGCTTGCGCTGGTGTGTTTGGGGGACAGGAGCCACACTGGGGCAGAGGTCCTGTCTGCTCTGCAGGGGCAGGCCGAGAGGTGGTTGACGCCACGCCAGCTTAAGCCAGGAATGGTGGTTTGCGACAATGGCACCAACCTCCTCTCCGCCCTCCGACAGGGACAACTGACCCATGTGCCCTGTATGGCTCACGTCCTTAACCTGGTGGTGCAGCGGTTCTTGGGCAGGTACCCGGGCTTACAGGATGTCCTGAGGCAGGCCAGGAAAGTCTGTGTGCATTTCCGCAGATCTTATAATGCCAGTGCTCGCCTGGCTGAGCTGCAAAAGGAGTTGAACCTGCCCAAGAACCGCCTTATATGTGACATGCCCACCAGGTGGAACTCAACGTTGGCCATGCTGCAGCGGCTGCACACGCAGCAGAGGGCCATCAATGAGTACCTGTGCGACTACGGCACCAGGACAGGGTCAGGGGAGCTCGGGTTTTTTTCACCACGCCAGTGGGGCATGATCAGGGATGCATGCACTGTCCTGGCACCATTTGAGGAGGCCACGAGGATGGTGAGCAGTGACAGTGCATGCATCAGTGACACTGTACCTCTTGTCCACCTGTTGGAGCACACGCTGCGTGGAATAATGGACAGGGCACTTGAGGCAGAACAGAGGCAGGAAGAGGAGGACTTCCTTGCCTCTCAAGGCCCCCTTTACCCAGACAGTGTTCCTTCTGTCCCACCCATCGCACAGGAAGAGGAGGAGGAGGAGGAGGATTGTGTCAGCATGGAGGTGGATGCTGGCACTCAGCATCATCAGCAGCAGTCTTTTAGGGATGATTTACAGTCCCAAGAAACCAGTGGACTTGTACGTGGCTGGGAGGAGGTGGCTGCGGATCATGTCGTCCTTAGTGACCCAGAGGACTCCGGACTGAATGCCTCAGCTAACCTACGCTGCATGGCCTCCCTGATCCTGCAAAGTCTGCGGAAGGATCCTCGTATTCTTCGGATCAAGGAGAGGGACCATTACTGGCTGGCCACTCTCCTTGATCCACGGTACAAGGGTAAGGTTGCGGACCTTATCTTACCGTCGCAGAGGGAGCAGAGGATGAGACAACTCCGGGAGGCCTTGCAGAAAGGTCTGTGCAACGCGTTCCCAGAGACTGGGAGGTTACAAATAGTGATGAGCCGAACACCCCCGGGTTCGGTTCGCACCAGAACCCGCGAACGGACCGAAAGTTCGAACGAACATTAGAACCCTATTAAATACAATGGATGCGAACGTTCGAATTCTAAAGTGCTAATTATAACAACTATTATGCATGTTATTGTCCTAAAAAGGGTTTGGGAACCCGGGTTCTGCACCAGGGGACATGTATCAATGCAAAAAGAAGTTTTAAAAACGGTCGTTTTTCGGGAGCAGTCATTTTAATGATGCATAAAGTGAAAAAAAAAAAGTCAAATATTCCTTTAAATATCGTACCTGGGGGGTGTCTAAAGTATGCCTGTGAAGTGCCACGTGTTTCCCGTGTTTAGAACTGTCCCTGCACAAAATGACACTTCTAAAGGAAAAAAAAGCCATTTAAAACTGCTTGCGGCTTTAATGTAATGTCTGGTCCCGGTAATATGGATGAAATTCTTTAAGAAAAATGGCATAGCTACCCCATGACCCCCCCCCTACCCCAGCCCATTACCAGCCCCTTTGGGTCTTGTATGGATATTAAGGGGAACCCCGCACATAAAATAAAAAAGGCCCTATATACTCTGAACAGCCCTATACAGGCGGTGCATACAAGACAGGGACTGTAGGTTTGTTCTTATGTAGAGTCTGTTTGTAATTTTGAACAGGTACATTGTTGAAGTGTAGCTCCAGACCAAAAATCTATTTTTAAACTTTTTGGAAAACATAGGTAAGGGTTATCACCCCTGTAACATTTGTTTTGCTGTCTGTGCCCCTGTTCAGAACATTTCACCTCACTTTCCGTCCCAATGACAACTCTTTTTGAAATGTGGTCTTTTTCTTGAAACAAGGATTGCTGATAAAGCATCAGTACAGAGGAGACACCTTTCTCCCATATTTATTCTTACAGGAGAGAATTTTCCTTCCTAGTGGTAGATTTCCTCTCACTTCCTGTTGTCTTCTTGCGTTTGCAAGTAGGAGTCGTTTGTAAGTTGGATGTTTGAAAGTAGGGACCTGCCGTATATACTCTGCAGAAATAGGCCCCTTAGTTGTTGGTGTTGGCACAACACTGTAAGCACTCACAGTTACTCTTGGTTGGTGCTGGAACGCCCTGCTGTCAACTATTATATCAGGAATTTTAATTACATATAATTGTTGAACAGTGGTAGTAAAAATTGGGCCTTTGATGGTGGTGCTGGTGCCACAACACTGTAAGCCCTGACAGTTACTCTTGGTGGGTGCAGCAATGGGCCCTGCTGTGAATTATTAGATCAAGAATTGTAATTACATGCCCCTGTTGAACAGGGGCTGAAAAATTGGGCCTTAGGCACTGGTGGCACAACACTGCAACCCCTCACAGATACTGTACTTGGAGCACAGCAATGAGCCCTGTTGCAAAGTATTGCTTCAAAAATTGTAATGACACGCCCCTGTTAAACAGGGGCTGAAAAATTGGGCCTTAGGCACTGGTGGCACAACACTGCAACTCCTCACAGATACTGTACTTGGAGCACAGCAATGAGCCCTGTTGCAAAGTATTGCTTCAAAAATTGTAATGACACGCCCCTGTTAAACAGGGGCTGAAAAATTGGGCCTTAGGCACTGGTGGCACAACACTGCAACTCCTCACAGATACTGTACTTGGAGCACAGCAATGAGCCCTGTTGCAAAGTATTGCTTCAAAAATTGTAATTACACGCCCCTGTTAAACAGGGGCTGAAAAATTGGGCGTTAGGCACTGGTGGCGGCACCCATAAACAAAAATGATCTTACAAGCTATCATCATCAATCGTATCATTGAGGACTCGGAGGAGGAGGATAGCCAGTCAACATAACAGCACAGGCACTCAGCATCAGCATCAGTCTTGAAGGGATGTGACATGTTAAAATCAATTAGTCTGTTATATCAGCATCAGGTGTGTGGTAGCTGGTGGTGATCCAAGACTGGTTCATCTTGATGAAAGTCAGTCGATCAACCGAGTCGGTGGACAGGCGCACCCTGTGATCCGTGACAAATCCTCCAGCAGCACTGAATGTGCGTTCCGAAAGAACGCTGGATGCAGGACAGGCCAGTAGCTCAATTGCATACTGTGCAAGCTCTGGCCAGTGATCCATCCTCAAGACCCAGTAAGCCAGAGGATTTTCGGTGGGGAAGGTGTCCAAGTCTGACCTTGCCCCTAGATATTCCTGCACCATGTTTATCAGACGCTGGCGATGGTTGCTGGAACCGATCATACTTTGGGGCTGCGGACTAAAGAATTGTCTGAACGCATCGGTCAGACGGCCACCTTCCCCACCGCTCCTTCTTTGACTGGCCGAAGCCTCAGCAACTCGTTGTCCAGGACCAGGAGTTTGCAACCTCCCAGTCTCTGGGAACGCGTTGCACAGACCTTTCTGCAAGGCCTCCCGGAGTTGTCTCATCCTCTGCTCCCTCTGCGACGGTAACATAAGGTCCGCAACCTTACCCTTGTACCGTGGATCAAGGAGAGTGGCCAGCCAGTAATGGTCCCTCTCCTTGATCCGAAGAATACGAGGATCCTTCCGCAGACTTTGCAGGATCAGGGAGGCCATGCAGCGTAGGTTTGCTGAGGCATTCGCTCCGGAGTCCTCTGGGTCACTAAGGACGACATGATCCGCAGCCACCTCCTCCCAGCCACGTACAAGTCCACTGGTTTCTTGGGACTGTAAATCATCCCTAAAATACTGCTGCTGATGATGCTGAGTGCCAGCCTCCACCTCCATGCTGACACAATCCTCCTCCTCCTCCTCCTCCTCCTCTTCCTGTGCGATGGGTGGGACAGAAGGAACACTGTCTGGGTAAAGGGGGCCTTGAGAGGCAAGGAAGTCCTCCTCTTCCTGCCTCTGTTCTGCCTCAAGTGCCCTGTCCATTATTCCACGCAGCGTGTGCTCCAACAGGTGGACAAGAGGTACAGTGTCACTGATGCATGCACTGTCACTGCTCACCATCCTCGTGGCCTCCTCAAATGGTGCCAGGACAGTGCATGCATCCCTGATCATGCCCCACTGGCGTGGAGAAAAAAAACCAAGCTCCCCTGACCCTGTCCTGGTGCCGTAGTCGCACAGGTACTCATTGATGGCCCTCTGCTGCGTGTGCAGCCGCTGCAGCATGGCCAACGTTGAGTTCCACCTGGTGGGCATGTCACATATAAGGCGGTTCTTGGGCAGGTTCAACTCCTTTTGCAGCTCAGCCAGGCGAGCACTGGCATTATAAGATCTGCGGAAATGCACACAGACTTTCCTGGCCTGCCTCAGGACATCCTGTAAGCCCGGGTACCTGCCCAAGAAGCGCTGCACCACCAGGTTAAGGACGTGAGCCACACAGGGCACATGGGTCAGTTGTCCCTGTCGGAGGGCGGAGAGGAGGTTGGTGCCATTGTCGCCAACCACCATTCCTGGCTTAAGCTGGCGTGGCGTCAACCACCTCTCGGCCTGGCCCTGCAGAGCAGACAGGACCTCTGCCCCAGTGTGGCTTCTGTCCCCCAAACACACCAGCGCAAGCACGGCATGGCATCTTTTTGCCTGCGTACTTGCGTAGCCCCGTGAACGGCTACGGAGCACCGCTGGTTCATAGGACAAACCACAGGAAGAGGCCATGGAGGAAGAAGAAGAGGAGGGGGTGGAGGAGAGAGGTGTGTCACAACCAGTAGTAGCATTTTGGAGGCGTGGCGGTGGGACAACCTCCAACACTACTGCACCTTGTCCTGAATCCTTCCCAGCTGCCAAAAGAGTGACCCAATGGGCCGTGAAAGAAAGGTAACGTCCCTGTCCATGCCTGCTGGACCATGAGTCAGCGGTAATATGCACCTTACCGCTGACCGCCCTGTCCAGCGAGGCCAAGACATTGCCTTCCACATGCCGGTAGAGAGCCGGAATAGCCTTCCGTGAGAAAAAGTGGCGTTTGGGAACCTGCCACTGAGGAACCGCACATTGCACAAACTCACGGAAGGGGGCCGAGTCTACCAACTGAAAAGGCAGCAGTTGAAGCGCTAGCAATTTAGCCAAGCTAGCATTCAACCGCTGGGCATGTGGATGGCTGGGAGTGAACTTCTTTCGACGGTCCAGCAGCTGGGGCAGGGAAATTTGCCTGCTAGAATCGGACGTCGGTGTACTGCTAGCAGAGTGGGCGCAAGTACTTGGCTGTGACACACCTAATTCTACACCTTCATTCCTCTCAGTGCATGTTTCAGAGAGGACTGAAGTTATAGTGGGGTTGGAGATCCCAGCTGATGCGGTGCAAGGAGAGGTCCGCTTTGTTCTTTGGTGTGGGTCTTTGAGGTAGGCTTGCCAACGAGCTGCATGGCAGGTCAACATATGTCTGGTCAGGCATGTGGTACCCAAGCGGCTGATGTTTTGGCCACGCGATATACGCTTGAGACATATGTTGCAAACAGCAGCTGTGCGATCTGATGCACTAGCCTCAAAAAAGGCCCACACCAAAGAACTTTTTGAATGACGGGCAGAGGCAGCGCCCTGCACAGGCGGAGCTCTGCGGTGTGATTCCGTCGGTGTACTGCCCTTACGCTGGCCACCAAAGGGCATCCTGCCTCGTTGGAGATGTGCCTCCTCCTCATCCTCCTCCTCCTCCTCTCTCCTATTAGGCACCCACGTGGAGTCAGTGACCTCATCATCCCCTCCCTCCTCATCACTGGAGCCAATCTGGCAGTATGCTGCAGCTGCTGGAACATGACTGCCAGATTGGTGTCCTTCTTGAGCATCCCCTCTGTCTGCTCTCACGCTACTGCCTTCCTCTAGCTGGGTTTCATCATCAGACCCTTCGAAACGCTGGGCATCCTCCTGGAGCATGTACCCAACACTGTGCTGAAACAGTTCGGGGGACTCCTCAGGAGGAGGACATGGTGGGTCTAGGGAAGGAGTGACTGATGATTTGTCTGACATTGATACCAGGGAAGACGACGCTTTGGCAGCTGCTTTTCCAGTACCCTGAGCCTGGGTGAGAGAGGATGAGGAGGAGGAGGAGGGCTTGGTCATCCACTCTACCAAGTCTTCGGCATGATGTGGCTCAACATGTCCAGCTGCCGAAAAGAAGGACAAGCGTGTCCCATGGCCATGTGCTGATGACAATGCACCGCGTCCACGACCAGCACTGTTGCCCCCAGACACAGAGCCTGCTTGCCCTCTTTTATTGCCTCCTGACTGTCTGCCTCTCCTTGTTTGCCTTCCAGACATTCTAATAGATGGCCTGCAGGGAGATGGGAAAAAAGCAATAAGGGCTACCTTCAGGTGTCCTTCTCTGTCCCTTGAAACAAGGACTTTCACAGTGAAAGAAACTGACACTCTCCCTACCTACAGTTTTCTGTCCCTAGAAAAAATATTTTTTTTAAGCACAATATAGCACAAGGACAATTCACTCACTGTCCTTACAGGTCCCTGGAAACAAGGACTTGCAGAGTGAAAGAAAAAAAACACTCTCCCTACCTACAGTTTTCTGTCCCTAGAAAAAATGTTTTTTTTAATCACAATATAGCACAAGGACAATTCACTCACTGTCCTTACAGGTCCCTGGAAACAAGGACTTGCAGAGTGAAATAAACTGACACTCTCCCTACCTACAGTTTTCTGTCCCTAGAATAAATGTTTTTTTTAAGCACAATATAGCACAAGGAGAATTCACTCACTGTCCTTCCAGGTCCCTGGAAACAAGGACTTGCAGAGTGAAATAAACTGACACTCTCCCTACCTACAGTTTTCTGTCCCTAGAATAAATGTTTTTTTTAAGCACAATATAGCACAAGGACAATTCACTCACTGTCCTTACAGGTCCCTGGAAACAAGGACTTGCAGAGTGAAAGAAAAAAAACACTCTCCCTACCTACAGTTTTCTGTCCCTAGAAAAAATGTTTTTTTTAATCACAATATAGCACAAGGACAATTCACTCACTGTCCTTCCAGGTCCCTGGAAACAAGGACTTGCAGAGTGAAATAAACTGACACTCTCCCTACCTACAGTTTTCTGTCCCTAGAATAAATGTTTTTTTTAAGCACAATATAGCACAAGGAGAATTCACTCACTGTCCTTCCAGGTCCCTGGAAACAAGGACTTGCAGAGTGAAAGAAAAAAAACACTCTCCCTACCTACAGTTTTCTGTCCCTAGAAAAAATGTTTTTTTTAATCACAATATAGCACAAGGACAATTCACTCACTGTCCTTCCAGGTCCCTGGAAACAAGGACTTGCAGAGTGAAATAAACTGACACTCTCCCTACCTACAGTTTTCTGTCCCTAGAATAAATGTTTTTTTTAAGCACAATATAGCACAAGGACAATTCACTCACTGTCCTTACAGGTCCCTGGAAACAAGGACTTGCAGAGTGAAAGAAAAAAAACACTCTCCCTACCTACAGTTTTCTGTCCCTAGAAAAAATGTTTTTTTTAATCACAATATAGCACAAGGACAATTCACTCACTGTCCTTACAGGTCCCTGGAAACAAGGACTTGCAGAGTGAAAGAAAAAAAACACTCTCCCTACCTACAGTTTTCTGTCCCTAGAAAAAATGTTTTTTTTAATCACAATATAGCACAAGGACAATTCACTCACTGTCCTTCCAGGTCCCTGGAAACAAGGACTTGCAGAGTGAAAGAAACTGACACTGTCCCTACCTACAGTTTTCTGTCCCTAGAATAAATGTTTTTTTTAAGCACACTATAGCACAAGGACAATTCACTCACTGTCCTTACAGGTCCCTGGAAACAAGGACTTGCAGAGTGAAAGAAAAAAAACACTCTCCCTACCTACAGTTTTCTGTCCCTAGAAAAAATGTTTTTTTTTAATCACAATATAGCACAAGGACAATTCACTCACTGTCCTTACAGGTCCCTGGAAACAAGGACTTGCAGAGTGAAAGAAAAAAAACACTCTCCCTACCTACAGTTTTCTGTCCCTAGAAAAAATGTTTTTTTTAATCACAATATAGCACAAGGACAATTCACTCACTGTCCTTACAGGTCCCTGGAAACAAGGACTTGCAGAGTGAAATAAACTGACACTCTCCCTACCTACAGTTTTCTGTCCCTAGAATAAATGTTTTTTTTAAGCACAATATAGCACAAGGACAATTCACTCACTGTCCTTACAGGTCCCTGGAAACAAGGACTTGCAGAGTGAAAGAAAAAAAACACTCTCCCTACCTACAGTTTTCTGTCCCTAGAAAAAATGTTTTTTTTAATCACAATATAGCACAAGGACAATTCACTCACTGTCCTTACAGGTCCCTGGAAACAAGGACTTGCAGAGTGAAAGAAAAAAAACACTCTCCCTACCTACAGTTTTCTGTCCCTAGAATAAATGTTTTTTTTAAGCACAATATAGCACAAGGACAATTCACTCACTGTCCTTACAGGTCCCTGGAAACAAGGACTTGCAGAGTGAAAGAAAAAAAACTCTCTCCCTACCTACAGTTTTCTGTCCCTAGAAAAAATGTTTTTTTTTAATCACAATATAGCACAAGGACAATTCACTCACTGTCCTTCCAGGTCCCTGGAAACAAGGACTTGCAGAGTGAAATAAACTGACACTCTCCCTACCTACAGTTTTCTGTCCCTAGAATAAATGTTTTTTTTAAGCACAATATAGCACAAGGAGAATTCACTCACTGTCCTTCCAGGTCCCTGGAAACAAGGACTTGCAGAGTGAAAGAAAAAAAACACTCTCCCTACCTACAGTTTTCTGTCCCTAGAAAAAATGTTTTTTTTAATCACAATATAGCACAAGGACAATTCACTCACTGTCCTTACAGGTCCCTGGAAACAAGGACTTGCAGAGTGAAATAAACTGACACTCTCCCTACCTACAGTTTTCTGTCCCTAGAATAAATGTTTTTTTTAAGCACAATATAGCACAAGGACAATTCACTCACTGTCCTTACAGGTCCCTGGAAACAAGGACTTGCAGAGTGAAAGAAAAAAAACACTCTCCCTACCTACAGTTTTCTGTCCCTAGAAAAAATGTTTTTTTTAATCACAATATAGCACAAGGACAATTCACTCACTGTCCTTCCAGGTCCCTGGAAACAAGGACTTGCAGAGTGAAATAAACTGACACTCTCCCTACCTACAGTTTTCTGTCCCTAGAATAAATGTTTTTTTTAAGCACAATATAGCACAAGGAGAATTCACTCACTGTCCTTCCAGGTCCCTGGAAACAAGGACTTGCAGAGTGAAAGAAAAAAAACACTCTCCCTACCTACAGTTTTCTGTCCCTAGAAAAAATGTTTTTTTTAATCACAATATAGCACAAGGACAATTCACTCACTGTCCTTACAGGTCCCTGGAAACAAGGACTTGCAGAGTGAAATAAACTGACACTCTCCCTACCTACAGTTTTCTGTCCCTAGAATAAATGTTTTTTTTAAGCACAATATAGCACAAGGACAATTCACTCACTGTCCTTACAGGTCCCTGGAAACAAGGACTTGCAGAGTGAAAGAAAAAAAACACTCTCCCTACCTACAGTTTTCTGTCCCTAGAAAAAATGATTTTTTTAATCACAATATAGCACAAGGACAATTCACTCACTGTCCTTCCAGGTCCCTGGAAACAAGGACTTGCAGAGTGAAATAAACTGACACTCTCCCTACCTACAGTTTTCTGTCCCTAGAATAAATGTTTTTTTTAAGCACAATATAGCACAAGGACAATTCACTCACTGTCCTTAGAGGTCCCTGGAAACAAGGACTTGCAGAGTGAAAGGAAATAAACACTCTCCCTACCTACAGTTTTCTGTCCCTAGAAAAAATGTTTTTTTTTAAGCACAATATAGCACAAGGACAATTCACTCACTGTCCTTCCAGGTCCCTGGAAACAAGGACTTGCAGAGTGAAATAAACTGACACTCTCCCTACCTACAGTTTTCTGTCCCTAGAATAAATGTTTTTTTTAAGCACAATATAGCACAAGGACAATTCACTCACTGTCCTTACAGGTCCCTGGAAACAAGGACTTGCAGAGTGAAAGAAAAAAAACACTCTCCCTACCTACAGTTTTCTGTCCCTAGAAAAAATGTTTTTTTTAATCACAATATAGCACAAGGACAATTCACTCACTGTCCTTACAGGTCCCTGGAAACAAGGACTTGCAGAGTGAAAGAAACTGACACTCTCCCTACCTACAGTTTTCTGTCCCTAGAAAAAATGTTTTTTTTAATCACAATATAGCACAAGGACAATTCACTCACTGTCCTTACAGGTCCCTGGAAACAAGGACTTGCAGAGTGAAAGAAACTGACACTCTCCCTACCTACAGTTTTCTGTCCCTAGAATAAATGTTTTTTTAAGCACAATATAGCACAAGGACAATTCACTCACTGTCCTTCCAGGTCCCTGGAAACAAGGACTTGCAGAGTGAAAGAAACTGACACTGTCCCTACCTACAGTTTTCTGTCCCTAGAATAAATGTTTTTTTTAAGCACACTATAGCACAAGGACAATTCACTCACTGTCCTTACAGGTCCCTGGAAACAAGGACTTGCAGAGTGAAAGAAAAAAAACACTCTCCCTACCTACAGTTTTCTGTCCCTAGAAAAAATGTTTTTTTTAATCACAATATAGCACAAGGACAATTCACTCACTGTCCTTACAGGTCCCTGGAAACAAGGACTTGCAGAGTGAAATAAACTGACACTCTCCCTACCTACAGTTTTCTGTCCCTAGAATAAATGTTTTTTTTAAGCACAATATAGCACAAGGAGAATTCACTCACTGTCCTTCCAGGTCCCTGGAAACAAGGACTTGCAGAGTGAAAGAAAAAAAAACACTCTCCCTACCTACAGTTTTCTGTCCCTAGAAAAAATGTTTTTTTTAATCACAATATAGCACAAGGACAATTCACTCACTGTCCTTCCAGGTCCCTGGAAACAAGGACTTGCAGAGTGAAATAAACTGACACTCTCCCTACCTACAGTTTTCTGTCCCTAGAATAAATGTTTTTTTTAAGCACAATATAGCACAAGGACAATTCACTCACTGTCCTTACAGGTCCCTGGAAACAAGGACTTGCAGAGTGAAAGAAAAAAAACACTCTCCCTACCTACAGTTTTCTGTCCCTAGAAAAAATGTTTTTTTTAATCACAATATAGCACAAGGACAATTCACTCACTGTCCTTCCAGGTCCCTGGAAACAAGGACTTGCAGAGTGAAATAAACTGACACTCTCCCTACCTACAGTTTTCTGTCCCTAGAATAAATGTTTTTTTTAAGCACAATATAGCACAAGGACAATTCACTCACTGTCCTTAGAGGTCCCTGGAAACAAGGACTTGCAGAGTGAAAGAAAATAAACACTCTCCCTACCTACAGTTTTCTGTCCCTAGAAAAAATGTTTTTTTTTAAGCACAATATAGCACAAGGACAATTCACTCACTGTCCTTCCAGGTCCCTGGAAACAAGGACTTGCAGAGTGAAATAAACTGACACTCTCCCTACCTACAGTTTTCTGTCCCTAGAATAAATGTTTTTTTTAAGCACAATATAGCACAAGGACAATTCACTCACTGTCCTTACAGGTCCCTGGAAACAAGGACTTGCAGAGTGAAAGAAAAAAAACACTCTCCCTACCTACAGTTTTCTGTCCCTAGAAAAAATGTTTTTTTTAATCACAATATAGCACAAGGACAATTCACTCACTGTCCTTACAGGTCCCTGGAAACAAGGACTTGCAGAGTGAAATAAACTGACACTCTCCCTACCTACAGTTTTCTGTCCCTAGAATAAATGTTTTTTTTAAGCACAATATAGCACAAGGAGAATTCACTCACTGTCCTTCCAGGTCCCTGGAAACAAGGACTTGCAGAGTGAAAGAAAAAAAACACTCTCCCTACCTACAGTTTTCTGTCCCTAGAAAAAATGTTTTTTTTAATCACAATATAGCACAAGGACAATTCACTCACTGTCCTTACAGGTCCCTGGAAACAAGGACTTGCAGAGTGAAAGAAACTGACACTCTCCCTACCTACAGTTTTCTGTCCCTAGAAAAAATGTTTTTTTTAATCACAATATAGCACAAGGACAATTCACTCACTGTCCTTACAGGTCCCTGGAAACAAGGACTTGCAGAGTGAAAGAAACTGACACTCTCCCTACCTACAGTTTTCTGTCCCTAGAATAAATGTTTTTTTAAGCACAATATAGCACAAGGACAATTCACTCACTGTCCTTCCAGGTCCCTGGAAACAAGGACTTGCAGAGTGAAAGAAACTGACACTGTCCCTACCTACAGTTTTCTGTCCCTAGAATAAATGTTTTTTTTAAGCACACTATAGCACAAGCACAAAACACACTGACACTCTCCCTACCTATCCTTCTCTTTCCCTAAACTAAAGGAATCCAGGTTAAGCAAGAAAGAAATAACAGTCACTGTCCCTGCCTATGCTGCTCTATCCCTGCTCCGGAACACACTACACTAGGCCGCCGTGCTGGCGGCCTTTTATAGTGTGGGGCGTGTACTAAACACCCTCAGCAATAATTGGCCACAGGCATCCTGCCTGTGGCCAATCATTGCTCTCCTCGCTGCCGGCGCTGTGATTGGCCAAGCATGCGGGGTCACAGTGCATGCTTGGCCAATCACAGCGCCTGGATGACACTGCGATGGCGTAGTGCATTGTGGGCCGTTCGCGTCACTCGAATTTGGCGCGAACGGCCCAAATCGTTCGATCTTCGTCGAACGATCGAACAGCCGATGTTCGAGTCGAACGTATGTTCGACTCGAACACGAAGCTCATCCCTAGTTACAAACTCCTGGTCCTGGACAACGAGTTGCTGAGGCTTCGGGCAGTCAAAGAAGGAGCGGTGGGGAAGGTGGCCGTCTGACCGATGCGTTCAGACAATTCTTTAGTCCGCAGCCCCAAAGTATGATCGGTTCCAGCAACCATCGCCAGCGTCTGATATACATGGTCCAGGAATACCTAGGGGCAAGGTCAGACTTGGACACCTTCCCCACCGAAAATCCTCTGGCTTACTGGGTCTTGAGGATGGATCACTGGCCAGAGCTTGCACAGTATGCAATTGAGCTACTGGCCTGTCCTGCATCCAGCGTTCTTTCAGAACGCACATTCAGTGCTGCTGGAGGATTTGTCACGGATCACAGGGTGCGCCTGTCCACCGACTCGGTTGATCGACTGACTTTCATCAAGATGAACCAGTCTTGGATCACCACCAGCTACCACACACCAGATGCTGATATAACAGACTAATTGATTTTAAAATGTCACATCCCTTCAAGACTGATGCTGATGCTGAGTGCCTGTGCTGTTATGTTGGCTGGCTATCCTCCTCCTCCTCCTCAATGATACGATTAATGATGATAGCTTGGAAGATCATTTTGGTTTATGGGTGACGCCACCAGTGGCTAAGGCCCAATTTTTCAGCCCCTGTTTAACAGGGGCGTGTAATTAAAATTTTGGATGCAATACTTTGCAACAGGCCTCATTGCTGTGCTCCAAGTACAGTATCTGTGAGGGGTTGCAGTGTTGTGCCACCAGTGCCTAAGGCCCAATTTTTCAGCCCCTGTTCAACAGGGGCATGCAATTATAATTATTGATCTAATAATTCACAGCAGGGCCTATTGCTGCGCCCACCAAGAGTAACTGTCAGGCCTTACAGTGTTGTGGCACCAGCACCACCATCACCACCACCACCACCACCAAAGGCCTAATTTTTCAGCCCCTGTTCAACAGGGGCATGCAATTATAATTATTGATCGAATAATTCACAGCAGGGCCCATTGCTGCACCCACCATCACCACCACCATCACCACCACCACCACCACCACCACCAAAGGCCCAATTTTTCAGCCCCTATTCAACAGGGGCATGCAATTATAATTATTGATCTAATAATTCACAGCAGGGCCCATTGCTGCACCCACCAAGAGTAACTGTCAGGCCTTACAGTGTTGTGGCACCAGCACCACCATCACCACCACCACCACCACCAAAGGCCCAATTTTTCAGCCCCTGTTCAACAGGGGCATGCAATTATAATTATTGATCGAATAATTCACAGCAGGGCCCATTGCTGCGCCCACCAAGAGTAACTGTCAGGCCTTACAGTGTTGTGGCACCAGCACCACCATCAAAGGCCCAATTTTTACTACCACTGATCAACAATTATATGTTATTACAATTCCTGATATAATAGTTGACAGAAGGGCGTTCCAGCACCCACCAAGAGTAACTGTGAGTGCTTACAGTGTTGTGCCAACACCAACACCTAAGGGGCCAATTTCTGCAGAGTATATACGGCAGGTCCCTACTTTCAAACATCAAACTTACAAACGACTACTACTTGCAAACGGAAGAAGACAACAGGAAGTGAGAGGAAATCTACCCCTTGGAAGGAAAATTCTCTCCTGTAAGAATTAATATGGGAGAAAGGTGTCTCCTCTCTACTGATGCTTTATCACCAGTCCTTGTTTCAATAAAAACACCACATTTCAAAAACAGTTGTCATTGGGACGCAAAGTGAGGTGAAATGTTCTGAACAGGGGCACAGACAGCAAAAAAAATGTGACAGGGGTGATAACCGTTCCCTATGTTTTCCAAAAAGCAAAAAAAAAGGAATTTGGCATGGAGCTACACTTAAACAATGCAGCTGTTCAAAATTACAAACAGATTCTACATAAGAACAAACCTACAGTCCCTGTCTTGTATGCACCGCCTGTATACGGCTGTTCAGAGTATATAGGGCCTTTTTTATTTTGTGTGCGGGGTTCCCCTTAATATCCATACAAGACCCAAAGGGGCTGGTAATGGGCTGGGGTAGGGGGGGGGGGTTGATGGGGTAGCTATGCCATTTTTCCTAAAGATTTTCATCCATATTACCGGGACCAGACATTACATTAAAGCCGCAAGCAGTTTTAAATGGCTTTTTTTCCTTTATAAATGTTATTCTGTGCAGGGACAGTTCTAAACACGGGAAACACGTGGCACTTCACAGGCATACTTTAGACACCCCCCAGGTACAATATTTAAAGGAATATTTGACTTTTTTTTTTTCACTTTATGCATCATTAAAATGACTGCTCCCGGAAAACGTCAGTTTTTAAAACTTCTTTTTGCATTGATACATGTCCCCTGGTGCAGAACCCGGGTTCCCAAACTCTGTTTCGGACAATAACATGGATAATAGTCGTTATAATTAGCACTTTGGAATCCGAACGTTCGCATCCATTGTATTTAATAGGGTTCTAATGTTCGTGCGAACTTTCGGTCCGTTCGCGGGTTCTGGTGCGAACCGAACCCGGGGGTGTTCGGCTCATCACTATCCTTCACTATTGGTTCTCCAAAATAAGCTTCATCCTCCTATTCCCATTACCTTTAATAAGGAGTATTATCAGAGTTGAATATTTACAGTATATCAATGAAAGCATTGCACAAATGAAATGCCTAAGGGATGAAGTAGAGACTCGTGAATGAACACATGTGGCAAAATTGTATTGACATATTGAGTTTTCTTTGTGCTAACAAGCAGATAACAACTGTAATGTTGCCTTTGCAATGTATACTATATGGCCAAATGTGGACATCCTTCCAAATTACTGAGTTTTCAGTTAATGCTACAGTATATAATGACATTTTAGAAAACTGTGCACTTCCAACCTTGTGACAACAGTTTGAGGAAGGCCTTTTGCTGGTAAAGAAAGACTGTGCCCCTGTGCAAAAAGACAGGTGCATATACAGTAAAAATGGTTTGAATTTTTATATTGAGGTAGTCAAGTGACCTGCACAGATCTCTAACCTCAACCCTACTGAACACCTTTTGGATGAATCAGAATGCAGATTACAGGCCAGGTATTCTCATTCAACATCAGTACCTGACCTCACAAACATGGGCGTCCACTGAACTTTTTTCAGGGGGGGGCATCATTTTAAGGTCATCCATGCTTCTTTCGGGCAGTGGAGCAGCGCTGTATACACCACTCCTCCACCGCCCCTGCCCATTAAAATAAATGGGCACTGCTGCCGAAGCGCCTGCAAAGCGCTTCGGCAGCGTGACACACAGTTGCATTTAACCCTGTCTTTGACCGCTAGCTGGGGTTATTGCAACACAGGGGGCAAGTGTCTTCACTCTGACTTCAACACTCTTACGATTCCAGGGGGGGAATTGACCCCCCTTGCCCTATGGTGCGGACGCCCATGCTCACAAATAATCTTCTGGCTAACAGGCAAAACTTCTCACAGGCATACCCTAAAATACTATGGAAAGCCTTCCTAGAAGAGTGGAGGCTTTTAAATCCACAAAGTGTAGTGTGGGCTGAGCAACTTCATATTAATGCCCATGGTTTTTGAATGGCATGTCCATCAAGCTCACATGCATGTGATGGTTAGGTATCTACAAACGTCACCTTTACTTGATATATGCGTCCATTGGGGTTGATTAACTAAAGGTGTAATAATTGTGCCCTCAGTAAAGTTAATATTTGCAAAGTGAATGTTCACTAAGCTTAGTAAATTTGGAGAAGCTGTGTGCACTTTCAATGCCCAATCATGGGCAAGATAATTGAGACAACATCGTTTTGTTTTTTTCTTGAACATAAGTGGATGATTAAAGTAAACACAGGTTCTCCTTATTTACTAAGCTTTGCAGAGTGACTGGTCTCTACCCTTATAGTGCATAAGCCCAACTGTCTTGAGAAACATTTGTGTGTATGGCAGGTCCTCAATCTACAGAGATGTGCTTTTTAAAAGAGAGCAATATACAGTAAATTGTACCGGAATTGTAATGTGTTTGGCTAGATTTGGAGATGCATGCTCAAATGTAACCTGTATGCAACATTTAAATAGAAATAAATAGAAATAGAAGGAAAATGTGAATAACATTTTAATCAAAGATTGAGACAACAGTACAAATCTGTCTTGGAAACATTGCATTTTTACAATGTAAGTAGTTGAGCATAGATCTGTATGAAACCCTTAATTAGTTTTGTCACAACACGAAAAAGTGCAAAGCAATAAACTAAAAAGTACAGGTGACCAACCAGCCCAGACAAGCTCATAGACTTTTTTGCACAGTTTTAGGTAAGGTTTGATTTTTTTTTTGTCTTTTTTACTCACTACTCAATGAAACATTGCATAGCTTTTTTAAATAGAATATGCTCAAAATGTATATATATGTCAGCAGCATTGACGAGTTAAAATTTTTGCCCTTGAAAATGATTATTTTTCATTGGTATTTTTAGAGTACATGACCTAGAATATTTTCTCTACAGTTAATCATACAAAACTGAGTTGCATAGGAGCATAGCATCCATGAGCTGACTAAGTGATGAGAGCTTTTACCCTCTAGCAGGAGGGTTTACAAAATGATAGAGCAAATTCACACCAATTCATTTCTGCTAGTATTTAAAGAGGTATTAAACCCAAAAGCAAAAAATGTATTGAATTGCTACTTACCAAGTCGTAAATGTGGTGGTTGCATTAGTTTTCTTTTCTTTTTTCCCTTTATTTTCATCTGGTGATCCAGCCAGTAAGACTGTTATTTTTCCACTTCATTTAACAGACCAAGATGTCCAGGCAAATTAGCAGAGTAAGGACCCTTTCACACGGGCGGCTGTTCTGCCGCAGTTAAAAGCATGTTTCTTTCTTTTGAAATTCAAGACCCCAGGCACAGTGATCAGCTGCAATTGTACACTGTGATTAGCTGCGTTTACGTGCGCTTACATGCGGCTGTGTTTAGCTGCGGTTGCATACCCCACTTTTAAGTACACAATGGGGTTTATTTACTAAAGCTAAAAAGCGCAAACACAAGCTCACTTCTGCATAGAAACCAATGAGCTTCTAACCCCAGCTTGTTCAATTAAGCTTTGGTAATAAAACCTGGAAGCTCATTGGTTTCTATGCAGAAGTGAGCCTGATTTTGCGCTTTCCAGCTTTAGTAAATAAACCCCATTGTGTACTTAAAAGTGGGGTATGCCTGTATTGTCATCCCCATAGCAACCATTTTTATTTTGATGTGCTTCCTGTTGTTTTTTTCTTTTGTTCACGCTGCTATCCACAGCTGACACAGTGCACTGCGATTACCTGCAATTATGTGCAGATAGCTGCGCTACATCGCACCTGGACGCATTCAATTCTATTTTTTCTATTCGCACTGAACCGCATGTAACGAAATTGCAGCTAAACGCTGTGTGTGTGGGTTGGAACAAACCACTTACCACTGACAGGGGTGCTTTCAATGATCAGATTTTATTTATTTATGTAAAACCTTTATCCTAAAAGTTCAGCTTCAATTTATTAGTGTATCTAAATTTGCTGGTACATCAAAAGCCTCATACACACGGTATGAAAGTCAGAAGGGAATCGTCATTTGACAGACTGTTGTCCGAAATTCTTACTGTTAGTACGCTCCTTTAGACAATTGTTTTCCAATTTTCGGCCAACAAATGTTGGATGACAGGCTAGTAAATTTTTGCCGGCCGATGGCTGCACGTCTGATTTTCGGATGGTCAGTACACGAATCCGTCACACAAAAGTCGAATGTACAGACATGCATGCACAGAATCAAGGAACGACTGGGAAGTTCGGTTTGTAAACTACCGTTCGTAATCTAGAATTAACATTCGTGACGCGACAATTGATGAAATGGCAAAATTCTCATATTCTTTAATGGGATAATAATGAAGCTGCTTTGCATGTAGTTATGCCAAACGTATTTTAACCCCTTGCCGACCGATGCACGACGACATACGTCGGCAGAATGGCATGACAGGGCATATGGATGTATATATACGTCCCCTTTAAGACGCGGCATTGTGGGCACGCGTGCGCCCGCCACGAGCTCCGTGAGTGTGACCGCGGGTCCCGCGGACTCGATGTCCGCCGGGAGTCCCGCAATCGTCTCACGGAGAGGAAAAACGGGGAAATGCTGATGTAATCAAGCATTTCCCCATTCTGCCTAGTGACAGGACACTGATCACTTCTCCCTGTGATCGGGAGCAGTGATCAGTGTCGTGTCACACATAGCCCATCCCCTCTACAGTTAGAACACATCCCTAGGACGACACTTAACCCCTTCAAGGCCCCCTACTGGTTAACCCCTTCACTGGCAGTCACATTTACACAGTAATCAGTGCATTTTTATAGCACTGATCGCTGTATAAATGTGAATGGTCCCAAAATAGTGCCAAAAGTGTCCGATGTGTCCGCCATAATGTCACAGTCACGATAAAAATCGCTGATTGCCGCCATAACCAGTAAAAAAAAAATATATTAATAAAAATGCCATAAAACTATCCCCTATTTTTTAGACGCTATAACTTTTGCGCAAACCAATCAATAAACGCTTAATGGGATTTTTTTTACCAAAAATATGTAGAAGAATACATATCGGCCTAAACTGAGGAAAAAAAATGTTTTTTTATATATTTTTTGAGGATATTTATTATAGCAAAAAGTAAAAAATATTGCTTTTTTTTAAAAATTGCCGCTCTTTTTTTGTTTATATCGCAAAAAAAAAAAAATGCAGAGGTGATCAAATACCACCAAAAGAAAGCTCTATTTGTGGGAAAAAAAAGGACGTAAATTTTGTTTGGGAGCCACGACGCACGACCACGCAATTGTCACTTAAAGCGATGCAATGCCGAATCTCAAAAAGTGCTCTGGTCTTTGGGCAGCCAAATGTTCCGGGGCTGAAGTGGTTAAAAGACATTTGTTTTGTACGATCTAAAAATCGCGAATCAACGTTCATCAAACTTCTACTAACATGAAATTAGCACAAGGGGCCCAAAGGGTGGCGCTTGAGAAATTAACTTCCTCTTTATTCACTCATAGTATGTCACTACGTTTGTCAAACGACAATTTGCGTACTGTTAGTATGCAAGACAAAATCCTGGCACACGCTCTTTTGACCAAAACTAGAAGCTCGGTCGTTCAACAATCGTACCGTTTGTACGAGGCTTAAGTCTTCACAGAATTGTCCTTTTATATATTCCCATATTCTTTATCATTCATGTATATAATAAAGCAAGAGCGCTTCCTGTTTGTGTCCAGCCCTGGAGGTTCTTTGCAAACATTTGTTTTTACATCCTGAGTGAGCATGCTCCATCGCCCTGCTTGCTCACTTCCTTAGGCCCATTGCGCATGGGGCCATCTAGGAGCCATGTGTCCCTCCTGCAATTTTAGTGCACCTGGGAGGGACAATGCAGAATCCAGTAATGCTACAGACAGCCTGTCAAAATCGATGGCAGACTGCGGCTGGATGGGGATGAACACTATACCAAATGGTACCCGTGTCTATGGCCCTGTATGTTCAGGAACGAATGTCCAGAATACAAGTCTTCTATAGATGAACTAAATACTTTTTTTCTACTGTAACAGTACTAATATTAAAACTCAGTTCTTCTTGACAATAACATATATACTTTTTATCCATAGTAACGCAAGTAATAATAAGCTAACACTGGTCAGAGCAGAAAAAAATAAACACATAATTTTCAATAGATTAAATAGAAAATAAAATTGTTTTTGCAAGACTATTTTGCCCAAAAAAAACCTTTCCTGACAGACTCCATGGCAGCCTACGTGTGGGTTAATCCCGCCCCTCATACCTCATAGGACCCTTCTCCCATAAATCTTTGCTCTGGGCCAGAGGCAGTGTTCCTTTTTTTGTCCTCCTCCTAGGACCAAGATATAGTCTTACCTTTTCATGAAGTTTTCCTGTAATCCAGGCCTGGCGGTGTGCACGGCGATACGTTGGTGGTTAGCGGTGATCCTCTCTGCAGTCCAGCAATCCTAGCTATTAGCAGGTGGACATGGGCGATATGATGTGATACCATGAAGAGCTTACTAACCTGGCCATTGGCAGGCAAGCGGCAATATGGCCAAACGTCCCAGCTATTAGCGGGAGGCTTTGTAAACGCCCGATCGTGCGGTGGGTCGAGCTTTAATGATTCATTTCACTTTCAAACTGCCTTGCCATGGATCTGTCACCGCCCTCTTGTGGCCAACCCTTGCGCTGCAGGTAGGATTTATTTCTTTTCTACCTGTGATGCTTGGGTTCACTCATTCAGGAGCTCTTAACCCTTTCTTTTTCACTCAGCTCTTCTAGGTCTGAACACCAAAGCACGGCAAAGACCGTCCTAGGTCTCAACGTTGTCACTCCTCTTCAAGGTCCAGACGTCAGATCTTCCTTTAGATCTAGGTACCACAGATAGGAGTCTAAAACCACCTCTGGGCGTCACTCTCACCGCCACTCCAGCCGCTCTGAGGAAAGCCTGCTGGGTATGCGGGGCCCAGGTTCCTAAAGGCAAATCGCTCTGCGAGCGATGCTTTTCTAAAGTCGCATAAGAAAGAGAGGGTGGAGACCAACAAGTGGAAGCACTGGTCAGAAAGGTGGTCCATGAGTCCCTGAGTAAAGGGGATTCTGGTCATACCCACAACCCTGCTGGCGACACTATGTCAGTCCCTATTAGGGATGATCTCAAGGCTCCAGGCCCTTCACAGCCGAGCCATTCCTCAATTGAAGCCTCAGACAGTGAGGTGGAGGTAGATGACCCTGGTGCAGGTTTTGAATTTGCCCTAGTACCACAGCTGGTCAAAAGCTGTCAAAGAAGCTTTGAGATGGAAGAGCCAGTGGAGGCACCCTCCAAACAGAGGAAATATTTTAAACACCTCAAAAAAGAACACCCTAATTTCTCCTTTTTGGGTGAACTCGGCGCAATAATTACAGACGAATGGGGTGGTGTTGAAAGGAAAAATTGCCTGTTAATGAAGGTATCAAAAATGTACCCATTTAAAAGCAAGGATGTAAAACACCTGGAGTCGGCTCCTCTCATTGACTCAGCCCTAATGAGGATGGTGAGGCACGTCACACTCCCATTGGAGGATACTGTTTCCTTTAGGAATTGCCTGGAGTGGAAAATTTATACCGACCTCAAGCGGATCTACATTACAGCGGGTATGACCTGCAAACCAGCTCTAGCTCTCGCAGCCCTTTCTAAAGCGATGGAAGTCTGGACAGACGACGTAGATGCTTCTCTGAGGAGCATCTCGGAAGAACTGGCCAGGAGCTCACCTATTCATGGGCTAAGGTTGACGTTGGCTTTTCTCGTGGGGCTTCCCTAGACATAATTCGCCTGGTGGCTCGGATCATGCTGACATCTGTCACGGCTAAGCGTGCCTTGTGGCTGCGCCCATGGGTAGCTGACCCTGCCTCCAAGCAGGCATGGTGCAGGATTCCATTTGGGGGTTCGTCCCTCTTTGGGAACATATCGGACAGTGCCATCACCCGTGCCACAGGGGGCAAGTCGGGGTTCCTTTCCCAGGATCGCCGTCTGCTAAACCAGAAGAGAACACAGCCCAGGCAAAGTTCAGATCGAGCAAGGAATGCTCGCTACTATAGGCCTGGCCGTGAGTTCAAGAAGACCTGGAAGAAAAAATAGCCTTCAGGCCAGAAGTTTTCAAAAGGGGCATCTTCCGGTGGACAAGAATCCCCTAAGTCTTTATGATATTTCACCTGCCTAAAACAGAGCGAGTCGGCATCCTTGCCTCTCTCGGAAGAGAAAAAGCGAATTCTCCTGTCTCTCTTGTGGCTCAGGGCGCTGCAATTCCAGTTCCAGATGACAAAAGGTTTTAAGGGGTCTACTCGCCCCTCTTCATGGTGTTGAAGAAAAACGTCTCCTGGAGGCCAGTTATAGACCTAACCCACTTGAATTATTTTATCTAGAAGGAGAAGTTCAAGATGGAGACACTACTCATGATCAGTCAAGCAATCCAACCAGGCGATTGGCTTGTCTCTATAGACCTGAAGGACGCCTACTTCCATGTTCCGATAGCGTCAGAATTCCAGAAATACCTTCGCTTTGCTGTCGATTAAATCCGTCTGCAGTTCACCTGTCTCCCCTTCGGGCTTACATCGCCTCGTGTGTTTTCAAAACTTGTTGGCTGTCGTGGCTCTGATCAGGACCAGAGGTGTCCATCTGTATCACTATCTAGACGACCTGCTGTTGTCTCGGGACAAGGAGCAGTTGCTAATCCACAGATCCCAGGTCATCTCCACTCTACTCAAGTTTGGTTGGCTTCTGAATCTGGAAAAGAGCCATCTGGATCCTACGCAGTCCCTGGTATTCCTCGGGGCACACTTCAACGCTATCAAGAGCACCATCTTGTTACCCCTGGAAAAATCCCAGTGATCCGGGATAGAGTTTGGCTTGCAATGTCATCCTTATCTCCAAGCCTCTCAATGCCTAAAGATCATTGGTACCATGGTGGCAACAACACCCATGGTAAAGTGGGTTCAGTGGAAAATGCGGCCCTTCCAGAAGGGTTTCCTCCAGCAGTATAATCCAGGGCTTCGGGATCACTTTATCCAAATAACCTCATCCATGCGGGAGAGCTTTCCTTGGTGGCTACAACAGAGGAACCTCCTCAATTGTCACTCCATCGCACCTGTGTCTTGGGTCACCATCACTACAGATGCCAGCAACAGGGGCTGACAGAAGTAGCCCAAGGCATATGGAATTTTCTCTCTCACAGGATAGTCTCCAATGTTCTGGAACTCCGGGCAGCGTTCTGCGCTCTGCAGGCCTTTCACCACTTAACAGCAGGAGACCTCCTAAGACTGGACAACACAACGGCAGTCGCATACATCAAGAGACAGGGGGTACTCCCAGTCTCTCCCTGTCAAAGGAAATAGAGCCCATCATGATCTGGGCCCAGAAAAACCTGGCCAACCTGACAGCTGTCTATCTCCCTGGAGTCCAGAATGTTCAGGCAGATTTTCTGTTGAGAGTTTCTCTGGACAACGAGTGGACTTCCCCCCGAAGTCTTCAGGTGGGTCCTGTCCCTGGGAGTCATTCCGGAATTAGACTTGTTTGCCTCCCCATGCAACTTCAGACTAGTGAGATACTACACAAGGTCTTGGTATCCCCAGGCTTTTGGGTAGATGCTCTGACAGACCATTGGCGGTTCCACAGGGCCTATGCCTTTCCCCCGGTTCCTGTCATTCTCCGTTTTTTGTCGAGGCTCAGGATGGAAGAAGCAGAGATAGTGGCAATAGTCCCGCACTGGCCAAACAAGCCATGGTTTCCACTGCTGATGCAACTCAGCTTCCGGGACCCAGTTCCTCTACCCTCCAGACCAGATCTCCTATCACAAGGGGCATTTCTACATCCATGCCCGACCCATCTACATCTGATGATCTGGTTCTTGAGAGGGGAAGGTTGGAGGCCCTAGGCTGTCCAAGTAGGGCCATCTCCACAATATTAAATGCCAGAAGAACAGGCACCAACAGGGTCTACCAGAGGATTTGGAAAAAGTTTTCAGACTACACCTCTTCCACTGCAGGTTCTTGCAATAACCCAAAGATACATGATATCCTGGGCTTCTTACAATCAGGATTGGATCTCTCATTGTCAGTCAGCTTGCTGCGAGTCCAAATCGCTGTAATCTCTGCCTTTACGGGTGTTTCCTGGGCTAGACACCCTCTTACTCAGTAGTTTTTCAGAGGAGCAATAAGGCTCAGACCTCAGAGCCAAGTTTTTCTAATTGGGATCTTCTCCTTGTCCTGGATTTTTTCTTAGGTAGAGAGTTGGAACATGAAGATCAATCTTCTGTCAAATGACTCTCTCTAATAGTTGTCTTCTTGGTGGCTATAACATCGGCCAAGAGGGTCTCTGAAATCAGCTCTCAGGGATGCAAGGGGCCATTTCTAAACTTTTTAATTCCTATGTTGGGTTCAAACCCCAAAGTGGCATCTGTGTTTCATGACAATCAGGAGATTGCTCTTCCAACGTTCAGATCTACCGAGGATTCCAGTGTTTATCCCTTAGATGTTGGAAAAGCTCTGAGTCAGTATCTTGAAGCTACAGCTTCTTTCCGTCAGACCGACCACCTGCTCGTTCTTTTCACAGGAAGTATAAGGGAATGCGTGCCTCTTCCAGATCTATCGGAGCATGGATTGTTCAGGCCATTCAGTGGGCCTATAAAGCCAAGGGCTTGGCGCCTCTAGAAGCGGTGACTGCTCACTCAACTAGAAGTGTCTTCATCATGGGCGGCATCACGTCACGTGCCTCCAGAAGTTATTTGCAAGGTGGCCTTGTGGTCTTCAATTAACACGTTCATGGCACACTACTGCGTAGTGGTTTACGTATCTTGTCTGTTGATGGTGCCAATTAAACCTTTTTTTCTTTTGTCCAGCACTCTGCCCACCCGGGTGTGTATGGCTAGTTATTTCCCACACGTAGGCTGCCATGGAGTCTGTCAGGAAAACTGAAAATTTATATCAAATACTTACCGTAATTTTCCTTTCCTGATGGACTCCATGGCAGCAGGAGTTCCCTCCCAGTGGCTGGAGTAGGCTAAATTATGGAACACGGCCTCTGGCCCAGAGCAAAGATTTATGGGAGAAGGGTCCTATGAGGTATGAGGGGCGGGATTAACCCACACGTAGGCTGCCATGGAGTCCATCAGGAAAGGCAAATTACGGTAAGTATTTGATATAAATTTTCCGTTTTAGTGTCCTCATGTGTATTGACCAGCCTTGCTTGTGAAACCAATGCATGTATTACCTAATTACATAGTTAGTAAGGTTGAATAAAGACACCAGTCCATCCTGAGTGAGTGGGGGTGCGTGTCTACAATTGTGTCTCATTATATTATTATTTATTTAAGGTACCCATATAGCGCCGTCAACCTATGCAGCGCTACACACACCCACATCGGTCCCTACCCTCAAGGAGCCCACAATCCAAGGCCCCCAACTCACACCCACGTACTAGGGCCAATTTTGGACAGAAGCCAATTAATGTACCAGCATGTCTTTGGAGTGTGGGAGGAAACCGGAGGAAACCCACGCAGGCACAGGGAGAACATGCAAACTCCAGGCAGGTAGTGTTGTGGTTGAGATTCAAACCAGCGACCCTTTTTACTGCTAGGCAAGAGTGCTAACCACTACACCACTGTGCCGCCCAGTGGCATATACTGGATATACACATATACTGTAGATTTTTGTTTGATTTTCTAATCATTAGTGGGGTCAAATCGACGTTCATTTTCGACCACCGTGATGGGAATATTTGAAGGACCAGAATGGAAAAGTTTTCCCGATCAAACAAATTTTTGGACAGTGTGTGTGATTTTTGTTCAATAATCACATTCATTTTAAAATTGAATGTTAAGAAACATCCATTCATCAACATCAACAAATGTGCAAAGAATTTATGGACGAATATTCGTAGGAATAGTTTCATCCAAAAAATCTACTAGTATAGGGCCTACATAAGTTATGACAAATTTATTGCCAAATAAACAGTCCCATAGTGAAAATGTAAAATTGTTCCGCTCCATAATGGGTAAACAGATGTGAGAGTTATGGTGACATTAGTCCTCTTATATATGTAGAATGCTGACACAGGTCACACAGTGCATTAACATGTATAGGGTTACAGAAAGATATTTTGGAGGATTCAAATCCTTATGAGAATTTTCTGTCTGCTGTTTCCTTAAAAACTATCTGCACCTAATTCTGGCAAGCATTTGTGCCGGTGTCAGTAACATTTCCAACGCATGCAGCAAATTTAAGTAGTATAACCAACATTTTAAGAACTTGTAACTGTGGCAGCGACAGATTCTTATCACCAGTTCTCAGATTAGGAAACTGGAGGTAATTAAGACCAGCTCTGAGCTGGCGTACAGAGGTACACCAGTACTCAGAGCAAGTCATGTATGTGACAGCTTTCTGCACAGTGCTGTTTTCTTAGTCCCCTATCAGGTTCTGACCACCCTACTACAAAACGCCTTAGCCACACACCTGGGTGTAGGTAGGTAGTGTTTAATGGTGCCCCAGCCAAGAGGAAAAGAAAGAGTTAACTTGTTTTTCTTAGCTGGCTTTTTGCTGGGCTCTGTCCCCCTCCATGTGCTTGAAAATTCAGAAAGGAAGCTCTGCCCGAGTTAGTTCCAGCCAGATGGGAAAAAGTAAAGGCTGTCAGCTGAATAAGTTATCCGTTCAGCCAAGCAACCACCCGGAGGGAGATTAGCCTGTATAGGAAACTGCTGAGGAGCTGCTGAGCCATGTAGTCCCACAACACACAGCCTGCTGCATGGGAAGAAAAGACACAGACAGCCAGCAAGATGTGACCTCCAATTGCTGCTTCTGCCTGGGCTCTCTTCCTCTCTGGAATTCCCTGTTTCTGCTGGACACCTGTGTCCTAGAGCCTTCCACATGTAGGGGGATTACTGGCACTTTCAGTCCTCCCCAAAGATACCAACTGCAGACTCCCAAGCATAGACTTTTTCCTGGGCAGGTATGGTGGGGCAGCCACGGCCTGTAGTTGGGGATTAGGAATGATGGGACAGTACTGCACTTTATATTGGTTTATATACGGTTGTCTTGTTATTCTCATCATGTTGCATTATTCCAGTAAATTTTTAAGCCTTTGCTTAAAGCCTGGTCTGGGATCGCTAGAGGGTTGTGTTGCAGGTAACCGGCATGCATAGTCTACAGTTGGGTCAAAAGCACATTGGGGTATGAAGATATCAGTACAAGGAAGTAATGCAGTCTGAAGAGGGTGATGAGGGTTTGTCTGTCGTGGGTGTGAGCTTTTGGCAGGTAAGGTGGCCTACTGCGGCGGTCCATCTCCCATGGCAGGAAGGGTGGATCTGCACCACCAGGGCCCTCAGCTTGTGCATGGGTGCGGAGCAGGAAGAGGTAACTAAGTGCATATATGAAATCCAGTTTATTTGTTCAAGTGTATACGATGCTCAGCAAGGCAAGGCAAGTGGCCCTGTTCTAGGTGCCCAGCGTTGCCCCCACTCTTACAAGTGTGACAAGCACAATGGCTCAGGAGAGAAGGAGTGCACTGAGGAAGGTGTGTAAAGTGTGAGCAATCCTATCAGTACATCACACGCAAACTGTTGGTTGTGAAAATATCTTCTTTAGTCCCCAGTCACACTTGCGAATAGGACTGTTAGTGTGTACATGGGGAGACGCAGTGTGGGTAACAGGCGATTAGCTCCTGCAGCTAATTGTGAATTCTCCCATTAGCTGTGAAAACTGTTAGCCTCCCATTAATTTCAATAGGGCTTCCACCTACAACTAATCACTGGGAACCCCGCCGCTGGATCTTCTGAATGTAAACGTAATGGACCCATTTGCCCAAGTGTGTCTGGGGCCGTACTGTTGAATATAAAAAGGGGCATTCAATGGTACTGCCACAATACATTCTAAATGATGGAAGAAACAGTCCAACAAGAACAGTTCAATTATCTTGTAAGATGAAGGAATGAAGGGAAGTACTCACTGTTGACAAATCAAACCCAGTGTCCTAAGTTTTTAGATAGGCCTTTCCTCTAAAGGGGACAGAGCATGCCCAAAGCACCCTACATCCTTCTTCCAGCCAGAGTCCCCCTTAATTGCCCCTTTCCACACTTTAGGAACACAGAGTACATCATTTTACCTCCTACTGGGAGGGCATAAAGTTAAAGGGGAAATAACCCATGCCTACATGCCTATGTAGCAGCAATTGGTAGGGGGCAGGAGCAAAGTCTGACACAAACAGGAATTGTAAATTCCAGGAAATATGCAACTGCTTATTATTCTCTACCACTGAAAGCTTTTAATTTAAAAAGAGAGGTCTGGTGACAGGCTTACGTTACAGTACTAATGCCCGATAGTCCAATGTCAGCAGAGGGCTTGAGCAGAGAGTTGATCTATCTGTCTGGATCATGTTTTATTGAGACACTGGATTAAATAGTGTGCATCTACAAAGTCTGGGGCAGCTCTGGATTGGCAAACGAAACCCAAGAGTTCTGCAATTAGCTATTGGATTTTTTTATCGACAAAATCGAAAATATTCGGGAAATAATTCAACAGAAAAAAACAACCAACTTCACACAGCCAAAGCAAACAGAGAAAATCAATACGAACATTATACAACTAGCAAAATTTTCGCTGGTCCCGATCACCATTGACACCACCAAAAACATCATCAGAAGCCTTAGAGACACTACATCGTCAAATGACATAATTCCCACAAAACTCCTGAAAGAATGTACCGACATTTTAGCTCCTACCATTACACACATCGTAAATCTTTCATTCAAAGAAGGTATGGTTCCGAACTCCCTCAAGCAAGGTATAATCAAACCCCTCCTAAAGAAACCCAATCTTGACCCTAAGGACCCAAATTACCGCAGACCGGTAACAAGCCTCAACACCA
This sequence comes from Rana muscosa, assembly GCA_029206835.1. Taxonomy (NCBI): domain Eukaryota; kingdom Metazoa; phylum Chordata; class Amphibia; order Anura; family Ranidae; genus Rana; species Rana muscosa. The sequence continues at coordinate 940,970,319 of CM055118.1, read as the reverse complement.
TTTCCAAGATCATGGAGAAAGCAGTAGTACAACAGCTACAAGGCCATTTGGACACTTACAAACTCTTGGATCCACTACAATCAGGCTTCCGCCCAGGCCATGGCACAGAAACGGCACTTCTCAAAATATGGGATGACGTCCTTGAAGCCGCAGATGACGGAGAATCATGTCTCCTGGTACTGCTGGACCTCAGTGCAGCGTTCGACACAGTAGACCACAAAACTCTACTCATTCGTCTTAAAGAAGTAGCAGGAGTCTCAGACCCTGACCTTCCTTGGTTCACTTCCTTTCTTGAGAATCGTTCTTAGACAGTGAAATTAGGTGCCTTCACCTCTGAAACTCGCGCAATTTCTTGCGGAGTCCCTCAAGGATCACCACTGTCACCCCTGCTCTTTAACATCTACCTCCGCCCACTCCTAAAAATCATTAGCAAACAGGACTTATGCTACCACTCATACGCGGACGACACCCAACTCTACTTTCGTATCACTGGAAAAAAAGACCAATATCACGGATTGGAAAAATGCCTCACATTGATCGATGATTGGATGACTGAGAGTTCACTTAAACTCAACGGATCCAAAACAGAACTGCTTCTCCTCCACGCTAATCGAAAGACAAAAACTAAAACCTCCTGGACACCACCCACCATTCTTGGACAGACCATCACCCCGAGCACCAAAGTCAAAAGTCTCGGAGTCATCTTTGACTCGGAGATGTCGATGGACGCTCAAATAGGATCAGTAATCAGCGGATCTCATTATCTCCTCCGCCTGCTGCGTAGACTCATTCCCTTCATCCCAGAAGAGGACACAGCAGTAGTAGTTGGATCAATTATCAACTCCCGACTCGACTATGCAAACTCCCTCTACCTCGGACTACCCAAATACCAAATGTCACGCCTACAAGTCGTCCAGAACACGGCAGCCAGACTGATAACAGGAAAAAAAACCTGGGAATACCTCACCCCTGCACTGAGGACCCTTCATTGGTTAACCGTAAAGGATCGGGTCACATTCAAGACCCTCTGTCTCACCCACAAGTGCACACAAGGAATCGCTTGGCAATATTTATGCGAGAAGATAAAGCATTACACCCCCAAACGCAGTCTCCGATCAACAAACCAAAACCTCCTTCACATCCCCAAATTTCGCTACAAATCAAAGGGAGAATGAAGATTTGCAGTCCAAGGACCACGGCTATGGAACGCGCTACCCACGGATATCCGTATGGAAGAAAACCATCGGGCCTTTAGGAAAAAACTTAAGACCCACCTCTTCTGATGGATCATGAAGCTACTGGATGCTAAGCGCCTTGAGGCGATTTAGTTCGCATTTGTTAGCGCTATACAAGTTTTTCACTCACTCATCGTCCAACCGGGTGGGGGAGACCAGGCCACTATGCCTCCACTGGCGAGACTTCAGTGTCTTTTCGGCCAAAAAGTTGCTACTGAGTACGGGTGGGAGTACCCGTACTTACCCAAGGAGCTTCTGTATGAAGTGGAAGTCTGCCGGGACCGCTGGTACAACAAATTTGTGTGGACGCACCTCCAGCTCCCACATGCCCGCAGGTACCTCGCGTGTTCCCCGAAAACCTCTGAGCGGTTCTAGGACTGTAAAGCGGAGTGGATGTTGGGTCGGCACATCCATGCTGACAAAGTGTTGATTCGACGGAAAGAAGGAGAGGATATCGAATATCACATAGAGACTGTGGATAAGCATTTCAAGCCCCTTGTCTTGCCGCATCCCAGATTCTACTTGTAGGAGAAAAGACTCCTTGCCTAGTGTTTGTTGCTGCTGAACTTTCCGGGGTGGTTTCCCGGGAAAACCCAGTGACTGTACCCATGTTATGGGTGTTTGTGCTCTCTGGAGGAATTGAAGGACTGTTGCCGTTCCTTGTTCTTCATTCTTCCATCCCGCAAAGTGATCATGGACTTTGGGGTAGTTAGAAAGTTCAAAGAGAGAAGAAGATCTTCAACCAGTGCAGTTACCGCGACACTGTCACCAGGTGGCAGTGTTGCGCATCGATATTCACTGTTCACTCACACACTTATAGAAGGAAAGGGCTTCTCTACGTAGAGGTTCTTTCATTCTTACACAAACATATGTGTCAGGTATATGTGTGTTTAACGTTCTTTTCCCCTCTGCAGGAGAACATCTCATCAAGACCACTGAGAATGTGGTGGGTCTTAGTCAGGATGGGTGTAAGGGAATGTTGTTGTGAACATGTGATTCTGATAATGTGGTTATGTGTTGTTTGTTTCCCTCCTTTCCCTTTCATGTCAGGTTCAGGCACAATTGTTGGTAGAAAAAAAAAACTTTTTATTTTTGAGATTTATTAGTCGGTCTCTGGATCGGGCTATGATGACCCACTTTGGGCATGGTTTGCTCCAGACACTGGGGACCAGTGTCAAATAACAGGGGGGAGAGTGTAGCGGGTATGTACCTTTAAACTGGTGAGGACACCAGTGATGCATAGTTCCCTGCGGCCCAGCAGGTGGCGCTGTCACTTTGGGCCGGGGTTGAACCATCGCTGCAGTGCCGTACCCTTTGTGACCTCTCGCAGCGGTTGTACGGCGGGGCGGGGGAACCTGCCGTGCATCCTGGGAGAGGGTATAAAGGGGGCGGACATCTTCGCCACGAGGTGGAGTCCCGGGCACCTTCAGCCTAAGGGGTGCGGTTGCGGTCGATGTCCAGGCGGCCTAGGCCTGGACACCTGGAGTTCGTGTTCCATCCCAGACACCTTCAGTCTGGGGTGAGGTACTCAGCCGGAGGCCTGGGGCCCAGTACCTTCCGCTGGGTCCCGCGAGGGAGGGATTGTCCTAGGGGGCCTCGGGAGTGGGGCACCCGAATCCAGAGGCGTAAGGGACCGGAGGAGGGACTCACCCGAAGACCTGGTGCAGCAGATTGCCAGTGCCGGGTGAACCTCTGGAGACCGCCCGGAAGGATATCTTTTCCGAACAGGGGCCAAGTTCAACGAGGAAGTTCAGTCCACGTTCAATGACCGGTGGCAGCGGTCCAGCTAATTCACTCAGGTCAGTGGCAGAGGCCTGCAATTAGGCCTGTGGCAGGGGCCTCAACAGTTCATCCGGTCGGTGGCAGCGACCAAAACTCACGGTCGGTGGCAGAGACCGTGCGCCAAGCCTATTCGCTAAACAGGAATAGGAGAGTACAGTTGTGCCTGGGCCTACTCGTTCCCACACCCCCATGTTCATTGTTAATGGAAGTTCCACTGATTGTGCTACGAGAAATAAAGGAGTGTTGGACTTTCGATTGGTGTGGGGCTCTATTATTGGCAGACACGCTTCCAGGGAACAACAAGGCCTCGTATGCAGTGGACAGACCCGGGAGGTAAATCAACTAACTTGCTCAACCCTCTTATACACATGAGGGGAGAGTTTGGCGTAGTGTTCCTGCACTCTCCTCTCCCAGGTACCCCTAGACACAAGCCATTCACCATAACCGCGAGGGAGAGTGAGGCTCCACTACACATGTATGTGTCAGCAAAGGGTTGACAAAGCAACAAGGGAAGGAATTCCTGGTCCTGATACAAGGCATACAGTGAAGGGAAATATAAGTCCCAAAACAAGAATTTCAATGCACTTAGAGATAAATTGTCAACACCATAAGCAAACTGTATCAGAGTGAACTCTTTGTTATAATAGTACAGTTTTACTGATGGGCACTGATGAGGCTGCGCTGACGGGTACTGATAAGGCAGTACTGATTGGCGCTGATGAGGTTGCACTGATGAGGTGGCACTTATATGCAGCACTGATAGGCACTGATAGGTGGCACTGATGGGCACTCATAGGCAGCACTGATGGGCACTCATATTCGGCACTGATGAGCACTCATAGGTGGCACTGATGGTCACTCATAGGTGGCACTGATAGGTGGCACTGAAAAGCACACATAGGTGGCACTGATAGGCACTGGTGGGACACTGGTGGGCACTGATGGGCAGCACTGATAGTTGGCACTGATAAGCAGCACTGATCAGAAGCGCTGGCAGCCATCACTGATGGGCACAGAGTGCCATTCTTAATGGGCAATGATTTCCATCCCTGGTGGGCTCTAGTGGGCTTGCCTGGTGGTCATGGGTGGGCATCCCTGGTAGCCATGGGTGGGCATCCTTGCTGGCCATGGGTGGGCATCACTGGTTGCCAACCCTGGTGGTCCTGGGTCGGCATACTTAGGGGGGATGCACTGATAATCAATCAGTGCAGACCCCCCTGTCAGGATAGCAGCCAATTGGCTCTCCTCTTCTTGCATCTGTCAGCGCAAGCATAGGAAAAACCGATACACAGCTTTTCCTGTTTACACTGTGATCAGATGTGATTGGACACAGCTCATCACGTGGTAAAGAGCCTCCACTAGAGGCTCTTTACCTAGATCGGAGATGCAGTTTGTCAAACTGACACACCACACCTTATCCTGCTGGACATCATATCAGGCCCTTAGGTCTGGTATGGACTTTAACGGGAACCTCTACGCCGAAAAAAACAGCGTGGCCCCCCCCCCCAAAGTCCATAGCAGACCCTTATCCGAGCACGCAACCTGGCAGAAGGAAAAGAGGGGGGGACGAGAGAGCGGCCCCCCTCCCTCCTGAACCGTACCAGGCCGCATGCCCTCAACATGGGGGGGTGGGTGCTTCAGGGTAGGGGGGCGCACTGCGGCCCCCCCACCCCAAAGCACCCTGCCCCCATGTTGATGAGGACAGGGCCTCTTCCCGACAACCCTGGCCGTTGGTTGTCGGGGTATGCGGGCGGGGGGCTTATCGGAATCCAGGAGCCCCCTTTAATAAGGGGGCCCCCAGATCCCGCCCCCCACCCTATGTGAATGAGTATGGGGTACATCGTACCCCTACCCATTCACCTGGTGGAAAAAAATGTCAATAAAAACACAACACAGGTTTTTTAAGTAATTTATTAGTCAGCTCCGGGGGTCTTCTTCCAGCTCCGGGGGTCTTCTTCCAACTTCGGGGGTCTTCTTCCAACTTCGGGGGTCTCTTCCGACTTCGGGGGTCTCCGGTGTCGTCTCCGCCGCGCTCTCCGGTTCTTCTCCCGCTCTCCGGTTCTTTCTTCCTTCTGCCGTGCCTCTGCTATCTTCTTCAAGCTATTTTGCTAGCGGGCCCGGTCTTCTTCGTCGCCTTCTTCCCTCTTCTCTCCTGGAGATGTTGACTCGTTGCTCTCTCCGTCTGTAATGCCGTATGAGCGGAGTGCATTCACTTTTATAGGCATGGGCGTGGTCACCAGGTGATGACACTCAGTGACCCCGCCCCCATATGACGTCACAGTCCCGGGGAATGATGGGACTGTGACGTCATATGGGGCGGGGTCACTGGGTGTCATCACCCGGTGACCACGCCCATGCCTATAAAATTTAAGGCGACAAAGAAGACTGGGCCCTGCTAGCAAAACAGCTGGAAGAAGATAGCGGAGGCCCAGCAGAAGGAAGAAAGAACCGTAGAGCGGGAGAAGAACCGGAGAGCGCGGCGCAGACTTCACCGGAGACCCCCGAAGTTGGAAGGGACCCCCGAAGTTGGAAGTGTCATGGATATGCAGTAGTGTTTGTCTGTCAGCTTACCTTCCTTCCCATGTGTTCATCTTAGAGGCCTGAGCCCTTTCACCTGGCTTCCTTTATAATCTCCTCCCAGCCAGACTCCACCCCAGGCCCTATCACAGAACACTATATTAACCTGTGCACTGCAAGCCTGCTTGGCTGATCAACGTGTTTGTTAGGCATTGTGTGTTTGGGTTCCTGCCTGCCGTGTGCTACGTCTGTCTCTCTGTTACGTTATTGGCTTGTCCCCGACTATCCCTGTCTGCTCGTGACCCTTGACCTTCGGCTCGTTCCTTCGTTATCCTTGTCTGCTTGTGGCCCCTGACCTTCAGCTTGTTATTCGGTTCTCTCATATCTTGTGCTGCTGCTTCCCCTCTTCCCCTTATCCTACGGGGCGTGAGCTAGGAAACTCCAGGGGCCGCGACTTGGTCCCAGCCTGCAGCATAACATCCTCACCACTAGAGGCCCTGGAGAAGACCTGCTGGGTCTTAGACTCCACGCCCTGGGGAATCTTGGCTCTAGCTTCCGTTAGGATCCCGGTTGTGCTCCTCTGGTCCCACTTTCCACAACCACCCAGTTTCCTATCCGCAGTAGCCAGCCATAGGGTTCACTACCTTGCGGTGCACTCCTGTCCCCCTACGGTGTGCATCTGTCACCTGGCCACAGGTGACCTTGACAGGAAGAAGACCCCCGAAGTTGGAAGAAGACCCCCGGAGCTGGAAGAAGACCCCCGGAGCTGACTAATAAATGACTTAAAAAACCTGTGTTGTGTTTTTATTGACATTTTTTTCCACCAGGTGAATGGGTAGGGGTACGATGTACCCCATACTCATTCACATAGGGTGGGGGGCCGGGATCTGGGGGCCCCCTTATTAAAGGGGGCTCCTGGATTCCGATAAACCCCCCGCCCGCATACCCCGACAACCAACGGCCATGGTTGTCGGGAAGAGGCCCTGTCCTCATGAACATGGGGGCAGGGTGCTTTGGGGTGGGGGGGCCACAGTGTGCCCCCCTGCCCGAACCACCCACCCCCCCATGTTGAGGGCATGCGGCCTGGTATGGTTCAGGAGGGAGGGGGGCCGCTCTCTCGTCCTCCCTCTTTTCCTGCGGCCTGCCAGGTTGCGTGCTCGGATAAGGGTCTGCTATGGACTTTGGGGGGACCCCCACGCCGTTTTTTTTGGCGTAGGGGTTCCCGTTAAAGTCCATACCAGACCTAAGGGCCTGGTATGCTCTTGGAGGGGAACCCATGCCGGTTTGTTTTTTGAAATTTGGCGTGGAGTTCCCCCTCAAGATCCCTGTTCAGAATGCAACACATGTGCGAATTAGATGCGTGCCCATAGAACATAATGGGCCTGAATTCGCACCTGAGCCGCACTGCAATGCCTAAAGAACGCACAAGTTTTTTCGGCAATGCGCAGTGCGAATGCATCGCACATATGTGAACCAGCCTCATTGGAATCAATGTATTTTATAATGCTATGTGAATTGGATGCGGTGTAAGCCGCAACCAATTCGCATAGGTGTGAACCGGCCTATGGGTAAAGAGGGAAGCCCAGAGGTAAAGTTTTGCCAAAATCATGGGCTGTTACTTTGCAAATGCCTTGATGTCTTATTTTGGGAAATATGAAGCACTTTATATCATCAATAGAAAAAAAATCAGTTATATGGTTATTTTAACACATTGTTTGCAGATAATGGTCATCAACAATGTAGAATACAATTAGATTGCATGTTATTACAAACAGGGAATAGTTATCTTATGATTTTTTTTTTAATGTTTACACAAAAAAATACATGCACAGATACCTGTATATGCATATAAACGTGCATATTAAAGTGCATCAAAACACATTTTAAATGCATAAAAATTCCAATATCAGAAATGCTCACAAAATATGTGTATTTCCAAAATGCAAAGAGCGTGAAAAACCTAATGCCCTGTACACATGATCCGAATATCGTACGACAGATCGTACGACTTTTTTCGCTTAATAGTCGCAAGTAAGATTAAATAGGTTATTAAAGTCACGAAAATTCTCGTACGACAGAAAAAAAAATCGGAAGTGATGTTATGTTTTGTAATGTATTTGTATTATATTTTCGGACGACAACTGTACTGACTAAACGAAAATCGTACGATTTGTTATCTTACGAGGAAAATTTTTGTGCATGTCCGATAAAATAATATCGGATGAGCTGTCATGATCGGCTCTCGAAGCTCTGTACTAACGATCCGATTATCGTACGATTCTTCCTCGGATGTCATTTTTCGTACGATATTCGGATCGTGTGAACGGGGCTTAAGTATGTGAGGTGTTTGTTACAAATGTGTCCGCAGCTATTTTAGTCTTTATTTTGTTACATTATTTTACTTTGTACTGTAGGCTGACAGTCAACTCATAAGTGCTCAGTAGTAAGCACTCTTGTGGCTTCACACATCCTGGAGTAAATTAAGAGTGGTGCTGCTTTTTCCCAAAGCTCGGCGTACGTGATTTGTAGCAGGATCACATCCACATTTCTAGCAGAGATCCATAGGTTTGGATTTATTACAAGATTATAACTGATGAGGACATTGTACATTTATAATAAATCGCAAAGCCAGATCTGTTGCTGTAATGTTGTTGGCATGCTGCCAATGGGCATCTCACCATTTAAAAAATGGCACTATCAGCCAAAATGTTAAAGTAAGCATAACCTGGGCTAAGATAACAATAATGCTGAAGTGAGGGCACCACTAGTACCTGAGTAAGGCTTCAAGTAATTACAAAAATCTATTTGGAGTCCCTTGGGGCTAAGGATACTGTAATATTGTAGGGCACCTATACCACTGACATTTTTTAATTACGCTTTTGTGCTCTAGAGGATAAGGAGGTCTTATGAGTAAACTTTATTATCATCTTCCAATCTGGTTTAGTTGATTGACTTAGAATATTTTCAAAGTCCATATAAGATTGAGTACAGGAAGCCAATGGGATTATGGACAGAAGATATTGTTTCAGTTGGGAATATTCCAACCATGCTTTGAAGGGTACATGACACAACGGAAAGACCTATGTCAAGGGTGTTCTGTGTCAAAGTGTTTTGAAGAAAAGTCAGGTTTTCTTTCTGCCAAGACAGAAACAGAGGGTGATGCAAAGTCAATAGAAATGCATTACCTCTGAAAAGAGGAGTCAAGGGGCTTGGTCTTGGTGAAAGTAAGCCTTTTTTTTGTTTAATCACATTTTAGTAGAAATGTTATAAGTTTACACACAGATTCCACTCATAGCACAGAGATAACATAATCCGGTATATATATCCATTCTAAGGTTGGATTTTTCCCCGGACATAGCTCAGACATAACTCATGATCTTGCTCTCTATTACATAACCGCTGGATAATAAAAGAAACAAAGATACAAAACGAAGAGAAAAAAAAAGCAACTAGGGATAGCAAGATCCTAAATGGTTAGAGGTTTTTACCCAATCCTCAATAGTGATTTCTTAGTGCTATCAAGTGGTCCTGATACATATCTGCCCACACTCACAACACAGAAAAGAAAAGAAAAAAAAAAAGAAATCAAAAAGAAGAAAAAAAAAGGAAAAAGGAAAAGAAAAAGAAATAAAAAAAAAGGGCACAGAAACAACTACAAACAGATACAGACATAGACAAACCTACACATTCCTACACATTCCTCTGGGAAGCCCCCTTCCGACCCTCTACCACACCATGCCACGTCTACCAAGCTCAGTCAAATCCAAATCATACTTATTTTCACAAATAGAATCCCAGAATGTCCAAGTTTAAGAACTCAATCCAAGGTGACCACATTTCCATAAACTTATGATAGTGTCCCTGATTACTTGCTGTTATTTCCTGTAGGTGTCCCAAAACTGTAGTGTACTGAATACTAGGGATGGAAGGGAGGATTTGGAGGGTCTATAGGTAGGCAACATCCAGGGCAATAAGATAAGATCAGGAACTATAAGAGCGTCGGATGAGGCATGTTTATCTTCATTCCTTGGAAATTTCCAAAATCTTGAGCCAGAGATTGGGGTAGGGGAAGGACTTATAGTGGCCCATTGAGTATACCACACTGAAATCAATGTAATTTTCTAATACAAGCACTGTAGCCAAATACACAGATGGAAATAAAACACTGACAGAGATTATAACCAATACCCACTGCAACCAAAATAAAACAAAATATGATTTGGCTGGTGTTGGGTTTAATGTTCATCTACAGCAATAGATTTTGTTCTGTGTAGGCAGGACCCAATCTAGCTTTTAGGTTGATTCAATAGTAAATTACTTATTCATCTGTATACAATCTACTTGTAACAAAATGTGATTCCCACTTTCTTCCTCTGGACATTGGTCCTCTGTGCATGTCCCTGGCTTCATTGTTGTCCCTCCCTTATTCAGGTTGGGATCCAAGCTCTGTAGCATGCATCTGGTGTTACAGTGTGGTTCCTCTAAATCCTGTGCTGAGGGACAAGAACAAACAGTCGTGACAATTAGCTGGCTCACATTTTACAATATACAACAATATCATGATGATATTCCTTTGGTACCTTACCAGAATGTTTTGTACACAAATATATTTGCTTGTTATGGAAATTGACAAGAGCTCTACAATGTTCGCCCTGGGCCTGTGAAGCCTGCTAGGGTTCTATTTTTGATCAGGCTTTCTTCTGACGTTGGTTCTTTATTTTCTCATCATGTCCTATTTCAAAATGTTTGCATTTGTATATCCAGTTACTGCTGCTAGGTCCATTTCTGTTCTGCATCTGACCATGTATGACACGGTTGGAAGGCATGCCCCCTTCTGAAGAAAGGGGCCTTGTACCACCAAATGCCTTAGCCTTCCAACTGTGTCATACATGGTGAGATGCTATCGCCTTATGGCTGGAGTTTATTTTTGATAAACTTATTTCCTACTATGTTTGTGAGTATACAATTGATTTTTGGATCCAATAAACAATTTTGGTGGTAATGCACTAGGCATTTGTGCCCCCCCCCGGTGTTGTTTGCAGTGCAGGACCGCTCCAAAAGTCCTGCTAGCCGCATCTTTGCAGCGGTGAAGGAGCGGTGTGTTTACCGCTCCTTTACCGCTGCTGCCCATTGAAAGCAATGGGAAACCGCGGTAATACCGCGGGCAATGCGCCTGTCAGGGACCTGCCAGAAATCAAAGACAGTTCTTGCTTCCCTCGGTACCTGTGTGTCGGCGCGCGCCGGGTGTGCGCATGCGCCAATTGATTGCGCACGCGCGTGCGTGGCGTGTGCGCGTGCGTGCGCGTTAAACGATATGGCGCCATTAGGCCTTTAAAAGGCCAGCAGTTACAACAGTGCATTGCTGTCTGATCTGCAGCTTTCTAAACCTGAATGCCTGCATACCTGCTACCTGTTATCAGTACCGACCCGGTTTGCTTGACCACCCGATATTTCTCCAACCCTGACCTCGGCTCGCCTTGACCCTGCTCTGTCTCTCACCTGCCTACCTGCTGCCAAACCTTGCCTGTGTTCCTGACTACGTCTAAGCCTGCTGATCCATACACCTGACTACCTGCTCTGACCCGGCTTGTCTGACCCTCCTGCTGTCTGCTGTTTTATGCACCTAAACCAAGCTTATCTCACCTTGCTCCAGCTTCCGCTGTTCCAGTATCCACCAGCTCCCGGGTCGCTGACCTGCAACCACCTGCTCTGCTGCCTACAGATCCAGCCATCCCTGGAGGATCACCACCTTGCCACGGTGCCAACCACCACACCTACTGCAGGCACTCCTACCTCACTGCGCTCTCGAGGTCACTGTCCCCAATCCAGTGACTCCTGAGACAGGGCTGTAAGAGAGGTCTCCTCCTACAAAGTCAGGCTCTACGACCAGGTATGTTCTGTACATAACAGCGCCTCTGCAGAGGCACATTGCGGGCAGTATTAACCCTTTTTCGGCCGCTAGCGGGGGTTAAAATCACCTCGCTATCGGCCCGATATCGCGGTAAAAACGACGGTATAGCGGCGCTAAAAATAGCACCGCTATACCGTCAGCGCACCTCCCTGCCCCAGTGTGAAAGGGGCCTTATGGATTAGAGTAAGCAGCTTGCATCTGGAAATAAAAATAAAAAAATATTTTTTAATTGAAAATACATGGTAGAAATATTATACAGATTTGCAGCACACCATTTAAACCTTTTTTGGATAGGCTGCTGCTATTTCAGAGCAAGATAGCAGGCAGATCTCCAATAAATATTCAATTAGACTGTATTTTTTTCAGATTTTTTAAAATTGAAGATCATTTTTTTTTTACAGTTTTTCAACCTATTTTGATATTTTAGAGGGAGAGAACAGACTGATTATAAAATTGGACAGATTCGCTGCACATAATCTCATATGCAGACCCAGACTTGACATAGGGCACACCGGGCACTTGCCCGGTAGGCCAGGGCCGCCAGACCTTGCAGGGCCAAGGCAGCTGGTCTGCTCTTTGAGCCCGCGTCGCTCACTTGACCTCTACGCGGCTGCCCGGCTGCCAGTTCAGTTCAGCCAGATGCGCCAGGGACACGGAAACATGAAGGGGAGATAGAGGTGACACTTTCGGCCTCTCCACGGCCACCTGTTACGTTCAGCCGTCAGCGCCGGGGGGCATGGCCATGAAGGGGGACGAGCTAGAGGAGACACCTGCTACAGACACCATGGAGCTGGATCCGAGAGAATGTGAGTGTGGCTCCCTGTAACATGGATAGGAGGAGCGGTGGGGGTGGCTGCATATAGAAGAATCACTCTCTCCATTCCTTCTGCAGCTTCAGAATGCCTGCGAAAGGGCGAGGCGGAGAAGCAGACATTCAGAGGCTGCAGAAGGAATGGAGAGAATGATTCTTCTATATGCAGCCACCCTCACTGCTCCTCCTATCCTGCTTCTTTCTGTTGCCCCCCCTGTGCTCCCCCTGCTCTCTGACTCCCCCTCAGTGCTTTTCACCCCCCATGCTCTCCGCCTCCAACCAGCCCCCCAGTGCTCTGCTTGGCCTCTCCAGTTCTCTCCGCTTCTCCCAGTTCTCTCGAGCCCCACCAGTGCTCTCTGTCTCCTCCATGCTCTCCGTCTCTCCCATGCTCTCCATCTCCCCCATGCTTTCCATCTCCGCCATGCTCTCTGCCTCCCCCATGTTCTCCACCTCCCCCCGTGCTCTCCAGCCCCTCCAGGGCTCTCCGGCCTCTCCTGTGCTCTCTGCCTCCCCCCAGTTTTCTCGAGCCTCCCTAGTGCTCTCTGCCTCCCCCCATGCTCTCCACCTCCCCCCATGTTTTCCGCCTCCCCGTGCTCTGCAGCCCCTCCAGTGCTCTCTGGCCTCTCCAATGCTCTCCGCCTCACCCCATATCTCTCGAGCCCCCCTATTGCTCTCTGCCTCCCCCCATGCTCTCCACTTCCCCCCAGTGCTCTCTAACCCCTGTGCTCTCCGCCTCCCCCCAGTGCTTTCCAGCCCCCCATTGCTCTCCACCCCCGTGCTCTCCACCTCCCCCATGCTCTATGCCTCCTTCAATGTTCTTCGCCTCCCCCAGTGTTCTCTAGCCCCCCCCTCAGTGCTCTCCACCTCCCCCAGTGCTCTCCAGCCCCCCAGTGCTCTCTGCCTCCCCTGTGCTCTACACCTCCCCCATGCTCTCTGCCTCTTGCAGGCCCTCTGCCTTCCCCAATGTTTTCCACCTCCCCCAGTGCTCTCTAGCCCCCCCAGTGCTCTCCACCTCCCCCCTGTTCTCTCTACCTCCCCCCTTGCTTTCCACCTCCATTCATGCTCTCTGGCCTCCCCCCTCATGCTCTCTGGCCCCCTGTGCTCTCCACCCTACCCTGTGTTCTTACTTCCCCCTGTGCTCTCTGACCCCCCCCAGTGCTCTCCAGACTCCCCTGAGCTCTCCATCCCCCTGGGCTCTCCTCTTTCCCCAGTGTTCTCTGCCTCTCCCTTGTGCTATCTGCACCCCATGCTCTCTTCCTCCCCCAAGTGCTCTCCGGCCCCCCCTTTGCTCTCCACCCCACTTCATGTTCTCCGGCTTACTCCCTATGCTCTCTGCCCCCACCCCATTCTTTTTACCGGCTTCCCTCACCTCTGCTGGGTTCCCCCCACCCCTCTCCCAAGGGATTTGTTAGGATGGAGAGTGGGGAAGGGGTCAGTTAACATGTCATGTGCTGCTCAGTCCAAAATGCCCAGGCCTAATTTTTGTGCCAGTCTGGGCCTGCTCATATGTAATATTAGGATGCAGAGGGAGACAGCAAGCAGATTTCAGCACAAAATATAAACATTTACTTTACAGTATGTCCTTCTGTGACAGGTTTTAAAAAAATTACAGATTGCACATATACTGCACATAATCTCTTCTTCCTGCAGGAAGTGACTGGCACTGTGCTCAAATACTTCCTTCCATTCCTCCATTCCAGTTTGTACTGCAAAGTCAGGATTAGCTGTGTGTTAAAGAAAAACAGTTTTTGCAGATGTAGATGACATTATGCTAATCTGTGCTTGATTGACAGAAGAAAAGGATTTGGTTGGTCACTCCATCACCTCCTCCATTTGCTCTGGCTGTATATACATCCACTGCCAGAAAAGAAAGATCTGCCCTTAAGGGCACTTTCACACTGGGGCGGGAGGCAGTCGTTTTAGCTGCGCTTTTCGACCACTAGCGGGGCGCTTTTAACCTTCCCTAGCGTCCGAAAAAGGGTTAAAAGCGCCCGCAAAGCGCTTTGCGTGCACTTCGGCAGCGCTGGCCATTGATTTCAATGGCAGGGGCGTTTTAGGAGCGGTGTATTCACCATTCCTGTGCAATGCCCCAAATAGTACCCCGAATAACTGAAAAGGATTGTCCTTTGCCTCTCTCTTTAGGCCTCCGAGGCATGGTGGTAATGGGTGATTCTCTAGCTGTATCACTTTTGGCAAGAGATGGATAGGGATGTGGTGCAATGATGCACTTGACACTGTGGTGCTTTTTTACAAAACTAAACTGGACCACAACAGTATACAGTGCTGCTTTTGCTTTTTATATCCTTGTGGTTCAAATTTGGGATGGTTCTAGTGATACAGGACTGAACCATTGGTTTTGCATGATTATATATTGCAATAATTTTCACTTTTTTGGTTTGTATGATATGTTTAGACATGTGCAGTTGGTTTAGTTCCGAATTGAAATTCAGACGAATTTTCGAAAATTCGGATGTATTTGAATTTCCAAATTACTATAATACTGAATTTAAACGAATCCGAAAGATCAAAAAAAAATATTTGGATGAAATTTTAATTTTAATAGATTCAAATAGGTTTCGAATAGTTTTCTAATTCGAATAGTTTTCCAATTTCCAAAGAGAATAAAATAGAATTCTATTCTATTTTATTCTCTTTGGAAATTGGAAAACTATTCGAGTTCGAAAACTATTCAAAAACTATACAAACTATTTGAAATTGATTCAAAAACTATCGGAATCGATTTGAATTTGAATTCCCAAAAAATTTTATTGATTTGAATACGAATAAACAAAACGAATTAAACGGAATAAACAAATTTAACTAAACGAAATTATGTAAATAACGAATCAAAACGAAACACATTTTTTCATTCTGCACCTGTCTAGATATGTTTATTATACCTTATTTTTGCTGCGTCACAGCATGTGGCTTGTTTGTGCTTTGATACGTATCGCATTGCTTATGATGCCATATTGCATTACTATTGCTCTTTTATTATTCTTATTTGTTTATAGCCTTCACCCTGCCTCCTATTGTCCTTTTTTCCCTTGTTTTCTCCCTTCTATATTCCCCTCTGTTCTCTGGTATCAGAGCTCCCTCCCCACATTCCGTGTGGTCGAATGGTTACTTACCAATGAAAAACACTTCCAGGATGAGATTGTCAGCGTGTCCGTGTGGGTAGTTAGTGCATGGTGCACATAGGCGTGTGCAGCCTATTGCATTAGGGTGTGCACCCCAAAGCTCAACACATACTACCGATCACTCACGATGAAAGGGAAGGGGCCGGTAAGTTACATATTTACCTGCCCCTTCCCCCACTCATCCTAAAACAACCCCAGCAGCAACAGCCGGTGGGAGAGGAGCGTAAGGAAGCTGGAAGCTCTGCGAGGGGAAGGAGGGGGGGAGCCAGGGCAGTAGGGGGAATCTGTGCTGCACAGTGTGATTAGGGTGTGCCTGGGCACACCTGGCACACCCTGTGCGCACGCCTATGATGGTGCATATGCAGTAACATAGCAACTGCATGTGCTTGCTTTCAGAACTTTACACCTGCCGAAGGCTTTCTCTGACTGCCGGATGGATCCCAAGCTGGGAGCAGTGTTTGGGGCAGTCATGACTCTTACATTGCCTAGGTAATTGGTTGAAAGGTGATTTTGCTGCTAGCATACTCTCAAGGTATTTAAACATCTGGGTGTTTGATTGAACTAATTTATTTCATAGCATTATGTTCTTTGCATTTTTCCATTGATCTTGGTGGGATTATGAGGTCACTTTGATGTCACTGGGGGGCAGGGGGACTCCGGTTGCTTTCACTGTTTTCTATTTACAGTATACTGTGTTACTGTCTGTTAATTGTTACTGATTTACCCTAAGCAATGTGCAATGTGCAATTTGTAGATGTATGCTTGGAGTGCTGGTAACTTTCTTCCTTGCTACTGGTTATGCACAGCGCCATTTGTCAATTTTCTTAACAAACGTCAGTTTTCAGTGGTAACATCTCATAAACACATGCCCTTGTTATATCAAACAGTTCTTTCAGAAGTTCTTTTCAAACACTAGACCCAAGCCTAATTGTCATTTTGTTAATAAGAAGTGACAATTTCCTGACCTTATGACATATTTAGCACTATCTCAATTTTTAAACTGATGTAGGAAACCAATTTGAAAGGGTTACATTCATGAGGAACTGACTGCCAAATGTTCCAGGATAAAAGGCCAGCTGCCAGTGGACAACCCTAGAAGCCATACTAGGAGAGAGAAAGACTGCCAAGACCAAAAACCCTTTTTTCCTGCAATTATTTTAACTACCTATGGTCCTGTTTTGCTAACGAGATTGCAGACCAACTGTAACAGTGACTTTTAGTATATTCCTCTTGCAAATAGTGCATTTGCTAGGAAGGAAAGGGCATGTGTGTATGTGTGTATATGCATATTTGTAACACACTTTATGTATTGTATTGTATTCCTATAATTGTAAATAGTTTGTATAGTAAAGGTGCAATAGTATGCTATTGGTTATTTCCTTGGCTTTACTGCAAAAATAGGACAAATGGCACAAATAAGCAAACCAGTGACTTCCTTCTTTACAGAAACAGCAGAGCGGCTGAAGGTAGGGGGTATCCCTCCCCACCCCACACCTGAACAGATGGAATCCCTGGACAGCAAGACATTGCTGTTCTTCTACAGCTCAGACTATTCATGCACATCTCCCCAGGGATTGGCTGGCCCAATCAGGGCGCAGTATAAGCTGGTAGTTAAGGAGCTGGGCCAGGAAGCCAGATACGGTGTCCTTAACAACCGATGAGTCATCAGCTGTCAATGGGGTTACCCGCTGACAGCTGAGTAAAAAATTATGCCAAAACACGGCAAAGTAAAAAAAAAAAACGCGTGTCCCCCCCCAAAATCCACACCAGACCCTTATCCGAGCAAGCAGCCGGCAGGTCAGGAAAGGGGGGGCAAGCCCTGAACATGTGGTGGTGGGGGCGGGGGCTTTGGGGCAGGGGGGCTCTGCCCGTCCCACCCCAAAGCACCTTGTCCCCATGTTGATGGTGACAAGGGCCTCATCCCCACAACCATGGCCGGTGGTTGTGTGGGTCTGCGGGCAGGGGGCTTATCGGAATCTAGAAGCCCCCTTTAACAAGGGGGCCCCAGGGGACAAGGTGCTTTGGGGTTTGGGGCCTCAAAGCACCATGTTGAGGGCATGTGGTCCAGTATGGTTCAGGAGGGGGGTGCTCGTTCATTCCCCCCTTTTCCTGACCTTCCAGGCTGCTTGCTCAGATAAGAGTCTGGTATGGATTATAGGGGGGGACCCCACGCCATTTTTTTTACATTTTGGCATGGGGTTCCCATTATAATCGATACCAGACAGAGGGCCTCATATGGACTGGTATGGACAGATTGAACATATGCTGCACATCATCTCCAGGGATGAGCCGAACACCCCCCTGTTCGGTTCGCACCAGAACCTGCGAACAGACAGAATGTTCGTGTGAACTTTAGAACCCTATTAAATACAATGGACTCGAACGTTCGAAATCTAAAGTGCTAATTATAAAGGCTAATATGCAATTTATTGTCCTAAAAAGTGTTTGGGGACCTGGGTCCTGCCCCAGGGGACATGTATCAATGCAAAAAAAGGTTTAAAAAATAGACGTTTTTACGGGAGCTGTGATTTTAATAATGCTTAAAATGAAAAAATAAAAGTAAAATATTCCTTTAAATTTCGTACCTGGGGGGTGTGTATGATATGCATGTAAAGTTGCGCTTGTTTCCCGTGCTTAGAACTGTCCCTGCACAAAGTGTAATTTTTGAAGGAAAAAAAGTCATTTAAAACTCACTCACGGCTATTAATGAATTGTCGGCTTTTATCAATACATAGAAAAGTCATTGATAAAAAAAAAAAAAAAAAAGCGTGGGGGTTCCCCCAAATTCAATTACCAGGCCCTTTAGGTCTGGAATGGATATTAAGGGGAACCCCGTCGCAAATTAAAAAAAAATGGCGTGGGGTTCCCCCTAAATATCCATACCAGGCCCTTGAGATCTGGCATGGATTTTAAGGGGAACTCCACCCCAAATTTAAAAAAAAATGGCGTGGAGTCCCCCCAAAAATCCATACCAGACCCTTATCCGAGCACGCAACCTGGCCGGCCGCAGGGGAAGAGGGGGGGATGAGAGAGCGGCCCCCCTCCCTCCTGAACTGTACCAGGCCACATGCCCTCAACATGGGGAGGATGTCCCCATGTTGATGGGGACAAGGGCCTCATCCCCACAACCCTTGCCCGGTGGTTGTGGGGGTCTGCGGGCAGGGGGCTTATCAGAATCTGGAAGACCCTTTTAATAAAGGGGACCCCCAGATCCTGGCCCCCCCTTTGTGAATTGGTAAGGGGTACATTGTACCCCTACCATTTCACAAAGAAAGTGTCAAAAAATGTAAATAAAAACACACACACCTTGGAAAAGTCCTTTATTAAAAAAAATAAAAAAAAATAAAAACAAAAAACATTCCAGCGATGAAATCCAGTGTCCCGCGGCGATCCCGATGTCCAGCGCTGTCTGTCATTGGTTGTGCCTGTGCGGACCTGATGGGGAACTTCCTCCGCTGTGTTTTAAATGTATAGACCCGCCCCTTCTAAAGTTCCCCATCAGGTCCGCTCAGCGGACCAGATGCGGAACATGAGAAGGGCCGGGTCTATACATGTATTACACAGCGAATGAAGTTCCCCATCAGGTCTGCCCCCTCGGTATGTCCGACCCCGCCTACGTCATTGGCCTGAGCGGGGAACTTCCTTCACTGTGTAATTTAAATTTACACAGTGAAGGAAGTTTCCCGCTCAGGCCAGTGACGTAGGTGGGGTCTGACATACCAAGGGGGCGGACCTGATGGGGAACTTCGTTCGCTGTGTAATACATGAATAGACCTGCCCCTTCTCTCGTTCCCCATCAGGTCCCCTTAAAATCCATGCCAGATCTCAAGGGCCTGGTATGGATATTTAGGGGGAACCCCACGCCATTTTTTTTTAAATTTGCGGCGGGGTTCCCCTTAATATCCATTCCAGACCTAAAGGGCCTGGTAATTGAATTTGGGGAAACCCCCACGCTTTTTTTTTTATCAATGACTTTTCTATGTATTGATAAAAGCCGACAATTCATTAATAGCCGCGAGTGAGTTTTAAATGACTTTTTTTCCTTCAAAAATGACACTTTGTGCAGGGACAGTTCTAAGCACGGGAAACATGCGCCACTTTACATGCATATCATACACACCCCCCAGGTACGAAATTTAAAAGAATATTTCACTTTTATTGTTTCACTTTAAGCATTATTAAAATCACTGCTCCTAAAAAAACGGCCGTTTTTAAAACTTTTTTTTGCATTGATACATGTCCCCTGGGGCAGGACCCAGGTCCCCAAACACTTTTTAGGACAATAACTTGCATATAAGCCTTTATAATTAGCACTTTAGATTTCTCCCATAGACTTTTCGAATTTGCCGCGAACACCCCAAATTGTTCGTTGTTCGGCGAACGGGCGAACAGGCAATGTTCGAGTCAAACATGAGTTTGACTCGAACTCGAAGCTCATCCCTAATCATCTCCTCTTCCTGCAGGAAGGGATTGGCACTGTGCTCAAATAGTTCCTTCCCCACGCTGTTTTTTTTCCTTATTTTTTTTTTCTTTAGCCGGGTGCTGGCGAATGTAACCACGGGTCTTTTTAAATGTGATTTGACTATTTTTTTTTCTTTAGAAATGACATTTTTAGCATGCTCTATACACGGTACAGATGCACCACTTTACAGGCAGACTAAGGGGACACCCCAGGCACTATATTTAAAGGAATTTTTTTTAATTTTTTTTGCATTAATACATGTCCCCCAGTGCAATGCCCAGACTCCCATACACCTTTTTATGGCCAATTATTTGCATATAAGCCTTGAAAATGGGCACTTTTGATTTTTTCTGTTTGGCTCCCATAGACTTTAAAGGGGGTTTGCCATTCGGGTTAGAACTTTTCCCCTGTTCGGGAGTTCTGCTGTGAACCGAACAGGGGGGTGTTTGGCCCACCTCTATTCACTGAGTAGGGTGAATACAGTTAATTTGTGTTCACTTTTAATACCCAATCACGAGCAAGGGAAATTAAAGATACAAGAGTGTTTCTTGCAAATGATTGATCTATTAATGTGAACATAACTTCACCTTATTTACTAAGTTCAGTGAATTAGCACATTGCTAAGTGAAACAGTCTTTACTCAGTTAGTAAATCCACCACATAACATCCAGGGCAGCCATCAGAAATTTTGGGGCCCCTTACACAGCTTTAGACCTGGGCCCCCCTGGGCCTGACTCCCAAAATTCCCTAGGGCCCATCCACTCGCTGTCCCACCGAATCCACCCACCGGCCACCCCACCAAGTCTCATTCCATGTCCTCCTCCTTCTCCAGTACCACCCCCCCATCCCATGTCGTCATTGTCCTCCTCCTCCATCCCATGTCCTCCTCCTCATCCATCCCATGTCCTTCTACTCCTCCTGTACTATTCCCTCCATCCCATGTGCTTTTTCTCCTCCATCCCATGTCCTCTTCCTCCTCCAGTCCCATCCAATGTCCTCCTCCTCCAGTCCCATCCCATGTCCTCTTCCTCCATCCCATGTCTTTCTCCTCCAGTCCCATCCCATGTCCTCCTCCATCCCATGTCCTCTTCCTCCAGTCCCATTACATGGCCTCCTCCTCCAGTCCCATCCCATGTTCTCCTCCCCCATCCCATGTCCTCCTCCTCCAGTCACCCCCCCATCCAATGTCCCCATCCTTGGTGACACCAAGACAGGAAGTGAGGGGAAATCTCAGTGGGGACATAGCCAGCAATATACTGAAATTTCCCCTCACTTCCAGTCTATCCAGTTAGTACCGTATATACTTGAGTATAAGCCGAGTTTTTCAGCACATTTTTTTGTGCTGAAAATGCCCCCCTCGGCTTATACTCGAGTCACCTTTTTGTGCCTGATCTCCCGGACTTTGGCGACCCGGTACCATCCGGCCGTAGGTCCCCTGGACCCCAAACGTGGCACACATATAGCCACACTCTTCCTCTACAAGTGTGCATAGATTGTTGTCCGGGGGACCTACGGCCAGGGAGCACCGATTTTTCAAACCCGGGCACCCCTTCCATAGACTTCCATGTTAAAAGGTAATTTCCCTGGTGATTTTGGGGACCCGGTACTAGCCAGCTGTAGGTCCCCTGGGCACCAAACTTGGCACAAATGTAGCCAAATTCTTCCTCTATAAGTGTGGCTTATACTCGAGTATATACGGTATATTACATATAATGTATAATATGGACATCATTTTGACATTCTAAGGCAGCAACACTCCCTGCTTGTGGGTCAGAACTGGAGAAGCTCTGCCCAGCACATATCCAGCTGAAAGCGGCCAGCAGGGTGCCATAGATGAAAGAGTTCAGCCTGCCCTGGCTGCCGGCACTGACCAGAATGATTGGGGAAGCACAGGGTCCTTCTCTCTAAAACATCCTCTACTTAGCTAGCTGCTTCTCCCCCACATGCTCGTTATCCTCCTATGGGACACTGGCTCTGCACTCTGCTGACGGGGGCTGAGGGGAGATTGGGAGCGCTTTGCTGGGTGAGCATGCAGCAGGCGTCCCGGAGTGACCAGTACCGACTCCTTCCCCTAACATTGCAGAGCCCACACACTCCTGTTGTCTGCACTTACTTTCCCATCTGGAGCTCTGCCATTATCCTGCAGGGGTCGTCTGTCCAGAGATTAGGGAGGAACAAGAGGGCAGTCAGTCTCCTGCCGGGATTACGAGCTGCTGTCTGCTGACATGGTCCAGGCCCAGAAAAAAATTCTAAAGAAATTCATAGTGTCAGAACTCCTTATCTGCTTGCTTGTTACAGGTCAGTTATTCAATAAGAATTGAAACCACTGGATCGTTATCACAGTCAAACAACTAGCATTTCCAAATAAAATTAATTTAAAGCAGTATTAAACCCCAAACCAAAATGTAATATATTGCAGCTTACCAATCACTAGAGGTGGTGGCTGCATTCATTTTCTTTTTCAAGCTTTTTTCACCTGGTAATCTGGGGGGTCGTGGCCTGGATGGAGATAGACTGAGGCTGTTATCACTTATTATACGCTGGTCTTTTATTGTGTGCAGTGGCTTAGATTTTTCTCTCCTCAAGTCAAGGTGGACTCCTAGCCTGACCCGCACCCTCAGTAGAATTCACCGAATGGGGGACATAGATGCCAGAGCAGAGACCCTAAAGTCAGTTTAGGTTCATGGTGATCTGGCCACTAAACATCTCCTGTATTAGAGTGCCTAAGGAAGGAGCACAGAGACACCTTTGGACAGCAGCAATGTCAGTCAGGGAAGAGCGGAAGTGTTAAGCCCTGTACACACGATCGGATTTCCGATGGAATCAAATCCGATTGGATTTTTCCATCGGAATTCCGATGAAGCTGACTTCCATCAGTCTTGCCTACACACCATCAGACAAAATTCTGACCGTCCCAAACTTCGTGAGGTACAACACATACGACGGCACTATAAATGGGAAGTTCAAATCCAATGGCGCCACCCTTTGGGCAGCTTTTGCTGATTTTGTGTTACCGCGTGTTAGTAAAAGTTTGGTGAGAGCCAATTTGCGCTTTTCAGTCTCCGTGCTTTTCAGTCCGTTACAGCATGATGAATGTGCTATCTCCATTATGAACGCTAGTTTTACCAGAACGAGCGCTCCCGTCTCCTAATTCAGTCTGAGCATGCGTGGGTTTTTTCTCCAATGGAGTTCCACACAGACGATCGGAATTTTCTATCGTTTTTTTTTCCATCGGAAAAATTTAAAACATGTTCTATTTTTTTTCACCGATGGGGCCCACACACGATCGGTTTGTCCGATGAAAACAGTTTTCATTGGTAAAACCGATCGTGTGTACAGGGCTTTAGATGTACTAGCAGATTTGAATTTAAATTGAAGCCAGACTCAAGCTAACACTTTTTAGGCTGCAGTCAGGCTGACGTGGTGCAGGTTGACCGCACTGAACGCGCAGTGCAGATTACCCATGTGTTCAGAGCAGGTTAGCTGTGCTTTCCCATAGAGTTATATTATGTCCTGTTTGGTGCACTTTTCTAAAAGTGCACCAAAGATGCAGCATGTCGGAGTTTTGGTGCGCTTTCAGAAAGCGCACCAAAACCGCGGAACACTACTTTACGGAAAAAGCGCAGCTAACCCGCTCCAAACAACAGACTTACTGACTGGATCACCAGGTGGCAATAAAATAAAAATAAATAAAAAAGAAAACAAATGCAGCCACAACATCTAAGAATTGGTAGGTTGCGATATAATAAATGTCTGCTTTTAGGTTTAATACATCTTTAACTAAGACAATAATTGAGGATAAATCTCGCTAACAAAACTCGAGATAACAGTAACACATGACAGAGGTTCCAACTCACCTCCATTGCATCCACAATTAAAACAATGTTTTGGCAGGGCATACACTTTAAGCGTCTGGTTTCCTCCATTTGAAATTCTAGTAAACATTTTTTTAGGCTTTCTTCTTAGTTACCGGAATCATTGCCATTATTCACATGGGCTATTTGTATGTTTTGTTTAACTCAAATAGCATTAGCTGTTTTCTTAAGTGATGCATTACCCCATTGTTTACTTAATGCTTACCCACTGACTCCAGTATACAAACAATAATCTCAGTGTCTAAAAATCTCTACACTGGACAAAGGAAAACTTCTAAACTCTTTGCAAATGTTATTCTGGCCACTTATCTGAATGCAAATATAAATATGCATTGCAATGTAGGATCTAGTGACAGAAATAATAGCTGTGTTTTGCATGAAAGAGATGACAGCAGGCAGCGCAGGGCAGGCCTAATAATTGTAACTTCTGAATTTCTAAAACTCTTTCAGACATGCAGCCAAGAGGTTACATATTCCCCAAAGAGTCAGCCTGGAAAGTCAAGCTCATATTGCAGCAGTAGCTTGTTCTCTCCACCCATTCCAGCCCTCGGTCTATTTAACACAGCACAGCTTATGTGTCCTGGCTTTTAGTTCAGAGCTGTGGGAGTTCACAACCTGCACTTACTCCTCTCAGAATGAATCGCATTGTGCTACTTGCCCTGGTTCTTACGTTACTGGCCACATTGGTAACTACAGCCAGGTATCCTTACCAACAAGTCTTGCAGCACAGCAGGATTCGAGGCAGGCTGCATGGGTAAGAACCTTTTTATTTATTTTTATTTTGGAATTGTTTTTTCTTTTTTTCTGCAAATATTCAGGTTTTCGAGCAAAAGGTAAGTTTTAACAATAAAATGCAATTTTATATTCTATGGTTTTTATTCTCTTGTGTCGGTAAGTGGATTTTAAGCTTGCTAGAGTCTATATCATAATATCATAAATAGGTGCATTACAGTGGTTCATTGCTTTGCAGTAAAACTCTATTACTTCTTGGTGTTATTTGAATGCACTCCTACATAATGAGCAAGCAGATATAAAACATTATAGCGAACTCTGCGTAATTATGTCCAGTATAGTCAGTTCATTTTAAGAAGTGCTCATCGCTGATGTTTTGGAAATTAGAAATAATTTTGAAAGAATTGTTCTTATAAAATTGTATTTATTAATTTTATATTATACATAACATTATTATTGTTTTATTATTATTATTCACAATAAATTGTCTGCCTACTCTTTATGCTTTAGCCCTAATGTGTGTGCAGTACAGAAGATCATTGGGTCAAACAAGCAATACTACACAAACTGCAAACAATGGTACCAAAGAAAGATATGTGGAAAATCAACGTAAGTCTTCTTATATAATATATGTATTGGCTGACAGTAATTTCTGCGTGCACAAAGTATACAAGAGTCCGATTTGCAGTGTTTGTATTAGCAATATCTGAGTTATGAGTAGTGTCCTATCACTTTATGTGTACCAGCCAGCCTGGACTGTGTTGTGGGGGGTTAATGCTACTGTTTGCTGACTGTTGGCTGTTAGGGAATTTGGATGTTAACTGTGGAAGTGCAGCAACCACAAACACCATGCTAATGCTAAAAGTTTCACTGCCAGTCAAACCACTGACACTAAGCAAGTAATAAAAGTTTAGTGTGAGTGTAAATATGAATATACCACCTATGTGGAGTATGCCGTATATGAAATAAACTATGACAGTAACTGCATATTTTACAAGAGAGACACTATTACATTTTCAGATCAACAAAGTCAATGAGGCAAGGTTATCTGAATAATTTTGCTGGGTTGGTAGCTTATTCGGTTCGTTTTTTTATTTTTTTATTTAATGTTTAAATAATAACATATAATAATAATAACGTAAAAAACGGTTCTTAAAGGGTCACTTTACCTAAAACTTTCACTATGAAATGCTAATAAGAAATGTATTTGTTAGGTTTGACAAGTAGATATAAAAACTGGTCTTAAAGGGTAACTTTACCTAAAAGTATAACTTTGAAATGTCAATAAGAAACATATTTGTTAGGTTTAACAAATAGATATAAAAACTGTTCCTAAAGGGCCACTTGGGGTTTAACAAATCAATATAAATACTGTTCTTAAAGGGTCACTTTTTCCTAAAATGTATATTTTTGTTATAACTGGCCCCAGGTTTCTTATAGGTCAGAGAGATCTCCATGACATATTTCTTGATTGTGTTCCTAGACCACCTTTATGAGTTCCAGCACCTCCTATTGTATTTTCTGTAATATAAAACAAGGTTTAACAAATCGATATAAAAACTGTTCTTAAAGGGTCACTTTACCTAGAAGTAATAATTTTGTTATAACTGGCCCCAGGTTTCTTATAGGTCAGAGAGATCTCCATGACATATTTCTTGATTGTGTTCCTAGACCACCTTTATGAGTTCCAGCACCTCCTATTGTATTTTCTGTAATATAAAACAAGGTTTAACAAATCAATATAAAAACTGTTCTTAAAGGGTCACTTTACCTAGAAGTAATAATTTTGTTATAACTGGCCCCAGGTTTCTTATAGGTCAGAGATCTCCATGACATATTTCTTGATTGTGTTCCTAGACCACCTTTATGAGTTCCAGCACCTTCTATTGTATTTTCTGTAATATAAAACAAGTTAAAATTCCAGTAGAGACTGTGGGGTTTGCTCATAATCGACACAAGCATGCAGACCCAGGCAGAGATATCTCTCCAGTAGAGTTCTCAAGAGATATAAGAAATTGTCAGGTGGTTTAAATTTTCACAGTTTAAAAAAATATATATATATCTATGTGGGTTTAGTCTTTAAATCTAAAATGCCCACATAACAACAGTCCATAGTAATTTAAGGGGAAGCACCAAATCCTCTTTTAAAATGCTGTTTTACCTCTATCAGGGCTATGTGTAAAGGCTGGTTCACATCTGTACAGTGTGTTTTAGGCGCGGTTTACATACATTTGTTACCATTGAATGGCATTGTTTAATGCACTGTACTTAAAATGGACATAAAATGCACAGGTGTGAACAGGGCCTAAGTGGAGATTGTCCAGATGTTCACAAAGCACTTTGAAATGTTATTAAGAAACCTATTTGTTATTCTTATAGCTCAAGCTCCAGGAACTTCAAATCCATAACATAGAAAAAATTGGACTTGTATGCAGGGATATTTTCCAACAGGCTGGGAAATTTCCCTGAGGGCAATTCCTGGCACTCCCATAAGATCTCACCATCACTACTCAGGTGGTCAGAAATGGGCATACATCTACAGTATGTACATTGACCCAATATTGCCAGGAAATCTATTCCCTGACATTTTGCAACAGCTGTTTTTGCCTGGAAAAAGGTGTTTCCTGACAGACTCCATGGCAGCCTACGTGTGGGTTAATCCCGCCCCTCATACCTCATAGGACCCTTCTCCCATAAATCTTTGCTCTGGGCCAGAGGCCGTGTTCCTTTTTTTGTCCTCCTCCTAGGACCAAGATATAGTCTTACCTTTTCATGAAGTTTTCCTGTAATCCAGGCCTGGCGGTGTGCACGGCGATACGTTGATGGTTAGCGGTGATCCTCTCTGCAGTCCAGCAATCCTAGCTATTAGCAGGTGAACATGGGCGATATGATGTGATACCATGAAGAGCTTACTAACCTGGCCATTGGCAGGCAAGCGGCAATATGGCCAAACGTCCCAGCTATTAGCGGGAGGCTTTGTAAACGCCCGATCGTGCGGTGGGTCGAGCGAACAGCTCCCCAGTCCCAGGTTCTGGTCCGGATCGTGCCGTGGTGGTGGTAATGTAAAAAGATATTCCTTTTATATGGCAGCCGTATCTCTGTGTTTTGTGTGTCTCCTTATTTTCTATCAAGCTCCAGTGAGTGGCCACAGCGGCTGGAGCGCAGCTGCGTTCCAGCTCGCCATTTCAGGAAGTCGCTGCGCATCCGCAAGCCGCGAACAAAGATTCTGTGCTTGGTTCGTGCAGGCGCAGTTTCGCCAAAATGGCAGCGGCGGTCGCGAATGCGATTGGCTGCCACCGGATGGCAACCGCTATGGGGCGGTGACATCGTTAACGGTGGCAGATTTAAATAGCGGTCAAAGCAGCTATTACTTGGGATGACTTGCAGGCTGATGCGGTATTTACCCAGGCACTGGGCTCTGGTTTACAAGGTAAATTGTTTGCTGCAGGCTCCCTGGGTGCTGGCTATGTTTTGTTATGTGCTCTCTCATGCCTGTTTCTCATAACGCTTTAATGATTCATTTCACTTTCAAACTGCCTTGCCATGGATTTGTCACCACCCTCTTGTGGCCAACCCTTGCGCTGCAGGTAGGATTTATTTATTTTCTACCTGTGATGCTTGGGTTCACTCATTCAGGAGCTCTTAACCCTTTCTTTTTCACTCAGCTCTTCTAGGTCTGAACACCAAAGCACGGCAAAGACCGTCCTAGGTCTCAACGTTGTCACTCCTCTTCAAGGTCCAGACGTCAGATCTTCCTTTAGATCTAGGTACCACAGATAGGAGTCTAAAACCACCTCTGGGTGTCACTCTCACCGCCACTCCAGCCGCTCTGTGAGGAAAGCCTGCTGGGTATGCGGGGCCCAGGTTCCTGAAGGCAAATCGCTCTGCAAGCGATGCTTTTCTAAAGTCGCATAAGAAAGAGAGGGTGGAGACCAACAAGTGGAAGCACTGGTCAGAAAGGTGGTCCATAAGTCCCTGAGTAAAGGGGATTCTGGTCATACCCACAACCCTGCTGGCGACACTATGTCAGTCCCTATTAGGGATGATCTCAAGGCTCCAGGCCCTTCATAGCCGAGCCATTCCTCAATTGAAGCCTCAGTGAGGTGGAGGTAGATGACCCTGGTGCAGGTTTTGAATTTGCCCTAGTACCACAGCTGGTCAAAAGCTGTCAAAGAAGCTTTGAGATGGAAGAGCCAGTGGAGGCACCCTCCAAACAGAGGAAATATTTTAAACACCTCAAAAAAGAACACCCTAATTTCTCCTTTTTGGGTGAACTCAGCGCAATAATTACCGACAAATGGGGTGGTGTTGAAAGGAAGAATTGCCTGTTAATGAAGGTATCAAAAATGTACCCATTTAAAAGCAAGGATGTAAAACACCTGGAGTCGGCTCCTCTCATTGACTCAGCCCTAATGAGGATGGTGAGGCATGTCACACTCCCATTGGAGGATACTGTTTCCTTTAGGGATTGCCTGGAGTGGAAAATTTATACCGACCTCAAGCAGATCTACATTACAGCGGGTATGACCTGCAAACCAGCTCTAGCTCTCGCAGCCCTTTCTAAAGCGATGGAAGTCTGGGCAGACGACGTAGATGCTTCTCTGAGGAGCATCTCGGAAGAACTGGCCAGGAGCTCACCTATTCATGGGCTAAGGTTGACGTTGGCTTTTCTCGTGGGGCTTCCCTAGACATAATTCGCCTGGTGGCTCGGATCATGCTGACATCTGTCACGGCTAAGCGTGCCTTGTGGCTGCGCCCATGGGTAGCTGACCCTGCCTCCAAGCAGGCATGGTGCAGGATTCTATTTGGGGGTTCGTCCCTCTTTGGGAACATATCGGACAGTGCCATCACCCGTGCCACAGGGGGCAAGTCGGGGTTCCTTCCCCAGGATCGCCGTCTGCTAAACCAGAAGAGAACACAGCCCAGGCAAAGTTCAGATCGAGCAAGGAATGCTCGCTACTATAGGCCTGGCCGTGAGTTCAAGAAGACCTGGAAGAAAAAACAGCCTTCAGGCCAGAAGTTTTCAAAAGGGGCATCTTCCGGTGGACAAGAATCCCCTAAGTCTTTATGATATTGCACCTGCCTAAAACAGAGCGAGTCGGCATCCTTGCCTCTCTCGGAAGAGAAAAAGCGAATTCTCCTGTCTCTCTTGTGGCTCAGGGCGCTGCAATTCCAGTTCCAGATGACAAAAGGTTTTAAGGGGTCTACTCGCCCCTCTTCATGGTGTTGAAGAAAAACGTCTCCTGGAGGCCAGTTATAGACCTAACCCACTTGAATTATTTTATCTAGAAGGAGAAGTTCAAGATGGAGACACTACTCATGATCAGTCAAGCAATCCAACCAGGTGATTGGCTTGTCTCTATAGACCTGAAGGACGCCTTCTTCCATGTTCCGATAGCGTCAGAATTTCAGAAATACATTCGCATTGCTGTCGATCAAATCCGTCTGCAGTTCACCTGTCTCCCCTTCGGGCTTACAACATTGCCTCGTGTGTTTTCAAAACTTGTTGGCTGTCGTGGCTCTGATCAGGAACAGAGGTGTCCGTCTGTATCACTATCTAGACGACCTGCTGTTGTCTCGGGACAAGGAGCAGTTGCTAATCCACAGATCCCAGGTCATCTCCACTCTACTCGAGTTTGGTTGGCTTCTGAATCTGGAAAAGAGCCATCTGGATCCTACGCAGTCCCTGGTATTCCTCGGGGCACACTTCAACGCTATCAAGAGCACCATCTTGTTACCCCTGGAAAAATCCCAGTGATCCGGGACAGAGTTTGGCTTGCAATGTCGTCCTCATCTCCAAGCCTCTCAATGCCTAAAGATCATTGGCACCATGGTGGCAACAACACCCATGGTAAAGTGGGCTCAGTGGAAAAATGCGGCCCTTCCAGAAGGGTTTCCTCCAGCAGTATAATCCAGGGCTTCGGGATCACTTTATCCAAATAACCTCATCCATGCGGGAGAGCTTTCCTTGGTGGCTACAACAGAGGAACCTCCTCAATTGTCACTCCATCGCACCTGTGTCTTGGGTCACCATCACTACAGATGCCAGCAACAGGGGCTGACAGAAGTAGCCCAAGGCATATGGAATTTTCCCTCTCACAGGATAGTCTCCAATGTTCTGGAACTCCGGGCAGCGTTCTGTGCTCTGCAGGCCTTTCACCACTTAACAGCAGGAGACTCAGTCCTCCTAAGACTGGACAACACAACGGCAGTCGCATACATCAAGAGACAGGGGGGTACTTGCAGACTCTCCCTGTCAAAGGAAATAGAGCCCATCATGATCTGGGCCCAGAAAAACCTGGCCAACCTGACAGCTGTCTATCTCCCTGGAGTCCCGAACGTTCAGGCAGATTTTCTGTTGAGAGTTTCTCTGGACAACGAGTGGACTTCCCCCCCCCGAAGTCTTCAGGTGGGTCCTGTCCCTGGGAGTCATTCCGGAAGTAGACTTGTTTGCCTCCCCATGCAACTTCAGACTAGAGAGATACTACACGAGGTCTTGGTATCCCCAGGCTTTTGGGTAGATGCTCTGACAGACCATTGGCGGTTCCACAGGGCCTATGCCTTTCCCCCGGTTCCTGTCATTCTCCGTTTTTTGTCGAGGCTCAGGATGGAAGAAGCAGAGATAGTGGCAATAGTCCCGTACTGGCCAAACAAGCCATGGTTTCTACTGCTGATGCAACTCAGCTTCCAGGACCCAGTTCCTCTACCCTCCAGACCAGATCTCCTATCACAAGGGGCATTTCTACATCCATGCCCGGCCCATCTACATCTGATGATCTGGTTCTTGAGAGGGGAAGGTTGGAGGCCCTAGGCTGTCCAAGTAGGGCCATCTCCACAATATTAAATGCCAGAAGAACAGGCACCAACGGGGTCTACCAGAGGATTTGGAAAAAGTTTTCAGACTACACCTCTTCCACTGCAGGTTCTTGCAATAACCCAAAGATACATGATATCCTGGGCTTCTTACAATCAGGATTGGATCTCTCATTGTCAGTCAGCTCGCTGCGAGTCCAAATCGCTGTAATCTCTGCCTTTTATGGGTGTTTCCTGGGCTAGACACCCTCTTACTCAGTAGTTTTTCAGAGGAGCAATAAGTCTCAGACCTCAGAGCCAAGTTTTTCTAATTGGGATCTTCCCCTTGTCCTGGATTTTTTCTTAGGTAGAGAGTTGGAACATGAAGATCAATCTTCTGTCAAATGACTCTCTCTAATAGTTGCCTTCTTGGTGGCTATAACATCGGCCAAGAGGGTCTCTGAAATCAGCTCTCAGGGTGCAAGGAGCCATTTCTAAACCTTTTAATTCCTATGTTGGGTTCAAACCCCAAAGTGGCATCTGTGTTTCATGACAATCAGGAGATTGCTCTTCCAACGTTCAGATCTACCGAGGATTCCAGTGTTTATCCCTTAGATGTTGGAAAAGCTCTGAGTCAGTATCTTGAAGCTACAGCTTCTTTCCGTCAGACCGACCACCTGCTCGTTCTTTTCACAGGAAGTATAAGGGAATGCGTGCCTCTTCCAGATCTATTGGAGCATGGATTGTTCAGGCCATTCAGTGGGCCTATAAAGCCAAGGGCTTGGCGCCTCCAGAAGCGGTGACTGCTCACTCAACTAGAAGTGTCTTCATCATGGGCGGCATCACGTCACGTGCCTCCAGAAGTCATTTGCAAGGTGGCCTTGTGGTCTTCAATTAACACGTTCATGGCACACTACTGCGTCGTGGTTTACGTATCTTGTCTGTTGATGGGGCCAATTAAACCTTTTTTCTTTTGTCCAGCACTCTGCCCACCCGGTGTGTATGGCTAGTTATTTCCCACACGTAGGCTGCCATGGAGTCTGTCAGGAAAACGGAAAATTTCTATCAAATACTTACCGTAATTTTCCTTTCCTGATGGACTCCATGGCAGCAGGAGTTCCCTCCCAGTGGCTGGAGTAGGCTAAATTATGGAACACGGCCTCTGGCCCAGAGCAAAGATTTATGGGAGAAGGGTCCTATGAGGTATGAGGGGCGGGATTAACCCACACGTAGGCTGCCATGGAGTCCATCAGGAAAGGAAAATTACGGTAAGTATTTGATATAAATTTTCCGTTTTACTGAAGCATTGATATTATTTATGGTACTTATATAGCACTGTCAATTTAATATATTGTACATTCACATCAGTCTCTACCCTCAAGGAGCTTACAAACCAAGGTCCCTAGCTCACATTCATACAGATACTGGGGCCTATTTAGACAGGAGGATTAACTTACCAGCGTGTCTTGAAGTGTGGGAGGAAAACCAAAAAGGCACAGGGAGAACATACTCCAGTTAGGTAGTGCTGTGGTTGGGATTTGAACCAATGAGACTAGTGCTCCTAGCTGGAAATGCTAACCACTCAGCCACTTTGCTGCATACTTGTAAAAGGGTGTATGTTACCTTCCTTGCACATCCAACTGACATTGACGGAAAATGTTTGAATATATAATTTGAGTGAGATGTCAAAGCACTGCATTTTATATTGTTATGTACTTCTAGGGCATATGTTTAACCACTTAAGCCCCGGACAATTTGTCAGCCTAAGGACCAGAGGTCTTTTTACAATTTCGCACTGCGCTGCTTTAACTGGTAATTGCGCGGTCATGCAATGTTGTACCCAAACGAAATTTGCGTCCTTTTTTTCCCACAAATAGAGCTGGTATTTGATTGCCTCTGCGATTTTTATTTCTTGCGATATAAACGAAAAAAGGCAGAAAATTTTGAAAAAAATTATATATTTTCTACTTTTTGTTATAAGAAAAATGTAATAAACTCAATTTTAGTCATACATTTAGGCCAAAATGTATTCAGCCACATGTCTTTAGTAAATAAAAATTCAATAAGCGTATATTTATTGGTTTGCGCAAAAGTTATAGCATCTACAAACTAGGGTACATTTTCTGGAATTTACACAACTTTTAATTTATGACTGCCTATCTCATTTCTTGAGGTGCTAAAAAAGGCAGGGCAGTACAAAACCCCCCCAAATGACCCCATTTTGGAAAGTAGACACCCCAAGGAAATTGCTGAGAGCCATGTTGAGCCCATTGAATATTTTTTTTTTTTGTCCCACGTGATTAAATAATGACAAAAAATAAGTTGTCCCTAAATGATATATTGCTCACACATGCCATGGTTTTATGTGGAATTGCACGCCAAAATAAAAATTTCTGCTTCTCTGAGTACGGGGATACCACATGTGTGGGACTTTTTGGGAGCCTATCCACGTACGGGGCCCCAAAAACCAATCACCGCCTTCAAGATTTCTAAGGGCATATATTTTTGATTTCACTCCTCACTACCTATCACAGTTTCGAAGGCCATAAAATGCCAAAATAGCACAAACCCCCACCCCCAAATGACCCCATTTTGCAAAGTAGACACCCCAAGCTATTTGCTGAGAGGCATGTTGAATCCATGGAATATTTTATATTTTGCCACAAGTTGCGGGAAAATAACAAACTCTTTTTTTTTGCCGCGTACAGGGCCCCGAAAACCAAGCACCGCCTTCAAGTTTTCTAAGGGCATACATTTTTGATTTCACTACTCACTACCTATCACTACCTATCACAGTTTTGAAGGCCATAAAATGCCAAGATGGCACAAACCACCCCCCAAATGACCCCATTTTGGAAAGTAGACACCCCAAGCTATTTGCTGAGAGGCATGTTGAGCCCATTGAATATTATTTTTTTTTGTCCCAAGTGATTGAATAATGACAAAAAAAAAGTTACAAAAAGTTGTCACTAAGTGATATATTGCTCACACATGCCATGGTTATATGTGGAATTGCACCCCAAAATACATTTTGCTGCTTCTCCTGAGTACGGGGATACCACATGTGTGGGACTTTTTGGGAGCCTAGCTGCGTGCGGGGCCCCAAAAGCCAAGCACCACCTTCAGGATTTCTAAGGGCGCAAATTTTTGATTTCACTCCTCACTACCTATCACAGTTTCGAAGGCCATAAAATGCCAAGATAGCACAAACCCCCCCCAAATGACCCCATTTTGGAAAGTAGACCAAGCTATTTGCTGAGAGGTATGGTGAGTATTTTACAGCTCCCATTTGTTTTTGAAAATGAAGAAAGAAAATAATTTTTTTATTTTTTTTCCAATTTTCAAAACTTTGTGACAAACAGCGAGATCTGCAAAATACTCACCATACCTCTCAGCAAATAGCTTGGGGTGTCTTCTTTCCAAAATGGGGTCATTTGGGGGGCTTTGCGCCATCTGGGCATTCCATGGCCTCCGAAACTGTGATAGGCAATGAGGAGTGAAATCAACTTTGTGCAAAAAAAACAACTAAATTTCTTTTTCCCGCAACTTGTGTCAAAACATAAAATTTTCCATGGACTCGACATGCCACTACTTTCCAAAATGGGGTAATTTGGGGGGGTTTTGAACTGTCCTGGCATTTTATGCACAACATTTAGAAGCTTATGTCACACATCACCCACTCTTCTAACCACTTGAAGACAAAGCCCTTTCTGACACTTTTTGTTTACAAAATTACGTTGAACCCCCAAACATTATATATATTTTTTTAAGCAAAGGCCCTACAGATTAAAATGGCGGGTGTTGCATTTTTTTCCACATAGTATTTGTGCAGCGATTTTTCAAACGCATTTTTTGGGGAAAAAATACACTTTTTTTTATTTTAATGCACTAAAACACACTATACTGCCCAAACTTTTGATGAAATAAAAAAGATGATCTTAGGCCGAGTACATGGATACCAAACACGACATGCTTTAAAATTGCGCACAAAGGCGCAGTGGCGACAAATTACATACATTTTTAAAAGCCTTTAAAAGCCTTTACAGTTTACCACATTAGATTTACAGAGGAAGTCTACTGCTAAAATTACTGCCCTCGATCTGACCTTCGTGATGATACCTCACATGCATGGTGCAATTGCTGTTTACATATGACGCCAGACCGACGCTTACGTTCGCCTTTGCGCAAGAGCAGGGGGGGACAGGGGGGCTTTATTTTTTATTTTTTTATTATTTATTTTGCTTTTTTATTTTATTTTTAAACTGTTCCTTCCATTTTTTTTTTTTTTATCATTTTTATTGTTATCTCAGGGAATGTAAATATCCCCTATTATAGCAATAGGTAGTGACAGGTACTCTTTTTTTGAAAAATTTGGGGTCTATTAGACCCTAGAACTTTCCTCTGCCCTCAAAGCATCTTACCACACCAAGATCGGTGTGATAAAATGCTTTCCCAATTTCCCAACGGCACTGTTTATATCGGGGGGGGAGACATTCCCCCCCCCCCCCCCCGCTGGCTGAAAAGAATGATACCAAGATGATACCTAAACCCACAGGCATCATTCTGGTATAACCATTCAAAGTCCAGCAACATACCAGTACGTTGCTGGTCCTTGTTGGACATATATTGTAATCTTTTTTTTCATGCAGCCTGTTGGCTGAACGATAAAAAGAGATTGATCGGTGGGTATGTCCACCATTAGAATACCTCCTTTCATCCACCCACTTCTAATGATGGGCATACATGCACCATTTATATATGCCGAAGCATGGGGGCATCCTCCCGCAAAAGTTTTGACCGTATGTACGCAGCATAAAAAGTTATGCCGCGTACACAGGGTTGGACTTTTCCACGGGCATTAGGAGGCATTAGGAGCAAATTCGCTCCTCCGCCCCTGCTGCCCCCATGCTTCGGCATATATGCTCTTTTTTTTTAACTGTGGTGGTGAAATCACCTACAGCGTTGCAGTCACGGCTTTATGTATCGAGGGAGCAAACGCTGTTGCTGTCAAGATAAATAAATCCGTGCTGCAACTGAATGGCGTACCTGCTAAGCAAATTATGGTTAACATTAACCACTTAACGACCGCCCACTGTAAATATACGTCAGCAGAATGGCACCGACAGGCAGAATCACGTATATGTACGTGATTGCCTTTGTATAGTTGGGGGGTCCGATCGGACCCCCCTTCTTTACAGTGAGCGGTCGTTTTACCTTCGGGAGCGATCCGACATGAGGGGACGGCCGTTCGATTCCGGCCACCCCCTCTCGATCGCTCCCGGCGAATGAGAGAGCTTCCCCTGCCTGCCAGGAAGGAGGAAGTGATGTCATCTCTCCTGGGGCGCTCACATATACCGAGCGCCATGCAGGAGAAGATGCCAGGTTAGTACACAAAACACTACACTGACACCAGGACACATAGGCACATAAATCGCCCCCCCAGGCCCCCCCCAGACACCCCCAGATCACCCCCCAGCCCCCCCCAGCCCCCAGTCACAGTGTCACTGATTGCAGTGACCATTTATTTAGTGATCACTGCAATCAGTGACATTTGTGACTGTAAAAGTGTCACTACATTTAGTTTTAGGTCCAGTGTAGCCCCCTAACCCCCCCTAATAAAGGTTTAACCCCCTGATCACCCCCCAGATAACCCTTTCACCCCCTATCACCACTGTCACTAAG
Organism: Rana muscosa; assembly: GCA_029206835.1. Lineage (NCBI taxonomy): Eukaryota > Metazoa > Chordata > Amphibia > Anura > Ranidae > Rana > Rana muscosa. Next base: position 940,933,380 of record CM055118.1, on the reverse strand, counting down.
CAATCATTTTTCTGATCGATGTCTTAGCGTCGGTGATGCTGATCGGTAGCCAGTAATTTTTTTTAGGTTCGCCGCAGGTTTTTATAGTGTCGGGTACCCCCATATATTACCTAATGAAGGTTTAACCCCCTTGATCGCCCCCCAGGTAACCCTTTCACCCCCTATCACCACTGTCACTAAGTTATAATTTTTCTGATCGATGTCTTAGCGTCGGCGATGGTGATCGGTAGCCAGTAATTTTTTTTAGGTTCGCCGCAGGTTTTTATAGCGTCGGGTACCCCCATATATTACCTAATAAAGGTTTAACCCCCTTGATCACCCCCCAGGTAACCCTTTCACCCCCTAGCACTGCCGTGGCTATGCGATCATTTTTCTGATCGATGTCTTAGCGTCGGTGATGCTGATCGGTAGCCAGTAATTTTTTTTAGGTTCGCCGCAGGTTTTTATAGCGTCAGGTACCCCCATATATTACCTAATAAAGGTTTAACCCCCTTGATCGCCCCCCCAGGTAACCCTTTCACCCCCTATCACCACTGTCGCTAAGCGATAATTTTTCTGATCGATGTCTTAGCGTCGGCGATGCTGATCGGTAGCCAGTAATTTTTTTTAGGTTCGCCGCAGGTTTTTATAGCGTCGGGTACCCCCATATATTACCTAATAAATGTGTAACCCCCTTGATCACCCCCCAGGTAACCCTTTCACCCCCTAGCACCGCCGTCACTATGCGATCATTTTTCTGATCGATGTCTTAGCGTCGGTGATGCTGATCGGTAGCCAGTAATTTTTTTTAGGTTCGCCGCAGGTTTTTATAGCGTCAGGTACCCCCATATATTATCTAATAAAGGTTTAACCCCCTGATCGCCCCCCAGGTAACCCTTTCACCCCCTATCACCACTGTCGCTAAGCAATCGTTTTTATGATCGTTGTCTTAGTGTCGGTGATGCCGATAGGTAGCCAGTAATTTTTTTTTAGGTTCGCCGTCAGGTTTTTATATAGCGTCAGGTACCCCCATATATTACCTAATAAAGGTTTTAACCCCCTAATTGCCCCTAGTTAACCCTTTCACCAGTGATCATCATATAAGTGTTACGGGTGACGCTGGTTAGTTAGTTTGCTTTTTACAGTGTCAGGGCACCCGCCGTATATAACCCAATAAAGGTTTAACCCCCTGATCGCCCGGCGGGTGATATCAGTTAGGTTTTAGCGTCAGAGAGGGTCTGCGTCACACCCCAGGCAGCGTCAGGTTAGTGCCAGTAGCACTAACACCCACACGTGAAGCATACACCCCCCTTAGTGGTATAGTATCTGATCAGCTCAATATCTGATCTGATCAGATCTATACTAGCGTCCCCAGCAGTTTAGGGTTCCCAAAAACGCAGTGTTAGCGGGATCAGCCCAGATACCTGCTAGCACCTGCGTTTTGCCCCTCCGTCCAGCCCAGGCCACCGAAGTGCAGTATCGATCGATCACTGTCACTTACAAAACACAACACACATAACTGCAGCGTTCGCAGAGACAGGCCTAATCCCTGCGACTCCAGTGCTGTAGGAGGTAATTTCACCACCACAGTAAAAAAAAAAAAAGCATATATGCCGAAGCATTGGGGCAGCAGGAGCGGAGGAGCGATTTTGCTCCTAATGCCGCGTATATACGGTCGAAATTCCGACGGAGGCTTGCCCGTGGAAAAGTCTGACCATGTGTACGCGGCATAACTTTTGCGAGAAGATGCCCCCATGCTTCGGCATATATAAATGGTGCATGTATGCCCATCATTAGAAGTGGGTGGATGAAGGGCGGTATTCTAATGGTGGGCATACCCACCGATCAATCTTTTTTTTTCGTTTAGCCAACAGGCTGCATGAAAAAAAAGATTACAATACATGTCCAACAAGGACCAGCAACGTACTGGTATGTTGCTGGACTTTGAATGTTTATACCAGAATGATGCCTGCGGGTTTAGGTATCATCTTGGTATCATTCTTTTCAGCCAGCGGCCGGCTTTCATGTAAAAGCAATCCTAGTGGCTAATTAGCCTCTGGACTGCTTTTACAAGCAGTGGGAGGGAATGCCCCCCCCCGGATATAAAAAGCGCCATTGGGAAATTGGGAAAGCATTTTATCACACCGATCTTGGTGTGGTCAGATGCTTTGAGGGCAGAGGAAAGATCTAGGGTCTAGAAGACCCCAGTTTTTTCAAAAAAGAGTACCTGTCATTACCTATTGCTATCATAGGGGATATTTACATTCCCTGATATAACAATAAAAGTGATAAAAATAAATAAATATGGAAGAAACAGTTTAAAAATAAAATAAAAAACAAAATTAATAATAAAAAAAAAAAAGCACCCCTGTCCTGCCCTGCTCTTGCCCAATGGCGAACGCAAGCGTCGGTCTGGCGTCATATGTAAACAGCAATTGCACCATGCATGTGAGGTATCACCGCGAAGGTCAGATCGAGTGCAGTAATTTTAGCAGTAGACCTCCTCTGTAAATCTAACGGGGTAACCTGTAAATGCTTTTAAAGGCTTTTAAAAATGTATGTAGTTTGTCGCCAATGCGCGTTTGTGCGAAATTTTAAAGCATGTCGTGTTTGGTATCTATGTACTCGGCCTAAGATCATCTTTTTTATTTCATCAAACATTTGGGCAATATAGTGTGTTTTAGTGCATTAAAATTAAAAAAAGTGTATTTTTTCCCCAAAAAATGCGTTTGAAAAATCGCTGCGCAAATACTGTGTAGAAAAAAAAATGCAACACCCACCATTTTATTCTGTAGGGCCTTTGCTTTAAAAATATATATAATGTTTGGGGGTTCAACATAATTTTCTTGCAAAGAAAAAATATGTTTTCATGTAAACAAAAAGTGTCAAAAAGGGCTTTGTCTTCAAGTGGTTAGAAGAGTGGATGTAAGCTTCCTAATGTTGTGTATAAAATGCCAGAACAGTTCAAAACCCCCCCAAATGACCCCATTTTGGAAAGTAGACACCCCAAGCTATATACTGAGAGGCATGTCGAGTCCATGAAATATTTTATATGTTGACACAAGTTGCGGAAAAAATAATTTTTTTTTTTTTTTTTTTTGCACAAAGTTGTCACTAAATGATATATTGCTCAAACATGCCATGGGCATATGTGGAATTACACCCCAAAATACATTCTGTTGCTTCTCCTGAGTACGGGGATACCACATGTGTGAGACTTTTTGGGAGCCTAGCCGCGTACGGGACCCCAAAAACCAAGCACCACCTTCAGGCTTTCTAAGGGTGTCAATTTTTGATTTCACTTCTCACTGCCTATCACAGTTTCGGAGGCCATGGAATGCCCAGATGGCACAAAACCCCCTCAAATGACCCCATTTTGGAAAGTAGACACCCCAAGCTATTTGCTGAGAGGTATTGTGAGTATTTTGCAGATCTCGCTTTTTGTCACAAAGTTTTGAAAATTGAAAAAAAAAAGAAAAAAAAAATGTTCTTTCTTCATTTTCAAAAACAAATGAGAGCTGTAAAATACTCACCATGCCTCTCAGCAAACAGCTTGGGGTGTCTACTTTCCAAAATGGGGTCATTTGGGGGGGTTTTGTGCTATTTTGGCATTTTATGGCCTTCAAAACTGTGATAGGTAGTGAGGAGTGAAATCAAAAATTTGCGCCCTTAGAAATCCTGAAGGCGGTGCTTGGTTTCCGGGGTCCCGTACGTGGCTAGGCTCCTAAAAAGTCCCACACATGTGGTATCCCCGTACTCAGGAGAAGCAGCAGAATGTATTTTGGAGTGCAATTCCACATATAACCATGGCATGTGTGAGCAATATATCATTTAGTGACAACTTTTTGTAATTTTTTATTTATTTTTTGTCATTATTCAATCACTTGGGACAAAAAAAAAAAATATTCAATGGGCTCAACAGGCCTCTCAGCAATTTCCTTGGGGTGTCTACTTTCTAAAATGGGGTCATTTGGGGGGGTTTTGTGCTATTTTGGCATTTTATGGCCTTCAAAACTGTGATAGGTAGTGAGGAGTGAAATCAAAAATTTGCGCCCTTAGAAATCCTGAAGGCGGTGCTTGGTTTCCGGGGTCCCGTACGTGGCTAGGCTCCTAAAAAGTCCCACACATGTGGTATCCCCGTACTCAGGAGAAGCAGCAGAATGTATTTTGGGGTGCAATTCCACATATAACCATGGCATGTGTGAGCAATATATCATTTAGTGACAACTTTTTGTAATTTTTAATTTTTTTTTTGTCATTATTCAATCACTTGGGACAAAAAAAAAATATTCAATGGGCTCAACATGCCTCTCAGCAATTTCCTTGGGGTGTCTACTTTCTAAAATGGGGTCATTTGGGGGGGTTTTGTACTGCCCTGTCATTTTAGCACCTCAAGAAATGAGATAGGCAGTCATAAATTAAAAGCTGTGTAAATTCCAGAAAATGTACCCTAGTTTGTAAACGCTATAACTTTTGCGCAAACCGATAAATATACGCTTATTGACATTTTTTTTACTAAAGACATGTGGCTGAATACATTTTGGCCTAAATGTATGACTAAAATTGAGTTTATTTGATTTTTCTTATAACAAAAAGTAGAAAATATCATTTTTTTTCAAAATTTTCGGTCTTTTTCCGTTTATATCGCAAAAAATAAAAATCGCAGAGGCAATCAAATACCATTAAAAGAAAGCTCTATTTGTGGGAAGAAAAGGACGCAAATTTCGTTTGGGTACAACATTGCATGTCTGCACAATTTACAGTTAAAGCAGCGCAGTGCAAAATTCTGAATTCACCTCTGGTCCTTTAGCTACCAAATGGTACGGGGCTTAAGTGGTTAAAACAAAGTAACATTACAGTATAATAGTAGGACCTTACCATACCATACCTCCAAAAAAACATAGTAAAAAATATAACATTTTTTAACGCAACCTGTACCTAAAATATATATATATGCCGAAGCATGGGGGCATCCTCTCGCAAAAGTTATGCACGGTCAGACTTTTCCACGGGCAAGCCTCCGTCGGAATTTCGACCGTATGTACGCGGCATTAGGAGCAAAATCGCTCCTCCGCCCCTGCTGCCCCCATGCTTCGGCATATATGCTCTTTTTTTAACTGTGGTGGTGAAATCACCTCCTACAGCGTTGGAGTCACGGCTTTATGTATCGTGGGAGCAAACGCTGTTGCTGTCAAGATAAATAAATCTGCTCTGCAACTGAATGGCGTACCTGCTAAGCAAATGATGGTGAACATTAATACAAAGCAACATTACAGTATAAAGCCCTGTACACACGATCAGATTTCCTATGGATTCAAATCCAATGGATTTTTCCATCGGAATTCCGATGAAGCTGACTTCCATCAGTCTTGCCTACACACCATCAGTCAAAAATCCGACCGTCCCAAACGCCGTGACGTAAAACACTCAGACGAGCCGAGAAAAATGAAGTTCAAGGCTTCTGAGCATACGTTGACTAGATTCTGAGCATGCGTGGGTTTTTTCTCCAATGGAGTTCCACATAGACGATCGGAATTTGCTATCGCTTTTTTTCCATCGGATACATTTAAAACATGTTCTATGACTGTTTTCATCGGTAAAACCGATTGTGTGTACAGGGCATTACAGTAAGACCTTACCATACCATACCTGCAAAGCAAATACCAAAAAAAACATAGTAAAAAAGAAGACTGAAATATACATATGCAGAAGAATGGGGGCATCCTCCTGCAAAAAAGTTATGCCGCATACACACAGTCAGACTTTTCCCTGGGCAAGCCTCCGTCTGAATTTTGACCGTATGTATGTGGCATTAGGAGCAAAATCGCTCCTCCGCCCCTGCTGCCCCCATGCTTCGGCATATATGCTCTTTTTTTTAACTGTGGTGATGAAATCACCTCCTACAGGAGGAGTCACGGCTTTATGTATCGTGGGAGCAAACGCTGTTGCTGTCAAGATAAATAAATCCGCGCTGCAGCTGAATGGTGCACCTGAAAACAAAAAAATGGTTAACAATAAAATACAGTAAACAGTAAAGTATAAAAAAATTACATACCTGAAAAGCAAGCATGATAAAACATAATAACAATAAAACATTGCAGAATAGAATACAGTAAAAAAGAGCAGAACAATAGAGAGAAAATAGAGAGAGAGAGAACAATAAAACAACAACAATTTTTTTATTTATTTTTTATTATTTTTTTGTGTTTTTTTTTTTTTACAATTTTTTTTGTAACTGTAACAACTGTAACGGTTCGGTTACAGTTTCGGGTCTCTCAAAATGTGATGGCATCTTGGGAGACCCTGTGTAAGTGTGTCCTAGTTTGTGAAATGCTGTACCCTACGCTAAAACGTCACTAGTGTGTGGTAGCGTTCAAAACATTCACCAATGCAAAGACCAGGATTGTCAGGACAGCGTGGACAATAATAACGGGTGTCACGCCTATATCCGCACTAGATACAGACACAACATCTTTTTTGGGGGGCTCGTTGGGTAGGGGTACTCTCGAGGACATATGGAAAATGCCTCTCATGCAGCCGGCTTACTGCATTTGGTTGGGAATGGTGAGGTGCAGCACCACCTGGATGCAGGAGGTCTGTGATGATCTCTTCCTGGAAGTCAAGGAAGGATAAAGTCCATCCTGAATCTCTGTATAGCACATGAGTGTTCAGCAAAGCCAATTAAAATAAGTATAGAGACACTTTTTTGTACCAGCGTCTGGCCTTAGGGCAACTAGGTACGGCGCCAACAACTGGTCGTTGAGGTCCACACCTCCCATGTTAAGGTTATATTCGTGGACACAGAGGGGTTTCTCCACAACACCAGTCGCCGTAGGAATTTGGACTGTCATGTCTGCATGAAGGGAGGTAAGAACAAAAACATTCCTATTATCCCTCCACTTCACAGCGAGCAAATTATTACACTTCAAGCAGGCTCTCTCCCCCAGCCTAAGACGGGAATCTACAAGCCACTGGCGAAAGCCCCGGCAATTAGATCGCACGGTGCCACATGTGCCAATTTGATGATCAAATAAGTGACTAAAAAGTGGCACGCTCCTGTAATAGTTGTCCACATACAAGTGGTACCCCTTTCCAAATAAGGGTGACACCAAGTTCCACACTATCTTGCCAGCGCTCCCTATATAATCTGGGCAGTTCTCCGGCTCTACGTGACTATCTTTTCCCTCATAAACCGTAAAGCTCCATACATAGCCTGTTGCCCTGTCACAGAACTTATAGAGCTTGGCCCCATATCTGGCACGCTTGCTGGGAAGGTACTGTTTGAAAGACAGGCGGCCAGAAAATTTTATCAGGGACTAAATGCAGACAACTTGATCGGGAGTAAACAAGGCTGCAAAACGTTTGTTGAAGTGGTTTATGAGGGGCCGAATTTTGTATAGCTGATCACATTCAGGGTCTTCACGAGGACGACAAAGTTCATTGTCGTTGAAGTGCATGAACCGCAAGATCTGCTCGTATCGTTTCCTGGACATGGAGGCAGAGAACACGGGCATATGGTAAATTGGGCTTGTGGACCAATACGACCGAAACTTCGTGAATTTATGTATGCCCATGTTGAGGGAAAGGCCTAGAAAGGTCTTAAATTCGGAAACCGTAATTGGTTTCCAATCTCTGGCAAGGGAAGGCAACTGGGGATTAGCGGCGATAAATTGACCAGCATATAAATTACTTTAGTCCACAATAGATCTATAGAGATCTTCTGTGAAAAACTGTGAATAAAAATCAAGTGGCGTAAAATCAGCTGTTTCCACCTGAATACCGGGTTGGCCAGTGAATGGGGGAAGTACGGGTTATGCAGAAGTGGTGGGCACCCAATCAGGATTGCCAAATTCTGCAGGAAGGACACTATGGGCACAAAGGGCCTGCCTTTGTCTTCTTCTTGGTGGCAGTGGGACACTACTTGTGCTTGCCACCTCGCCAGCTTGAACTGCACTTATGGGACTCGCCACGTCACCAAGTGCTACCGCAGTGCTGGATATACGTCCAGGGTGTACTAGGCCGCTGGTGCTCGCCAGTTCACCAGAAGGAATAGCGGCGCTAGTACTAGCTCTCTGCTCCATACGAGGGACCTGCGGTTCTTGCACCTCAACAACAGCAGAAGCTCGGGTACGCCTGACCTTAGCAGGGACCTCACCTTCGTCGCAAGTGCTATCTGTCATGGAGTTGCTGTCGTCTACGGGATCATATTCTGAGCCTGAATCTGACAGATGCGTGACCTCCTCTTCACTATCTGTCATGCTCAGAATCTCGTAGGCCTCTTTACTAGTGTACCTTCGATTTGCTATTTTGGGCTCTAAATTTACTGGTACACTAGTAAGATTCACAGGTAAAAAGGCACCTGACTGTCAGCGACTGATTCAAACGCTAGCAAAAAAAACTGTTAGCGATCGCAGGGATCAGGCCTGACCATGCGAACGCTGCAGTTATGTGTATTGTGTTTTGTAAGTGACAGTGATCGATCGATACTGCTCTTGGGTGGGCTGGGCTGAGCTGGGCGGAGGGGCAAAATGCAGGTGCTAGCCGGTATCTGGGCTGATACCGCTAACAATGCATACAATGCTAACAATGCTAACAATGCATTATTTGGAACCCTAAACTGCTGGGGACGCTAGTATAGATCTGATCAGATCAGATATTGATCTGTTCAGATACTATACCACTAAGGGAGGTGTATGCTTCGCGCGTGGGTGTTAGCGCTACTGGCACTAACCCGACGCTGCCTGGGGCGACGCAGACCCTATCTGACACTAAAACCTAATTTATATCCCCCGCCGGGCGATCAGGGGGTTAAACCTTTATTGGGTAATAAATGGCGGGTGCCCTGATGCTATAAAAAGCAAACTTACTAACCAGCGTCACCCGTAACACTTATACGGTGATCACTGGTGAAAGGGTTAACTCTAGGGGCAATCAGGGGGTTAAAACCTTTATTAGGCAATATATGGGGGTACCTGATGCTATAAAAACCTGACGGTGAACCTAAAAAAATAACTGGCTACCTAGCGTCACCAGCGACACTAAGAAAAACGATTGCTTAGTGACACTGGCGAAAGGGGGTGAAAGGGTTACCTGGGGGGGGGCGATCAAGGGGTTAAACTTTATTAGGGGGGTTAGGGGGGTACCCTGGACCTAAAGGGGCCTAACGCTAACTGCCCTTACACTTTTTACAGTCACAAATGACACTGCATGTAGTGATCAGTAAATAAATGACCACTGCAATCAGTGACACTGTGACTGGGGGTGCAGGGGGTGATCTGGGGGGTGATCGGGGGGTGACTGGAGGTGATTTATGTGCCTACGTGTACTGGTGTCATTGTAGTGTTGGTGCACTTACTCTGAGATGTCTTCTCTCCTCTGCGCCGGACGAAAAGACCACCACGAGGAGAGGTGACATCACTTCTTCCTGCCTGTGTTTACAGTTCACAGGCAGGGGAAGCTTCTCAATCGCCAGGAGCGATCGCGAGGGGGTGGCCTTAAATCAATGGCCGCCCCCTCATCACGGATCGCTTGTGCCTGTCCGTGCCATTCTGCTGACGTATATGTACAGGCGGCGGTCCTTAAGTGGTTAATTTAAAGGGGTTGTAAACCCTCGTTTTTTTTCACCTTAATGCATCCTTTGCGTTAAAATGGAGTTCCTCCCAAAAATGGAACTTCCACTTTTTGGAATCCTCCCCCCCTCCAGTGTCACATTTGGCACCTTTCAGGGGGGAGGGGGGAGCAGATACCTGTCTAATACAGGTATTTGCTCTCACTTCCTGGCCTACGCCACTTCCCGCGCCTACTCTGTCCTCTCCACTGTCTTCTGGGAGACACACAGGTCCCAGAAGACTGCAGGGACCAGTGAGGACGCGCAGCGCGACTCGTGCATGCGCAGTAGGGAACCAGGAAGTGAAGTCCCACGGTTTCACTTTACTGATTCCCTTACCGAGGATGGCGGCGGCAGCTGCCGAGAGCCGACGGACAGATCGGCTTTGGCTGCCAAAATCGCGGGCGCCCTGGAAAGGTAAGTGTCCATATATTAAAAGTCAGCAGTATTTGTAGCTCCGCTTTAAGGTGAAAAAACTTCTGACGCTGACCGCCCACCTAGGCCCCCCGTTTTACTCCCCTGAGCCCGTTCGTTTCCTCGGCGGAGACGCGCTCTACCTCTCTGCCTGGGATTCTCGGCTCTTGATTGGATAGATTGATAGCAGTGCAGCCATTGGCTCCCGCTGCTGTCAATCAAATCCAATGACGCAGGTGCCGGGGGGCAGGGCCGAGTTTGGCACTCTGTGTTTATGCACGCAAATGCTGGACTCGGGAGCGTGCCCGCAAGGTAACCCCCCCGGGAGAGCGCTTCTCCCAGGGTTTTTTTTTCAATGCGTGGAGGAGCGCCACCGGGGGGACCCTAGAAGACAAGGTTCGGGGCCACACTGTGCAAAACTGTGCACAGTGGAGGTAAGTATGACATGTTTTCTTTTTTTTAAAACAACAAAGGTTTACAATCACTCTAACTTTTTGTGTGACATAGTGCTGATGCGCTGATCCCAGTACATTGCACGGTTTACCTTTTTCACAAAACGTTATTAAAATGTCACAAGTGACACCATTAGATACAAGGCATTTTGCCTTATGTACGTGTTGGGGCTGCGCTTGAAGAAGCTACCAGGGCAACTTAGATGCATTTGGCATGAACCGTCCTTAAAAGCGCTTGGATGAAATCTAAACAAATACCAAATCCAGTTAGTATGTGATACACAAGCTTCAAAGTAAACTAAATCTTCCTTTACCTACCCTGACTGAAAATAAACCAGCCTTCAGATGTGTGTCTTAAATGCTCTTTTTCCCAGATTCACAGTGGGAGAGTTCCAGCAACAGACATTACTGTCAATCCGGAGTGCAATAGGTGGGACTAGGTGTGGTCAGGTGCTGATTGACAAGATACAGTGAATCAGCAGTGACAATGCTGATAGCCATACCCCTTGACACATTTTCTATCCCACTACAGTACAAGTAGGTAAAGCTTATTTGAGAATGACAACTCTGCTCTGAATTCAAGGGCAGTGCAGTATCATTGCCACACCATTCTAAGATCCTACATAAGGTGGACTTTACTTAACCTCCCTGGCGGTAATCCCGAGTGTGGCTCGGGGTGAATTTTCATTACCAAAAGCGGTAACCCTGAGTCACACTCGGGATTGCATTGCAGGATCAAGGCAAAGTTACTTACCTTGTCCCCAGGATCCTGTGATGTCTCCCCACTGTGTGTGCGAGCTGTGTCCTCATCTATTACTGTGTCGGGCTCCGTTCCCTGTGAGCGTTGCGACGCTTGGGGACGGAGCCCAGTGCCAAATTTAAAAAGTGAAAAAAACATAATACATACAGTACACTGTCATTTTACAGATTACATTACTGTATCACATCATTTCACATCCCTTTTGTTCCTAGTGCTTTGTCCAGTGCCCTGCATGTACTTTTATATTATATATACTGTTCTTTCTGCCTGGAAACTGGAGTTTGTCCATGGCAACCAAAAAGTGTCCCTTTACGTCAAAAGCGGTTTTAGACCAGCTAGAAAACAGCGATAGTAAATTAGAATCACTTGTAGAGTTGAGCGATAGCGATTTGTGGGGAAATTCGTCATCAAACACTGAAAGTAACAACAGCGACAATTCTGCCACTGAGCAAATTTCAGTGTTTTTGATTTGATTACATTATTGGATACATTGTACTAATATTATTTTATTATTTGTTATAATTATTTGTATTTTTTTATTATATTATGATTTATGATTTCATGTTTCAAACATTATCATACCCGGGATTTTTACTATACTCTTGTTTGGACAGATTTAAATTGAGCTTTCCTAAGAATTACACCCCTACAATAAAAAACACCAAATTTCTATGCAAAACAATGTACCGCTTTGAGACGCAAAAATCTAAGATAATCATACCGCTAGGGAGGTTAAGATCATCAGGTATTTGTGGAACCTTGCAAGGGAATTTTTGGATAACTGTAAGTGCAGATGTACTTATAAATACCTGCTACAGAAAATATTTTAAAAGGAGGCCACAGTTCTAATTTTAGCTAAAAAGCAAAAATGAAAAAACATTATGCTATCCCTTCTACAGAAATACCCAGCCTGGCACACCTGGCATGCCAGGTGGTATTTTTATGACAGGTGAAGGCAGAAAACTTTCAGCCCCTTGCCATGTTGATATTAGCTGCCATGTTGTAGATGTAGTGCTTAGGGGTAACATTCCTACTCTATGGGTCATATTGTGAAAATATATGTGTGCGAGAAAATGGCTGAATTACATACAATATGATACAAATCTGACCTTTATATAGGGTTCATGATACAGCACTAGCAGTATTCATACCTTAAAAGGTAACTTATTCATATAAACTATAAGAAAGAGCAAATTAATACGCTGTACATCTGCCTAGTTATGATGTATAATATTTTTCCACTCACTGCATACTGGATCATTTCCCAAACCATAATCCTAACATTGGTTCAGATGTAGGGGAAATCTTAATCCATTGCTCAAAGAGAATTATTATTCTCATGTTCTTTGGTATCCAAGTACAGATACAAAGATTTGTCTCAAGTTAATACTTTTGCCAAGTTGAGTAATCTGCCAAAACATTTTTTACCCACAAAAAACATGCAGGTTGTGGTGCAAAATTGATGCTTTTCAGTCCTGCTAACAGTGATATATGTGTATGCTAAAATATTAGGTTACATGATTAACTGCTTCTGTATGGGACTTTTTTTTTTGTATTTGGCTGCAATGTTTTTGCAGTAGTACCATATTGTACCCATGTTAGCTGTGATACCCTATATAAGTACTACACTTGCAAGCTTTTGTGATGACTAGATAAATCCCTTCTTCATTTGTATAAAGTAGGGGTTCCCCAATTTTCAAAATGGGCCAATTTACTGTCCTTCAGACTTTAGGGGGGCTGGACTGTGGCCAGAGGGAATAGGAAACATTTCTGGCATCAGTGGGAGTAAACATTGCCCCATCTTTGGTATTAGGGGGAGGAATAGTGCCCTATTGTGGGTGTCAGTGGGAGAAATGGTGCCCCAATGTTGAAGTCAGTGGCAGGAATTATGCCCCATTTTTGGTGTCAGTTGGCAGAATAGTGTCTCATATCAGTGGGATGAATAGTACCCCAAGGGCTGGATAAATGCATCTGGCCTCGGGGGCCACAGTTTGGAGACCTGTCATATAAAGCATGAAGAAGGAATCTAAAGCAGTCCACAAACTTACATCTTTAATAACACAAGTTAGCCATAAATGGTTTCACCTAAACTCAAAACCTTCTGTGGTAGTGCCATTGAAAATGATGTTTCTTGTACTGACACATTGACTTTAATACATGTAGTGCTAACCACTGGAATAGCCACTGGAAATATACACATCCCCCTTATCTGTTCAGAAGCTGCCAGCCCACGTTCCAGTCCTAGAAACACACTGACAAATTCAAGCTTAGTCTATGGGTCTTTTTACATTTGATTGCAGATCTTTTTTTATCATTTAAAAGTTTATTGAAAATTGAAAAGGAAAAGTGTGCACAATTCGCAAAACGCAGATGCAACTGCACATAATCAATCAATACAGCCAAATGAGGTATGACTTGACTTAAGTATACACTCTGGTTATTTTCACCAGGTGATGTGTACATAGAAAATGATTACAGCTTATACAATCATAGAGTATTCAATAAGTTTATTGCAGATCTTGAGAAAAAAGCAGGGAGGAGGGTTTAGGGTTGTAGGGTACTCAATGCATACATCTTGGGGGACAGCTTCACTGAAAAATCATGTTCCAGCTGTATTTGGCCCTTCAGTAGCAACTTCAAAAACAATGCTGAAGAAAGAGGGGACCACCAGCATGTCTGAGACTCTATATCATAAACCACTATACAGTAGGGTAAGACAGCACTACACACAAAACCTCTTTGCTAATTACCAGTGTGTCACATGTATACACATAATTCTAAATAAGTAAGTCCACATGTATTTCTTAGTGCTCTGTGCTCTAATATCAAATAAGTCCACATCCAAATGGTGATACATGCTCATGTATTAATGCACACTTGCACAAATAAAGAGGATATCCCAGTGTGTTAGGCCACTCCACCACACACCACACTCAACAGATTTAATTTCACCCATTGTAATTTACAAGAAAGTCAAGATGCGAATTTTGGTGTCCAGATGTACCATAAAAATAGACCCCACACCTCCAAACTTTCACTCATGCACTATTGGCCAAGATCTTCTTTCCAAGAGCTCACCGTAATCCTTTGCCCATTTAAGAACTTTCGACCCTCCAGACTGTGCTCCAGGGGATAATCAAAATATGGTAAGACAGAAGAAAGGAAAGCCTCTCCATAGTGTAAACCAGGTTTTTTAGAACCTCACACATAAATGCACTCACAGGGTAAATTATCAATGCAATCCTTACAAATAATTTCTCAGGAAAGCTGCTGTGCCCTCCCGTGTGCATTCTTTTTAAGCAGAAATTACATACTGGAAGTCCCACCCTAGGTGTTTCATCACTAGCGTGCAACATTCTGCAGACATGCAGGGACAAAATGCATAGGGAGGAACTTCCAGTACGTAATTTCCGCTTGTATGGAACGCACACTGGAAGGCACAGTGGCGTGTAATTAGTCATAAGGACTGCATTGAACATTTACCCTGTGAGTGCATTTATCTTTGTATGTGTGGAGTTCTAATAAAACTGGTTTACACTATGAGAGGCTTTCCTTTTTTTTGTCTTACTATATTTTGTTTGAAGTAATTATTCCCTGGAGTACAGTCCGGAGGGTCGAGAGGTCTTAAAGGGGAAGAGGATTACAGTGAGTTCTTGGAAAGCAGATCTTGGTTAATGGTGCATGAGTGAAAGTTCTGAAGAATGGGGCCTATTTTCATGGTACATCTGGTCGCCAAAAAGCACATCTTGAGTCTCTTGTAAGTTGCAAGGGGTTAAATGAAATCTGGTGAGTGTGGTGGAGTGGTCTAATGCACTGGGATTTCCTCTTTAGTAGCACATGTGGATTAATACAAGAGCACGGATCACCATTGTTTGTGGACTTATTTGATATTAGAGCACTAAGAAATATATGCGGACTTACTTATTTTGAAATATACATATATACTGTACATGTGACACACTGGTAATTAACAAAGAATTTATGTGTGTAGCTCTGTCTATTGTATAGTGGTTTATGATCTATATCCACACATTTTAACTTTTCCTAAGATAGCAGCTAATTTATTTGTCTTAGGGAAGGATACCATGGGTGTTATTATACTGTATATAATATCTGAGAATCCGAACAAACATAGTCCTTAAGCAGCAACCTCTGGTGTCTCTTCCTTTGTGAGCAGTTCTGTATCTGGAGCCTCAGGCGAAAGGCACCCATCTTTCTAGCTGAGCTTCCTTCAGGCCCTCAGCCATGACACCTGCTGAGACCTAGCTGCAGTAACATCTATGGAACACACACATGCTCCCCCTCCCAGTAGGAAAGGCCCCAGAGGAAAAGAGCTCTGATCACGTCCTCCCAACCATAGGCGTGCGCACAGGGTGTGTCAGGTGTGCGTAGGCACACCCTAATCCCCCCCATACACATTAGCATTATTGTTCTGTGTGTTAGCGGAAAGATGGGAAAGATCTCCATCTTATCGGCTCTGCCATAAAAGAAGTGCTTACGTACTTCTCTTTCACTGTGCCAGCAGGGAGATCAATCCCCCTGCCGGTGCCATATATATGTAGACACACATGTATGTTTGAGCTTAACGATGCACACCCTAATGCAATAGGCTGCGCACACCTATGCTCCCAACTATGTATCTTCTCCCTAGCCACACTTTCTGAATCAGCTTCCCATGGATTGGCTAAGGACAGATAACTATTCATAATCCAATGATTAATTATCCCACACTATTTCTGGAACATTCTTCCAAAAATAATCGGCCACTAGGGAATAGCCTGATCAGACCTAAAAATTTAATTTAAGCTCAGCTTCTTACAGAAAAGCCATACATTAAATTTAGCCAGCCCAGGACCAGGGAGCTACATACATAATCACATCTAAATGATAAATTGGCATGATTGCCTGACAGAAGCCACCACAACATGTCTGTCTAAAGTACTTTTTGGTTTCAGAAAATAATCATGGTCCATTGGTTTCAGGTTTTAGCATCAGAAATTTTGGTGTTTATATTTTTTATATTATATTTTTGGCATCAATACAGTTTTCAATGTGTGTTACAGTATTTGATTACAACATTTAAGTAATCAGACTTGAAAAACTAGTAGTTACTGACTCTTAACAAATGATCTGGCATGCATGTATGTAATTCCTGAAAGAGTTTCACATGTAAGTAATGGAGTTTCCAATACTTCCTGTAAACAAACACCAACCATTTCAGAGTTTTGGATCACTCCCCCGCACATTTTTTAATTTACAGCGCGTGCCTTTCTTAAATAGGAGGTCAAGCCCCCATTGAAATTTTTTTAATATTAGGACACTTACCTGTCCTGGAATCCAGCGATGTCGGCACCCCAACCAATGTTTACATCAGCTCTCGGGTGCTGCTGCTGCCATTGCCTGTACTACACCTGTGCAAAGCACTCTGCGCTTTGTGAATGGCCCAGGAGGGGGGGGGCTGAAAATCCGGGGGACCTTGCCGCATCTCGCCACAGCCAGGTCTCCCAGAAGTGGGGATGGGTACCTGTCAAAATCAGGTACCCGTTTCCCCCCTCCCCCTGAAAGGTGCCAAATGTGGCACCGGAGGGGGGGAGAAAGCAGATAAGCAGAGTTTCCCCTTTTGGGTTGTGCTCCGCTTTAAGTTCACCAAGGTGCACACTTTGTATTTTGCAGGGCATGCAAAGGTATCTTGTGGTTCTGTTACCTTTTCTCAGTTTAATAACTCATACATAACTCATACATAATGACGTGTTCATTCTAAGGCTATCTGATGTTGTGAATGAGATTTATTTAAATAATTTATATATAAAGTTCAAATAGTCTAGGGCTATAGTATAGCAGACTCAATGTTTACAGAACACTATATAATCATTTTGCAGAATATCATTATCTAAACCAACTTTACATGTAGATAGCACTGACATTATAATCATTGCTCCCTTCCCAGACTACCTGCCCATTTTCCACCACTCTTTCTCAGTTATCTGGTTAGCTTTGGTATAATCATAGCCACACACAATCCCAATGATAAAGCCCCAAGGGGCAAAGTGAAATGTGTTGGGGGCATGGCCTGGCTGGAGTCCGGGCTGGGGCTGCCATTCATCTCACTTCATGCACATGGGTCTGCTTCATGATGTGGGGCTTGTGGATCTTTTCTTTTGACATAGGCACACTGAGGCTGAGGGTACAGGAGTTGAAAGAGACAGGTTTTTTTTTTTGTATCAGAATACTTAGAGCCAACAAATTAAAATCCAAACTGTAACCCATCTATGACAGAAGTTTGGTACTAGGTATCAGATCTGTATCTAATTCAAGTCCATCAACAAAAATGGACAGACTCTAAGGCTGGGTTCACACCCTAGCCGCATGCGGCTCCCAGCAGGGTTCCGGTGCGTCCTGGTTCACCGTTTCAAGTCCAATTTCAGACCGAATTTTTGGCTGAATTCGGACCTGAAACGGACCAAAAGACGCACAGGGATCCTTTGCAAATTCGCACCGGATCCTTAGCGGAGATATGTGAACCGGCTCCATAGAGAGCAGGTCAAAATCTCCTGCTATTGCGAATTGGATGCGGAGAACCGCATCCAATTCGCAATGGTGTGAACCCAGCCTAAAGGTACAGCAACAATGAGGAGCCAGCCAGATTGTTTTGACATGGAGGATGGCAGTCAGAAACCTTTAGTTACACACCAGAAAGTGTTACTAATAGCCAACAATATTATGTGTGAGTAGCTGTGTACAGCCCTTGGCATCTCTGCCTCCATGGCCTATGTTGGCTAAGCAGGAATCCAGCCCTGCATTCATTTTTTTATTAGGTTTACTACCTTTTACCTGTGTCAGACATTATAGTTACCCATATATTCATGAAGCCCAGCCATCAGAGGATCCACTGAGACAGGTAATAGTGAGTTGGAGAGCAATGGTAAAATGGATATAGCATCAGTAATCCCAAAGTTAGTATATCTGTTATGGATGGACCTTGTTTTGTAGAGATCAAATTCCAAAGTTTGTTATGAAGTCTAACTTTTCTTGCAACATTTACCATAAAGTAAATGGGATTATAAGACCTTTTTGGAAAGGCTGTAATATATTCACAGACCTGGGAACTCAGGTGCAGCTGCTAGAATCCATGACAATTATAAGCAGCTTGACAGGCATCTACTCAGAACTGAAATTTTAGTTTGGGTGGGTTATGTTCCTTAGACAATATGTTCAAATAGCCCCTCAAAAAAACTCCACCAAATATTCTTATATTGGGTGCAGGTTGATATGGAGGTTGCTCTATGTAAACTTTTTCCAAGCAGCTTGCATTACATTGGTAGAGTTCATGTATCGGACTTACCAAGCTACTCAGTTGTTCTTTGATGTCTTGAATATAACTCTGACAGCAGTCAGTAAAGTTAACGAGAGCTTTGTTGATTAAATCAGTGTTTCTCAACTCCAGTCCTCAAGGCACCCCAAGTGGATACAAATTGCACAAAAAACACAGAGTTTTAACTCTCCCTTACTCTATTCAAAGTAAAAACAAAAGGTTTACTTG
The DNA here is from genome assembly GCA_029206835.1 of Rana muscosa. NCBI lineage: Eukaryota > Metazoa > Chordata > Amphibia > Anura > Ranidae > Rana > Rana muscosa. The sequence continues at coordinate 940,914,628 of CM055118.1, read as the reverse complement.
AAACTTAATATAAGAGTTTTTCATAACCTAAATGTTATTTTAAAAATAAAAGAACATTAGCAAAAGGAGTATTGTCGCCTTTATATGAGAGAAGTAAAATTAAACAATCAACAGAGGAAATAGATACCCACAAATCTTATATGAGCATAATTAAGGGAAATGTTTCCAAGGGATTAATCATACAATAGAGTGAATTCAATATCTAGCACACTTTTTATGACAGACTAACATAATTTGTGTATGGTGTTAAGGTAATTTGGGGATAGAGGGATATAAGGGAGGTGTGAAATGTAGAACTGTGACGTGAAGTAAGCAATGAATGAAGAAAGGATAGGCCAGAGCCAGACTTTCAACAAGGAGTCATTTAGCAAGCATGCTTTTAAGCCTATGGCAGTATTAACAACCGATACATGTTTTTAAAAGGGAGGACACGGGGGAAATTCAGAAACTTAAAGCATAGCAAAAGTAAATTTTTAGTTTTAAATAGAGAAGAGAATGGTTAAAACTCCTATTAATTAATTTTTTTGAGTCCTTTTTGACACTGTGAGAAGGATCACCTTTACTACCTGTCCCTGAGTCACAACGAGAAGTGAGAGGAAATCTCTGCAAACTGAGAGGAAATCCTCAGACTGTTGTCACTAGAGCTGACGTCCCAATGCAAATTTTCTCCTCTAATCTTGTTCTTTTTCTGGTGAAATCTGTAAATGTTGGATTTCCCATATCTTTTTGTCCTTCCAACAATGGTCCAATTCACAAAATTTCTGATAAATCTCCCCAGCAGGGACACAGACAGCAATAGCAACTTAACACTTACACACTCTATCCAACTACAAAAATGTTTTGGCTTTAGATACACCTTACCAAATTTATCCTAGCACTTTGGGAAAAACATGGACAACCAAAAATACCTTTTTGGTATTCACTGGCCCTTTTTCCCTGCCATAGTTCAGTGAACTATCATTTTGACAGCTTGGCAGTTATAGTAATAAGCCGGCTTCATTTATCAATACATGTTCACAGTATTTATGTGTATTTAAGGAGAGGGGGCTGTCTGCACTGAAGGGGGTCTGCACTGAAGTGGGGTCTGCACTGAAGGGGATCTGCACTGATGGGGTGGTCTGCACTGAAGGGGGGTCTGCAATGAAGGGTGGTCTGCACTGAAGGAAGGGTCTGCACTGAGAGGGGGTCTGCACTGAAGGGGGGTCTGCACTGAAAGAGGGGTGAGCACTGAAGGTGGGTCTGTACTGAGGGAGGGAGGTGTCTATACTGTGGTAGGGGGGTATGTACTGATGAGAGGGGTCTGTACAGGGGGAGGGGGGTCTGTACTGATGAGAGGGGTCTGTAATGATGAGAGGGGTCTGTACTGAGGGAGGGGAGTCTATACTGATGAGTGGGGTCTTTACTGAGGGGGGGCATCTATACTGCAGGAGGGGGTCTGTACTTAGTGGGGGGGTCTATACTGAGGGAGGGGGTCTGTACTTAGTGGAGGGGGGTCTGTACTAAGGGGGACTATAGTTGGTGGGGGGGTGACACCGTTTTTTTCCCCCAATAAAAATAAATGGCTGAACCAGGACCTTTGTGGCAAGATCACCAGGTATCCTTAAATAAGGCTACATACAACTTATTATCAAGATTCATTCCTTTTATTTTAATAATGCAAGGCTGCTTAAAGGGAGACACTATATTCTTTGAAATCTATCCAAATAACTAGTCACCCTCCTAATCTCTCAGAAGATCTAAACTCATTGAATAAAAAATAGTTTAAGCTTTAACATGTTATAGTAATTTCAAAAGTAATTTTCAGTCTTTTAAATGTGCAGCTTTCATTTGAATAATACCTGATGATCATATCATGAATGTTCTGGTTCTTGTAATAGGGTGACATTTTTATTCAAAATTCTACTGTATTTTCACCCTGCTGTACGAGTTTCCGGAGGGAGCTATAAACAGCCATGCCAACACCTATTGCACATACATGGAAGGAGCACCAGACCAAAAGATAGAGTCCAAATTGGGACTGATAAAATCATATGTGTATATGTGGGCATTTTTGTATGCACATATCTGCACACAAATGTATTATGTACGTTATCCATGCTGTTTTATGATTGTTAGGCTCTTGATTTTATCAATCACAATTACTGTATATTTACATTATATTATGTTTTGTTGTAGCCCTGATGAAGGTGGACTTTCTTTGAGTCCCAAAACACTTTGGCTGTCTTTAACCACTTCAGCCCCGGAAGAATTGGCTGCCCAATGACCGGGCCATTTTTTGCGATACGGCACTGCATCGCTTTAACTGACAATTGCGTGGTCGTGCGACGTTGCACCCAAACAAAATTGACGTCCTTTTTTCCAACAAATAGAGCTTTCTTTTGGTGGTATTTGATCACCTCTGTGGTTTTAATTTTTTGCGCCATAAACAAAAAAAGAGCGTCAATTTTGAAAAAAAGCAATATTTTTTACTTTTTGCTATAATAAATATCCCCAAAAAATATATAAAAAAACCAAATTTCTTTCTTAGTTTAGGGCGATATGTATTCTTCTACATATTCTTGGTAAAAAAAATCGCAATAAGCGTATATTGATTGGTTTGCGCAAAAGTTATAGCGTCTACAAAATAGGGGATAGATTTATGGCACTTTTTTAATTTTTTTTTTTATTTGTAATGACGGTGATCTGTGATTTTTATCATGACTGTGACATTATGGCGGACACATCGGACACTTTTGACACTATTTTGGGACCATTGTCATTTATACGGCGATCAGTGCTATAAAAATGCACTGATTACTGTGTAAATGACACTGGCAGGGAAGGGGTTAAACACTAGGGGACGATGAAGTGGTTAAGTGTGTCCTAGGGAGTGATTCTAACTGTGGGGAGGATGGGTTACCAGTGACATGACAGCGATCACTGCTCCCGATCACAGGGAGCAGTAGATCCCTGCTATGTCACTAGGCAGAACAGGGAAATGCCTTGTTTACATAGGCATCTCCCTGTTCTGCCGCTCCGTGAGACGATCGCGGGCACCCGGCGGACATCGAGTCCGCGTGACCCCCGGGCACGCTCACCGAGCACGTGGCGGGGGCGCACGCGCACGCAGGGCAACAAATTTAAAGGGACGTACCGGTACGTCCCTTTGCGCAGCCGTGCCATTCTGACGACGTAAATGTACATGCGGCGGTCGGCAAGTGGTTAAGCGCTATTGGTTGAACTAGATGGACTTGTCAACCTGACTAACTATGTAACCAATAAATTAATTGGGATACTTTTATCTTTTGGTCTGGCGCTCCTTCTATGTATGCAGGTTTTTTTTTTCTGGTAACATGCTGGGGTACCCACTGGAGAGCAGCCTAACATGAGCCAGTGAGCTCTTCAAATGTTTTTGCCCTCTCGTTACTTTGTATAAACTCATATCAAAGTCTCAGTGCCTCCTGCATGTCTTTTTTTCATTGGAGAACACATATTGCGTAGTCATATTCCACCACTGTCACCATCTCGAAACTGACCTCCTGTTAATTTCCTAATTATAGAACATTGATGGCAAATTACCCTGCCTATTACCATTTGAAGATCCACCATTGTAAGACCCACTGGGTCATTTGTTTCCTTTGCTGCTTATTCTACTTCTGGACAAAATTATATGTAAATTCTATTAATGTCGAAATGGAAACTTCCAACACAGCAAGAGATACATCTTAATAATGTAGCTGATAAAATAAGTGCTCACAACACTCATGTTTCAGATTCCATTAGCCAGCAGATAGAATTACCCACCATCGTTATCTATTACTCAGGAACTTTTATAAAGAGATATGTATACCTGTGTTTTCCACCATCCTGCTATGACAATTGCACAGAAATTGCACACCCCCTGTTGTATTTTTCATCCATATTTTATTTCAGACATTGCAACAAGAAGACTAAGTGCTGGTTCACACTGGGGCGACAAACGCTCCGACATTAGGAGTTCATGTCGCATGACGTGTGAAAATCAATGTTTCCCTATGGGAGCCGTCTTAACTGGTCCGACACATGTCGGTCCGACATTTAGGCCTGGTTCACACTGGTCCGACAAACGCTCCGACATTAGGAGCTCATGTCGCATGACGTGTGAAAATCAATGTTTCCCTATGAGAGCCGTCTTAACTGGTCCGACACATGTCGGTCCGACATTAAAAATGCTCCCTGTACTACTTCTGTCCGACTTTGATCCGACTTCAGCCCATTGAATATCATTAATGTCGGATCAAAGTAGGATCCTTGTCCTAACCATCCGACATTTGGCATCCGACATGTGATTACAGCAGCAGTAAAAGGAATTTATCTCACCCTGGGATTGTTTTGATTGGTCAAAGGACAAGTCAGACTAGCACAATGTCGGATCAAAGTAGTATCCTGTTCATGAATGTCGGACGGATGTCGGACCAATGTCGGACCAATGTCGGACCAATGTAGGACAGATGTCGCAGAGCAAAGTAGGATGAAAGTCGTGTCGTATAGTGTGAACCCAGCCTAAAAATTCTCCCTGTACTACTTCTGGCCGACTTTGATCCTACTTCAGCCCATTGACTATCATTGAAGTCGGATCAAAGTCGGATCCTTGTCCTAACCATACGACTTTGGCATCCGACATTGTGATTACAGCAGCAGTAAAAGGAATTTATCTCACCCTGGGATTGTTTTGATTGGTCAAAGGACAAGTCAGACTAGCACAATGTCGGATCAAAGTAGTATCCTGTTCATGAATGTAGGATGGATGTCGGACCAATGTCGGACCAATGTCGGACCAATGTAGGACAGATGTTGCAGAGCAAAGTAGGATGAAAGTCGTGTCGTATAGTGTGAACCCAGCCTATGACAGTTTTTGCAGTAACGAGGGGAGTGAGACTCCACAGGTGGGAGGGGGATAAAGTTCACAGGATTGTTTTGAGAATTTGTATTCCCAAATCACTTTACCAAAGCTAAGTTAACTTACCGGTATGTGACCAAATGTATTTCTTATATATATACGGTATATATATATATATATATATATATATATATATATATATATATGTAGCACACAGATCCCTTACCCTGCTTACCTCCACTCGCAGAGTGAGACACACCATGCCACATGCCCAGTATCCTCCATTTTGTAGAGGGTGAGCGGTGTTAATTAATTTGGGTCCTGCAGCGAGTTACCTCCTTCCGTTGGTTCTCGTCCCTAGAGTGTAGGGAAAAGTCTATTCTCTCTCTAGGAAGGCCAATGTCCAGACAATATTAAACTCAATAAAAGGAGTTTATTTTACTTGCTTGCAACTTGACAGGAAAGGTTGGAGATAAAGAGGATGAACAGGGAGGTTGGTTCAGGCACACAGTACTTAATCACCACTCGTCGCCACTCAAGCCTGAGTGGGGTTTACTCACCCGGATAGTCCCCTCTCACGGTCCTAGCAGCTGGTGTGGAGCACGAAACATTCAGGACATGAACGATCAGGACATGAACCTCTAAGTTCCTTACTTCCCAGCACTTGTAACACTTTAAGAACTTTAGGTGCCAATGGGGCACGTCACAAGGCTTTTGGCGGATCATGGAATCCTTCCCTCTGACAGGTAACCACGCCTCTCCCGAGACGGCGACATCCTTCACCAATCCTCGCAGAAAGGTCCTCCCCTGGTTTCCTCTCCTTCAGAGCGGGACACCCTCCCATGGGCACCCTGGGACTCCTCTGTTGGCGTAGGCCTCAGCTAAAGGTGCTGGGCGCATCTGGAACGATGCGGCCTCGGGCTAAAGGTGCCGGGACCGAATTCACACACATGCACCCCTGGCCTGGAGGGCCACAGGGCGCGAACTGCTCCCCGAATAATGGCGTCTGCCCCTTATGTACCCTCTCCCGGCATGCACAGCAGGCAGACCACGCCCACTGCACAGGCGCCGAGAGAGGACACCCAATAGCGCTGCAATGCTACCTGTGGTTCAAACCGAGACCTGAGCGACAGCGCCACCCACAGGCCACAGGGAACTGTACTGCCAGGCAACACCACAACAGAGCAGAGGCCTAATGAAAGAAATCCAGCAGCCTGAGCATAACTACTTGCTCAGGCTGACCCCTAAATTGAAGCATAGCGACCCCAATTTTGGGGGTCCGCTACATATATATATATATATATATATATTGTCAAAAGTATTGGGTACATACACATGAACTTTAATGGCATCCCAGTCTTAGTCCTTAGGGTTCAATATTGAGTTGGCCCACCCTTTACCAAGACTGGGATGCCATTAAAGTTCATATGCGTGTAAAGGCAGGTGTCCCAATATTTTTGACTATATATATATATATATATATATATATATGTATAGGAAGGCCAGTATGGTGGCCTGAAATTATGGGAGGAGCCCGGGGGGGTTTTCAAGCAGACCACCCATGATGGTCTGTGTCGGCTCCAGTGCTTGGTATTACGTCACCAGGCCGACTCTGCCAACTCACTGCGTGTCCGTGAGGTTGTGCTTTCGAGATCGTTCATAGGTTTTTCGTCGATCGTTCCATGCTCTCTGTCGCAGAGAGAACTTGGAACTTGTTGTTACCGTTCCTACGGACGAATCGTTGCTTTTCATGTTCCACTTCGTAAACCGCCTATGCCTTCACAGGTCTTACTCGGTCTTTCGCACGCATTCGTACTTACTGCCTAGCTCTGTTCCTCATTCGAGCCCAGTCACGTCCGCAACGTTACGACTCGTGGCAGCCCTCCACTCGGCACCATTCGTATCTTACCAACTAGGTGGTATGAACCGTACGAATAGCACGTAAGCCACTTTCGAAACAAGTCACTTTTACGGCGCATGGTCTCGAATAGGGATGAGCTTCGAGTTCGAGTCAAACTCATGTTCGACTCGACCATTGACTGTTCGCCCGTTCGCCGAACAGCGAACAAATTGGGGTGTTCGCGGCAAATTCAAAAAGTCTATGGGAGAAATCTAAAGTGCTAATTATAAAGGCGTATATGCAAGTTATTGTCCTAAAAAGTGTTTGGGGACCTGGGTCCTGCCCCAGGGGACATGTATCAATGCAAAAAAAAGTTTTAAAAACTGCAGTTTTTTTGGGAGCAGTGATTTTAATAATGCTTAAAGTGAAACAATAAAAGTGAAATATTCCTTTAAATTTCGTACCTGGGGGGTGTGCATAATATGCATGTAAAGTCACGCTTGTTTCCCGTGCTTAGAACTGTCCCTGCACAAAGTCATTTAAAATTCACTCGCGGCTATTAATGAATTGTCGGCTCCCGGCAATACATAGAAAAGTCATTGATAAAAAAATTAAAAATAAAGCGTGGGGGTCCCCCCAAATTCAATTAACAGGCCCTTCAGGTCTGGTATAGATATTAAGGGGAACCCCGACGCAAATTAAAAAAAAAAATGCGTGCGGTTCCCCCCAAATATCCATAACAGGCCCTTCAGATCTGGCATGGATTTTAAGGGGAACTCCACCCCAAATGTAAAAAAAAATGGCGTGGAGTCCCCCCAAAAATCCATACCAGACCCTTATCCGAGCACGCAACCTGGCAGGCCGCAGGAAAAGAGGAGGGGACGAGAGAGCGCCCCCCCCTCCTGAACCGTACCAGGCCACATGCCCTCAACATGGGTAGGATGTCCCCATGTTGATGGGGACAAGGGCCTCATCCCCACAACCCTTGCCCGGTGGTTGTGGGGGTCTGCGGGTGGGGGGCTTATCGGAATCTGGAAGACCCCTTTAACAAAGGGGACCCCCAGATCCCGCCTCCCCCCCATGTGAATTGGTAAGGGGTACATTGGACCCCTACCATTTCACGAAGAAAGTGTAAAAAAATAAAAATAAAACACACAAACACCTTGGAAAAGTCCTTTATTAAAAAACAAACAAAAAAAAAAAAACATTCCAGCGATGAAATCCAGTGTCCCGCGGCGATCCGATGTCCAGTGCTGTCTGTCATTGGCTGAGCCTGAGCGGACCTGATGGGGAACTTCCTCCGCAGTCTAATAAATGTATAGACCCGCCCCTTCTAAAGTTCTCCATCAGGTCTGCTCAGCCAATGAATAGGTGTAAGGCTAAGCAGACCAGATGTGGAACGTGAGAAGGGTCGGGTCTATTCATGTATTACACAGTGAAGGAAGTTCCCCATCAGGTCCGCTCAGGCCAATGACGTAGGCGGGGTCTGACATACTGAGGGGGCGGACCTGATGGGGAACTTCCTTCACTGTGTAATTCATGAATAGACCCACCCCTTCTCAAGTTCCGCTTAGCCTTACACCTAGTCATTGGCTGAGCGGACCTGATGGGGAACTTTAGAAGAGGCGGGTCTATTCATGTATTACACAGTGAAGGAAGTTCTCCATCAGGTCCGCCCCCTCGTATGTCAGACCCCGCCTACGTCATTGGCCTGAGCGGAAGTCCAGTCGCAGCACCGGCACAACGATTCGGATCCTTGGCAATACAAACTTCTCCGACTGATCCAAGTTCAGTTGCAGCACCGGCTCAACAATTCGGATCCTCTGCAATACAAACTTCCCCAACCCATCTGAGTCCAGTCGCAGCACCGGCACAACGATTCGGATCCTTGGCAATACAAACTTCACCGACCGATCCGAGTTCAGTCGCAGCACCGGCTCAACAATTCGGATCCTTCACAAACAACCCCACCGGTGAGCACACCCCAGACCGGTTCGAACTAGTCGCATTGGCATTATGAATACACTGGAACTTACGACTCAGATCCCTTACATTCTATCAGGCATAAACATCCACATCTCACTCCATCTATTTTTACACCGTTGTGCACGGTCATTCCTACATACTCAAAATTCCACTAACTTGTTTTCGCCTTTCTAATAAGGCTGCTTCCTTGCAATCTCTTTCTCTTGTCCTTGCAATCGCTGCAAGCATTTCTGCAAGTGGCTCAAACCGGCCACTCATCATCTCCAGTAGCAACACGGCTGCTCACCGTTTTCTCTGTCACTTTCCTCTTTTAGGTCAGTAGAGTTCCAGTTGGTCCACCCTGCACCAGGTTTGGACAGTATTTCCCCAAAAAAAAAAAAAAACATTGTCGAGGGCTAGCATCTTCACCAGGGGGCCAGCTTTTGCCCCGAACAGCTCTTTGCAATCCCCCTTGTCAAAACAAAATTCCTATGTCACCTTACTACAGGTTTCCGGTCGACTCAGGCATCAAGTCAGGTGCGTAGGGATCCCCCTTGCTTTTCTCTTAAACACTCTTTCACAACATATTTATACTTCACATACACAATTCGACTTGCTCCTGAGGCGTTAGTAACTGTCACATACTTCTGTGCACTTCACTCTGTTTTCAAAGTGAGATCCTTCACCACGCAGACAAGGTCGCCTAACGTCCAGCTTGCTGGCAGTGCAAGCATTAGCAGACGGAACATACGTCAATAAACTACAGATCGCAACATTTCTACTTAGAATACCAGACTTCAGCTACCCGCCCCAGACCGCCCTGGGGGGCTCTGGTTCATTAGTCTGTGCCGAGCACAGACGGGCACCTGAGCTATCGGTAACCTAGCCAGTCACCTCCTGGCTCACCTCGGTTGCCATGCATTCTTTTTGAGTTTTCTAAAATCACACTCAACAGTGCTCGCACACAAACTAGCTGTCACTACGCCTGTCGTTCCTTGTCCTGTCCTTGTTTTCCTTCTGCCTTTCCATCTTATCTACCCAAATACATCTATCCACTCCTACCTTTCCGACTTACCCTAAACATATGCATTTTCCCTGCCTTGGTTTTAGCTGACGCCACGTCACAGGCCGACAGTGATGGCTCAGCAAGCGGCAGCACACAGTCTCCCAGAGCTCGGACCATTCCCAAGCTCACAGCAGAACTGTGGCACAGGAGTATTTCCTAACCTGCCACAGCTAGGAAAGCAGAGAGTTTTAGGCTGCTGTTTCCACCACCAGTGGCAGCCCTACCAGGCACCCAGGTGTCACCGCAGTCTATTTTCTCAGCGATTACTCAGCTGCACTCCTTGGTGACCACACTGTCAACAGCAGTCACCGATGCTCCAGTCACCACCATCGTCCCCTAGCCTTCACTTACAGGTACGCCCGACATCTGCACAACTGTCTTCCCTGAGCACCTTGTCCGCTAAGGCAGCAGCTAGACTCTCCCAGTTCCAGATTACTACCAATTTGAGCACCATCGATACAGAGCTGTTCTGTTACCATTTTCCCGGTCTACGCTCTCCACTACTCGCGAACTGCCAGTCTTCAACCCATACGGCAAACTGGCGCTCTAAGTTGGGTGGCAGATGCCTCCCCAGCTTTTCCTTACCTCTAGTGCCACTCAAAATCCAAGTTTAAACTCCCTCATACCCTCAGAGCAGTTCTCCCTTAAATACTCATCAGTAGACCTAGCTACTCAAGCTATCATTAGTATAGGAGCAGGCGCTTGGGTGTCCAAAGCGGACATCTCGGACGCCTTCAAGTTACTACCAATCGAGTAGTTCCCCATCAGGTCCGCTCCCTCGTATGTCAGACCCCGCCTACGTCATTGGCTGAGCGGACCTGATGTAGAACTGCCTCCGCAGTCTAATAAATGAATAGACCCGGCCCTTCTAACGTTCCGCATCTGGTCCGCTTAGCCTTACACCTACGTCATTGGCTGAGCAGACCTGATGGGGAACTTTAGAAGGGGCAGGTCTATTCATTTAATACACTGCGGAGGAAATTCCCCATCAGGTCTGCTCAGGCTTAGCCAATGACGTCTCGTGTGGACAGCGCTGGACATCGGATCACCGCGGGACATTGGATTTCATCGCTGGAATGTTTTCTTTTATTTTTATTTTTTTTTATTTTTAATAAAGGACTTTTCCAAAGTGTCTGTGTGTTTTTTTTTACATTTTTTTACACTTTCTTTGTAAAATGGTAAGGGTACAATGTACCCCTTACCAATTCACATGGGGGGGAGGCGGGATCTGAGGGTCCCCTTTGTTAAAGGTGTCTTCCAGATTCTGATAAGCCCCCTGCCCGAAGACCCCCACAACCACCGGGCAAGGGTTGTGGGGATGAGGCCCTTGTCCCCATCAACATGGGGACATCCTCCCCATGTTGAGGGCATGTGGCCTGGTACGGTTCAGGAGGAAGGGGGGCCGCTCTCTCGTCCCCTCTTTTCCTGCAGCCTGCCAGGTTGCATGCTCGGATAAAGGGTCTGGTATGGATTTTTGGGGGAACTCCACGCCATTTTTTTTTTTAAATTTGGGGTGGAGTTCCCCTTAAAATCCATACCAGACTTGAAGGGCCTGGTATGGATATTTGGGGGAACTCCACGCATTTTTTTTTAAATTTGCGGCAGGGTTCCCCTTAATATCCATACCAGACCTGAAGGGCCTGGTAATTGAATTTGAGGGGACCCCCACGCTTTTTTTTTTTTTATCAATGACTTTTCTATGTATTGCCGGGAGCCGACAATTCATTATAGCCGCGAGTGAGTTTTAAATTACTTTTTTTCCTTCAGAAATTACACTTTGTGCAGGGACAGTTCTAAGCACGGGAAACAAGCGCGACTTTACATGCATACTATACACACACCCTAGGTACGAAGGAATATTTCACTTTTATTGTTTCACTTTAAGCATTATTAACCACTTGACCACTGGGCACTTAAACCCCCTTAATAACCAGACCAATTTTCAGCTTCCGGTGCTCTCACATTTTGAATGACAATTACTCAGTCATACAACACTGTACCCATATGAATTTTTTGTCCTTTTTTTCACACAAATAGAGCTTTCTTTTGGTGGTATTTAATCACTGTTGGGTTTTTTATTTTTTGCGCTATAAGAGAAAAAAGACTGAAAATTCTGTAAAAAAATGGGGTTTTTTTCGTTTCCGTTATAAAATTTTGCAAATTACTATTTTTTCTTCATAAATTTTGGCCAAAATTTATACTGCTACATATCTTTGGTAAAAATAAGTACAAATTGGTGGATATTATTTGGTCTTTGTGAAAGTTATAGAGTCCACAAGCTATGGTGCCAATATCTGAAAATTGATCACACCTGAAGTACTGACGGCCGATCTCATTTCTTGAGACCCTAACATGCGAGAAAAGTACAAATACCCCCCAAATGACCCCTTTTTGGAAAGAAGACATTCCAAGGTATTCAGAAAAAGGCATTGTGAGTTTTTTGAAGTTGTCATTTTTTCCCACAATTCTTTGCAAAATCAAGATTTTTTTTTTCTCTTTTTTTTTTTCACAAAATTGTCATATTAGCAGGTTATTTCTCACACACAGCATATGCATACCACAAATTACACCCCAAAACACATTCTGCTATTACTCCCGAGTATGGCGATACCACATGTGGGAGACTTTTACACAGCGTGGCCACATACAGAGGCCCAACATGCAGGGAGCCCCTTCAGGCGTTCTGGAGCACCGAGGCCAATTCTGACATTTCTCTCCTACATGTAAAAATCATCATTTATTTGCTATAAAATTACATAGAACCCCAAAACATTATATATGTTTTTTTAGCAAAGACCTTAGAGAATATAATGGTGGTTGTTGCAACTTTTTATCTCGCATGATATTTGCGCAGCAATTTTTTTAACGCGTTTTTTACGGAAAAAAAATGTTTTGTGCTTAAAAAAAAACAAACAGTAAAGTTAGCCCAATGTTTTTGCATAATGTGAAAGATGAAGTTACGCCGAGTAAATAGAAACCTAACATGTCACCTTTCAAAATTGCACACGCTTGTGGAATGGCGCCAAACTTCGCTACTTAAAAATCCCCATAGGCGACGCTTTAAATATTTTTACTGGTTACATGTTTTGAGTTACAGAGGAGGTCTAGGGAAAAAATTATTGCTCTCGCTCTAACGTTCGCGGCGATACCTCACATGTGTGGTTTGAAAACCGTTTTCATATGTGGGCGGGACTTACGTATGCGTTCGCTTCTGTATGCGAGCTCACGGAGACAGGGGCACTTTAAAAAAATATATTTTTTTTTATTGTTCATTTTATTTTATTTATTTTAGTTTGACATGTTTTTCCGCCCCAAATTTTTTTTTGATCACTTTTATACCTATTACAAGGAACGTAAGCATCCCTTGTAATAGGAATATGGCATGACAGGTCCTCTTTACAGTGAGATATGGGGTCAATAAGACCCCACATCTCACCTCTAGGCTGGGAAGCCTGAAAAAAAAACAAAAAAAAAACAACAATCCTGGCTTTGATCGTAGCGGTGAGTCGGTAGGAGCACCGGAGGGCGGCGGGGGGGGAGGGGGACATACCCTCTCGCCTCCCGTAAGAATGATCAACCGGCGGAACAGCCACTATGATTGTTGTTATGGTGTAGGGAATCGCCGGCTGAAAAAGCTGATATCTGAATGATGCCTGTAGCTGCAAGCATCATTCAGATATCCCCGCACAAAGTCAAGGACGTCATATGACGGCCGGCGGGCGGAAAGTGGTTATTGCAGAGTATTGCCGGGCATTGCGGAGTATGGCAGGGCATCGCGGAGTATGGCAGGGCATTGCGGAGTATGGCAGGGTATTGCATGGGGTATTGCACAGGGGGTATTGCACAGGGTATTGCAGAGTATTGCGCAGGGTATTGCAGAGTATTGCACAGGGTGTATTGCGCAGGGTATTGCAGAGTATTGCGCAGGGTATTGCAAAGTATTGCACAGGGTATTGCAGAGTATTGCGCAGGGTATTGCAGAGTATTGCGCAGGGTATTGCAGAGTATTTTGCAGAGTATTTTGCAGAGTATTGCGCAGGGTGATGCAGAGTATTGTGCAGGGTATTGCAGAGTATTGCAGAGTATTGTGCAGGGTATTGCGCAGGGTATTGCGCAGGGTATTGCAGAGTATTTTGCAGGGTATTGCGCAGGGTATTGCAGAGTATTGCGCAGGGTATTGCAGGGTATTGTGCAGGGTATTGCAGGGTATTGCACAGGGTATTGCAGAGTATTGCGCAGGGTATTGCAGAGTATTGCACCAGGGTATTGCAGAGTATTGCGCAGGGTATTGCAGAGTATTGCAGAGTATTGCACCAGGGTATTGCAGAGTATTGCACCAGGGTATTGCAGAGTATTGCACCAGGGTATTGCAGGGTATTTTGCAGAGTATTGGCAGGGTGTATTGCAGAGTATTGGCAGGGTGTATTGCAGAGTATTGGCAGGGTGTATTGCAGAGTATTGGCAGGGTATTGCACAGGGATGGCTGAGCAGGGATGGATGGATGGCTGGTTCTGTGACTGCAATTGTCACAGATCCAGCCCACAGTGCTGCTGCTGCCATCCGTCATCAAATGACGCCGGTCTGTTTACAAGTGATTGCTCCGTCATTTTACGGAGCTATCACGTGATAAACGGGCGCTATCAGCGGCGATTTACCGCGATTCGTGATCCGCCGGGTCCTCTGGACCCGGTGGTCATGGAGTTTCCCGTGTGCGCGCCCCAGGGGGCGCGCGGGAGCGCGATTCTGGGAGGACGTTATATAACGTCCTCCCAGAGTTAAGCAACCACCTTGTCGACGTTATTTGTCGGCAGGTGGTTGCTAAGTGGTTAAAATCACTGCTCCCTCTTTTTTGCATTGATACATGTCCCCTGGGGCAGGACCCAGGTCCCCAAACACTTTTTATGACAATAACTTGCATATAAGCCTTTAAAATTAGCACTTTAGATTTCTCCCATAGACTTTTCGAATTTGCCGCGAACACCCCAAATTGTTCGCTGTTCGGCGAATGGGCGAACAGGCAATGCTCGACTCGAACATGAGTTCGACTCAAACTCGAAGCTCATCCCTACTTGTGACGTATTTATGTGGTTCATATATCTTCGGACAGAGGGCTCCGACCATAAATATATATTTAGTTATTCTTTCCTCCTCAAATACTTTTACATATTATTGTATGGGGAGAATTTCAACCGTGATGTGCTCAAGTGAATAAATATTTTTTTGGGATGTAAGACTAAAATAACTAAATGTTGATGGAGTCTATTACTAATACATTGTATTGTGTTATGAATGCTGTCAAACTTTACACCCTGGTTTGGAATAATAATTAGTACATCAATAAAAATCTGTGTATAAAAGACATAATATAGATTCAGAGAGGGCTGTGCAGAGCTGAGCTGTCCACACAGACAAAGAAAAGGATTTCTTTATGCAAGCATTTTCCACATGGAATTTTCTATGTCTAGACTAAATGAGTCTGGTTTTGCATTGTAGTTTAGATTATGAAAGTGTGACACATACATATCTTTTTCTCAAATACAATGACGTTAGAGTTACTGTACACAGCTTAAACAATATACTTACTGCTAGTCACTTCATAAATCTAGACTAAAACTGACTTTTACAGTAAAATTTTTAATTATTTAACCACATGCTTGTTTAGACTAAAGTTTTTGAGGCTGTAGCCCCATATTTTTATATCTATGTCATATTTTTTTTTGTTTTTATTGGAAAATATTTTTTTTAAATATACTATAATAAAATAAAAATATTTGTTATAAACATTTTTGATATATAAATAATTTTTTGTGTTTTTATGTGAAGTTTGTTTGATTGCATTTATTAGAACAGTGCAGATGAGTGTGTAGACAGAAAGAAAAAACTGTACTGATCCAAGCCCCAAGCATATTCCTACAGTCCTCCTCTGCACAGGGTGCTGGCTTTAGAAGCTCATCCTGCTTGGCAAATATTGCAAAAACAAAAGACGAAGCCAAAGTTCCATAAAGTCCCACCATGAATTTTAATCAAAGCATTGGGCTTTCAACATAGTCCCCACCTTAAACCACACCCTACTAATGCGTTTCACCATGAATGGGCTTATTTATACCTCTCTGTCAACTCCACCGACCTCTACACATCAGAGGGGCGTGGCTTAGGGTGGGGACTATGTGCTAAGTCAACTGCTTTAACTAAACTTACTGGTGGGACTTTGTGGAAATATGGCTTTGTCTTTTGTTTTTGCCATAAGTGTAGTTGAGTGGTTTCAATGTTCCAGAAGGTTATTACAAAGTAGCTTTTTACAGTAAAAATGTAATTTCTAATAACTTGGTTGATTTCCTTTAAAATTTAGAGCTGAACTTCATGGCTGTATAAAAGGCACACGTTATCACATCCTAATGCCGCGTACACACGACCATTTTTCTCGTCGGGAAAAATCACATTTTTTCTCTTTGACGAGAAAAACTACCGTGTGTGGGCTTTTGGTAATTTTTCCCGACGAGAAAAACGGCATTAATCACGACGAGAAAAATTAGAACATGCTTTAATTTTTCTCGTCGTGATTCACTGCATTTTTTTCTGCGGCAGTTTTCCCATAGGGAAACACTGCCGGGGAGCCTACACACGGTCGTTTTTCTCGACCAAGAGAAAAAATGATGGGAAAAAGGGCCGTGTGTAGGGAAACAAGCCGTTCCTCGTTTTTTCCCATTGATTTTCTCGATTTTTTTTCACCGACGAGAAAATCGATCGTGTCTACGTGGCATTACACTTACATTATATTGTCAAAAGTATTGGGACATCTGCCTTTACACACATGAACTTTAATGGAATACCAGTCTTAGTCCGTAGGGTTCAATATTAAGTTAGCCCACCCTTTGCAGCTTTAACAGCTTCAACTTTTCTGGGAAGGCTATTCACAAGGTTTGTGTGTCTATGGGAATGTTTGACCATTCTTCCAACCCAACCCCTGAAAAACAACCCACACCACAATCCCCTCTCCACCAAATGATTTGGACCAGTGCACAAAGCAAGGTCCATAAAGACATAGATGAGTGAGTTTAGGGTGGAGGCACTTGACTGGTTTGCACAGAGTCCTGACCTCAACCCAATAGAACACCTTTGGGACGAATTAGAGTGGAGACTGCAAGCCAGGCCTTCTCATCCAACATCAGTGCCTGACCTCACAAATGCGCTTCTGGAAGAATAAGCAAATATTCCAATAGACACACTCCGAAACATTGTTGACGGCCTTCCCAGAAGAGTTGAAGCTGTTATAGCGGCAAAGGGTAGGCCAACTCAATATTGAACCCTACGGACTAAGACTGGGATGGCATTAAAGTTCATGTGCGTGTAAAGGCAGGCGTCCTTAACACTTTTGACATAATAGTGTATAATTTAAATGAAAGCAGTGTAAGCGCCTATATTTACTTGGTATCGGCCTCTTATGATCCCTGTACAGCAGAGCTCAAAGAGGTTGCAGTAAAAGAGTGGAGAGATGAGAATATCAATGTGCTTATTCTCCTTTTACTGCCCAGTCACAGAATGCAGGAGGGAAAGTAAACTGTGAAAGTGAAACTGAAGCAGAAAAAGATGAAGTCCCCTCTCCTGCCAGGTAGGATTGTAATGTGTGGCAGGGTTGTGAAAATATCATGACTGGATGGACGAAAATACAAATCCCTTTAAAAGATAAAACAGGTCCTTTATAGCTAGTACCAGTTTTTCCACATTCAGGTGGACATGTTCTGTAACATGTAAGAAATTTTGTAGCTTCCTAAAGACACCTCTTTACAGTAGTTCTAATGAATGCTCAGAAGATACCACAGTATTTACTGTATATCCACACAGGTAGCATAGACACCCATAACCAATGAACCTTGAGTGTGTAGATTTTGACAATCAATATCTTCACAGTCAATGGTAAGTGGATATAGGTGTCTGCACTGCCTGTGTTGTATATATGGTGAATGTTGGGGTATCTTAGAATTGAAGTGGCTTAGAGAATCTACAAAACATTACAGAACTACTACTAGCTATACCATGACCTGCACAATGGGAAACATCAGAGGCAACTTTCTTGTGTAGTCAGCTGTTTGCCATGAGTTCAGCTTTAAATATAGAGTTCCATGGATGAATAATCTGTTACACAAATGATTGATGAGTAAACAGTAACAACATTGCCAAAATAAAAAGCACTTCTCTTTTGCCGAGATAATCCATCCACCTCACAGGTGTGGCATATAAAGATGATTATTGCACAGGTGTGCCTTAGGCTGGCCACAATAAAAGGCCACTCTAAAATGTGCAGTTTTACTGTATTGGGGGGTCGGGGGTCCAAAAACCAGTTAGTATCTGGTGTGACCACCATTTGCCTCACGCAGTGCAGCAAATCTCCTTTGCATAGAGTTGATCAGGTTGTTGATTGTGGCCTGTGGATGTTGGTCCATTCCTCTTCAATGGCTGTGTGAAGTTGCTGGATATTGGCAGGAACTGAAACACACTGTCGTATACGCCGATCCAGAGCATCCCAAACATGCGTCCAGTGAGTGTGCTGGCCATGCAAGAACTGGGATGTTTTCAGCTTGCAGGAATTGTATACATATCCTTGCAACATGGGGCCGTGCATTATCATGCTGCAACATGAGGTGATGGTCATGGATAAATGGCACAACAATGGGCCTCAGGATCTCGTCACGGTATTTCTGTGCATTCAAAATGCAATTGATAAAATGCACCTGTGTTCGTTGTCCATAGCATACGCCTGCCCATACCATAACCCCACCGCCACCATGGGCCACTCGATCCACAACGTTGACATCAGCAAACCGCTCACCCACACGAGGCCATACATTCTGTCTGCCATCTGCCCTGTACAGTGAAAACCAGGATTCATCTGTGAAGAGAACACCTCTCCAAAGTGCCAGACGCCATTGAATGTGAGCATTTGCCCACTCAAGTTGGTTACGACGACAAACTGCAGTCAGATCGAGAGCCCGATGAGGACGACGTGCATGCAGATGAGCTTCCCTGAGACGGTTTCTGACAGTTTGTGCTGAAATTCTTTGGTTATGCAAACCGATTGTTGCAGCAGCTGTCCGGGTGGCTGGTCTCAGACGATGTAGGAGGTGAAGAGGCTGGATGTGGAGGTCCTGGGCTGGTGTGGTTACATGTGGTCTGCGGTTGTGAGGCCGGTTGGATGTACTGCCAAATTCTCTGAAACGCCTTTCGAGACGGCTTATGGTAGAGAACTTGCGACATCTGTGGCATTGTGTTGTGTGGTAAAACTGCACATTTTAGAGTGCCCTTTTGATGTGGCCAGCCTAAGGCACACCTATGCAATAATCATGCTGTCTGATCAGCATCTTGATATGTCACACCTGTGAGGTGGATGGGTTATCTTGGCAAAGGTAACTAACACAGATTTAGACAGATTTGTGAACAATATTTGAGAGAAATAGGCCTTTTGTGTACATCTTTGAGTTCAGTTCATGATAAATAGGGGCAAACACAAAAGTGTTGCGTTTATAATTTTGCTCAGTGTATATTGAAATACATTTTCAAGCTGGCTGACTGCCATAATGGCTTGGGCAACCATGGGCATTAGGCATTTTTCATTGGGGTTTTTCAGGTGTTCCTGCTCTTCACTGGACCCTCGCAGACTTGAGGTTTTAGCTTTGCTGAATGTCTCTCTCAGGATGCAGCCCTGGGGGGCCTCACTAACGAAAGCTGGTGAAATAACAGGTACCCAAAGTGAACTATTAAAATGTCAGGCAGGAGTGTATTTAATAAACAAGAAACAGAGCAGACAAAAGTCAGCCAGAGGTTGTCTTCATTTAAAAGCTGAAGTAGATTGAGTTCAGGTAGATTAGAATGTATGCAGGTGGGCGGTGATAGGTATCAGCCAGTCCTAACATCAGGATTCAAGTATCAGATGGGGACAGTTGTCAAAGTAGTGATTAGGACTGCAAAACATAAAGGAAAAGTGCTTACAATCCACACAAACATTCAGTAATTCCTCAGTGCCAGTTTGGACAGGGGCGACCTGTCAGGCGACTTGTCAGCCTGACAAGTCACGCTCCATTCAGTACAATGGAACCGTTCTACAAGGAGCGACTCAAGACGCTCCAACTTAGAAAAAGGCTCCTGTGCTTCTTTGGAGCGGCTTAAATTGACTTCTATTAGAGAAGTAATTTGCAAGCCGTGCTAAGGTCACGCTGTGCCTGGTGGCTTCAGAGTCATACGACTCGGCACTAAAGGTAGGGGAAGTCCTTCTATCCCCCTTGGGACTGACTACACAAGGTACAGGTGAGGCGAGGGTCCTGTAAGTAATGGGTAAAGGCCAGGGAGTTATTCAATCTTAACAAAAGTAGTACCACAAGTGCAAAAAAAGAACAAAAAGTCACTGGATGGCAACCAGTTATCCTGTCAAGCGAGGGAGCCCACACACTAATCAAAATTCATCTGGTCCCTGCTGGACCAGAGGAACTTCTATCAGTATATAGCCAGCTTTAAATATTAAACAGTTACAGGACAAACATTTTGAATATGACTCAAAATATATCAGTAAAAACCAGAGAAAAGTGTATAACATTGTCCCAAATAGTTTTCTTTTGTGTTGCACACAAATGTATTTAATCCAATCATTTATTCTAATATCTTATTGGTCCATTTATTCCTTTTATTATTTTTTGTATATGAATTCACCAGTTCTTTCTATTCTTTTTTTATATGTCAATTACACCAACTATTGTAACAAATCCTTTACCATAACTCTTAGTTGGTCCCTCATGTACCGCCCAGTTTTTCTACACCTCCTTTCTTTGCTATCCAAATGATTTACTCTTGTATACATTTCCCATGAACTCACATTTGTAGTTATGCACATGCATGTACAAAGATGTGTGAGGGCACATATATGCATTTAATCATTTATTCTAATATCTTATTGCAGGGATCCTCAAACTATGGCCCTCCAGCTTTTGCAGAACTACACATCCCATGAGGCATTGTAAAACTCTGACATTCACAGACATGACTAGGCATGATGGGAATTGTAGTTCCTGAACAACTGGAGGGCCATAGTTTGAAGACCCATGTCTTATTGGTTAATTTCTTCTTTTCATTATTTATTTTATATGAAGTCACCAGCTTTTTCTATCCTGTTTTATATGTAAGTTATGCCAACCTAGTATCCAGTCTTAAATCATTATCATAATGCTGTTTAGGATAATGAGATATGCAAATTACACCATTTTAGCACCTTGTTATGATCATGATAAATATTTTTAACGTTTTAATATATACAGTTTATACTCGAGTATAAGCCGACCCGAATATAAGCTGAGGCACCTAATTTTACCACAAAAAAATGGGAAAACGTATTGACTCGAGTATAAGCCTAGGGTGTCCATCTGCATGCCTCACTGTGCCTCACTTTGCCTCACTGTGTCCATGTGCATGCCTCACTGTGCCCATGCCTCACTGTGTCCATGACTAGACTGACGTTTAACATGGGAGTCTATGGAAGGGGTGCCCGGCTCTGAAAAATCGGTGCTCCCCGGCCTTAGGTCCCCTAGACAACAAACTTTGTACACTTGTAGAAGAGAAATGGGGCTACATGTGTGCCAAGATTCAGGTCCAGAAGACTTACGACCAGCTTGTACCGGGTCTCCAAAATCACCGGATAAATGACCATTTAACATGGGAGTCTATGGAAGGAGTGCCCGGATTTGAAAAATCGGTACTTCCCGGCCGTAAGTCCCTTGGACAACAAACTTTGCACACATGTAGAGGAAGAGTGTGGCTACATGTGTGGTAAGTTTGGCCAGTACCGTGTTCCAAAATCCCAGGAGATCAGGCGCAAAATGGTGACTCAAGTATAAGCAGAGGGGGGCATTTTCAGCACAAAAAAATGTGCTGAAAAACTCTGCTTATACTCGAGTATATACGGTATATATAAATTTTACTTAATTACATCCTATTTCAGTTATACTGATACTGTACTATGATTTAAACACATAATATCAACTATTTATTTTCTATCGATTTTCTGTTTACTTTGTGTTCTTGGTGAGTTTTTGCGGTTTCTGTATTACTCAGGAAGACTCCCGGTGGTTCCATAGCTATATATTATCAGCTGTGTTTCTCACTCCCCATGAGTTACATCTTAATCCTTACGATTCTGCCTCCTTCAAGATGTATATAAAGCTTAGGATAGCCCAGCATAGAAAGGCTAATGAAGAAGCAAACTGGCTTCAAAACATGTCCCTTGTCTTCAAAGCATGCGTCTCCAGGGAAGTTGGGGATTTCAGTCCTTGGTTAAGCACCGATTGCACTTGTAGTGACAGCGGCTTTCTCCATCTTCAGCATGTTTCATCCCAAGCCAGTGGCCAAGGCTAATGGTGTTCCGGCTGCCCCTTGGAAATTTGTGGCTTTCAAGTCACCTTTGTTTCATACCCTACAAATATGTACGTTTGTCAGTGTATTTCTATTTTTCAATAAATTGTCAGTTGTTTATTTTTATTGCTGCACTTCTTCCACTGGTTGGAAAGTAAGCTCCCTCACTGATTTTCTAGCTGCAGCTCCTAGTTTTAGCTATGTTTAGCGCTCAGGCTATCCTATGCAAACCTTTAAATACTGTTGGTACATATCATTAGTTTTGTCATTTACCAATACTTTTTCACAATTCTAATCCTTCAATATTTATTTGGTTCTTTTACTTTACCCATTTTGTATGATCCATCCATTTGGTAGATTCATTTAAATTACCACCCACATTATGCCTGGTTTATCAGACCACTCCTGAGCGCTGTAGTTTGTCTGGGCTTGATAAACTCATTCATTCACATATTGTATTTTTTGGTACCTACTGTGTATGATGAATCTTGGCCAAAGAACACAAGAATCCTTAGTAATATTGATTATATATTGAACACATACTATACAGATTTTTATCATCATAAACCTATGGTTTTATTGACAACACCCGACTTTGGTGTACTTTAATCGGGAGCCTTTAACCATGACTATACTATAGTGCTCTTTATTTTATCATTAGAATTCCATATGTTTGCATGGCAGAACTGGACAGTGTTTGTACAGACTTACAAATTAAAGTAGAAATATTAAATACAATGAGATTAGAGATGAGCAGCCAGTTGAAACATACTGTAAAACATTCAATCAGAACATTACATGTGTACACGTGTTTAAACGGGAAATCACTTTAGAAATCATGACGACAGAGCAGTTAATTTAAATTTTCCAGCATCATCTGTCTGCATTGTACTTTTACACTGTCCAAAATCTTTAAAAACATTCTTCTAACACATTCCAAACAGCTGAGTTTTAAATCACAGAACATTTATCTTGATATTCTGTTGCCAGTTGGTGTCTGTTAAAACAATACAGGGTGATTGTACTGACAATCACACCTCCGTTTGGAAGTAAGATCATTAACTTAGCTTGTGTTTGATAACTTGCCAAATGAAAACCATACTATAACACAATTTCTTGATATGTGTGTAGCGCCCTCACTCCCTCCGTTTCGTCTAGGGGTATTCTGTATGTGAGAGTAAGATGCGCTACGGCCCATGTCCTCCCCATGTAGTGAGTGAGGTGAAGGCCAATACCAGTTATTTTCCTCGGGCCTGTGCGTTTCAGTTAATGACCAAGTCTTGCTGTGCTGACACTTCCCTTTGCTCCCATTAAACAGAGTACCACACACCGATTAGGGTCCAACACTTGTTTTATTGTCACACTCACAATCAAACAGTTCTTTGCCAGCCAACTGGTTGAGACCCAATAACAGTTCAATACGGAGGGGTGAGCAGGTCGAGGCACTATCCTGATTGTACGCTAAACCACTGTGGTTTCACCAGCGGTTACTATAGCCTTGGCTAGAGAGAACTTGGAACTTGTGAGTCTCTACCAGCGACTCAATAGAATGCAGATAGGAGTACCTTCGCTGCGTTGTGGCCCCTGTCAGGGGGAAGATGTCCCTCCAAGGGAGTTACCGAAGGCCCATCCATCACCGGGTTGATGCTGCTCCGGACTCTTCAGACGGGTGACCTCCCCGGCCTCCTCACCTCAGACATGGGCCCCATCCACCTCAGGGACCCTCGGACTCCTCCGCCCTTGCCAGACCCAGTCTAAGTCACTGGGCCCCAGGCCTCCGGTTTAGTACCTCACCCCAGGCTGAAGGTGCCTGGGATGGACGCCAACTCTGCTCCGACCAGGCCTAGGGCACCTGGGCCGGAACTCCGAACTGCCCACACTGCTTAGCATGGATGTGAATTTATTCATGGGTTGAAATAGGAAGATCTAATAGGCAGCTTTGGAGACGAGCTTAGTCTCTAAATATGCATATGTGTATCAAACTTTAGTTGCTTACATTTCTTTTGTATATAGGACTCAGTTGTTTATAACTGTCAAACACGCTCGTGAGCTAAGAAGTAGCATGTTTTCAGCAGGAGGCCAGGAAGTTCATAAAGTAACTATTGTCGATTTTGGGTGACCTACCTTCTTTGACTCTCCAGATTTATAAGTACAATATAAGTAATACTAAGGAGGCACAATAATTAAATAATTAAAATAAGCCTACACAAATAAAAGCATTTTAGACTGGATATTCAGATTAGTGCATATATTGTGTCCATCTAAATGAACAATTATGTATCAAGAGTAATGTCAGCATTTCTTTACTGCTTTTTTTGTTTGTGCTTATAGCCCCAAACTATTGAAACTAGAGGGTCAGGATGACAGCCAGCTAGCATTTTCAGAATGATGCCGCGTACACACGATCATTTTTCCCGTCGGGAAAAATGTCATTTTTTTTTTTTGCCGAGAAAAACGATCGTCTGTGGGCTTTATGCCGTTTTTCTCGTTGAGAAAAACGGCAGGAAAAACGACGAGAAAAATTAGAACATGTTCTAAATTTTCTCATCGTTTTTTCCATCATTTTTTTCCGCGGCATTTTTCCCATAGGGAGACACTGCCGCGGAGCCCACAGACGGTCGTTTTTCTCGTCAAAAAAAAAAAATGACGGGAAAAACGGTCGTGTGTGGGGGAACATGCCGTTCCCTCGTTTTTCATTTTTTTTCATGCCGTGATTCACGGCGGTGTTTTCACCGCCGTGAATCACGATCGTGTGTACGCGGCATAAGATGTCCACTATGGTAGCCCTTTATGTTTTTGTGAATAATGTTTCCTTTAAGATAACATAGTTTCAGGTAGCACATGTAGACATGGCCTTGCACACACTTGTTATAAACCTTTAAAGAGACATTATTTATTATAGGCTCTGAATGACTATGTATGACACCAGTCCATATAATTAGTATATGGTGACAGTCAAGGAGAGTGTGAAATCCTAGCTATTCTTAGAATGAATCAACTGTTGACTTTTAATGACAATATAAAAGCATGTGACTGGCTGGTCTGTAAAAGTGTTATTTTGTGAAATCCAGAAAACATTCTGAAATGCATAAATAATTAACGTAATAAATAGCTGTTTAATCATTTTATCTAGAAGACCCATGGTTTTGATTTAGGGCTCCAAATAGTACTGTATGTTGCTGTTTTAGCTTGGTTATTTGGGTATCCATATAGTTCCCCAGGATTATAGTTAGAAACACCAGCTTTTTTTCCCCAGAACCTAACTCTGCCCATTTTTCACATTCACGTAGATCTGAATGGAAGAGGGGAAGCTGTCATTGGTGAACATTCATACACCAAGTACAGGCATACCCCACTTTTAAGTACACAATGGGGTTTATTTACTAAAGATGGAGAGTGCAAAATCAGGCTAACTTCTGCATAGAAACCAATGAGCTTCTAACCCCAGCTTGTTCAATTAAGCTTTGGTAATAAAACCTGGAAGCTCACTGGTTTCTAAGCAGAAGTGAGCCTGATTTTGCACTTTCCAGCTTTAGTAAATAAACCCCATTGTGTACTTAAAAGTGGGGTATGCCTATACATAGGTTGAACTGGATGGACTAGTGTCTTTATTCAACCTTACCAACTATGAAACTATCTGTCTCCACCCTATTCACAGAACGTGCTGCATTCTGTGAAAACAATACAAGGAGTTTTTTAATGGAGGACAGTGCCCAATGGGAGTCTTTTTACAGCCACAGACACTGCTCTTAACCCATGTAGTGCTGGAAGCTCACAGATGTGAGGAGGGTCTTGCATCACTGAAGAGAGGATGATTACAGTAAGCACTATGTAGGACACACTTCATAGAGGTATGTTATGTATAGCAAAAATAAAATAAAAATAGCTAAACTCCAACTTTAAAAAATTCCCATAGCCCTGTTTATTTTGAAGACTGGCGAAGATATCTCATTTTATTTTACCAGTTCTAATAATACTGCTTTAACAGTAAGAACCTCTTTTTCAGTTTAAGATTCAACCTATTTTTTCCAATCTTAAGATTGTGGCCACATGTCTTATTTAGCGACCTTAAAATAAAATGGCTATTACAGTTTTATAAAATCACCTTTAATATATGTAGCGGCCTCACCTCTCTCCCTTGCTTTATCGGTTATATGGCTGTTGTCTAGGGGTACCTGGGAGAGAGAGATAAAACACACCACGGCCCATGTCCTCCGTAACTGGGAGGTGAAGGCCAGAGATTGGGCTTTTGTGTAGGTGTCCTAGAGTCAAGTCCAGTCCTTCGTCCCTGACTCCTTTGCTTTAGTAACCCAAGTTCCACACAGTGAATAGGTACAACTCAGTTTTATTCTTCTTGCCAAGCAATAAAACAATCTTTCCCCTTTGGAAAATGGGGACAGATCGAGGCACAATCCTTTCCCTTCTTGCTGCTGTCCACTGTGCTGTCACCAGTGGTGAATAGTCACTGCCACTGACTAGGTAATATAGAACTTGAATTACCTTCGCTCACTTTGCCCCTGTCAGAGGAAGAAATCCGTCCAAGGGAGAAGTGGAGGCCTCTCCGTCACCAGCGATGCTGCGCCGGGCTCTTCAGAGAAGTTACTGCGCACCAGTCCTCACGAACTCAGACACGGGCACCCAAGGAGTTAGGGCCCCCCCGGATTCCTCCACCCTCGCGGAACTCAGTCGAAGGTACTGAGCCCCAGGCATCCGCCATAGTACCTCACCCCAGGCTAAAGATGCCTGAGATGGACTCCATCCCTGCTCCAGCTAGGCCAAGGGCGCCTAGGCCTGAAACACCGTAACGCCAGCACCCAAGCTGAAGGTGCCTGGGTGCGGCCGCGTCCTCCGACTCTCTCCCTCAAATCAGGGTGTCCTCCCCTTTTATGACCTCTCCCTTTGCGTCACAGAGGGTTCCCCGCCCCGCTGTACCAGCTCCAGGGGAGGACAAAAAGGCACAGTTTGCGGTGCGAGTTCAGCTCCGGCCCAAGGCAACAACGCCACCTGTAGGCCCCAAGGAACCCCACACCACCAGAGTCCTCACATAAATTCAAACACCCGCTACATATATTTATACATTGTAATCACAATAGCGCCTCTTCTCTAGAGTTAATAAATGTCATTTTTGTAATTGTTTCTTATAACTAAAGTCCTCCAAACCCCTTAATAATTTTGCTTTCTTTTTCTGAACTCTTTCTAGTTCAAGGAAGTTCAGTGTTTTATAAATGGGCAGAACTATGTATTTATCTATTGTATATATATATCATTTTTAATAAAGAAGAGTATTCTGCTAACTTTATTAGCTGCAGATTGATATTGCATCCTGTTGTTAAGTCTATTACCCAAATCCTTTTTTCTATTACGGATTCACCCAAGGAACTCTAAAATGTATGTTGAACTTGTATGCATATTTTTAGCACTATATTTTTTAATATGAAAACATCATCTAGCATGTAGATGTCCACCCCCCCCCCCTAATTCGTCAAGGTCTTCCTGTATTGATGATACATATTGTTCTAAATTTTATTTTTATTTGGTATTGTCAGCATACACTGCTATAAAAAATATAATTTAAATCTTAATATCATTAATAAACATGTTTTAAAAAACAAACATTTAACACATGACAAAGGATGCCCAGAATATTTTTTAAGAGAGAGCATATCAGAAGGTTCCTCTTTTTTTGAATCAATGATTTCTATTCATATTTAAAAAAAATAAAATAAACAAACAGTATATGATATGATACACAGTGCAAGTCACAAGACTCAAAAAGCATCAGATACAGAATTTCAAGGGTGTACAGGAATTCAAAAAGTACAAATGATTGCATCCAGTAGTTATGAAAAGCGAGGAGGGTATTTATTTACCCATATGCTCCATGATTGTGAAAATTCTGCATATTTCAAGGCATTAAGCACTAAGAGGCGTTCAAAGTTGTAGATAGAATTAACCATACTCACTACCTCTAAAAGATTGGGTGATGTGTATTTTTTCAATTTTTAAAGGATAATTAGTCGTGCTGCCAGTAAGATGTGGGTGACTACGGGTTGCTGGGAGGGGAGGTAGTGGTCAATTTCAATATTAAGCAGGGCCATGGCTGGTTGCGGTTTGACTAATATTCTGGTGCAGGTGGATAGTAATTGAAATATGCATGTCCAAAAGCTGGTAAGGCTAGGGCAGCCCCAAAGAATATGTAAGAGATTACCTGTTTTCCCGAATTCTCACACAGCACAGAGGGGAGGCTGATGGAAAGATTTTGGCTAGTCAGAATGGCATGTAATACCATCTATTGGTGATTTTAATCATCACTTCATGGTGACTGGTGCAATGGGATGCTTTAACAATTGAACCAAAAGTGGCTCGCTATTGTGCTGGAGAAAAGGAGGTATGGAGGTACATTTCCCACTTTAACACAGGACTGGATTTGCAAAAGATGTGTTTATCCTGGAGGATGTTGTAGAAGAGGGATATCCCTTGTGCCCTTGTGATTTAAGCTTAGTTTAAGTAAAAAAGTCCCAGGCTCTAGGGGGCAGAATGATTATTGGAATGGGGTATTTTGCGATGAAATGAAGTAGTCGCAAGCATGTAAATTGGTGCTGCGTGGGAATGTGGGGTCTATCTACAACCACCTCTAATGAGTAGGGGACACTACCTTTGAAGAGAACACTGGCATCTGTAATGAAGTGATCATGGCCTTTAAAATTTTGTAGAGGGAATGGGGTTTGTAGTGGAGTTAAGATGTCTCCAAGCCAGCAGTGATGCTTGCATAGTTACAGTTAGGGTTTTAAGGTCCCAAGGCTTACACTTTTCACTCAGAAGAAGTAGATGGAGGTCGTAGGTAGGGGCGATGGCTAACTTGATATCTACCCACAGAGGGGCATCTTCAGAGGGGAACCAGTGTTTAATTTGATTTAATTGCACAGCCCAATAGTAATTCCTAATATCTGGGAAATCAGCTCCACCTAATGATCTATGTCTAGTAATACATGAGTGGCATATGGCCCTTAGCCCCTTCCATATGAAGGATTGAAGAGTTCTCGAAAGGGATATCATGTAGTGGTTTGTGAGGGGTATAGGGAAGGACCAAAAAAACATAGATTATTTGGGGAAGGATATTAATCTTCAGGGCCGCTAATCTACTGCACCAGGACAACTAGAACTGGGCTAAACATTTAAGTTCATAATCGATTTTTCAGATCAGGGGTTTGTAGTTGGCCAGCCACCAGGGAAGTAAGAGAGGCAGTGAGGGTAATGCCAGAAGGTTCCTACTTTAAGTCGCTCATACATGGATCAATATTCATCTGGCTCAGCAGGGGCCAGCTGAATTTTGATCCAAATATGGGGAGGCCAGTTGTGCACAAGTCAATCTATTGATCGGCATGTGTACAAACCAGCCTGTTGTACATTTTTCTCTTGATAAGCACCGCAGGCTATAGTCAGTGGTGCTGATCAGTGTATACTGATGTTGGGGAAGTCTCCCCACTGTCAGAATACAAAGGCTCAGCAGAAGGATTCCCCCATCCAAACTAAGTGTGTGGGTGGGGGAACCAAGTCATTTTCTTTTGTTCAACCTACTGGCTGAATGAAAAGAAAAAAAAATGACTTGTGTATGGCCAGCTCTAGGCATACTGAATAAAACCTCAGGGTCATATGGAGATGGATGAGGCCCTACTCTGACTCACTTATTTGTATGCATCTCAACTTGGCTTATCGTTTTCTGTAAACAACACATTTTTGTAAGAATAAACTAGAAAACATTTGAAAGGAGTATAAAGCTTGGCTAAATAGAACACTACAAAATAGACATATGCAATATTTTCTATTTACCTGACCATAATAATTTAAGTAAAATATGTATACAACCATTATGTATTCCCTTTCAACATGTAAACAGAGATCTACTTATTAAACTATAATAGTTCTTTGTATAGATTATTTTCTTACCATTCACTGCCTACCGTGGAGATCTATTGAAACCATTAGCACCAAATAATGGCTTCTAATAATTGTTAAGCCTAGTAATCATTTTAGTAGTTACAGTGCAGTACAGTTTTAAAAAAAAAGTCTTTCTTTCCTTGGGTTTGAAACTCCTGACTTATGATGTTTCTTATGTATTTATTTTTTAATCTGTAAAAAGAGGCAATTCCATTAGCTCTTTCCTTTAAACATTTGACTGCCAAGTAAGGAGTTAGTCCGTAGATGCTATGACGTGACTAGCAGCTCTGTGTGCATCTTAATCTCAGCAGGAGAGACCTACTGTATTAGCCTCTAAGGTCAAAGGTTAGAAACCCCATTGCAACTTTATTGAAGACTCCTGTTTCATGTCAAAATTCTTATGGCTATGGCAGCACTAAATTTTCCTAGGTTTGTCATCTGCAACTATTTATGGGCAGTACTAAAGAGCTACAGTTTTACCCAAAAGTGTTTAGGAAGCTAGCATTAAATAAAACAGTTTCTTGGCATGATTTGCCGCATCAGTCATTTGTCTTGTGTTCATCAAAACAAAGCCCAATGTTAACTCTAAATGCATTTTGAGAAGTAAGAACTCATCTGAGCAATGAATTGTTTATGCACACAGCAGGCCATTTAATAATATGTAATGGAATCACAAAGCTGTTTTAGTTCAGCTATTATTTATCTTCAAATAAAAATTTCTGTAAACCTTCAACAATGAGAATAAAACGCCCAATTCCTCTCAGACACAAGCTAACTAAAAACTATTTCCAGCATGTTAATTCAGTAGATTAGGTGTAGTAGGTAACTTTATTAGGCCCACCTTGCTAGTACTGGGTTGGACCCCCTCTTGCCTTCAGAACTGCCTTAATTCTTCGTGGCATAGATTCAACAAGTTGTAGAAAACATTCCTCAGAGATTTTGGTCCATAGTGACATGATAGTATCACGCAGTTGTTGCAGATTTGTCAGCTGCATATCCATAATGCAAATCTTCCATTCCACCACGTCCCAAAGGTGCTCTATTGGATTGAGATCTGGTGACTGTGGAGGCCATTGGAGTACAGTGAACTCATTGTCATGTTCAAGAAACCAGTTTGAGATGATTTGAGAGCATGCTTTATGACACGGTGCACTATCCTGCTGGAAGTAGCCATCAGAAGGTGGGTACACTGTAGTCCTAAAGGGATAGACATGGTCAGCAACAATACTCAAGTAAGCTCAATTGGTACTAAGGGGCCCAAAGTGTGGCAAGAAAATATCCCCCACACCATTACACCACCACCAGCCTAAACCGTTGATACAAGGCAGGATGGATCCATGCTTTCATGCTGTTTATACCAAATTCTGACCCTACCATCTGAATGTCGCAGCTGAAATTGAGACTCATCTGACCAGACAACATTTTCCAATCTTCTATTGTCCAATTCTGGTGAGCCTGTGTGAAATTTAGCTTCAGTGTCCTGTTCTTAGCTGCCAGGAGTGTCACCCGGTGTGATCTTCTGCTGCTGTAGCCCATCTGCTTCAAGGTTTGATGTGTTGTGCTTTCAGAGATGGTTTTCTGCATACCTTGGATGTAACGAGTGGTTATTTGGGTTACTGTTGCCTGTCTATCATCTCAAACCAGTCTGCCCATTCTCCGCTGACCTCTGACATCAACAAAGCTTTTTCCTCCACACAATTGTCGCTCACTGGATATTTTCCCTTTTTCGGACCATTCTCTGTAACATTAGAGATGGTCATTGACAAAGTGCATGTGCGCGAAATGCGTCGTCAAGGCAACCCAGCTTATGCTTGTTAATCCACCTTGATCCAACTACCACCTAGGAGCACATTGGCAGCCTTATTGGCCTCGTGATTGTTCTCCCTGCTGGTCTCCAGCTGGTCTGTGAAGTCAGGATATACTACAGTGGGTTGATTTTCCAGCTTTCCCCACTAGTGAGCAGCAGTGGTTAACGTCCCTGTGTAGAGGAGCGTTCTACGGCACATCCATTCCACCTTGCGGCTGTTTCTCCGGCTTTTGTGTCAGTGTCTTAGAGGGACTGACGTCACTGACACACACAGCACGGAGCTTCCTGGTTTCCCCCTGCTGATGCGGCTCCAGTCTCTGCTCCCCACACGCTGGAGGTCTTTCCACATGCCGGCCCGCATGTCCCAAGTGTGACTCTGACCACAGGGTGTTGGCGGCTGCCTCCCTCCCTCTGTTCCATCGTACACTCCATGCTGTGTGACAATTGACCTACACTGAGAACTGTCAGCCCCTCGTTGCTCAGGGGATCTCAGGTGATATTGCAAGTTTTCCTTTTTATATCCATTTTGTGTTGATTCAGGACTATATTTTAACTTTATAGTGGTTGAATAAAGAATCAGCTTTTTGCAACCGCCAAGAGACTGCCTGCTTTTTGTGCCCCATGAGCGCTGGATTACAGTGTTATTTTTTGAAATACTCAGACCAGCCCATCTGGCACCAACAACTATGGCACGTTCAAGGCACCTAAATCCCCTTTCTTCCCCATTCTGATGCTCGGTTTGAACTTCAGCAAGTTGTCTTCACCACGTCTAGATGCCTAAATGCATTGAGTTGCTACCATGTGATTGGCTGATAAGCCAGAAGACAGCGGGGGGGACGGAGTAGGCGCCGGACGTGGCGTAGGTCAGTGCGATTACCGCGGTGATCTATGCCCGGAAGTGGCAGCAAATACCTGTATTACACAGGTATCTGCTCCTTCTTGCCCCCTGAGAGGTGCCAAATGTGCCATCGGAGGGGGGGAGGATTCCAAAAAGCAGAAATTCAATTTTTGGGTGGAACTCCGCTTTAACAAGACATAGCAATATATATAAAGTAACAAGAAGTCTACATCAATACAAGGGGCATAGATTGCATGTGAGTGGTAGAGTGGCATGCTGTACAAAGTGTTGGTGGTAGGATCTGATTTTATACATCCAACTATAATCACAATCTAATTTAATGCAGCCATTTTTGAGTTTACATAACACATATGCTCTGAGAAAGCTGGAGCATCTGAAAAATGTTGGCTTTATTAACATACTGATTATCTAATAAAAAATAAATAAAAAAATTGGCCTCTGACCATTGGTTTGCAGCCTTTACTGCTTCTTACATATTTGGACTACTCTCAAGACCCCCTCCTCACTGCTCCAGTGCATGTGAGTAGTCTCAATGAAGAGTGAGTTTGATCAATAAGATAGTCTTCCACATATAAATACTTATTGTGAGATCCCACAACAAGGAAAAATGTATATTTATACATACTCAACAGAATATTTTTGTATTGTATGCTACTGTTCTCTGTTTGTTATATAAAGTACATGCTATAGAAATCCAGTTAAAGTGGAACTGAACTCAAAAAATTAAAATGTGCTATGTGAAAGGGAATATATAGAAGATTTGATTGTGCCAAAGTAGTATCCTGAAAAATCTACAATTTGTCTTAAATTTCTACTAAAAATAACAGTGTAAGTCCTGGTATTTCTGTGACTACACATTCATAGCTGTATATCTGAAGTGTGTGATATACGGTACTGCTGCCTCTGACTGTTGATCTCTGAATATTTTGCATGAGATTTGACAATGTCACTACTGTGCTTTTCACAGATCTTTCATGGTGGCTCAGGGCTGCCTCTACCAAGATGACCAACCTCGCACAAAGACACACAAAGTCAATAACAGGAAAAGTTCAACTGCTGGGAGACCATAGGCAATGCCAGTGTTTAGTTCTTTGCTCTCTTTTTTTTGGCACAGCTTCCAGAATTGAGTTTTTCTTTAATGTGACTAGTAACAGCCCTCATGACATGTCCCCTTATTTACGGTATTTATCCATGCACGGAGTCAAATTGATGTACAATGCATTCCGTTGTGTTTAAAATATTTGCCCCAAAAAGTATAAGGACTTTTGGCTTTCCTGATCCACGTATTTGCTCTGAGTAAGCGATTTAAAACGTGTTGGAGCCAGAGAGTGTCATGCTTGCCTCTAACACAGGTGGTCAGACACTATTGCTGGCTTCTGTGTTCTTCACCTATAACAGCCCCCTTTCCCATAAGGTAAGCAGGCCTACCGCTACTCTGTTGCCCCCAGGACTTATACACAATGCTATAGTGCCTGGCTACCGTGCCGGGGCAGGCATGAACTGAGCACAGCAAACAGTGGTTCAATGACAGTCCAGGTACAAGGCAACGTCTAGAATATTCAGGGTCAAATCCATAGTCAAAAGGTAGGCAGTGTTCAGAGAGTAGTCAATATCTAATTAAAGGTCATCAACGAGGGAATCCAAACAGCAGAGCAGGACAGATAAGCAGAGAGCTTGAAGTATGTGTTACAAACGCAATATCACAAGCATTAGACTGCAGGCTTGGCTGGCTTAAATCAGGTTTGGTCTCCACCCAGAGACTGGCCACATTAACCCCTTCCTGATCAACCGCCCTAGTTATACTGCAGCAAGTTGGCTCCCCTGGGCGAGTCGTCGTAGCTGTATGTCGGCTCTTTAAGACGCTCTAGCAGGCACGCATGCCTGCAGCGTGTCCCCGGAGCCGATGCGTATGCCCGGCGGGTGTGATGACCGCCAGGCATCCACGATCGCTCGTGACGGATACCCCTTTCCTGCCAGTCACATTTATACAGTAATCAGTGGCTATTTTTAGCTCTGATCACTGTATAAATGTCAATGGTCCCAAAAAAGTGCCAAAAGTGTCCGATCTGTCCGCCGCAATGTCGCAGTCTCGATAAAAATCGCAGATCGCCACCATTACTAGTAAAAAAATTATAATAATAAAAATGCCATTAATCTATCCATTAATCTATCCCCTATTTTGTAGACGCTATAAGTTTTGCGCAAAAAATATGTAGAATAATATATATTGGCCTAAACTGAGGAAGAAATTCTTTTTTTTCTTTTTTTTTCTTTGGGGGATATTTATTATAGCAAAAAGTAAAAAATATTGATAGGCGGTCGGCAACTGGATATACATTTTCTGGTGTGGTATTTAATTAAAAATGCTTATGTTTTATTTCTTTATAGAATAATCGCCTATGAATGTTGTCCTGGATATGAAAAAGTGCCCGGAGATAAAGGGTGCCCTGCAGGTAAATGTTTTAGTGTCTTTCTATGTTTAACATATATTTTCAAATGGTGTGTTTTTAAAATGTACGGTATGTTCAATTAAAAAAAATGTTTGTTATGGAGCATCTGGATATATTTTTCTTTTCATTATATTCAAACATCCACAGTAGGCCTGTTAAGCAGATATATTTTAGCAGTAGTGGTTTTTAGAGTTTTTCTGCTTTGGACTCCAGATGTAGGAATTTTTTCTGTCTGTTGTTGCTAAATAGTCATATAGGGTAAGGGCTTTGATGTCTGTTCACAACATTGATTGCTGTAAATGTTATGGTGCCTTGTCTTCCTCTAAAATGTATGGAATATTTGATGGAATGATCTCTCTCTCTCTCTCCCTCTCTCCCTCTCTCCCTTTCCTTTTGCTTTCTACAGCTTTCTACTTTGTGGCAGCATGTTTTTTTTGTTCACGTTGTGGATTCCACGTTGGGTCTTCGTGTCACCATGGCTGAAAGTGTGACTCACACTATGGGTACATATATCACTTTCAGTGATATCCTTTGACTAGTAGTACCATTCCCTTGTGTAGGGTAGTGATGAAATTGGTATGTGGATAGAAAATGTCCATTTGGACAATGTATTTCCAGTGGGTTTGTTTTAAGACTTAACTTGAATTTTTGGTTGTTTTATTTATTTACCGTATATACTCGAGTATAAGCCGAGATTTTCAGCCCTTTTTTTGGGCTGAAAGTCCCCCCCTCGGCTTATACTCGAGTCAGCGAAATGTAACATTGTAAATTGTACCTGAAAAAAAGTTGAGAGGCTGCGGCGTCCATCGTTTAAATCTCGCGGTCTCTTCCTGGTTCTCTTCCGTGATAGGCAGAGAGTGTCTGCTGATAATCGCCTATCACGAACGTTCTCTCATCCTCACCCATCCCAGCAGACACTGTGTTCAGTGTTCCGCCAATCACAGACGTCTGCTGGGAAACTGAGGATGAGAGAACGTTCGTGTTAGGCGGAACTGTGTGCTTAGAAAACGCCTATCACGGAAGGGAAGAGGAAGAGACCGTGAGTTTTAAACGATGGACGCCGCAGCCTCTCAACTTTTTTTTCAGGTACAATTTACAATGTTCAATTTAAACAGTGAGCTAGGGAACAGTGAGCTAGGGAACAGTGAGGATAGGAACAGTGAGGATAGGAACAGTGAGGTGAGGAACAGTGAGGTGAGGAACAGTGAGGTGAGGAACAGCGAGGAACAGTGAGGATGGGAACAGTGAGGATGGGCACAGTAAGGATGGGAACAGTGAGGATGGGCACAGTTAGGATGGGAACAGTGAGGATGGGCACAGTAAGGTGGCAATGGGCAGTGACAATGGGCTTAGTGAAGTTGCAATGGGCACAGTGAGGCGTGCAAATGGGCATTGTTGACCCTCGGCTTATACTCGAGTCAGTACGTTTTCCCAGTTTTTTGTGGTAACATTAGGTACCTCGGCTTATACTCGGGTTGGCTTATACTCGAGTATATACGGTATGTCTGACAGTCTCAGTTTTTTTTTTTTGTTTACCTACATTTTTCTGCTAAAATGTCTTCTAATTCTTTGCAGCTTCTGAATTTTCCTAGTCCATATAGTAACAGTTTTGTTAATGGTAATTAAGTCAAAACTTTTATTTACATTTTGGATAGAGTGGTAAAGGATGAGGTTTTTACTGTTATCCAGTTTTTCACTTACTTACCATCATGGTGACAATAGTTTCACCAGGTAGGAAGTGATGGAAATTCTGCAACAGGGATCCAAGAGGTGACAGACAATTAAGCCTTCTACTACTCTACTAAAAAAAAAAAAATTCTGTCTAGTTTGCTGCCGGAGGTTGCTCCCAACATTCTGTCTGGTGAAACTATTGTCACCATGAAGAAAACTCTCGAATGGAACAGTTAAAACCTGGTGGTGGGTCTTATTCTTCCCCACTCACCCACCACTAAAGAAAAGCTTTGGTTGCGCATACAGGTTAACACGCATTGGGAAAGCCACATACAGTCATGGCCGAAATTGTTGGCACCCCAGAAATTTTTCCAGAAAATCAAGTATGTCTCACAGAAAAGTATTGCAGTAACACATGTTTTGCTATACACGTGTTTATTCCCTTTGTGTGTATTGGAACAAAACAAAAAAAGGGAGGAAAAAAAGAAAATTGAACATAATGTCACACAAAACTCCAAAAATGGGCTGGTCAAAATTCTTGCCACCCTTTCAAAATTGTGGATAAATAAGATTGTTTCAAGCATGTGATGCTCCTTTAATCTCACCTGGGGCAAGTAACAGGTGTGGGCAATATAAAAATCACACCTGAAAGCAGATAAAAAGGAGAGAAGTTCACTTAAGCCCTGTACACACGATCGGTTTTACCGATGAAAACCATCCGATGGATTGTTTTCATCAGACAAACCGATCGTGTATGGGACCCATCGGTCTTTTTTCCATCGGTTTTTAAAAATAGAACATGTTTAAAATTTTTCCGATGGATAAAAAAACCGATCGAAAACTCTGATCGTCTATGGGCAAGTCCATCGTATAAAAAACCCACGCATGCTCAGAATTAAGTCGATGCATGCTCAGAAGCATTGAACTTCATTTTTCTCGGCTCATCGGAGTGTTTTACGTCACCGCGTTTGGAACGGTCGGTTTTTTAACTGATGGTGTGTAGGCAAGACTGATGGAAGTCAGCTTCATCGGATTTCCGATGGACAAAACCATCGGATTAGAATCCATAGGATATCCGATCGTGTGTACGAGGCTTCAGTCTTTGCATTGTGTGTCTGTGTGTGCCACACTAAGCATGGACAACAGAAAGAGGAGAAGAGAACTGTCTGAGGACTTGAGAAGTAAAATTGTGGAAAAATATCAACAATCTCAAGGTTACAAGTCCATCTCCAGAGATCTAGATTTGCCTTTGTCCACAGTGCGCAACATTATCAAGAAGTTTGCAACCCATGGCACTGTAGCTAATCTCTCTGGGCGTGGACGGAAGAGAAAAATTTATGAAAGGTTGCAACGCAGGATAGTCCGGATGGTGGATAAGCAGCCCCAAACAAGTTCCAAAGAAATTCAAGCTGTCCTGCAGGCTCAGGGAGCATCAGTGTCAGCGCAAACTATCCGTCGACATTTAAATAAAATGAAACTCTATGGCATGAGACCCAGGAGGACCCCACTGGTGACACAGAGACATAAAAAAGCAAGACTACAATTTTCCAAAATGTACTTGAGTAAGCCAAAATCATTCTGGGAAAACATCTTGTGGACAGATGAGACCAAGATAGAGCTTTTTGGTAAAGCACATCATTCTACTGTTTACCGAAAACGGAATGAGGCCTAAAAAGAAAAAAACACAGTACCTACAGTGTAATAGGGTGGAGGTTCAATGATGTTTCAATGGGTGCCTTGAATGTGTGCAAGGCATCATCAAATCTGAGGATTACCAAAGGATTTTGGGTTGCACTGTAGAGCCCAGTGTCAGAAAGCTGGGTTTGCGTCCGAGATCTTGGGTCTTCCAGCAGGACAATGACCCCAAACATACGTCAAAAAGCACCCAGAAATGGATGGCAACAAAGAGCTGGAGAGTTCTAAAGTGGCCAGCAATGAGTCCAGATCTAAATCCCATTGAACACCTGTGGAGAGATCTTAAAATTGCTGTTGGGAAAAGGTGCCCTTCCAATAAGAGAGACCTGGAGCAGTTTGCAAAGGAAGAGTGGTCCAAAATTCCGGGTGAGAGGTGTAAGAAGCTTATTGATGGTTATAGGAAGCGACTAATTTCAGATATTTTTTCCAAAGGGTGAGCAACCAAATATTAAGTTAAGGGTGCCAAGAATTTTGACCAGCCCATTTTTGCTTTTTTTCACTCCCTTTTTTGGTTTTGTTCCAATACACACACAGGGAATAAACACGTGTATAGCAAAACATGTGTTTCTGTTAGACATGTGCATTCGTTTTCGTCCGAATGCATTTTCGTCCGAATTTCAGGTATTTTCGTTATTGTTTTAACAAACGAAAACGAAAGCACAGAATCCGAAAACCGAAAGATCCGACATAAACAAATGCTTTATTTTCATTTTCGTTGCGACAACAGTTCGATATAGATAGGAGATTGGACATGACGCTGACAATAACAATCTGTGTCTATCGAACCTGTGGTCGATTGTGCCTAACCTTAACTCTATTAGTCCAAGATTATTCTACATAGAGAGAAAAGATTCAACATAGAGAGAAAAGATTCAACATTATAGAGAGAAAAGATTCGACATTATAGAGAGAAAAGATTCAACATTATAGAGAGAAAAGAAGGCTGCTGGAATTGGGTGGGGGAAGTAAAATAAAAATAATGATGATGATGAATTTTATTGGCTGATTGTAACCAAAGAGGAGGAGCAGTAAAATAGCTAGAACTAACTTGACAATTCAATATGAACGACGAAGATTCGACAAAGCATCGAAAAACATACAAATGTCAAATCTGTCATTGAAGGCTTATGGTGTCTGTCGAAAGTTCTAAGAAGATTCGACGGTGCAGCTAAACTGTACGACACTGCAATTGTACTTTTCCGGTCAAATGCATCCGCCCATAGGCTATAGAAGAATTCTAATGTTGGTTGACTAGTAATAGTAATTAATAAATATAATTATTACTAGTCATACAACATTAGAATTCTACTATAGCTTGTAGGCGGAACATTCGACCAGAAATGTACGATTGCGGCATCGTACAGTTTCGCTGCTCCGTTGAATCTTCTTTGAACATTTGACAGACACCATAAGCCTTCAATGACAGATTTGACCTTAATTAATTCAGATTTTCGGACGAATGCAATTTCTAACGAAAAACGAAATAAATAAGAATGAATTTCGGGAGTAACTAAATAAATTTATTTTTCGGACGAAAACGAAATTCCGAAACAAAATATTTCAGTGTGCACATGTCTAGTTTCTGTAATACTTTTCTGTGAGAAATACTTGATTTTCTGGAAACATTTCTGGGGTGCCAACAATTTTGGCCATGACTGTATTTTAAAAATGAGCATGCTATGTTAACCTGGCATATTACAGTACAATACATTGTTTTATTGTAAATATGTGATTGACTAAATAGATTTTACTTTTATTTCATTCTTAATATAGCTTAGTGGACCAATGCTGATGAAAAAATCAAAGCTTTCTAGTTTCATCTACAGGTCAAATGCAAAATAGACCTT
This sequence comes from Rana muscosa, assembly GCA_029206835.1. NCBI lineage: Eukaryota > Metazoa > Chordata > Amphibia > Anura > Ranidae > Rana > Rana muscosa. Next base: position 940,874,242 of record CM055118.1, on the reverse strand, counting down.
TTGATTATTTGGATGGGTGCAAATTAGAAATTTGATGTGGATTCAAACATGGATTAAAAGGACACATGGAACCCAAAAGAATTTACAATTAATATCCTAATGACTTTCACAAACTGTCATATCATCCACAGCACTTCCTCTTTCAAACATTTATGAAACCCTGGGAGTTGTTGAAGCAGCTACAACACAAATATATTCAGAGAAAGCCAACCTAAAGCCTGAAATTGAAGGTCCTGGCAGTTTTACTATTTTTGCACCAAGCAATGAGGCATGGAAAGCTTTACCAGCTGTAAGTACTCTCCAATAAGGAAAATGCAGGATTAATTGGTTATGTAAATTAGCAGAAAACATGGTAAATAAAAAACATAAAAATATGGTAAATAAAAAACATATGGGCCATTTTTCTAGCTTCGTTTTGACATATTTATTTCTACATATGTTCTACAGGAAATATTAGATGCCTTAGTGAGCAACGTTAACATTGAGCTTCTGAACGCACTCCGGTATCATATGGTCGACAGACGCCTTCTCACAGATGAGCTGAAACATGGAATTACCATACCATCAATGTACCAAAACCTTGACATACATGTACACCACTATCCCAATGGTGTAAGTATCTTTTGATTCAGCACAGATTTATAGCTTGATAGTGAACTACAATGATCACATAAAATTCCGTAATCAAGAAAATATTAATAAATGGTACATATAAATGTACACACAATTCTTCACATGCTTGCATTTGATTGTCATTTGTGGGCCTTTATCCCAGGATTATGGTTAACAAAATATGTTGAAGCATTTTCATAGGCAAAAACAGAATTATCGATGACGAGCTACATATGTCTTCTTTTTCTTCACACAAAAAAACAGTTGTTACCATCTAATTGATATAAATGCAGGAAAAGTATAATGCGTGAAATCTGCGTGCATATATTTCTCATTATTAATACAGTGTTTACCTTAACATATATCTGAGGCCTAAAACAAAAATTATAATATATTGCAGCTTACCATTCACACTGTTGGGCCCATTCACACCTTTATGGCAATGCTTGTTACAAGCATCAGTTAATGGGGTGCAATTCGTTCTGAATGGCATCCCAGTCCACCTTGCGGTATCAAGAGCAGTGTGGCATTGTTGCTGCATCATCACAGGAAGCCGCATTAGGAAGATTTTTTTGGCAGACTCCAAAGATATTTGTGAGATTTTTGCAGGGGCACTAAGAGAAAACTTTACATGGAGATATTGTTTAATGGGATTCTGTAGTTCTTCTAGATGGTGGTTGCATGTTTTTTTCCATGTTAGGTATATACTTCTGTAAATACAGAAAAATACCCTTTGATGTTGATAGAAATCCAGTATCCTTGTCATACCCTGTGTTCTGTACTAATAACTCAATAATTGTTAGCAGCTACTTTTTAGGCTTTCTTCTGTGAACTATAAAACGACACTTTGTGTAATGTAAAAAAGAGAGGATGATGTGTTTGTAGTCCAGAATAGTAGAACAGCCTAGGGTGACAACAATGCTTTTCCATAGATACAGTGCAGTTAGTGAGCATTGTCATACTAGGACAGGGAGTGCATTTCTGTCAGGATCAGAATCGGCAGTACAAGAAAATAAGCCTAGAAAAAAAACATAAAACCAATGCTGTCACAAAGGACTGGTGAGCTACAATATATTCAATTTGTGTTGATGGATTTAGTTATTATTTAATTATTTTTTGTGTGATTTTTTTTTTTTTTTCTGTGTTCACTCTTCTGTTTTTTTATTCTATTTAAATATAGCAATAAGTAATCCAACTCAGACTTGCATAGTGTGAAAGAACAATAAAGCAGAATCATTGTGTAGTGTTGCTAAGCAGGAAGCAGGGCCAGTGTTTATACTAAGCAAATATGGTTGTCCTCTTGTACTTTTATCAGTAAAAACTATAGAAACAAGTTTTTTTTTTAAATAACACACACTGGTGGAGATGTACTAAAATTGGTACACACAGAATATGGTGCAGGTGTGCATAGTAACCAATCAGCTTAAAGGATTGCTGGCAATAGGAGTGTCCCAATCAGTGCAACGCCGACTACTTTTGGCGACTTCGGGGTGCGGGGGGGTTAGATTTCAATAGACATTTGTGCATGAACCCACACAGATGTCTTTCAAATTGCCCCCGAACTCGAAATAAATGCTGGTTTGAAACTGTGTGAATTCAGCTGAACTTGCTCCAATGTGAACGATGGCAAAACATAGAGGCTGATTAGTTATTATGCACAGCTGCATTAGATTTTGTGTGTACCTGTTTTAGTAACCCCCCCCCCCCCCATGTCTATATTTTTTTAAGTATATGTAAATATAAAAATAAAAATACCTGTACCTGGGGTAAACCAATGGACAAAATGCAAGCCAATCTAAAAGTTTGAAAATAGAGCAATAGATACCATATGACCAATCCCTACAGGGATTTCTGGCCAGAACCACTGTGAAAGTGCGGGGCTGTGTCACTTCCTGTTTTGTTCATGCCTGTCTCAGATTGTAGTGCCTACAAGCCCATACAATAATCCACACTGCTGTGTGGGAGAGTAAGAATTTTTATTATTATTTTTAATGTCATAATGTCATACATTTAGTTAGCAGTCTATAGATGGGAAATTCCAGCAGCAACATATAGCATGTGCACATCCTTCTACTGTCTCTTTGCAGCGGTGGGCAAGCAAGGGTAAAAATGTCATTAGTATACAGCTACGCAACAAACAAGCTTTGTGATCTTTACAATATTTGTGATATCTGGCAGGATGGGCAGGTAAAATCATAAAAATGCGCAGGGATAAGTAGTAATAATTTGCTGTTACAATGCAGAGGTGTTGGGTAGCCAACCTTTGCAGTTTTAAATTTTGGGTTTGCATACACTACTGTTCCCTTTAACATGTGTATATATATTGGAAACAAAAGACAATTGCCATGTATATGTTTAATATTTTATTGTTTTATTTTAAAGATTGTTACAGTAAACTGTGCCAGACTTATAAAGGCTGACCATCATGCAACAAATGGTGTAGTCCATGTGATTGATAGAGTAATTACAGCCGTCACAAACAATATTGCCCAAGTGGTTGATACCGAGGACAGCCTGGAGACCCTTCGAGTAAGTTATTTCCCATATTAGAAAATGCTGGACTTGTATAAACAATGTTTTAGTCACCATAAAAGTGATGGAAAGTTACATTTTATTGAGCTGACAATGGTGGTGCGAACAAAAACCACTTCCTTGCAAATCAGTATGACTGTTCATTTTGCAGAAGTTCAAGAACAGCTGTTGGTAAGAAAAGTTAAAGCAAAAAAGGAACTATTCTGTGAATAAACATTTTTCTAGTCTGTGAATAGAAAAGGTTCATCTGAACAAGATTTAGGCTGGGTTCACACCTATGCGAATTGGATCTGGGTTTCCTCAGAAGCAAAAATGGGGGTAAATATCTAATGTAATACAAATACATCAGTTTAGCATACCACATTTCAATCATTTTTAGTAAAAGTTATCTAGAAAAAAGAACTTACTAGAATAGCACTTTATGGATAAGATACAGTAATTAAAATCAGTTTCAGCATTCACATGTGCAGTAATCCAAAAATAACAGAAGGGGAGACTGCAGAGGATTATGGAGGAGCTTGTCCTTAATGGAAAATATATGTGAATGAATATCACAAAAATGTATAAATACTGCTAAAACTTTTCATAAAATTAAAAATTTGCCCCAAATCTTATGTACATACCCCAGATATTGATGAGATGTTGCATCTCTTTTTTTTAAATGGCTAAATATCAATGGTCTATGGATCAAGATAATAAAAACATTAATCAATCCTTCTAATAAAATATATTAAAGATGGCAATACATATCCCCATTTTTTTTTAAGCCAACTTACCTAAATAACAATGTATTCATATATAGGAGTCACCAGCCCTTCCACCAGATCCCTGGCCTTCACAGGAAGCCCAGGGTCCAATGGGAGCTCCCTTCTTTAAAATTCTCTGCTGCGCCACAAGGCCATGTCTCATGGCACAGAATAATGATGTAAGATATCCAGTATACCCACATTGGGGACATAATTATGCAAATGCAGCAGCATGAAAAGAGTGAACAAAACATTCCTTGGGAGGAATTGCAAGGGTTGGCTCAATACTGGAACCAGCCCAAGACAAAATCCTCCTACCTACAGCACTTTAATAGCAAGGGCAAATATGCTCAACCCTCCTAGGAAAATGCCAGTGTCCTACCCTCTGCAGGGATAAGATGAAACTCCACATCCTCGTTATGGTTGGGGAGGTGTAGCTTCACCCTGTCCCTAAAAGAATGGGACACTGCTATGTGGGTGGCAATGGGTGATAAATATAATGGATAGGTAGATATTGAAAAAGCATGATTGGTAAACCAAGAATAGCCTCTATATGTTGTATGCATAAGCTGGGATCACTATTTTTTTTTAATAGCATTGGTTTGTAAAGGTATTTAATGATATGGAATAAAAACAATATAATTTGTACAGTAAGTTGTGATATGATCTGTTTAGTACCTGAAATATCTATCTCTTTTTGTCTTTTTCTTAGTGTAAATTACAGGAGGTTGGTACATGATATTGCTTTAATATGGCATGTCCATACATAATGTAATTTTATTGTATTTTTTACTGTAGTCTATTTAAAAAAAAAAAAAAGGAAGAATAGAGATTGGAAGATCACTATATAAAAATAATTTTAATGAAATTTTCTTTTTATATTTAAGGCTGCTATAGCTGCATCAGGGCTCATTGATATGCTGGAATCTGAAGATAAACAGTACACACTTCTAGCTCCCACCAATGAAGCCTTTGAAAAGGTTTCACCAGAAACACTCAACAGAATCCTTGGTGACCCAGAGGCATTGAAAGGTAGTCTACCTGTGCAAAAAGCTGATCATATGCTGAATATTAGGTTGTCCTTTTAACATCATGTTGTATACCATCACTAAGAGCTATGTTTTGCAATGTATTCTAAACATATAACATACAAATCTGCATAGTACACCACTATTTGTGCTAGGATAAATAAAAAAAAACAACTTGTCCCATTTATCAGTATCTCCAAAAAAAAATATGCTTGCTAAATCCACCAATCACATATTAAAATCTGCAATTTGTAGAATACAATTTTTATTTTCAATATTTTGAAATTAACCACTTCAACACCGGGCTTTTTTTACCACATCAATACCGGGCCTATTCTGGCACTTCTCTCCTACATGTACAAATCATCATTCTTTTGCTAGAAAATTACTCAGAACCCCCAAACATTATATATATTTTTTAGCAGACACCCTAGGGAATAAAATGACAGTCATTGCAACTTTTTTTTCTTGCATGGTATTTGCGCAATAATTTGTCAAACGCCTTTTTAAAAAAAAAAAAAAAAATGGTTTCATGAATTAAAAAACAACAAAACAGTAAAGTTAGCCCAATTTTTTGGGAAAATATGAAAGATGATGTTACGCCGAGTAAATAGATACCTAACATGTCACGCTTTAAAATTGCGCACACTCATGGAATGGCGCCAAACTTCGGTACTTAAAAATCTCCATAGGCGACGCTTTAATTTTTTTTTACAGGTTACCAAGGTTAGAGTTACAGAGGAGGTCTAGAGCTAGAATTGTTGCACGCGCTCTAACGCATGCGGCGATACCTCACATATGTGGTTTGAACTGCGTTTACATATGTGGGCGGGACAGACGTGTGCGTTCGCTTCTGATCGCGAGCTACCGGGGACAGGGGCGTTTTAATTTTTTTTTTTTTTTTTTTTAACTTATTTTACTTTTTTATTTTATTTTTGATCACTTTTATTCCTATTACAAGGAATGTAAACATCCCTTGTAATAGGAATGTGTGTGACAGGTCCTCTTTATTGAGAGATGCAGGGTCAATAAGACCCCACATCTCTCCTCCAGGCTGGAAAGCATGAGATCGTGATTTTTTTTTCACTGATCTCATACTTACTAGCCGCAATGGCGAATTTGTTTACATCTGAGGACCCGGGCGTGACGTCATCACATCGCGTTCGGGCCTCCGACAATCATAGAGATGGCTGGTGACCATCTGGTCACCAGTCATCTCTATGCTCATCACGTGACCCACCACCGGCGCCGGGCGATTCTCTCTGGGTCCCTGATGGCACGGGAAAGCCCGGAGAAGCACCGGATGGCGGCGGGAGGGGGGGACGTCCCCTCCCGCCGCCTATAAAAACGATCAAGTGGCGGAACCGCCGCTATGATTGTTCTTATGGTGCGCAGAATTGCCGGCACAAGAAAAGGATATCTGAATGATGCCTCTAGCTGCAGGCATCATTCAGATATCCCCCCACAAAGCCGAGGACGTCATATGATGTCCGCCCAGGATGGGAGATCCCATCTGTGGACGTCATATGACTATGGGCGGTAGGGAAGTGGTTAAGAGCCACAGTTAATTCCTACACATTCTGGTATTAGAACAGAAGTGAATATACATTTTATTGCCATTGTGAATAAATGAATAAATGCTGGTAATGAATATTCGCTATTGTAACACTGATCCTCCTCCAGGCCAATCAGGAAGCGGGTCTGGAGACCCATCACCCGATTGGCTGAAAGGACAGGCAATCCTATTGGATGCCTAGGAGGAGGGGAGGAGACGCACTGCGCAAGCCATCGTGATGGAGGAGAGGACACAGGAACCACTGCCTGATGCCCGCCGCCCGCCACCCACCAACTAGATGGGGTGCCGGACCAACCGGCAGACAGCCAGGGAGCGAGCGGGTGGAGGGGGAGGTGCCGCTTGCCACCCCCCAAAAAAAAACATCAGCCGCCACTGGCGCCCATGAAAGTCCAGCAAGCACCAGGACCCTATCCTTCAGTTGATTTAGCTGCAGGATTGGGGCACCACCAGTGCAGAGCTTGCTCAGTAATGGCAGCAGGCAGGTGTGAGTACATCTGCATGCACAGTGAGGCGAAGACTTTTGGAGGATTACCTGGTGTCAAGAAGGGCAGCAATGAAGCCACTTCTCTCCAGGAAAAACATCTCGGACAAACTGATATTCTGCAAAAGGTACTGGGTTTGGACTGGTGAGGACCAGGGTAAAGACATTTTCTCTGATGAATCCTCTTTCTGATTGTTTGGGGCATCTGGAAAACACCTTGTCCGGAGAAGAGAAGGTGAGCGCTACCATCAGTCCTGGGTCATGTCAACAGTAAAGCATCCTGAGACCATTCATGTGTGGGGTTGCTTATCAGCCAAGGGAGTGGACTCACTCACAATTTTGCCTAAGAACACAGCCATGAATAAAGAATGGTGCAAAAACATTCTCCGAGAGCAACTTCTCTCAACCTTCCGAAAATAGTTTGGTGAGGAACAATGGCTTTTCCAGCATTATGGAGCACCTTGCCATAAGGAAAAAGTGATAACTAAGTTGGTTGAGGAACAAAACATCAAAATTTTGGGTCCATGACCTGGAAACTTCCCAGACCTTAATCCCATTGAGAACTTGTGGTCAATCCTCAAGAGCCGTGTGAACAAAAAACCCCACAAATTCTGATAAATTCCAAGCATTGATTATGCAAGAATGGGGCTGAAATCAGTCAGGATGTGGCCCAGAAGTTGATTGACAGCATGCCAGGGCAAATTGCCGTGGTCTTGAAAAAGAAAGGTCAACACTGCAAATATTGACTCTTTGCATAAACTTATTGTCATTTTCAATAAAAGCTTTTGACACTTATACTTCAGTATACCATAGTAAAATCTGGCAAAAAGATCTAAAAACAACGAAGCAGCAAACTTTGTGAAAATGTATATTTGTGTCATTCTCAAAACTTTTGGCCACGGCTGTACATTTAACCTGTTTTTCTATGTTTATAAATGGTGGGTTGGCGGACTGTTGTTTTTCCAGCACCATTCACAAACACTGATGAGCAAAACCCCTTTGGGCAGCCTTTGCATCCCCAATCGCTGTGTACCAAGCTTAGGTTCAGTCAAACTGTTAGAAAACTATAATAAAAGAGTATTACAGGCTGGTACTCAGGAGTAAATATATTTGCTTTTTTAGTGACCCATTTCTTGAAAAACTGTTGCTTTGCTGATCCCCAGTTCACAAAGTCTTTGGTGGGTCCAATACCTGTTTTCCACACTGCACGCTGCGGTTCATCCCATCATTTTTTATGTCCATTAGTAAAGGAGAAAACACAGTGTGCAGCAGGGGAATAATTTTTCCACACACCCAAAAATTTTAAATACTTGCACCGGACTTGGAACAGCAAAGCAGCTTTGTTTCAAGACTTAGGTTTTTACTAAAGTAAATATATTATCTCTTCTTTTAGCAGGAGTGCAGAACAAAACAGCCAAGAGGAAAGGCTGGTCACATAAACCATGAAAGTTATGTGACTAGCTTGTCGTCCAATAAAGAAGTTCTGTCTGCTATGTTACTTAATCTAACTTTTTGTGCAAGATGCTTTACTGCATTGACATGTGGTGACATGCTCTGTACTGTGTAAAAATGCAAACATGCTGCATTTTTACGCAACACACACCAATGCATGGTGTGAACAGGGCACATAGAGAGCAATTGCTCTCTAGGTGCCCTTGTGTTGAGCCTGTATTGATGCAATGCAGATCAACACAGCTCAACACATCTAGTATGAATGAGCCCTAAATGTGCCGGTTAGTGCATACTTGGTGTGTTTATCCATGTATTAGCCCAGGTTCACACTGGTGCGATTTGACATGCAATTTGACATGTCAAATCGCATGTCAAATCGGCGAAATTTGCCGCAAATTGCGGGCAATGGCACCGTCCTAATCGGTGCAACGCCGCACCTGCGGTGCTGCACCGATTACAAAAAGTAGTTTCTGTACTACTTTTTGCGATTTCAGCCGCGATTTACATTGACATCTGTGTCAGATGTCTCTGTAATCAAGCTGAAATCGGGACTGACAGGCAGGAGTGAAATCGTGCGAGTTCAGCTGAACTCGCACGGCTTCACTCCCGCAGCCCCAGTGTGAACCTGGGCTTAATGTCAGATTCTGTTTGATGTTGATGTTCTTAAGCCAGGGGTAGGCAACCTTGGGCGCTCCAGCTACATTTCCCATGAGGCATTGCAAGGCTGGCAGTTGCAATTACTCCCAGAGGCATGATGGGACGTGTAGTTCTGCAATAGCTGGAGGGCCCCAGGTTGCCTACCCCTGTTCTAAGCTACTGACTTGCTGTGTATTTAAATAGTTATGAATTACACTGAGGTACGCACTAAAAAGGTGTTACACCCCTGTTTTGAAATTCAAGCAGAACCTTTTCCAAATTTCACATTTTGTGTGCTGTATGCAGACATGGCAAGCTTTTTTTGAGAGCTGACACAATGCCAATTTTGGGACAGTGATGTTCTTAGCAACAAGTTGATCATTTTATATTTTATTACAGCTTTGGGCTAAGGCTGTGAAATATGTGGCTATCACTCAGTGCTGTGAAACATTTGTGTATGTAGCTAAAGCTTTTTTTTAAAAGGAACTCCTTAGTGGAGGAAGACAGAAATTTAAAACAACGGTTTGAGCAAAAGGAGACACTAAAAGCCATTGCTCTTTGACTTTTCTTTTTAATGATCCCATTAATCTTTGTAAACTTCATAAGATATTTTACATGCCACTTGAGTACTATAGGTATATAATGTCACAATACTACTAAAGCTAGATTGAAGCAGCAGTGCTCTGAGGAGTATAACATTACTTTGGTATGTAGTTTCTTTCTCTCAAGTGACTTATAAATGTATTTACAGATCTGTTGAATCACCACCTCCTGAACAATGCCCAGTGCTCAGAAGCAATCATCGCTGGATCTTCTATTGAAACGGTTGAGGGAACTCCAGTGGAAGTTGGCTGCCATGGTGATGAGCTCACACTCAACGGAAAGGCTATCATCTCTAAAAAAGACATTTTGGCTACAAATGGAGTCGTTCACTTTGTTGATGAATTGTTGATTCCAGATGCAGGTATGTTTTTTTTTTTCTCTGAATGTTTTATTAAAAAAAGTACATGCAGGCAGTAAAAAGGAAAATAGGACATGAGACAAATATTTTGTTAATAATCGTATTTGAAGGCCTCTGTCACAGACTCTTGGACAAGTTAAGATGAGTTAAAAAGGCCACTGTGACTCAATGAGAACTAAAATGTAATTAGGCCACTGTGTTTTCAGTGTAACATCTAAATTTTGGGTTTCCTCCAAAGTTCAGTTTCTTATGAAAATACATGTCTATATGTAGCACCCATCCCCTTTTAGGGGATGCTATATATCAAAATTTAAGGGGCTAATCTGAGTTAGTAGTTAGGCTCAGACCATTCTCATTGATAGGTTGTGCTACTTTGTTTCTCCAGGTGGTATACTAGTGTGCAGTTCCCTGTGGCCTGTAGGTGGCACTGCCATGACAGTTCGGGGTTGAACCACTAGTAATAGTGCTGTGCCTTAGGGTGTCCTCTCTCGGCAGCGGTACAGTGGGCGTGGTTGGCATGGGGGAGAATACATAAGGGGCAGATGCCGCCTGGGAGGGGGAGAGAGGAGCGAGGAGTCGGGAGTCCGAGTCCAAATGCACGGCGCCCGGCCCTCCAGGCCATGGGGCCGCGTGCACATCAGTCCCAGGCACCTTTAGCCCTGGGGCTGCAACTTCAGCACTGGGCCCAGCACCTTTAGCTGGAACCCACTTCTGGGAAGAGGAATCCCAGGGTGCCCCTTGCGAGGGAGCCCGCTCTAAGAAGAGGAGGCCGGGGGAGGACCTTTCTGAGGGATCGGTAAGAGCTCACGTGAAAGAAGGGACCCGGTAACTTTCTGGAGGGATTCATCTATCCACCAAGGGCCTAGTAATGTGCTGTTGCTGGCACCTGTCCTTGTATTGCAAAAGCTGAGAAGTTCAGGACATGATAGATTTTGTGGCAGAGGGTCTCCCTAACGTATCTAAGATAAGAACCTAATTGAGCGTCCGAGCATCACTGCGGCTGCTAGGATCCACTTTTACAGGAGACTATCCGGGTGAGCTGAACCCGCTAGGGGATTGAGTGGTGATTGTAGCATTTACTTGTGCCTGGACCTACCTCCCAAAACCTTGCTGTCCTGTCTCTTATCCACTCTTTCCTATCTGCTGAACATTGAAGAAAAATAAACTCAACGTTGGAGTTTAGAGTGGTGTGGACATGGAATTACTTGTGTAGCGGATGTTTGAATTTAGGGGAGGCATCTGGGTGGTAGTGTAACCCAGATGCACAAATTGCTAGGGGATCCGAGACCTTTTTCTGGTTCTTGGAGGACTCTGGTGGTGTGAGGTTCCTTGCGGTCCATGGGTGGCGCTGTTGCCCTGGGCCGGAGCTGAACTCACACCGCAAGACTGTACCCTTTTGTCCTCCCCTGGAGCTGGTACAGCGGGGCGGGGAACCCGCTGTGGCGCAAAGGGAGAGGGGATAAAAGGGGCGGACGCCCTTACCACGGGGTTCAGAGTTGAGAGTTCGGAGTGGGAGTCGGAGGACTTGGCAGCACCCAGGCACCTTCAGCTTGGGTGCTGGCGTTCCAGTGCTCCAGGCCTAGGTGCCCTTGGCCTGGCCGGAGCGGAGAGGGAGTCCATCCCAGGCACCTTTAGCCTGGGGTGAGGTACTATGGCGGACGCCTGGGGCTCAGTACCTTCGACTGAGTTCCGCGAGGGTGGAGGAATCCGAGGGGGCCCTAACTCCTTGGGTGCCCGTGTCTGAGTTCGTGAGATCTGGTGTGCGGAACTTCTCTAGAGAGTCCGGCGCAGCATCGCTGGTGACAGAGAGGCCTCCGGTTTCTCCCTTGGATGGATTTCCTTCCCCTGACAGGAGCCATGCTAGCGAAGGTAATTCACGTTCTACCTCACATAGTCAGTGGCAGTGACTATTTACCACTGGTGATACCACAGTGGTTAGCCACAGAACGGAAAGGATTGTGCCTCGATCTATCCCCCATTATTACTCAGTAGAAGAAACTGTTTGTTGTTTGCCAAGAAGAATAAAACTGAGTTGGACCTATTCACTGTGTGGAACTCTGGTTACTAGGAGCAAAGGAGTCAGGGACAAAGTACTGGACTTGACTCTAGGACACCTACACAAAACCCAATCTTCTGGCCTTCACCTCTTAGCTATGGAGGACATGGGCCGTGGTGTATCTCATCCCTCCCCCCAGCACTGAGACCCCTAGACGAAGAAAGACAAGCCGAGCATGAGAAGGGGAGAGAGGGGTGAGGCCGCTACACTTAGGGGGAAAACAGAGACTTGTCCCTATATCCTAGGAGATGAGAACCAACTGATAAAGAACCTAGCTGTGGGACCCAAATACATGACACCGCTCAACCTCTTCAAACAGGAGGGTACAGGCATATAGTACGGTGTGCCCTTTTCCTGCAAGTGAGCAAAAGGTAGGAAAAAGGGTCCGTGTGCTATATATATATATATATATATATATATATATATACACATGCATTTTCATAAGAAACTGAACCTTGGGGGAAACAGAAATGTTATATATATATATATAGTATCTCACAAAAGTGAGTAAACCCCTCACATTTTTGTAAATTTCTTATTATATCTTTCCATTTGACAACATTGAAAAAATGATACTTTTCTACATTGTAAAGTAGTGAGTGTACAGCTTGTATAACAGGGTAAATTTGCCGTCCCCTCAAAATAACTCAACACACAGCCATTAATGTCTAAATCGCTGGCAACAAAAGTGAGTACACCCCTAGGTGAAAATGCCCAAATTGGGCCCAAAGTGTCAATATTTTGTGTGGCCACCATTATTTTCCAGCACTGCCTTAACCCTCTTGAGCATGGAGTTCACAAGAGCTTCACAGGAAGTCCTCTTCTCAGTAGCACATGATTGTTGTTGTTGCCATTTCAACACAAAGTTAGCATGTGTTAGGCTGACCATAGACTCCTAGATTATGAATGAATCTCCCCTGCAGGCTATTGTAGTCTGACAGCTGGCAGCCACAGCTGGCACAATACCTGAAAAGTGACTGTAGCTGATTGGCTGCAGTCATTGTTCGGCTAACAATTTTCCACCCAGCTCCTTTGATTTTTCAGATCGAAAGATGCTGGGAGGACTGGCGTCGGCGGGGCCACCTATAGATCACATTGCTGCTATTCCATCAGGAACCAGCGAAAATTCTCTCAATGTTTGGCCAGCTTTAGAAAAGGCCAGCTTTGGGCTGGGTTCCATAATCCAAATATTTTCCCAAAAAAATGACTTGCGTTAATGCACATTTTACAATTTGTATTATTTACTGATGTGATTCTCTGCTAAGAAACATTTGTTCTGTATGTTTTTCTTTCACTTTCTGGTGTGAAGAAAGCTAAGGCATTCAGACTAATACTCAAAAACACCTAGAGCCCTACCATAAAATAAATAAGTGAATAAATTGTATGAATCTGTACAAAGCAATGCTCATCCCTACATGAGCAAATTATATTTTATATAATACAGTAATACACCATATTATATGAGAGCATGGGCAGTCTACTCTGAATGCATAGGGCCCGAAATTACAGAACCACTTGGTACAGCATTCAACTCAATCCAATTGCAGCCTGCCATAAACTTTTACAGGCTGCAGGCAGTGGAGCTGAACGCTGCACTTGTCCCTCCCAAGTGCACTAAAATGCCAGGAGAAACACACAACAGCCAGACAGTTCCATGTGCAAGGGGCCTACAACTAGACACTTGACATATCAATAATATACAGTTCCCGGTTAGTACTATTTTTTCAAAAGTTTTGCTAGATTTGCATTTGCTGCTGCAGCCAAAAGATGGTCAAAAAATAAAGACAGCTAGAACTTACAAATTTCTGATTACAGAATATTGCAAAAAATTCCCCAGGCCTAGCAAGCCAGCGCAGAATACCTAGTTAAACTGTTTCTAACATGTATATTAAAAACAGCTTATGTTGCATACTTTTGAAAATATATAGTATCTACATGTATGTAAATCAAACTGGTTTACCAAGGAACCTCTGCAGGGTGTGGTCATATACAATGAATTGAAAAAAGGCTTATCTTAGACGTAGGCCCATCCTCTTTAAAGGCACAACAACACATCAGAAGCCCAGACTGGCTCAGGGCGGCTGACTCCCAAAAAACAAAAAAACAGTAGCTGGTCAGATCAATTTTTTATTGCTTACTCTACGGCTTCACCCATGTGCACCTCTTTTTTGCTAGTTGTATATTTAGTTGAGAGATTGTCATTTTTGGTTTCATCATAGAATACAACAAATGCTTTGTAATGCTCACGCTATGCCAGTAAAAGTAATGTCAGATAGTAGTGACAGTTCTGATCCCAAATTTTAAGCTACATATCATAACCTCAATCACATTTTCTAGCCCCATCGCCATGTCATTCTTCCTTGACATTTCCAATTTTCCCATTCTAGGTTTTTCATTGGCATCCTTACTGTGGGGCGAGGTGGCACCAGAATTACATTTTCATTTTGGAGCTAGTCTCTTTAACCCTTTCGCTACTTAACCAAGTTTTACTTTTTTTTTACACACATACTTAGCCAATTCAATACCGGGCACTTTCATCCCTTACCTTCCCAGGCCAATTTTCAGCTTTCAGCACTGTCACACTTGGAATGACAATTGCGTGGTCATGCAACACTGTACCTATATGAAATTTGTATCCTTTTTTTCACATAAATAGAGCTTTCTTTTGATGGTATTTAATCACCACTGTATGTGTGCATGTCTACATGCTTGGAAGTGCTATTTCATTTTTGAACTTGTTTTAACTCTTTTTTTTTTTTTGCGTAGGACACACCCTTGAAAATCAAATGGTTAAACTGGTAGCAAATTTAATTAATTTATTTTAGTTTTCCAGAAATAAAGTGACATAGGCTGTATTTTTGACCTCCAGAAGTAAACAATTGAGGCTGTCAGCCCCAAAAGTCTGTAGAAGTAAAAAATGTAATCTTCACATCCTTTTAGAAAATATCTAAAAAATCTAAATATCTAAATTTAGTAAATCAACCTATGGGGTTGATTTACTAAAGCCAAATATACTGCGCACTTCACGTGCATTTGCTCTAGATCTGAGGTGAAGCTCTGAAAGGAGGGGAAGCTCTACTGGTTTCTATCATCCAATCATGTACAAGTGAAAATGCTGTTTTTTTATTTTCCTTTGCATGTGATTGAGTATTCTTTGAAAAGTGAAACTTTACCTAATTTACTAAGCTCTGGAGCAAGTGCACTTGCAGTTCACAGTATATTTGCCACTAGTAAATCTATGTGTTAGTAATTGAATGACACTGCAATAATATGATTTTTTTCAGTGGAAATGTTGGGTAAATTTGTCTTTTACGCACTCTCAACTATCCAAAACTACCCAAAAAGTGCTTCATTCATGTAAAAAATAAAAATAAAAAATAAATGTTAAGCTTTAGCTCTATTATGTTTTCACTCAAAACAAACAAACACAAGACGAATGCTAACAATAAAGGCTCTGACCTTTGCAAATTATACTGTAGTATAATAGTTTCAAATAGATTTTTTTCTTGATGTGTGCTCACATTAAAAAAGAGTTAATATTATTGTGGGAGCTTAATAACAAAATATTTGTGGTATTTTCCACATTATAAAATTATTTAATGGGAAATTCAGAAATTCACAACTGCGAGGATGAATCAGACCCAAAAGAAGTTAAATGGATTTTTTTTTTAAACTTTAAGGTTTTTATTGACGATAATAGTGTACAGGTACAAATAAAGCAGTTGTACAATAATGGTAATACATTCAACAATGAACATTACACAATAGAAAAACAGCTGGATAAAGTAGTTCCCTGTAAGAACGTTGGAGTTTTTAGAGTGAACTGTAGTTCCCGGGCAAAATGGTTAGAGAAAAACTAACTATAAGAGCCTGTCACCACTTTTTGGGAACATACTGTGGGCAGGCTGATCTTATGCTATTCCAGGAACTATGAGTGTGACCCAGTAAGCGGCTGTCCCGAGTTGTTAACAAAGTTTAGCAGAACATTAATATTGGAACATCAGAATACTAAATAGTAATACAATCGTTATATAAAGTAAGCTAGATATGATTTTTTTGTATAAACATTAATTGATCATCCAATTATACCCTTAGTCAAGCATATCAAGTTAATAATGCTGAGCCCTAATCCACTGTATTGGTTTTGCTAAATCACCATTAGATGTGATCAATTTCCATAAATGGATTTTTTTAAAGTTCAGTCATCTGTACTGGGGAATAAACGTAAGCCAGACAATATGCAGTATTTTGGCACATCTGTATTCATAAGTGTAATTACTATTAACGTACCATTTACCAAGAAGTAAATGTTAACATTGTTATGGTGTTTATCTACTGCCAAGTGATTATGATTATTTATCTATGCAGGAATGTATTAATAAGTGTATTTTTTCTTTTTTTACTTCACAGCTAAAACTTTATCTGAACTAGGGAAAGATTCAGTTGCCTCTACAGCTATTGATTTGTTTAATCAAGCTGGATTGGGTTCTCTTCTTGCAGTAAATGAACGTGTTACAGTAATAGCTCCACACAACAATGCATTTAAAGGTCTGTCCTTTTATTATTGTTTTTTATCTTTTATAGTACAGATTAGTGAAGAAGTAGTGATACCACAGGCAATGAAGCTCAGTAAAACTACAGTAATATTATGAAAACTTTATATGTCCCCTCCAAGTATGCCAATTGATGTAGTTTGCATGGATCTATTTAGCAATGGTATACCAATAATGCTTGGTTTTGATTCACCATGTGCCTAGAGGGACTTTTCAGAGAGTAATCATGTAATGTGATTGAGGATCATTAGGATAAATGTAGAAGTTGTATGCACATTTGCTTTAGTTATGAGGAAACCTTTAAAAAGAACAATGACTAAACGGAAATCGCAGTAAACCATAACTTACCAATTAGATTAGTGTACCACACTGACATAAATTTAAGTTTAATTGAGATCATTTACTATTATTTACTGAGGAAAACAAAGAGGTACCACTAGAAAATCTAGTACCACATTTGAAAATGCCCACAGATTTACTGTACATCCATTCCATATACCTATGGTAGATGACCATACTTCTCTATTTTCCACCTTTATTCTCTTTCTTATTCCTTCTTTACCTCAGGTATTTCCTCCTCTGATCTTTCTATTTTCATACATAGCTGCTCCCTCCTTTCCATCCTTCCTTTACCATAATATATTATGAGGACTTATCAGCAAACCAGTTTTTGATCATGCATAGACGTTTGCATAGCAAAATTAAAGTAAAAAAAATGGTTATTATTAATTTTTAATTGTAAACCTACTACAAACTAAGAAACTAGATTAGTGAGCTAAGCGTACAGCATTTCCTGCATTTTCTTTAGACAAAAACTATATCACAGACTTGTTTCTTTAGCATTTTATGGTTCTAAGGTCCTACAAGCAAGTACCGTATTTTTCACTCCATAAGACACCCCCCCCCCCCCCAAAAACGGGGGTAAATGTCTGTGCATCTTATGGAGCGAATACTGACCAGCAGAGCCGCTAATAGGGGGATTGTTTTGGTGGCAGAACGATGCCCTATTCATCTCTCTGCCCCAGCTAAATACTGTTTCTCCCCTGCCTTCAGCTGCTATAGGGAGAGAAACAAAAGGCATTGTTCTTAAATGAACATCAGCATTCACATGTAAATTGTGCTGGCTTTGTTATGCAAATTAGATCGGCCGCCGCGATTCATATGCAAATCACGCCCCATCCTCTGCATGCCGCCCAACTAGACAGCATACAGGTGAGCATAGGGGGCATGTAGAGGTAATCAAAAAGGGGGGCTTGAGGTGCAGAGGTGAGCAGAGGAGGTGTGCAGTCAGAGGTGGTGTACAGAGGTGCAGAGTGGATGGGAAGAAAGGGTTGGATTGCAGAGGTTAGCAAAGTAGGGGTTTGGGGGACAGAGGCTAGCAGATGATGAGTTAGGGGCAGAGTTGTACTGATGGGAGATAGGAATGCAGAGATTAGTAGAGAGATGGGGGTACTGTAAATAAACCTGTTATATGGCTAGTCACTGTAAATGTCTCAATTACATTGGTGGTTGATGAAAATACTCCTGTTGTGTTGGGGTCAGTGTAAATGTCCCAGTTACATTGGGGATCAGTTTAGGGTGCCCCCTTACATTGGTTGTCAGTGTAGAGATATTAGTTGGTTATATTTTTTAAAATATTTTAGTCCACCATTTGGTTCAGATTTTTTTTTCATATTTTCCTCCTCTAAAACCTAGGTGCATCTTATGGAGTGAAAAATACGGTACTTGTCATAGATCTTTATTAGAAAATGTGAAGGAAAGAAATGGTATGCCACAGCTGTATCCTCTGAGGTGCCTCACATTGGGATCTCTAAAACTTCATTATGCCATAAGCAGAATATTTAGGTGTTCTTCTGTTACTACTAAAATGCCTTAGAATACTTTCTGAAATGCTTGAAGGCCCAGTGAACATAAATTAGAATTTAAGTTGAGTTTGTTATGGCATTTATGGAAATGTATCAGCAACATATTCAATTCAACTAATGTAAATATTATAATATGAATTTGTTTTCTCCAACAAACTGTCCTGTTTGGTGTTCTCACTGCCAGTTCTAACTTTTTTTGTGCCTCATTTATCTTTACATGGCAGCATATATAAAACAATTAGGGGTGAGCAAAACTAAGGGTTTTTGGTGACATATTTAAGTTTTTTAAGGGTGTCATTGGTCATAAATGAAAATAGTGAGAGTAAATAAATGACTCATGGGAGCTAAAGAAACTCCTATTAAACCTATTTTTGCAACAAAAAATAGCCTCTCATTAGCTTTATTACTTTATTTTTATTTATTTTTTGGGAGAAAACAGAACATCCACAAATAATAAATGCATAAAAAAATTAGGAATTCATATGAAATGAAGAGTTTAAACAAAAAGAGTTTATTAATTTTTTTAGCACTTTCACCTAAGCAGTATAGTAAACAACAGAAAAAAAAAAATGCAGCGCCAAGATACTATGTGAAAACACAGATATAAAGGTAAATCTGGGCTTATGATAATTGAACTAACTATTCAATACAAAAGGAGGGAGTGACCCCAAAATATATATAAATACCAAGCAATTGTGAAAAATGCAAACTCATATATAAAAGTTCTATAAAGTGAAGTGGCTGACAGCCAAGTCCAATGAAATGCTCAGTAGATAAACTGAGAATAATTGCAGTCAATCAAAAAACGGTATATCCATGGCGACTTCAAATTCGTGTAGAATATATGTATACATAAAACTGCAACACCCGGGGACGTGATTCCAACACCAGAAATGGGGAAAAAGCAATGGATACTCTTACCCCTATGTGTGGACACACACACCAGCGGTGGTGGGTCAATCAGGCAAAGGTGTAGATGTGAAATCCTCAGGAACCGTCCTCACCAATCGATAGATGCAGGGACACCGAATCTCCGGCCGGATCTTTCCACGGTGGTGATATGAAGCGCCAAGGATAATAGTGCATCAAGGATTGTGGTAATGACCATAGAAAAAAAGAGGGAAGCTCCACATAGTGCAGGATCAGATGATAATTAAAAAAGACTTTGTTTATTGAAACAAAAAGTCACAAAACACACATGGGTGTATGAAAAACGAAATATAAAAAAAGGAAAACAGGCTTCCATGCAGAGGCTTGTACAAGCAAAGTTTGGAATCAAATAAAATAAAAAATAAAAAGCGTAGCTATAGGCAAGTCCATGTACCCGACATGTTTCGCATGAGAAATGCATCTACTGGGGCATGGACTTGCAAGAAACAGCCACGCTATATAATACAAACAACGACATTAACTGGATTCACCTCAGCTGGTGTGTGCACTCCCATTCAATAGGATGAACCAATCAAAGTACCAAGAAATGCCGCTCCCATATACGTCATCTGCAGGGCTGGGTAAATAAGCCAATAGGAATGGATAGATGCGACGTACAAATGTGCGTCATTGCGTCTCCGTTGAGGATCGTCATCACGGTTTTTTCCATCCGCGTCAACGAACACATTTCAGGTATCAAAAAAGGTCGTACTAAACATAGCGTACCGAGACACTATCTCGATGTTCACAATAAAAAGGTTACAGGCACCAAGTTCCAGGTAATTTACCAATTTGTCCCCCATTGGAGGGGGGAGTCCCGTGTTAGAGGTGTTTCTAAATTGGAAACTTTTTGGATACACCAACTCCGGTGCTATTCGCTTTTCGGGCTCAATATTGATTGGGACATTAATTCCTTTATTAATAAAGCTTAACTGTCTGGGATATACACTTTTCCCCAAGTTATTAGATACATGGAATTAGATACCTGTTCTCCTTACATCTAGTGGTTTCTTAGTTGTCACAGTTCATATTTCCTGGTTTTCATCATATATGTATCGTTTATAAATAGGGTCTGGTATTTATTCTCTATATGCATCACTCTCACATTAATATGCTATGTGTATGGGTCTATTTGTATATACTGTTGGAGAATATATTTATGTTCATACACAGCTTTAAATATTGATTTTTCTATAACCTTTAATATGGTGATGATATGTTAGTCCATTATTAGGGATATTTATGAAGCATTCAATTCGGGTTTATCATTGGTTAATGTTGTACCCAGAGCTCTGTAACTCATCTTCAGAGCTGTAACATTCAGTGTATTTCGGGTGTGAATGTCTGTCCACATCCTAAATGACATTGGGTTCATGTCATCTAAATTTTTCTACAGTATTGTGTCTTTATTATGTACACATTTATCTGTTTGGCTAGCTCCCATGTTCGTCAGTACTTATATTGCAGTTCCGCTTTTGGTGCTGCTAATAGACATCCATCCATTAGTTTGTTTGCCTGCAGAGCAGTCTGCCGTTGTGTACATTCCCCGCTGTGGTTCACACAGCGAGGTCTGTAAGCGAGGCTTGGAACGCAATCTCTTCTGACGGCGATGGCGTGGTGACGCAGCCAGAACGTAGTCGCGCACTGACTCGCCATGGGTTCTCGCGATGCACGTATCCGTGGTTCTGGCATGGAACGCATGCGCCGTCAGAGAGGGTACTGTGATGACGATCCTCAACGGAGACGCAATGACGCACATTTGTACGTCGCATCTATCCATTCCTATTGGCTTATTTACCCAGCCCTGCAGATGACGTATATGGGAGCGGCATTTCTTGGTACTTTGATTGGTTCATCCTATTGAATGGGAGTGCACACACCAGCTGAGGTGAATCCAGTTAATGTCGTTGTTTGTATTATATAGCGTGGCTGTTTCTTGCAAGTCCATGCCCCAGTAGATGCATTTCTCATGCGAAACATGTCGGGTACATGGACTTGCCTATAGCCACGCTTTTTATTTTTTATTTTATTTGATTCCAAACTTTGCTTGTACAAGCCTCTGCATGGAAGCCTGTTTTCCTTTTTTTATATTTCGTTTTTCATACACCCATGTGTGTTTTGTGACTTTTTGTTTCAATAAACAAAGTCTTTTTTAATTATCATCTGATCCTGCACTATGTGGAGCTTCCCTCTTTTTTTCTATGGTCATTACCACAATCCTTGATGCACTATTATCCTTGGCGCTTCATATCACCACCGTGGAAAGATCCGGCCGGAGATTCGGTGTCCCTGCATCTATCGATTGGTGAGGACGGTTCCTGAGGATTTCACATCTACACCTTTGCCTGATTGACCCACCACCGCTGGTGTGTGTGTCCACACATAGGGGTAAGAGTATCCATTGCTTTTTCCCCATTTCTGGTGTTGGAATCACGTCCCCGGGTGTTGCAGTTTTATGTATACATATATTCTACACGAATTTGAAGTCGCCATGGATATACCGTTTTTTGATTGACTGCAATTATTCTCAGTTTATCTACTGAGCATTTCATTGGACTTGGCTGTCAGCCACTTCACTTTATAGAACTTTTATATATGAGTTTGCATTTTTCACAATTGCTTGGTATTTATATATATTTTGGGGTCACTCCCTCCTTTTGTATTGAATAGTTAGTTCAATTATCATAAGCCCAGATTTACCTTTATATCTGTGTTTTCACATAGTATCTTGGCGCTGCATTTTTTATTTTCTGTTAATTACTCTGCGATTTGTCTATTTGCTGATGCTAGCAGCCACTTATTCATTTGTTCACCCAGTAGCGCTACTTTGTTTATTTTATATATTAGTATAGTAAACAAAACAGGGAATTTCCCCTTCATCAAAATCAGTAATTTTACAGCAAAATCAATTTCATCAAAATCACTCTGTTCATTCTTAATAACAAAGGACAGCATAAACATGTGGTGTGCTGTTTCATGTCAAATGTTCCATGCTATTCCATGACAGTACCATCTATAAGTCCTGTCAACATTGCATTACAACACTCCAATGCACCACAGTTTTTTCTTTGAATCCGCACGCAGTGGTGCTGAAAAATGAAAAACGTGCATGTGAGCAAACACAAAACAGTGCACTTAGGGGTGTGCTTTTGTCCACCCCCCGAAGAAGTAGGACCTTTCCCTGAACTCCTGGGGCACAAGGCTCCTGACAGGGACAAGGTTATGAACTTGGTCCATCTAGCCAGAAGGTCTGGCGGACCCCAGTCTAATCCCACCAGCGAGTGTTCGAGGTGGTCGAGGGCCTCTCCCATAGAGTGACCACCCAGGTTCAGGGAAGGAAGGAACCTAATCTCCTTCCCCTAGAATTCATGACAAGCCTGAGGACTCACAACCTCCATCCAGTGTAAAAATTCACACAAAAGTGAAAAGTCACAAACATGAGGAGAAAATAAATAAATAAATAGTGGCTGTGCAATGTGCACTGGCTAGGCCCTGAGGCCTGGTAATGAAAATTGCCCCGGAACTTAGCCAAAAGGCCCAATCAAAGCGGCGAAATGCGGAAAAAGTTTTTAGTCCTGTGACCATGTGTCTGTTCACACAGTGGGGTCCCACACCCAAGTGTTACTAAGGACACCCCTGGGACAACCACTGAATATTTTTTTTGCTTCCTTGAGTTGGCAACGTAAACGTAATAGATTTTGCATGGGGAAGTTTTGTATGCAAACCCCAAATACATTTTTTGTATCTGTGGCAATATGTTTCAGTGTGTACAGTTGTCTAGAATAATGTTTTGTGAATCTGTTGCAATCAGTGGCGGCCCATCCATAGAGGGCACACGGGCGCCGTCTCCCCTATCCATGCTTCTGGCCCCCTGATCTACATATTAGGGCACTGGACTATGGGTTCCAATGCGGGGTGGGTGTTTTTTTGAAGCGCCTGATGAGAGCCAGAGGCTCTAATAGGCTCCAAAAAAAGGATGGGCTTTAAGCGCAGAGCATTGCGCTCCGAGCCCATCCAGTTGTGTGACGATAGCGAATGAATTTTTGCTATTTTTACACTAAAGTTCCTCCCCGCCAAACAGTAGGCAGGTCGTGAGACCTGTTTCCCGATTGGCCAAAGCATCAGGCGATCCTAGAGAGAGGAGACACATGGCGTAAGAAGGTGCTGGAGGAGCCGCTGCCTGCACCCTGCTGCCTGCAAAGACCGTGCTGGAGGACACCAGAGCCCGCCACCTAGATCGGTTAAGTGCCGGACCGCCGGTCGCCCAGGGGGGGTGGGGGTAGTAGTGCCACGCTGCCGGCCAAAGGGGGTGGGGGGTGGTTTGTTTGCGGCCCCCCAAAAGAAAAACCCACCAGCCGTCACTAGTTGCAATGTCTCCTACCTAGTGGTCCTGCCAATAACAGCACTTCCTGTTGAAGAGTGACAACACTAAGCCACTGTTTTTTAATTATCATTATCATTGTCAACCCTACTGTGTATGCTGATTCACTTGAGCACTGGACTGCCTAGGAGATCAGATCACATGTACAGCTCATTAGCCAACTGAAGGAGCACACACAACTGGCTGATAATGCTTTTTAGCATTGTCAACAGTGTTGTCAGACAGTGATGTTATTAGAAGGATGTTCGGGTAAGAAACTTTGCAATGGATTCACAAAAAGCAACAAAAAACAAAATACAGTAAGACTGGATGACAAAGATACTGAAAAATTGATGTCAGATTTACACAGACTTTAAGTTATTGTTGTTATTAGGGTCCATGCCCACTGGGCTTAAAGCGGTTGTATACCCGCATTTTTTTTTTACACCTGTAAAGGAAAAGGCATAATGAGCTCATTATGAAATACTTACCTTAGAACGAGGCGTCCCTCCCGGTCCACGCCGAGGCAGCTGACATTATGCCTCAGCGTGTCTTCCGGGTATCGCGGCTCCAGCGCTGTGAGTGGCTGAAGCCGCGATTCGTCACTCCCGCGCATGCGCGCGGGAGACTTCTTTCCGGCAAGGTCCAGCGTCCGCCGGGCCTTCAGCCGAGAATCCCCTGTGCGCATGCGCCGCTGCAGTCAGTGGCGCAGTGCAAGGGGAATATCTCCTAAACCGTAAAGGTTTAGGAGATATTTCTTTTACCTACAGGTAAGCCTTAGTTATAGGCTTACCTGTAGGCAAAAGTTAAAAAAGAGACTTTACAACCGCTTTAAACAACGCTGCTTCTACAGGAGTTTTGCTTTTTTTTCTCCTGCCTGTAGAAGCAGCTCAATATTATCCATGATCATTAGGACGTTTAGAGGCATATTTCAAGAGGAGAGGTAAGAGGCATAAAAAGAAACATCACACATTTGCTAAATGCTCATAAACGCACCTAAACACAGCATTTAGAGGTGTTCCACATTTTCAAGTGTACATTGATTACAGTCAAAAATGAGCAGAGGGAATGTTTTGGAAAAACGCTTACAAAAGCAAATGCACAAAAAAAAAATCTCTCAAAAAATCTTCTGCAATACGAGCTATTATGTGAATTTTTTAATGCCGCTTTTTCTGCCAGAGGTTCTAGCATTTTTTCTGCCCCTAGTTTGCATGGACCCTTATACTTGAAAAGTATTTTAAAGTCAATATAAATCCAACCCTAACCCAAAAGATGTTGACTGTGTATCTATGTCATAACTTTGTCGTACTTTGTACCGATAAAGAGAATCACTATTATCTGAAAGCAATAGGCTTTTCAAACACCTCACAATACAGGTTGGTATAGGATGATGCATCTGTTGTTCTCATCATGAAAGTCCGTACGGAGAACATCCTGAAATATGAAAATATAGCCATTAAATATTTCAACAGCTGTAAAATATTGATTGTTATCCTGACCATCTTTATTCAGCTTCTCAAAAACCTGCACAGATGTCTCTGAAATCGCGGCCGAAATCGGGACTGACATGCGGGAGTGAAATTGTGCGAGTTCATCTGAACTCGCACAGCTTCATTCCCGCAGCTCAGTGTGAACCTAGGCTCACACATGGAAAGGCTTCTTCACAGTCAGAGCTGTAAATGTGTGGAATATGCTCCCTCAAGCAGTAGTTCTGTCTAGCTCAGTAGATTGTTTTTAAAAAAGAGCTGGATGCATCCCTAAATGCACAAAATATAACTGGATACAAATTTGTGGAGACAAAAATGTCAGGGATAGTTGATCCAAGAAATATCTGATTGTCTCATGAGTGATCAGAAATGCATTATTGTTTTTTTTTTTTTTTTTATTATTATTGCCTTCCAATGGATCAACTGTGGGTATAGGATAGTGTATATGTTTTTTTAAATTGGTTCAGCTAGATCAACTAGGGTCTTTTTTAATTTTTTTGATACGGATATTCAGGTGCACAGTTCTGGAAAGGTAATTTAAAAAGTATGCTGCTTAAAATTGTTTATTTTATGTTGAAAGCTAAGAACCAAGATCCCTTATTGATTATATCCGCTCAGATCAATAGCTTTAAAAGGAGATGTTGCTGTTGCAGCTATGGAAATAGATTTCTGACCAGAACTTACCACAGGACATAAATATTCAAGTTTTTATAGGTTTATTCAAAGCAATAGGTATTTTTGTTGCACTTTTTATTTCCTCATTGGTTATAACTGGCAGTAGTATTAGGTCAGGTGTACTGTATACTTGGCAAGTATTTTCACCTGTTAAGTATTTACCCTACACTAAAGCCTAGTACACATCACTAGTTTTTTTTTTGTTCAACCCAGCATTTTGAGTGAAAAAAACCTGACAGCTCAGGTCGGAGCCGCTATACTAACAATCTATTATTAGTACAGAGATCTCCCCTGCTGTTCTATTTTGTTCTGACAAGGGGACGACCCCCTGCCAGACCACTCTGGTCAGCACATTTAGCCATTGGAGTTAGGGAGCCGGTCGACAGACCTTTTTCTGTCGGAGCAGCTGCCATACACACAGGCCGAATGTCAGCCAGTTTCTATTGAACTGGTCGATGCTGGCCAACATTCAGTCTGTGGGTACTAGGATTTAAGCCTTGGGTATCAAAGACTCAAGGCCGTTTTTATAAGTGATCCAAGTTTGTGAAAGACTGCAATGCCAGCAGCCACCTTAGGGGAATGCAAGGAGTGTTCACTCTGACAGAAAGGGTATGTTCAAATGTGTCAAAATAAGATCAAACACCTGCCAACCCAACTCCCTTAGGCATATTAGCCATGACAATGACCCTGATATACTTGATTTGACTGGAGAAAATGTTTCTCAGTTGATGTCAATTGATCTCTCATTTGATGGTAGTTAGTCCCAAATATGTTACATGTTTTCCCACAGTAGGCTCCCAAGCAGTTATTTCTTCTGAATCTTTGTTAGGTATGCAATAAATTGAAAGTAAGTTAACAAATATAGTGTTGATGCTTAGTATAAACTCTACAACTTTTGTACATAGATGGAGTACCGAACATTGACAAAGACATGACCAACTTACTTCAGAATCACATTATAAAAGATCAGCTTTCTTCCAAATATCTTTATCATGGCCAAGTTCTGGAAACAGTTGGTGGGAAGAAACTGAGAGTATTTGTATATCGGAATGTAAGTATTTCTTTTTAAGAAATATATATGTAGCAACCGGCCCTCCTTCTCCACTCTTTGGCTCGCTCACAGGAGAAGAAGGCACACAGTCTCCACCATGCCCGTACCCCCTAGGTTGCAGAGGTTAAGCACACTTGTTTTCACTTAGGGGTCTTTGCAGCAGGGCTCCCCCTCAGTGTTGTTTTCCGTCCCTAGAATGTAAGGACAAAGTCTCTATACCCCAAGTAACTCCAAGGTCCACACCAGCGTCAACTCCAACATAGAGTTTATTTCTTTATACATGAACATCCACAAAATGAGAAGAGAGAAAGGTGTTAGGAAGACAGATCAATTCAGGCACTCTTGTTTCTTCGCCACTCGATCCGGAGTGGGCACAGCGAACCCGGATAGTCACCCAAAGGCACTAGCAGCCGGTGTGTAACTCGAACAGTCTATTAGATTCCCTAATGGATGCGTTCAGGAGATCCTCTGCCACAGAATCTATAGTGTCCCAAACCTTCTACTGGTCCCGTTGTTTAGATCCCTGTTTTCGGATGGATGAAATCCCTCCAGAGAGTTACTGGGCCCCTTCCTTCACTGTGATCTCTCACCAGTCCTTCGGAACGGTCCTCCCCCAGCCTCCTCTTCTAGAAACGGGTCCCCTCGCAAGGTGGCACCCTGGGATTCCTCCTCCCCGAAGTGGGCTCCAGCTAAAGGTGCTGGGCCCAGGGCTGAAGTTGCAGTCCCACGACTAAAGGGGCCTGGGACTAAAGTGCACGTGGCCCCATGGCCTGGAGGGCCACGCGCCAGGACTCTGACTCTGGAACCAAGAAGAACCGTCCCCGCCCCGTATGTATCCTCTCCCGGCATGCACAGCAGGTAGACCACACCCACTGCATGGCTGCCGAGAGAGGACACCAAATCACTGCCCCATTACCTGTGGTTCAACCCCGAGTACAAGCGACAGTGCCACCCATATTTCTAAGGGGAACTGCACACCAAGCAAAACAGCAGCAAGGCAGAGTCCAACAAATTGAAAGATTCGAGCCAACTACCACTCAAATCACCCTTAAATTTGTTATAGCAATCCTTAAATTTGGGACCCCCGCTACATATATTTTAGAATTATTGATTTCCTTCAAACCTCTTTGTCAATAAAACATGGAAGATATCCCTTACTTGTATTTCTAAAAAAATTATATGAGTACCAGCATAAACAAAAATTACAATTTGAAAAATATTTTTATCCAGGTGGTAATATGTGGTGCCAAGATGTCATAAATACCCTTTTTCTATTTTACTGCCGTATTAATGCCTCTATTTGTATTTCCACAAAAGTGTATATGTTTTTCTATGGATCCTGGTTAATTAAAGCTGAACTCCAGTCCTGAGATTATCTGCTGCAATTAATTACCATTTACAAATCTTGTCAATCTGCCAGCTGGCGAATGGCAAGACCAATCACCCTGCACAAGAAGAGACAGCAGCAGTGACTGGTCTTTTTTACAGGAAGCTTCTGCACAGACGCAAAGTTTCACAATGGATTATTACACAGATCTGGAACAAATATACAAAGTGCATCAAGATTTAAGTAAGAATACACATGCAGAATGTATTTAAACAATATTTGCTTACCCTGGAGATCAACTTTAAATACCATGCTATAGGGCAGTGAAGGCGAACCTTGTCACCCCAGCTGTTTTGGAACTACATTTCCCATGATGCATGAGCATCATGGAAAATGTAGTTCCAAAACCTCTGGGGTGTCAAGGTTCGCCATCACTGCTATACCGTATCCTAAACCTGTCTGCGCACATCTGTATAATGTGTAGGAGGTACTGCAGAAAAAAATGATATTTAGACGTGGAGAAATTTAGAAAGAAAAAAAGTAATTTCATTTGCAGCAATTGACATTTCCCTGACGGCTTCATCTATTTTGTAAAAAGTGGCATTGGGACCTTTGAGGACCCCCAAAATGGATACCAGACCTTCTCGGCTAGCAAATGAATGGGGCTGGGTGATTCCATTACCAGCACCTGCTGCTTCCTTAACATTCATTGACAGGGAAGAAGGAAGCTCTCATGTATATATAGTAGCTGTACTGGTGTCCCCACAATGACAAACAAGTATAATTTGGTCCAAAGCTGGGTTCAGGCCAAATCAGGAGCTCATCCCTACAGTGCAAAAAACTTTCAGAATTGATATTGTTAAGATCTCTGCATTACTATTGATTAAAGTGCACCTGTGCCCAGGCTTTGGACAGGAAAGTACTTATGTATTCTTAGCAAGTAGTAAAAGAGCTTAAAAAAAGTCGTTCATGACTTGTTTAACTGCTTGTATCATGAAGTAATTCATTCCCAAAGATCACAGGAAATGCCCTAAAGCTAGGTTTCAGCTAGTCTCTGTCAGTTTTTATCAGCCAAGATTCTGCTCCAAAACA
Source organism: Rana muscosa (assembly GCA_029206835.1). NCBI lineage: Eukaryota > Metazoa > Chordata > Amphibia > Anura > Ranidae > Rana > Rana muscosa. Next base: position 940,844,822 of record CM055118.1, on the reverse strand, counting down.
AAGTAATAGGAATAGAGCTAAGAAGATGTACTAAAACTGGAGCATTCAGAATTGGTGCAGTTGTGCAGAGTAGCCAATCAACTTCTTACTTCAGCTTGTTCAATTAATACTCTTTGACAATAAAACCTGGAATCTGAATCTGATTGGTTTCTATGCAGAGCTGCACTAGACTTTGCAAACTCCAAACTTTGCTGTGATCTTTGAAATGAATTTCCCTACAATGCTATTGCTACAGAGGTAAATATAATGGCTTGTTTTAAAGTAAATGCACTGCTTGTTCAGGATATGTAAATTCTTTAGGGTGCATAGTCTGGACACAGGTTCCACCTAAAGTGTTATTGTTATTGTTCATGAATGCTGCACAGTTTGACTCGGTCATTTTTTATAGGCTCTTTGCATTGAAAACAGTTGTATTAATGCACATGACAAAAAGGGAAGATATGGCACTATGTTTATTGTTGACAAGCTGTTGACTCCACCATCAGGAAATGTAATGGATGTTCTTAAAGCTGATAATCGTTTCAGGTACACATTATTTTGTTCTTAAAATGTAAAACATTATACCAGTATTGTAAAAACGAATTTTGTCTAAAGGGTTGGCTGCCACAATTAGGATTACTTAAAGGGTAACTAATAAAGAAAAAATAATATAGCGTGTACAATTGCGATACAAGTAATATTGTTATTAAATGTTATTAAAAATTACCTTTCCTTATCAATCTGCAGCTGCTGTAATTTTCTATAAATACAAAGCAATATAGCTACATGGAGTTGTTCTGTACACAGAATGTGTGCTGACCACTCCCCAGAAACATAATTTCCTGCTTTTGTGATTGGCTCACCAATTTTTCCCAGAAGTCTGCCTAAGATACAAGTCAGATTTCAGGCATCCCCTGCAAAAAAATATAATTTTTGGTGAGATATTACCAATAGGAGTACGTCTAAAGTGGTGCAGGCCCAGCAGCTTTCCTCATTAGTGCCTTACAGCTGCCAGAGCTGACTGATAATTATGAAACCACTCCCATTAGACCCACTCTACACAGAGGCACAGACAAACACACATGGATTTCTTCAGAATAACAAAAGGTAGGAATCTGCAACAAAGGTTGTAACAACTCTTGCAAAGTACATAGATCACGCAGGGGGGAATGTTTTTTTCTCAACAAAAGTCGAGTTAAGCTTTAAGTCACATTATAATAATGGGAGTTGCCGTATTTATCGACGTATAACACACACAGCCGTATAACACGCACCCTAACTTTAAGAGGGAAGTTTCAGGAAAAAAACTTTCCACAGCCCCTGCACAGTACACGGACCCCCTGCACATTACATGGACCCCCTGCACAGGACACAGACCCCCTGCACAGGACACAGACTCCCTACACAGGGTCACAGATGCCCTGCCCGGGACACAGATGCCCTGCCTGGGACACAGATGCTCATTCATTATAAAGCCCCCCTGCACTCCCAGGAGACCCCCAGTCTACTGGCTCAGCATTGCCAGCATACTCTAAAGTTGAGAAAACATCACTGTCAGCCTCTTCTCATACACTGCTCCTCCTGTGGATACATGGATGAGCACAGCAAAAGCCTCTTCTTCTCTCCTTCGCCACCTGTATGTCCCATATATTGGAGTGTATTGAGACAGGCTAGTGGAAGAGATTTGTGGCTTGCAGGAACAGTGGAGGCTGACAGCTAGAGCTACCACAGAGCCGGAGAGATTTGAAGAGATGGTTTGGTGACTTTGCCCAAGGTCATATCATATACACATTCAATTAATGCAACTTGCTACATCTAATGAGGTGAGAGTTCTGGGAGACCAGTCTGTGGATATTAAGCACCATTTACTGTATATACTCGAGTAAAAGCCGAGTTTTTCTGCACATTTTTTTGTGCTGAAAAAGCCCCTCTCGGCTTATACTCGAGTCACGCTTCCTCACTGTGTCCATCTGCAGCCTCACGAGCTGTGACATGCAGTCTTAACTGCAGTCAGCGGCCATGCAGTGTTACAAAGCCCCGCCCCCTTCTCTTCCTCGTCCGTGATAGGCAGAAAACACACACTCACTGCTGGGAACTGAATGAAGTGTTCTATCACAGACGAGGACAAGGAGGAGGCGGGGCTTTGCTACACTGGACGCTGCCGACGATGTCACAGCTCCAGATCAGTTACATGAGGCTGCAGATGGCCACAGTGAGTAATGTCAGTGGCGTTGCTGGGTGGGGTGTGCGGACCGCACTCGGGTGACACCTGCCAGAGGGGTAACACCTGTGGGCAGCAGCATTGCGCGGTCCGCACACCCCTGCACTGATCTATGACAGCGTTGCGGACTGAAGCCGCCTCCTCGAGTCCTCCCTCCTCTCTGTTTACATGTACACAGGACAGGAGGAGGGAGTCCAAGGAGGGACACACCACTATGCCTATGCCGTGTTGTTCTGAGATCTGAATAGTGTATTTTTCTTAAATGGACATGTGCTGGGGGCGCTATGGGAGGGGAGAGGGGGGACTACTAGCACAAGTGGAGAGGGGGGTCTGCCCTGGGGGGGTGTCTATGCTGATGGAGGGGGGTTTATGCTGATGGAGGGGGGTCTGCACTGGGAGTATCTATGCTGATGGAGGGGGGTCTGCACTGGGGGGTATCTATGCTGATGGAGGGGGGGTCTGCACTGGGGGGTATCTATGCTGATGGAGGGGGGTCTGCACTGGGGGGTATCTATGCTGATGGAGGGGGGTCTGCACTGGGGGGTATCTATGCTGATGGAGGGGGTTCTGCACTGGGGGGTGTCTATGCTGATGGAGGTCTGCACTGAGGGGGGCACAGTGAGGCATGTATGTGGGAGCAGTGAGGCATATGGCATGTATTTGGGCACAGTGAGGCTGCACATGGGCATTGTTGACCCTCTTTTCCACTTACAGTATGCTGCATTCTCACCCTAGGCTTACACTCGAGTAAATACGTTTTCCCATTTTTTTGTGGTAAAATTAGGTGCCTCGGCTTATATTCGGGTCGGCTTATGCTCGAGTATATACAGTATTCTATTTTTGGAAATTGTCATTAGGATCCATCCATTCCCTGCAGATTGCTGTTTATTGCTTAGGAAGGTCCTAGATCCATCATTCTATTTCATTTCACTTAGACTATTTGTTCACTTATTTTACATATTGGAAGGACTTTTTAATTTAATATCTTTTGAAGTTGTGGGACATTATGTATTGATCGTCTTATATATAATTTTTGTTCATTCAACATATTTTTACTTTGAACAGAATTCCCCCCTATAGGGGTTCCAGTGTTTATAGTGATATCACTTTTTAGAGCGAGACCACTTTTTTGTATTTATTTCCTCCTGTCTCACTGTCTTAAATCGAAGCTTCTAAAAACCTCAATTAACACCGCTCTTTCGTGGACCCGGTCATGTGACTGCTCTCCTCTGCTGATTCATTGACTGTCACATGACCGCTCTCTTCCTCCAATGAAAAGCCACACTCGAGGAGGGAGAGTGGGAGGAGGAGATCGGCCAAAAAGAGCGGCGTTAATTGAGGTATTTAGAGGCTTCCATTTACATTGAGGGTTGCACAGGAGGAGCAGTGTATGAGAAAGGACTGGCAGTAATGTTTTCTTAACTTTAAAGTATGCTGGCAGCTCTGCCCCAGGGCCAGGCCAGGCGGGGCAGCCGTCCTGACACCCCCCAATGGGTGGCACCCAGGCAGACCGCCCCCGTTGGTTATAAAAAAAAAATATTGGCGTATAACAAGCAGGCACAGTTTACCTTCTATTTTCAGTGTAAAACATGGAATCTTATACGCCAATAAATACAGTATATGGTTATATTAATGGCAATCCTTAGACCAACAAAGCTTTCTGTAATTTTCCTAAATAAAAAAATCCAACAAAAATCTGGTTTTAATCAAGTGCTTACTCTTGAAACATATAATATTAACTGGGTTCTTCCAGATTATTTTACTCTACATCAGCTTCCAACTCAGGTCTCAAGGGTCAAAAGTCCTCCAATATTTTAGGGTTTCTCTTGAAAATTACACATTTAGTAAGCTTTAGTTCACTAAACAAAATTTTTTTCTGACCCAAATTCACAATCTGTATGCTAGATAACCTTTCTCTAAAACACACTTTTCTTACAAATTAATGAATATGAAAAGTTTCCTCATCAAATGTAGAGTGAAAGCTCAATTCATGCATACGTTACAACTTGTGTCAGTCATTAAGAGAAAGCAAAATGTCTTATAAAACAATGCTGTATTTGCAGTTATGTTTTTAATATTGATTAATCCCCCTGCTTTAAACTTTTTTTTTGCTTTTAGGCAATAATATTCTGAAGGGATTCTTATGGGTCTTGTGATGTACTTCTTTTAAATTGACATGTTAAAATGCTAAGTCTCACTCTTGTTTTTGTAGCTTATTGGTGGCTGCAATCCAGTCTGCTGGACTTACTGAGACACTGAACAGAGAAGGCACTTTCACGGTCTTCGCTCCAACAGATGAAGCTTTCCGTGCTCTCCCAAGAGCAGAATTAAACAGATTGTTAGGTATGCATAGTGTCTTGAGCTTCAACAAGCTACACAAAGAAATGCATTGCTTAAAATATATTTCAATATAAATTAAATGGAAAGCATCCAAATTGTGTATGCATAATGAAAGTGGGAATCAGGTTGAGAAGGTTTGCTGCTGGTTCATTACTGGTAAAGTAAGACCACTTCATAATGAACACAAATTTAGATGGCTGCACTCCCAAAGACGATGTAAAAATTGGCTTTATTGGCAATAAATGATTAAAAGCATCACAAAAACAGGCATACAGGCAGGGCATTTTTGTGATGCTTTTAAAAGGATGGTAAGTAATTTGGCATAACTTAAAAAAAAAGTTATCTGGTAGATCACTGATGCCAAACTGTCATCTCTAGTGTCAGCTGCATGCAAAGTAATGTATAAAATAGTAAGCAATCATTACCAACCAGTGACACAAAAGACAGGAATGATGTTGAAACAATCCATCTGTATTTCATCTTGCTCTTATCAGCTCTCTGTTTGATTGCTATGCTGGTTGTGCTTTTGTTTATTTTCACTTCTCCCTTGCATTATCCCTTCTCCCAGAGCATTATCCAGGCATACAGCCTAGATGGTCAGGAAAGAGAGACCAAAGAATATGAGCCCTCAATCCCTTTTTTGAGCCATATCAGGACACATGCCTTTTAACAAACCCTGCACCTCTTGCAAGGCACTTTCTCCCAATGACAGGGGACAAGGGCTTCTTCCCTACATCCAATCCCCAAAAGTATGTAAGAGTTTGTCTAGGGGAGGCACATTTATAGATCTAGAAGTCCCTGAGATATTAAATATCCTGCCCCCCTCCCCCTGGGGAATTAATATGAATACTGGTTAGTAGGGTTGTCCCGATACCGATACTAGTATCGGTATCGGGACCGATACCGAGCATTTGTGTGAGTACTTGTACTCGCGCAAATGCTCCCGATGCCTTTGCCGATACCTGGGATGGGAGAAGTCAGCGGGCGGAGTCGGCAAGCGGATGGCGGAGCGGAGAGCAGAGTGGAGAGGAGAAGTCAGCGGGCGGAGTCGGCGGGCGGAGTCGGCAAGCGGAGGGCGGAGCGGAGAGCAGAGTGGAGAGGAGAAGTCAGCGGGCGGAGTCGGCGGGCGGAGTCGGCAAGCGGAGGGCAGGAGGGGTGGAGCGGAGAGCAGAGTGGAGCGGAGAGTCCTCAGGCGGGTAAGCTTGCAGCCGCATCATGATCCATCGTCGACCGGAGCCGTCACATTAAAGGAAGTGACGCTCCGTGTTACACTGTCAGTGCTTGAAAAATGCGACGCCCATCTTGGTACACCCTGCATTCGGCCTCAATAAAGCAGCAGCGGACATCTTGTTACACCCAGCCCATGTAGTTCGAGCTGGGTGTAACAAGATGTCCGCTGCTGCTTTATTGAGGCCGAGTGCAGGGTGTACTAAGATGGGCGTCGCAGAGGCAGCATAGAAAAATAAATCCTCTCGTGCCTATAAGTGCCCACTACCTGTCAGTGCCCGCTATCTGTCAGTTCTCATTAGTGCTGCTTACTCAGTGTCGCCTATTAGTGCCAGCCACCTGTCAGTACCATCTATCACTACCACCTGTCAATGCTATCAGTGCCAGCCACCTGCCATCTATTAGTGCCAGTGCCATCTATCAGTGCCAGCCCCCTGTCAGTGCCAGCCACCTGTCAGTGCCAGCCATCTGTTGGTGCCAGCCATCAGTGCCACCTGTCAGTGCCACCTGTCAGTGCCACCTGTCAGTGCCAGTCATCAGTGCCCGCCACCTGTCAGTACTCATCAGTGCTGCATATCCGTGCCACCTAATCATATCAGTGCTCATCAGTGCTGCTTAATCTGTGCCACCTATCAGTGCTGCATATCAGTGCCACCTAATCTGTATTGTGCTTGAAAACTGTCACCTGACATTAAAAAAAGTATCGGTAATCGGTATCGGCGAGTACTTGAAAAAAAGTATCGGTACTTGTACTCGGTCTTAAAAAAGTGGTATCGGGACAACCCTACTGGTTAGATTAGTCTCCTTATTACTCACTCCCCAAAAAAGTAAAACGTAAATAATCACACACAATATGAAAAAAGTAATTTAATAAAATTGTCAATTGTAAATCCTCAACAATCAATTGTCAGTCTTCACATTCCTCTGTCCAACGATGTTGCCCCCACTGAGCTATTTATAAATGGCTGTGTAAACAAGTGAGAAGAGATCCTGTGTAATGTCATTGAATAAATATGGTTATAGGCTGGGTAAAGCCCTTATTGCAAGGCACCTTGTTCCCGTGTTGAGGGGAGTCGCTCCTCATCCCCACATCTAGCCCCCATGATAATGTCTGGGTTTGTGTGTGTTGGGAGGGGGGCAAACCTATGGGAATCTCAAAGCCCACTTTGAAACAAGGCTGCCCCCCCGGGAAATAAGTAAAAGGTAAATTAGTGGTACATTAGTGCCCCCCTATTAGTGCCCCCATTACTCAAAAATGTTAAATATTTTATTTATTTAAAAGTGTCCCCTTTTACATTGATGTTGGAAAGTACCCCATTATGCACTGGCCCTTTTGGTTTGGTCCAGGCCCCCGTCATTGTTGGTTATTAAGAGCTTACATAGAGGTGCCACACTGCTGCTTCCCTGCCTTCTTTGTCTGTGCTGAGTGACATCACACCAGAACTTTGCTGGCATTGCCTGGCAGGATGTCACATTGACAGATGCTGCCAGCATACAGCAGACATGGCATTATGACAAAGTAGTGTTCTTTGTTAGAGGTATTACTAGATCCAATGAACCCTGCCTGAGTTTAGTGAAGCCTATACTTTGTCCATATAATATATAATATAATATAAGTGTCAGTTATCATTACTTTCAAAGAGGTTTTTACGTATTTGAACATTGAGTTTCCACCATTGACTGTTCATAAAATGATTCTTTATCTCAATTCGAATGTGCAGCCACAGCCAAAAACTCAAATGCATACATACATCTCAGGCCACATATTATTTTTTTTTTAATCCAGGCATAGTTGTAGTGCACCAGCCCATCCCACTTTCTTTTGTAAGTAATCGGCTGATCTGAGGTTCTCCTGTTGGTGATGTAAAAGATGATTTCCAAACAAATCCAATGTAAGCACCTTGTGGTATCTTCCATGCAAAAAGAAAAGCAAAAAGACAAATGATTTCAACTTTTTGATTTTAGTATACTGTAGCTGTCCTGTTGAAATGATCATCTCAGTAACTCATTTAACTTGTTGATTAAAATTGCTCTTTAACAAATGCAAAAAGTGATTTATAAAGACTGGCAGCCATCAAAAACCAATAAGAAGCTAAAGATAATTTATGTAAAATTAACTAAGTTGCAGAAATTAGATATTAGATATTTGATAGCACATTATGTGTTTCTGACTGGCACTGCTATTTTTTTTTTTGAAAAGCCCATGGCGTGTAAAACACACCCAAAAACTCCACCCGGTGCCAAAAAAAGTGCACACACATAAAGAGTGAAACACAAAACGTGCAACGGGTGTAACACTAGTCCTCCACTAGGAAGGACCTTACCCTGATCCCCCGGGGCGTTAGGCTCCTGACGGGGACTGAGGTACATCACGTGGTCCGACTGGCCGAAACCAGACGGACCCCTTTCTCTGGAGGGTCTGCCGAAACAGACCCACCCAAGTACTAGGTAGGGCTCCCCCGAAGGGAGACCCCATGAGAGCAGGCGAACCAGGCCAGAAGACCATGTCCACCTACTCCCAAGTCGTTCAGGGCAGGCCCGAGGACCTACACCCTACTAAACACACTGTGACAAACGTGGGACACCAAACAAAAAAATACAAAAAAGTGACACACACGGGGGTAAATAAAAAGAAAGTGGGGAGAAGGAAGGTGGGAGAGTGAAAAGTGGCCATTGTGCTATACAATGGCCAGGCCCTCCGGCCAGGAATAAAAAATTCCTCCGGTCCTAGCCAAAAGGCCCGGCCCAGGAGGCAGGTGCTAAAAAGGTGTGACATGGTGCAGTGACCGCGGTGCCATATATCAATGTGACCCTCACTCACATGTGATCGTCTGGCACCCTTGGACTGCCACTCCAAGGGCACATGCACCATGGGCTTTTCGGCTCCTATCCGACCCCCCGACTGGTCAGTGCAGCCCTCTGTCCCGCTGATAGAGAGCCCTTCAAGGTTTTCTCAGGGAGAGCTTCCCCTGCATACAGCCTCCACCGATACTAGCCCTTCCAGACTCCCATCAACCCAGCGGATTTGCATGGCCGCACCCCGCTCAGAAACAGGGATTAGCCAGCTCCTCCAACCGGATCGCCAACAAGGACAGCACTTACACCATCCAGCCAGAAGGCCAGAATAAGACTCGGCAAAAAGACCAGACCAAATGCAGCACTCCATCCTCACCAGGAGCACCCTTCCAGACGGCTCAGACTCAACCACTACCGGCCCCCAGTTTACTGTCGGGCAGCACGGCGTGGCCCCTACCGAAACCATCCTTCCAGGTGCAATGACGCCATTGGATTTGCATCCACCCTCCCCATGTAGGAGGTGCTTCAGCGCATCCTCTAGCAACTGATAAGAACAGATACTACACTTGATCTTAGCCAAAAGGCCGAGAAGCGACTGGCACTGCTATTTGTTATTAAACAGGGACATTTGTGCTCATTGTAACTATAGGAGCAGGGCCGGCGCTATTTCTTGGTGAACTAGGCAGCTGCATAGGATGCACTGATGCCTAGGGTGCATCCACACTACTGGTTTCCCTATTCTCTGCCTGCTTCTGGGGGCAGGTAGGCTGGGGGGGGGGCGTTTGGGGGTCTCCTAGGCACTGCTGGTCTCCTCCCCTTCCTCTGACATCTAATTCTACCTCCACTGAGGAGAGAAATCCCTGAACACAGAGGATGCTGGGAGATCTCTGGGGAGGGACAGGAGGGGGGTAAGTGTCCATAGAGGAGAGATGAATAATGAGGGCAGACACTGATCATCTGTACTCCGCTATGTACATGCCCATCTCTTCTGCCCTCAGCACAGCTCCTCCGATGACTCTCCACACAGCTCCTCCCATTCTCTCTCACCATCCAGACTACAAACACTGATAATCATCACATCCTTCTACAGATAGGATGAACCGGAAAGGGGCGGAGTAGAACGGAAGGGATGAGAGGAGTCAAGAGAGGACTAGACTCAAAACCACATGACCAAAGATGTGGGAGGAGTGAAGGTTCAGGGGGAGGAATTGGCTCTCCATTGTTGTTTAATTAGGATTGTGTGATGGCAGGAAAAGGGGAGAGAAACCAACTGTCTAATCATTGACTTTTACTAATACTCCCACTCATCAACAAATAATCGGCCAATCCTTCCTATAATAAATATGATGGCCTGAATGTTGTGTACCCGTCCCTTCTCTTCTAAGAGATCAAAGCGCATGCACCAAGAGGAGAGGGAACTGCTGTCACTATAACAACCGAGAACAACAAATTCCTCCGCCAATCCCAACATCCTACGCAACTCCAGCTGAGGAAGTGATAGGTATCCTGACCGACTTACTGTCCCCCTCCATAGTAGGCCCAGGATGTGAGAGCCTATGTTAGGGCTCCACACTCAGGACATACAGAGACCAAGGTTTCTGTGATCCCAGTGCGACACACCACCAGACCCCTTCTGGGCATAACACAAAGTCCAGTGTCCAAAGAAACATCACGAATATCAGGAGATATAATGCGGGACCATGTCACCTTGTTTTAATATTTTTCACTGTTTTTAACATTTTTAAAGTTGTATTTTTTTTTGGGGGGGGGGATGTAAGTAGCTGTTCTTGCCTAGGGTGCAAAATAGTCTAGCACCGGTCCTGTATAGGAGACATCATAGATTGCCTACACTGAATTACCTATTTATACCTATTGTCAGCATTAGTCAATAATTTGTTACCAACTTGCAATCACAGTTAGGCAACCAATGCAATATTTGCTATTTTCAACAAGTCTAAACAGCCATAATTCCACAAGTTAAAGAATTGTCATTGTTGCAGATCAAGTATTTTAATTCCAACTCGACACTTTAATAGGAAAAATTTTACCATACTAACCTTCTGTGAAATAAGACTGTCTAAGCAAGAATTATTATGACACTGCTGGAGGGGTCTATAAAAATGCACAGCATGAGGTCTAAATCCAGTCAATGATTAAGCCCAACTGACAGCAAAGTAGCATGTTCATTGCTTTTCACAGAAATCTGCATGAAAAGTGTGTATGCATGGTTTACATTTTCTCCAGGTTAACCAGATATACTATACATGCGTATGATTGCTAATTCAGTACAGCTTATGTCTGTTTGCAATTAGGACACCAGGAATATACAGAGTATTCATAGCATCTTATAATTTCATATGATATTAGTTAAAACACAGCAACCTATTCAAATGGTTGTTCAATTAATTAAACTATATCTAAAACCATAATATTTTTTTTTATTCTCATTTATGATGAATGGTTAAAACCCCATGGCTTTTTTTTTTTACATTCTGTGTCCCAAAAAAGAGATTTCCCTTTACTTCCTCTATGAAAGTCACAACAAGAAGTTGAAGAAATAATTAAAAATTAAGTTAATCCCTTCTTTGGCAATACAGTATAACTAGTGTCCCCATTTGGATCTTGCAGCTTGTTCTTGTAAAATGACCCCGCTAGCGCCCGCAAATCGCGACAAAAACGACGGTATAGCGGCCCTAAAAATAGCGGCGCTATTCCGCCAGCGCATCCAGCGCTTCAGTGTGAAAGTAGCCTAATAGATAAGTGAGCTTGTTGCATCCCTTTTCCAACAACTTCTAAATACTTGTACAGAGCTTTTACAGTTGACAATGCAGTAGATTGTCAGTGTATCTTAGTGAGTAAAGTCAGAGTCAAACTGAACATTGGACAGAAGAAGGAGATTGAAATAAAATGTTGTTCTTGATGTCTTTTACTCCAACAACCCTATGTACTATAAAAAAAAAAATCTGCCCCCTGAATTTTTTTTCCCACCAAGACTAACTTAGAGGGTTGTCGTAAACTGACTATTTAGCCTCCTCCATGTAATACTTTCATGCAAACCTCACATAAACCTCCTCCACCTACCTCTGGAATGTGTAGGGCTTAGCAAACTACCAGTGTAGTGTGGTATTTTCTCTAGCAGTGCCTGCTGCCTGCCCCCCCAGATGGGTTCCGCCCTAGATGGGGTAGGTGCCCGACCGACTGGCTGACAGCAGGGCGTAGTGCCGCCGGCCACCCCGGGGGTTGGTTGTTTGCCACCCAACTCAAAAAAAAAAACACCAGCCGCCACTGATACTTAGAGTAATAAAGTTGATAGTGCTTCAAAAATGTTCTTATTCAATTTCCTTTGGAATTAGATTTGCATTCAACTATGTAGTGCAAGGGCCTGCCTGTTGCAAACAAGTTGAAAGTGTTTGACTCCATATTATATGGTTATGGTAAATCTAAAGAAAGGTTTTACAAGTAAATTGTATATTGAATAGCCAGCCTAAGGCCAGCCATACACAGAGCGAATTTCTTTTCTGCAACCACAGGTTGCAGGAAAGAAATTAGCTTGAGTCCCCCATTAACACAGACAGTGTTGATGCGGGAATCCCACGTGCCGGGCCATTGTCTTCTCCCAGCGGCAGGGGAGGGCAGGGGAACCGGTCCCCATCAGGAGAAGACAGGGATTATTGCTAGCTGCTAGCAATAATCGCAGGTAAAAACCAGCATGCTGGTTGTACCCAAATTGATCTGCTGATCAACTTGGTACATTCAGCCTGCCCATACACGTTGCGAATCCCGTCCGGTTCAGCAGGAGATTCGAACCAGGTATGGCCTGCTTAAGTCACACTTTAGTACTTAAAATGTATTTTATTAATACTGTATTGATACTGTCCCCATGGGACTACCACTGGACACTCAAGATGTAAAGATTGTACTGGAATCTAAAAATCAAAGGCCCATATCATAGTATTAAAGTCCAATGTATGGTTTTAAATCAAACATACATTGGGTGCAATAGCCAACACATTTTGGGGGCTATACATCTCCCCCTTCATCAAGGCAGCAACATACCATAAACACAAAATAATAATTTAAAGATAAAAGAATGAAAGGTCTCATTCATAAAATGTAAAACACATTTACACATACGTGCATGAAAATAATTACTTGAGTGGAATAAGGATACCTACTTCTAAAAAAATGAATAAATACATGTAACGGGAAGGCCCGGGGGACTCAGAATCGCTTAGGAAGTATGAAATACCCTTGCGCCAGCTTCCCCAATGGCTCTTATGTGTCAATCACCCTGTGTCTCTATTAGGGGCACAGGGTGAATGAAAACCCCAATATGGTCTATGATAGCCATATTCAAGGCTGTATATACATTGTATATAGATTGGATGTATACTGTATGTGGGGGTTAAGTATCATTGCTGTGAGGAATTAAGTTGTTTTGCATTTCTATTGTTCAGTATGACTTGGGAAGGTCTGGTGTGAATAGAAGTAATTAACCCTATACTTGTGTGTATTGTAAAGGCAGACTGGGATTTACAATACAAAGGGATTTAAGATGTAAAGGGTTTAGAACCTGTTGTCGCCAGACAGACTGGCTGCCAACCCTTTGTGGGAAGATGTGTATTGGAGATCGTATATTCTATTGTGTTGGGATCTTTTGAAGCCTAGCAGACGTCAGGATGAGGTGTTGAGTTTTGGGATGTGTGGGTGGAGCTGGGCCCTTGTTCATGTTAAATCATGTGCCCTGAATTGTGTATAAAGTTACAATGTTTGGCATTAATAAATTCATTCCTACTACAGAAGAGACAGAGTGCGTCTCGTCTTCTTCCAGAGGGGTCGGCTCCTATAGGAAAGGGTCGTTTAGCTGTGGATATCGGTAGCGAGTGGATGTGTGTCTAGGAGAGGGAACATCGTAAACGGCGTTAATACCCCTTGAGATTGGGGTGCCGTTACAATACATTTACAAAATCATAATGTGGTTTTATTTATTATTTATTATAAGTAGTTATTCATATTCAGTTCATCAGGACAAGTGTGAACAGCAGAGACCTGAACTCCAGTGCAGCTGATGGTGAAGGTTTTGGGCTGATCAATACATAAGCAAACACTGCAACTTTTTTGATTTTTCTTTATAATCCGCTGCATCAGAAGTCTTGAGAGTACCTCAATGTTTATGGTGAGTGTACTTCCTGAAGTCATGGCAGTGTGTAACACCCTCTTTTTGGCTAGGTTCACACTAGCAAAGCCTAGTCCATGATGGATGACTTTTCAGAACATGGCTAGGCAGCCTAGCCTAAATGCCTGTATTTTTCTTGTTTTTCATTCTCGCTTGGCTTGCGGTTGCAACGTGGCCCTATTAACTTATACAGCTATGTTTGACAGGCAGTGCGACCAGCCAACTTGGCGTGTCACGTAAAAATTTTCGTGGCCGCTACACACAGCATCGGGGCCACTCCATGTGAACAGCCTCCTCCGGTTGTTGTCTAGCCTTATTGGGAGGGCACCCCAGGGCAGTAAAATTGTCGATTGGCTGTCTGTTTTTAGCACCCCCCTGGCCACCCATGTGAGAGAGGGCTTTCTGTATTGCCAATAAACTGAATCTGATTGATGTCTGTGAGAAATGTCTTAGTTACTGAAATTTTTTGTACCTTGACCTTTCTGTATGTGGCAGATAGGAATAAGTCTGCAGTGGGTGTGTTTAGGAACAGCTCTCATGCATTACAAGCAGGGGTTCTCAAATCACCAGATCACCCCTACAGTAATGCCTTTATGAAAAACAAAATCAGCAATTAGATTAGCTGTGCACTTTATATGCATTCTACTGTTTTATTTTTAATATTGACTGGACTCTACTTTTAAGACAAAAGGGACAAGAGATTCCTTAAAATCTAACCAAGGTATAGCACCACATCTTTACGAAGATGCCATTTATTTGATGATTAAGCAGAAGTAGAACGTGAAGAGGGTTATAAAGGATTGTTATTCCATTTGTCATTCATGGAGAAAGTGGTGAGTGTATGTGAAATCGAGTGGTGAAAACAAAAGGGAACATTAGATATCACAACTAATGTTTACCCTGTTACATACATAGGGGTTGATTTACTAAAACCGTAAAGTGCAAAACTTGGAGCAGCTGTGCATGGTAGCCAATCAGCTTCTAACTTCAGCTTGTTCAATTATACTTTGACAAAAAAAAACCTTGCAGCTGATTGGTTTGTATGCAAAGCTGCACCAAATTTTGCACTCTTCAGTTTTATTAAATCAACCCCACAGTCTATTCTCATTTCAGTGTATTTCTCTGCTGTGCTGATCCTGCTGTTACCCATAAATCCTGAGTCTTTTTTCATCTTTTTTTTTAAATCACTTGCTGTATATCAGCCTTTCTCCTACTGATTGCAATTGTGTACTCTCCTTTGCCTCCGTAATCACGTGTTATCCATCTTGGAGTAAATAAGCCAGAAACAACTGCTTTAAGTATATTTAACGCTGAAATCATTTTTTTTTTTTATGGATTAGAGAATGATTAAACCCTCTTTTTCTTGTCTCATTTGAGATATTTCCCTTCACTGTCACGTAGACACAACAGGAAGCCAAAGGAAATATATTCAGTAAGAGAAGTCTCTGTTTAGTTAAAAAAAAAGTAACACCCAAGCACTTAAAAACACTCCCAAAATTTTTAGGAGCCACCCCTACCCCCCACATACACACATAAATGCACATGCTGGGGATGCCTATGCAGGAAAATGTCAGTTCTGCTACACGTGTTACATATTGCCGAGAGAGTGAGAGCAATAATTCTAGGTCCATTTTTCACAGTTAACTCTTAACTGATGACCTGTAGGGGTATTTTAAGCATCACCTGTGGAAAATATAGTGTACCAAAAAATGTTGCTGTTTTACAGGCGCACGCAATTTTAAGACTTGACAAGTTTGGTATCTATCTACTCAATGCAACTTCATCTTTTATATTTTACCTCAAAATTGGGTAATATATAGAGTTTATGTGCCCTAAAATTAACTTTAGTGTATTTTGTACTTACATTTTCCATTTCATAAACCGTTACGTTAATATCTAGGGTGTCTGTTTTCAGAAAATACATAATGCTTAATGTTTTTTTATGGAATCTTCAGCCCTAAAATGTTTTTTTAAAGCGTGCAAAAAAAATTAAATACAAATGCAAAAAACTTTACTGGCACCGAAAGGGTTAAAGCCAAGTCTGTTTCTATTTTTATCTGATTAGATAATAGTTAAACCCTGTCAGTTTTATTGGTTCCTTTTGAGAGATTGACACTTTTTGTCATGTAGATACAAAAGTAACTAGGTAAAATCTATCCAGTAAAGCTTAGAACACGCAATGAGATTATCGGACAAATGATTGTCCATTTTTTTGTACGCTTGTCCCAATATTGAAAACGAATAGGTTACTAAAGTAAGTAAATTCTCGTACGACAGAATAAAAATTCGGAAGTGACGTAATGTATTTTTGGACGAAAACTGTACTGACTAAAGGAAAATCGTACGATCTGGTATTGTACGAGAAAAATGTTTATGTTTGTCCGTTTGGAAATTTTTGGACGAAAGCTGTGTATTAACGATCAAAATATTATACGGCCTGAAGATTACTTTAAGCAGTATATATTC
This sequence comes from Rana muscosa, assembly GCA_029206835.1. Taxonomy (NCBI): domain Eukaryota; kingdom Metazoa; phylum Chordata; class Amphibia; order Anura; family Ranidae; genus Rana; species Rana muscosa. The sequence goes on along the minus strand of CM055118.1, from coordinate 940,828,617 downwards.
TGAAAGCAAAGACCACGCAATAGTAAAACAACTGTTCGGTACAAAACACAGTAACATTATTTTAGTGCACAGTAAAAGGCAAAATAGACTGTGCACTTTGCAATGTGGTTGCACTTATTTTCCCAGAGCTTAGTAAATGTGGTCATTTCCATCATCCAATCATGTGCAAGCAAAAATGCCTTTTTTCGTTTTTCTTGCTCCTGATAGGGTACTTTTTACAAAGTGAAGCTTTACCAAATCACATTTACTAAGGAAAATAAGTGTAACTGCAGTTGCAGAGTGCAATTGCATTTGCAAAGTACACAGTCTATTTGGCTTTAGTAAATCAGCCCCAGTATATTACCTAATTTTGGTGTAAAATATATAAGATGAGGTTACATCGAGTAAATACATAACAGGCATTTTAAGCATTAAAACTGCACAAAGCTGTGTAACGGCAACAAGCTATGATACCCAAAATTGTCCACAGGCAATGTTTTAAAAGCTGTTACAGGTCAAAACCGTAGAGTTAACCGTGAATCAAATATTACTTTCATTCCTGCATAGCAATACCTAATGCCTGACGTAATTGTCCTTTTTGTATGATTTACATTTTTGTGATTTTTTTTTTACTTTACTGACAATGACCCCACCTTCATGTGATAGCACAATGAAAAATTTCTCTTTAATGACAAATCAGGGGACTATTAGACCCCTAATGTCTTCCATACACTCCGTGGAGTCTAGTAAAGCACAGATCAGGCTTGATTATTCTCTTCCCTGGCCACAGAGGATGAGAAATGGTGGTTCTCAAATCAAGGAGGCATGTTCCAGTGTATGTGAAAGTGATCTGGCAGCTGTAAAGCCACCCAACTCACTTTCAGCAAAAACCAACAGTCGGCTGAAGAAGAGGTTAAACTAAGGTTGAATTTTCTCAGCCAAGCTTGTGGCTGTATTTTCCAAGCAGACAAATACCTTGGCAGCATTTGGCAGCAATAACATGAGCTGCAGTGTCATTACTAAAAACATCAGCAGCAGTAAACCCTACAGTTGGACCACAATAATTCTTTGGTGTGCAAAATGGGCCAGTGGCCTGCACTGGCTCAGTTCTTCATTAAGGTGCTTTCTAGTTTACCTTTTAAAGTCGTTTACGAAAAAGTATACAGTATGGCTGGAGCCATGATCAATCCCAAAAAAATTGTTTTAATATCACATTAATCTATAGAGAAATTTGAGTTTACACGCACTGGTGCTTTAAAGCAGTATTCTGTATTATGTAGTATATCAATTTTGATGTAAGGTATAATATATATTTTGTGTTGCTTTGAAGGTAATGCCAAAGAGCTTTCCAACCTTTTGAAGTATCACATTGGTGATGAGATCCTGGTCAGCGGGTCAGTTAGTCAACTTGTAAGATTAAAGTCTCTGCAGGGTGGAAAACTGGAAGCCATCTCGGTAGGTTAATTGTCCTGATTATTTGTATCCTTTTTGTTTTTTAAAAATAGAATGCATTCATAAGAAAACATGAAATGTATATAATACATTTAGAAAAATTGCACAAAGTACTGCATAACTTACAATCATCCCTTATCCTTTAATATTATGATGCCACTTGTTTTGCCCTTACTAACTGCTGACTCTGGAATGATTAAAAATTAAGGGGTGGAAGATTGTCCATTTGCAGCACAGAGCACACACAATGCAAATAGCATACAATGTACAAAGAGCATTCACAGAAGGACAGTATTATGCCATACACAAATACAATACATAGTTACATAGTAGTTTCATAGTAGGTGATGTTGCAAAAAGACACAAGTCCATCAAGTCCAGCCTATGTGTGTGATTATATGTCAGTATTACATTGTATATCCCTGTATGTTCAGGTGCATATCCCCCTGAAACCACTGCCTGTGGAAGGGAATTCCACATCCTTGCCGCTCTTACAGTAAAGAACCCTATAAGAAGTGTAAGTTTAAACCTATTTTCTTCTAATTTTAGTGAGTGGCCACGTGTCTTATTAACTCCCTTCCACAAAAAAAATATTTATCCCTATTGTGGGGTCACCAGTATGGTATTTGTAAATTGAAATCATATCCCCTTTCAAGCGCCTCTTCTCCAGAGAGAATACGTTCAGTGCTCGCAACCTTTATTCATAGCTAATATCCTCGAGACCCTTTATTAGCTTTGTTGCCCTTTTTTGTACTCGCTCCATTTCCAGTACATCCTTCCTGAGGACTGGTGGCCAGAACTTTTATCCCTGGAGTTAATCTCCCTTTTAATGCATGCCAATATTCTGTTTGCTTTGTTAGCAGCAGCTTGACATTGCATGCCATTACTGAGCCTATCATCTACGAAGACTCCCAGTTCCTTTTCCATCCTAGATTCCCCCAGAGGTTCACCCCCTAGTGAGTAGATTGCATTCATATTTTTGCCACCCAAATGCATTATTTTACATTTTTCTACTTTAAACCTCATTTGCCATGTATCTGCCCACCCCATTAATTTGTTCAGATCTTTTTGCAAGGTTTCCACATCCTGCGGAGAAGTTATTGCCCTGCTTAGCTTAGTGTCATCCGCAAATTCAGATATTGAACTGTTTACCCCATCCACCAGGTTGTTTATAAACAAATTAAACAGGATTGGTCCCAGCAAGAACCCTGGGGGACCCCACTTCCCACCCTTGACCATGCTGCGTATTCCCCATTTATCACCACCCTCTGAACTCGTCCTTGTAGCCAGTTTTCAATCCATAATCTATGGTCTATGCCAGCGGACCTTACTCTGTACAGTAAACGTTTATGGGGAACTGTGTCAAACACTTTTGCAAAATCCAGATACACCACATCTACGGGCCTTCCTTTATCTAGAAGGCAGCTCACTTCCTCATAGAAGGTTAATAGATTGGTTTGGCAAGAACGATTCTTCATGAATCCATGCTGATTACTGCTAATGATACCGTTTTCATTACTAAAATTTTGAATATATAGTCCCTTATCATCCGCTCCAAGAGCTTGCATACTATTGATGTTAGGCTAACTGGTATGTAATTCCAAGGGATGTATTTTGGCCCTTTTTAAAATATTGGTGCTACATTGGCTTTTCTCCAATCAGCTGGTACCATTCCAGTCAGTAGACTGTCAGTAAAAATTAGGGACAATGTACTGGCAATTACTTGACTGAGTTCCCTAAGTACCCACGGGTGCCAACCATCGGGTCCCGGTGATTTATTAATGTTAAGTTTCCCAAGTCTATTTCTAATTCTGTCCTCTGTTGGCCATGAGGGTGCTTCCTGTGTTGTTTTATGAGGACAGACACTGCAGGTTTGGTTACTGAAGCCCCCCGATTCCCTCGTGAAGACTGAGGAGAAGAATAAATTCAATACCTTTGCCATCTCCCCATCCAGATGTCCCCAGATGTAACCAGATGTCCTTCCTCATTCTTTATGGGGCCAATATGGTTTGTCCTCCCTTTTTTACTGTTTATATACTTAAAGAATTTCTTGCAATTTTATTTTTCTCTCCTCTGCTAGGTGTCTTTCGTGTTCTATCTTAGCCACCCTAATTGCACCCTTACATATCTTGTTGCATTCTTTGTAAAGTCTGAATGCTGGTGATGATCCCTCAGCCTTGTATTTTTTGAAAGCCTTCTCCTTTGCTTTTATATGCATTTTTACATTAGAGTTAATCCATCCAGGACTTTTGTTCTCTCTTTTAAATTTACTTCCCAATGGGATGCACTGGCTAATGCCCTTATTTAACATGCTCTTAAAGCAAACCCATCTCTCCTTCATGTTCTTTGTTTCTAAGATTTTATCCCAATTTATATCTTCTAGCATCTTTGTGCTCCCCTTGTTTTTCCTATTTCTATGATTTATACTGAAGCCAATTGACCTGTGATCAGTGTTTCCTAAAATGCCCCGTATTTCCACATCCGTGATCAGGTCTGTATTGTTGGTAATCAGTAGATCTAGTAACGCCTCGTTTCTAGTTGGTGCGTCTACCATCTGACCCATGAAATTGTCCTGCAAGACATTTAGGAACTGGCGAGCTTTAGATGAATGCGTGGTTCCCTCAGCCCAGTCTATGTCCCATTATGATAACATTTCTCATCCTTGCTGCTAATCCAAATTGTGATAGGAGGTCCGTCTCCCCCTCCTCCCTCAGGTCAGGGGGTTCTATAGCATACTCCCAGTATTATTTTCCCCACAGCTTCATCCCTTTGGAGCTCTACCCATAAGGATTCCACGTCCTCCCTAGCTCCCTTATTGATGTCATCTCTCACATTCACTTGTACATTATTCTTGATATATAGGCATACCCCTCCCCCTTTTTAACCCTCTCTATTGCTGCAATAAAGGGAATACCCCTCAATGGTTGCCAGCCAATCATGAGAGCTGTTGAACCAGGTCTCTGAAATTCCCCAAAAATCTAAATCCTCCTCTTTCAACAGTATCTCTAGTTCACCCATCTTGTCTGCCAGGCTCCTGGCATTGGTGAACATGCCACATAGTTTAGACCGGTCGCATACTGTCCTCTTATTGGGTGTTCCGAGATTGCACATATTACTTGTTACTATACTTACCTCGCGTTTATGTGCTTTAGTCAACCTACCACTAATGCCCCCAATACTATATGCGGAGCAACTGTGGTATACCAATCTTTTTTACTGGAGCCTATAAGCTGCTGTTTAGTGTAGGGGTGTCCATGCAGCCCAAGGCGGCTTTGATTGCAGCCCAATACAAAATCATAAACTTACTTAAAAATGTAGATTTTTTTGGGAAAAATGCATTTACACTTAGTGAACAAGTGGCAATTTTATTTTATTTTTACAGTGTCTCTTTACTGTGTTATCTTACCAAAGAATAATCTCCTACTCTTCACATTCACGCCTTATTAATGTCATCAGTTTTCAGCAGCACCTATATTTGTGAGCAACTATTTTCGAAAATGAAGCACATGAAGGGCAAAATTAGAGAATGGCTACTAAATCCATCTAACCAAATATTGATGCGTTAGTTTATCAAAAACAGTATCAAATATTGTACTAGTTTTATGTTGCCCTCTTCTACTTTTATAATAAAATATATATATAAAAAAAAAAAAGTATTATTACTTAAAAAAATGCATACAATTTAGCATTATCAGACATTATGTACATAACATAAAAATATCATTCTAAAGTGGCAGTTTTTTTTTTCTTTCATACACTGTATTGCATATCAAAAACATACATAATAATAAAAATTACATTTACAATTTTCTGCATTAATCATTCTGTTCATCTACTCTCTCTAACTCTCAATAGTCCCTTCCATACTACACCCATGACTCCAAATGTTCTAATATTTTTGTAGGTTTCCCTTACTTTCATATATAACTTTTTTATATGCAATGATATGGTTAGCTGCATACTGCATTCATCCATTCTCTGAAAGAAGTTATAACTTGCATCCATCTCTTAGCAATTTGCTTTCAAGCCATTCAACACCCCCAACAAACATACTTCAGGGGTACAAGGCACCGGTCTTTTAATCATTTCAGATAATTTTTTTATTACTTGACTCAAATATCCCATTACCTCCCTACATGACCAAATCAATTGGCAGAAATCTGTTTCATCTTGATGACATTGCAAGCATTCTGATGTTGACCTTCTACCCATTTTATATAGTCTAATAGAGCTAAGATATATCTGGTGCATTATATACAATTGTGTCATCTTGTTATTATCTATTGGCGATACCAACAAATGCGAGTTGGATACTTTCTCCCATTTCTTATCTGTCATTTCTAAGATCAAAACCTGCCATTTGTCTTTCTTACTTTCAATGGTTCTCTACCTATTTTAGCTGGTAATAGAAATAAGTACAACATTGATATCAGTCCCTTCGGCCCCTGTGACTTCAGAATTACTATAAGGGAGTATTTTGATATCTTCATATTCTGTTTGCCAAATTGCGCCTGAAAGACATGTCATAGATTTAAATATTTATAAAAGTGTTTATGTGCTATATCATGTTGTTTATTCAGGTATTCAAATGTTCGCATAGTTCCATGTTCATACAACTGCTCTAATACAATCACACCTTTCTATTTCCAAAAGTTTCCATTTGGATTTCCTTCCAGCTGTTTAAATGCTGGATTATTCCAGATGAGAATTTCCTGGGGAATATCCCTAAACCCTACTATTCTCTTAGCTTCTTTCCACACCACTCGTGCCATTGTAAACATGGGGATCTTAATTTTAGGCAACCTCGCTGTGTGTGCCGCCAATCCTACCACTAAATCCTTTACCTTGAGTATTTCCAATAGGTACTTTTCCACTCTTCCTGCTCTTTCCTTTGTTATCCATGTCTGTTGCTGTTTTAATTGCCCTTCCAGGTAATAAAAATATATCCATCCCTGCTTCAGTTTTTGATTGCTGTAATGTTGTTATTTTAAGTTTGGATCTACCATTAGCCCATATAAATTTTATAAGTAGCTGTTCTTGTAGTTTGATCTGTGATGTTTTTACAGAAAAACTCCACACTGCATGTCAACAAGCAGGGTGTTTCTGAAGCAGACCTGATGGCAACAAATGGTGTGGTCCATGCTATCAAAACTGTGTTACAGCCACCAAGTAAGAATAAATCAGTGCTGCATTTGTAGATGTCTTTCTTTTATTTTACATTTACATGCTTGAGTTGTCCTTCCATTAGAAAAGTAATGGAAAGCAATTGAATATAAGTGCATTGTGTATAACTAGTTGCTTACTGGGAAATAAACAAATTAATTATTGCCGCTATTTGTATTATGAGTGCAGTGAAAGCTTGTATAACAAGCAAGCATACACTGGTTAAAATAGATTTTCCAATGATCTGGATGATCCAAAATTAAAGAAATAAAACCTATTCGTAATGTAGGTTACATTCACAGGCCTATGTCATTAGATGGCTAATAGCCAACAAAGTATATGCATCAAATTTTGTTTAATACATTAAAGTCATTAGTCTGGCTAATCAAATCTGGTTTACATAGAGACCTTCTATCTCATTAAAAAGTAAGATACTTTGGAGCTACCAATTATATTATCTTAAATAAACATCTTAGCAATTTGTTTGGTCCCAGTTCAAAGTCTGTGCTCTAGCTGGCCACATGGAATGTACATTATACTCAACTTTGTGTAGTTTTACATCAGTACTGTCTTCAATGCTAAATTGATTTATACGTGCCAGGCCGAAGTAATGCTTCTAGTGGGGGAAGTTGAACCCCCATCTGTTGCAAATTAAATGTTAAAGGGTTTTCTGTTTTCAAGTATAACAGTATGTTATGCATGCAAGAGGGAATAAAATATCTACGTAGAAGTTCTGGGTTGCATCTAATGGCAGAAAAACAAACCTATACCTAAAAACAAAGTTCTTCATTAAGGAATGAGAGAAATTAGGAATTACAAAAGAATGTACTACTATATTTAGTTAGATAAATATCCATGTCTCTAAACAGGCTGCCATCAGCTTAAGTGTGAGTCTGGTTTTCTCCAGGCGCCTAAAAAACTAAAGTCTGTCTAAATAGATAAACAGAGCTCATGAAAGATCCATCATGTCTGTCCGGCCAGATCACACCTATATGGGATAAAATACAGATGTATATTGTACATCAGATTAACAATTACAGTCCCACTAATAGTTTATGTCTTGTGGATATTGACAATATTAGGCAGATCCCATTAATGAGACACTAAGTACTTCTCCTGAGTCCTGATATACAGGTATACTCTGTTATCAGAAGTGGTCAGCCCCCTCTTCAAAAAAGACAAACCACTAAGGCCCCTTTCACTCTGATGCACTGCGGCTTCTCTGCAGCGTGGCTGCAGGGCAGTATACCTGTGGTTTTTGTGCGGGCTCCTTGTGCTTCGCCATAGACTTCCATTAGATCAGGCTGTTTTGGTGCATTTTCTGAAAGAGCACCAAAAGTCCTGCATGAAGCTAATGGAAGTCTATGGCAAAGAGTAAGTAATCTGAACAGAAACCATGGGTACACTGTGTTGATCCCACACTGTGAAAAAAAAGGCTAATCAGTGTGAAAGGGGTCTTTTTGTGACCCCCTCACTGCTTCATAAGCACCAAAAAGCATGTTTGAACACTGGAAATGTTCACCTTTAGGCAATTTTTTTTAGTTAGCAAGATTATTCCATGGCTATATTGGATGCGAAGGGCAGGCCACATTTGGGCATCTGTAGGCAGCTAAACTGTTTCATTCTGCAATTACACTTGTGCATATAAAGTATTTCATGTGAATCTCAAACATTTTGGGACTGCAAAGAACTTTTACCTTTACAGCAATACAAAGTGAAAATCTTGTCATTTTAATTATTTTGTTATATTTTATTACTCCCCAGAGTCTCAAGAACGAGGGGATGAACTCTCAGATTCTGGGCTCGATATCTTGAGGCAAGCTGCTGCATACTCAAAGGTAAATTTCAGAAGAGACATGAAGAAGCCTATTTATATCCCCCCCCTCCCCCCCCCCCCCCGGATTCACACATTATTATTAAGTTGAATCCAATTAGAAAAATGTGTAAATCTTAGGTAAAAAAATTCTACTACAAAATTATCTGTTTCCCTACACCCACCACACACATACCCTCCCCCTTCCAAAACCCATTTTTAGCACAAATCCTCTTATTCACCCACAAATCCCCCCCCTCCCAGCATAAATCCTCCCCCCTCAACCCCTCCTTCTGTTACAAATTCTCTTACATCCTTCTTCTCCCCCTAACCAAGCACAAATTCTATCTACCTCCTCCCAAATCCCCCCTTCTAGTACAAACAGCATCATAACTCCTCCCCCCCCAATCTCCAGTCCAGCATAAATCTTTCTCCCCCAACCTCTCCTTCTGGCACAAAGTCTCTTAAACCCCTCCCAAATCACTCCTTCAAGCACAGATCCACACTCTTCCAAATCCCTTCAACCGCCTTCTAGTAAAAATACCAGCATAACATAAATCCTCTTCTCACCCCCACCCCTAATCCCTTCCCTGCAACATTTTTTTCTCCTCTGAACCACTGCTTCTACCACAAATCCTGTTAAACTCCCCTTCAAGCCCAGATCCTATCCACCCTCTCCTATATCCCCCCTTCCTTCCTTCTAGTCCAATCCCCTTTAACCCCCTCTTCTAGCACAAATCCTCTTGCATCCCCTATTTTCGCCCCCCCCCACAAGCACAGATCATATTCATACCCTCCAAAGGCCCCCTCCTTCTTTACAGTACAAATGCATAAGTCTTTACATAAGTCCTCTTATTCCCCCTACAAATCTCTGCTCCCATCGCAGACTTAAGATACAGCGTGGCTCAATGCCAGGGCTCCTCAGAGACTCCCTTCCTCAGCTCTGATATTGCTTTAGTGTTGTGATAGGTGGCAGCCTTCAGGGAGAGATGTTGGCTGCTGTGGGTGTCGGCAATAACAGCACCGGGGACCTGGTGCACCAGGCAGGAGATGTGAGGCATGTGCCCTGGATGCACGATGCTAGCTGAATCTTTGGCCACTCCACATTACATCACTGCATTTGGGGCACATGTACCTTCTGCCCTGCCCTTGTCCCGACCCTGAGTTCACTTATAGATTACATATAGACCTTCTGAAGACCTTCTCAATAAAAAGGTAATATCATTTATAACTACCAATTATATTATCTTGAATAAACAACATAGTAACTTATTTTGTTCCAATTCAAATCTTCTGCTCTAACTGGCAACATGGAATGTACATTTGCATCAAAACTGTCTTCAATATTAAACTCCCCCATCTGTTGCAAATTAAAGGTTTTCTGTTTTAAAGTAAGATCATTGGTAATTGCGTAAGACAATTTTACCTAAAGTAGAATATTTGTGTGCTGTAAATTTTGACACAACATGAGTGCATATATCATGTCATTCTTAGGGCTCCATTCTCAGTCAAGCATTTTGTAGTTTGAAGCTTAAAGCTCCAAAACCTTCAACATAAAAAAAACATGTATATCAATAGTGGTCAATCACATATGAGTGTTCTGGCTTCTGTAGCTCAATGTTTGACATGTTAAAAGCTACATGAGCTACATTTGAGGCAGATTTGGATATTTTTGGCCCCATTGACTTTAATGGGAATGGATTTTAATGCTTTAATTATTCAATCACCTAATAATTTTTTCCAGGCATATTTTAGATTTTTTTTGGTCTTTTAGAACTGGTCTTTTCCCCCCAGTGATTTTCCATTGGCTAAAACAAAAACGCCTGAAGGTTGGATACACATGCAAAATGCTTGCAATACACTTTAAAAAAATGCTTTACATTTTTTAAATTAAAATAACTAAACACCTGAAATATGTTCAGCTGTACGATATATGCAGCCTACAGTAATCACAAGTGTAAATACTGGTTGTGTTTACATACAGCAGCAAAGGAAGGAATGAGACAAAGAAGGGTTGGTACTCATATGCAAATGTACAGTATGTATTCAAAAGGAAAGGCAGCAAATTTCAGTTGTGGGTGGTTCACTAAGATGTAGTGCTTTTCATCAACTTCAGTCCAGTCAGTAAAGTACATTTTAGGACTATTTTCCCACTTTTATTTAAAAGTAAAACTCAGGTTACCTTTGCATAGGGTTTTCAGCACAACAACAAAACAGAAATTTTCAAGCCTCCAGGCTATCAGAACTCTGTAGTTCCTGAGCTGTTCTCTGCACAGATTCACCACTTTGTCACATCCAGTTTTGTGTCAAACAAACTGCCCCACCTGGGCTGTACTAGTTCCTACCTGATCATACACAATATCTTACCTAACCCCTAAACCAGTAATTTTTTTAAGTCAAGCTACCATTTAAAATTATGCACAGTCCCGGGGCACACCAGGCTAAGTTCACATGAGCGTACCTAGGCCTACACATACTGTATGTGAGGGCCATATTTGCCCTTATTGGGATGTATAGTTCTCCATTCCATCTGCATGCAGATAGTCCTATTCATGTCAATTAAGATGCAGTGACTGTGCAGACACAGCCACTGCTCCCAATTTGACATTCACGCAGTTGCGGGACACTGAACTCATATTGTCTGCATTCAGAGACCCGCACCCACAAAATTGGGAGCAGTAGCTGTGTCCATGCAGCCACTGCATTCCAATTGACATGAATGGGATTGCCTGTATAGGGAGGTATGGAAAACATGTGCTTCCATGTGTGGGCAAACACGGTCCTCGCACAGCTGGTGTATAGTATGTGACACAGAGTTGCCTTGTACCTGTACAATATTTAATTTTGTAAGACGTGGGTTATCGTATTCGGACTCTTTCGTATTTCCGTAAGGGTTATTTTTCTGTTGATTCGTTTTTCCGTTAGTCTAATTTTCGTTGATTCGAAATTCGTATTTACGTTATATTTTATATTCGGCCGCGTTCGTATTTTCGTAAGAACTATATTTTCGTTGATTTGCAATGATTCGTATTTTCGTGTCTAATTTTCGTTGATTGGAAAATCGTACTTTTGTAGATTTAATTACATTCGTACTTTCGTTAGAATACATTTTCCGTTTATTCAAAACACTACTCGTTGTAATTTTGTAATTCGTACTTTCGTGATATTGACTGGCTCATTTATTCGTACTTTCGTAACATTGTTTTCGTAGATTAGTAATCGGGGCATAATTCGTAATTTTACATAATGTGTCAGAATAGGAGAAAACAAAAATATGTCAGAGATATTCCAAAATACAATCATAGAAATTAGAATCTAGACAGAGTATGCTTAAGAAATAAAGAATTTCTCTCTCACAAGTCACAACTTTACTCACAAATCCAACAGAACAGTGCAACCTACCCAACCACAACCTATCTGGACTGTGAATGGAATGCACTGCAGTCTAACACAGAAAAACACACAAGGGAATAAGAAACAAGCTCATTGGGGGAAGAGACAACCTCTTCAGGGGAAGGGACAAGTTTATTGGTCATTGGCCAACGTCCAGAACGAATTCAGAACTAACGAAATAGAATTTACGTTTTTTCGAATTTTCATTGTTTTGATTTCCGTTTTCCGAAGATTCGTAATTTTTTTTCGTTCATTTTGATTTTAGTTAATATGGATCTTTGTTCGTTATTTTCGTTGTTTTGTTTTACGCTTTCCAAATATTCGTAATTTCGCGTTTTCGTTCATTTTGATTTTCGTTATTTTTTGATCTTTGTTCGGTATTTTCGTTATTTTTATGTTTTCGTTTTTTACTTTTTCGTATTTTGGCTGTTTCAAATTTACTAAATTCGTATTTTCGTTGTTTTCCATATTCGTTCTTTTCGATAATTCGTTGTTCGTTTGTAATTTTATCAAACCGTTCGTTTATTCGTATGTTTACGAATCAACGAATATAACAAATTTTGACGAAAAACAAATTCGTAACTAAACGAATTGCACATGTCTAGTGAACAGTATGCAGCGGCAGGGTGGTCATTGAGAAGTATGTAGTGGCAGGGCAGTTGGTGAGCAGTATGTAGTGGTAGCTTGGTCAGGGAGCAGTACATAGTGACAAGTCAGTCGTTAAGCAGTGGTGGGGAGGTCAGTAAGCAGTACATAGTGGTAGGACAGTCAGTGAGCAGTGCATACCGGCAGGATAGTCAGTGATCAGCACAGTGGTAATGGAGCAGTACACAGTGGCAGGGAGCAGTAAGCAGTGACAAGGTAGTCAGTGAGCAGTACGTAGTGACAGGGTGGTCAGTGAGCAGTATGTATTGATAGAGCAGTCAGTGGGCAGTACGTAGTGGCAAGGTGAACAGTAAACAGTACATAGCGGTAAGGTGGTCAGTGAGCAGTACTTAGTGGCAAGACAGTCAGGGAGCAGTATGTAGTGGCAGGGTGGGCAGTGAGCAGTATGCAGTGGTAGGACAGTGAGCAGTATGTAGTGACAGGGTAGTCAGTGAACAGTATGTAGTGGCAGGGTGGTCAGTGAGCAATTCATGGTGGCAGGGTGGTCAGTGAGCAGCATGTAGTGGCAGGGCGGTCAGTGAACAGTACCTGGTGGCAGTGTGGTCATTGAACAGTATGTAGTGGCAGGGCATTTAGTGAGCATACACAGGACTGGAGATGGAAGACATGCAGGGCTGCTATCTCTGGATCAGCCACCTATGTGATGAGGGAAAGGTGGCTGCACCCCTGGTCCTACCTATCAGCTCCGGCTGACTAAGGAAAAGCTGCTGAGCAGCAGTACAGCTCGGTCCCACAATTAATTGCACAGGGCACAAGAGAGAAGAAATCAGTTTACCTCGAGGGAGAGAGCCACAGGTATCCCAACCGTCCATCTCCCCCCACCACCACTGTCCCATACTTCCCTTAGGGGCCTTGGAAGCAGGTGAGGAAAACTCAAAGACTCTGCACAAGTGTCTGACGTGCTCATTAGAAACCGATGATGTCATTGGTTGGTGGGACACTGGCAGGCTTGTATTTGTATTGCAACCTATGGCTCTCTGTAAAATAATGCAAGCTTGGATCAAGCTACTTGATCCACCTGCCTTTGTTTTTAGAGTTTGGTCACAGCACCCCTGAAGGGCCCAGATGGCACCCCAGGGTACTGCAAGCCAACCGGTTGATAATGGCTGTCCTAAACAGTGACAGGCTTATATTTATTTAGAGTGGGGAATTTAAAATGCCCCTAAGCACCAATGATTGTGGGATTGTTGTTTACCTCTTTTTGACTACATTATGCATATATAACGTTTTATGTGGTGTCAGGAAAAGTGGGCTTAATGCCCGGCCTCCACACATATACATCCATGGCAAGGTGGTCTGAGGCTGCGAGCTGAAAGCACACTCCCAACACATTGACCCAGCTGTCCCTGACAGCTTTCGGTCACAGCTTCTGACCGGGAGCCAGCGGGAGAGCCAATCACAGCAGTTACGTTATCAGGAAACTGCTCTGTCCCTTGGCAATAAAGCTCACCTAAGGGCGGACAGGGGGCGGCGTGACGGGATTAAAATACTACTGACCATCAATAATGGGGTAGCAGGAGGGAGTTAAAATGTCACTGATCACCAATGATTGTGGGCACTTTAAAGTGACACTAAACCTTTGTTTTTTTTTTGTTTTTTTAAATAACAAACATATCATACTTACCTTCACTGTGCAGTTCGTTTTTCACAGTGTGGCCCCGAACCTCGTCCTCTGGGGTCCCCCCGGGTGCTCGCGGCTCCTCCTCGCATCAGTAAAGAGTAGCGATCTCCCAGGGGGTTACCTTGCGTGCGCGCTCCCGAGTCCAGCATTTGCACTTTAGACACAGAATACCGGACTCGGCCCCGGACAGCTCTGGGAGACAATGGCTTCGCTGCTATTAATCTATCCACTCAAGAGCCGACAACCCCGGGCAGAGAGATAGAGTGTGTCTCCGCCGAGGGAATGAAGGGCTCAGGTGAGTAAAACACCTCTATTTTAATACAAATCCAACCTAACATTTTATCCCAGGAAGCAACTCTAATCATTATCTATTAGTAATGAAAATATATTTTAGATATAGATATATTAGAGATGAAAGGTTAATGTAAGCAATCCCAATTTATGTTGTTAGCTTACCCCTTAAATGACCAGGAAAATTTTTGCTATTTGGCACTACACTACTTTAACTGGCAATTGGCAATTGGCAAAATAATATACATTTTGTTTGGGTACATCGTTGCATGACTACGTACCCAAACAAAATTTATATAATTTTTTTCACACAAATAGAACTTTCTTTTGGTATTTGATCACCACTGGGTTTTTAATTGTTTGCGATTAGGGATGAGCTGGTTCGCAGCAGAACATGCGAACAGGCAAAAAATTTGTTCGAACACGCGAACACCGTTAAAGTCTATGAGACACGAACATGAAAAATCAAAAGTGCTAATTTTAAGGCCTCATGCCCACGGACGTTTTTACAGCCACGTTTTTGAGCGTTTTTTACAGCTTAAAAACGCCTGTCCATGTTAGTCTATAGCTTCATGCCCACCTAGACGTTTTTAAGCTGTAAAAAAAACCCAGGACCAGTGCGTTCCTCAGCGTCGGCGTTAGGCATAAAAAAACGCGAAGCGTAAAAAAAAAAACACGCAAAAACGCAGCGATCGCGTTTTTTAGCTCTGACGTTTTTTGTTTTTTTAAAAAATAAAAATAAATAAATACAGAAACATGGACAGGTGTTTTTAAGCTGTAAAAAACGCAGCTGTAAAAACGTCCGTGGGCATGAGGCCTAAAGGTTAATATGCAAGTTATTGCCATAAAAAGTGTTTGGTAACCTGCGTCCTGTACCAGGGGACATGTATCAATGCAAAAAAAGTTTTAAAAACTGGAGTTTTTTCGGGAGCAGTGATTTCAATAATGCTTAAAGTGAAACAAAGTGAAAAATATTCCTTTAAATTTCGTACCTGGGGGGTGTCAACAGTATGCCTGTAAAGTCCTTTAATAGAAAAAAAATTAAAATTCCAGCGATGTAATCCTTCTACGACCCACCGCCACGAACGATACAGCCTCCTCCATAGAAGGCCCCTGGCCGAGTGATGAGTGACCCGTCTGACAGCTCTTAAATAACCCCTGTTGCGTCAGAGGGGGGCAGGGTCACCCGTCCACGTCATGGGTGGCCCCGCCATCGGTTATTTAAGAGCTGTCAGATGGGTCGCACGTCATTCGGCCGGGCGCCTCCTATGGAGGAGGCTGTATCGTTCGTGACAGCGGGTCATAGAAGGATTACAGCGCTGGAAATTTTTTTTATTATTAAAGGACTTGTCCCAGGCTGTGTGTGTGTTTTTTTATACCTTTTTTGGGTGAAATGGTAGGGGTACAATGTACCCCATTACCAATTCACATGGGGGGGGGCGGGATCTGGGAGTCCCCTTTGTTAAAGGGGGCTTCCAGATTCCGATAAGCCACCCGCCCGCAGACCCCCACAACCACAGGGCAAGGGTTGTGGGGATGAGGCCCTTGTCCCCATGTTGAGGGCATGTGGCCTGGTACGGTTCAGGAGGGGGGGCGCGCTCTCGTCCCCCCCTCTTTTCCTGCGGCCTGCCAGGTTGCATGCTCGGATAAGGGTCTGGTATGGATTTTTGGGGGGAACCCCACACCATTTTTTTTTTTTGGCGCTGGGTTTCCCTTAAAAATCATACCAGACCTGAAGGGTCTGGTATGGATTTTGAGGGGGACCCCTACACCATTTTTTTTTTATTTGGCGCAGGGTTCCCCTTAATATTCATACCAGACCTGAATGGCCTGGTAATTGACTGGTGGGGGAACCCATGTCGTTTTTTTCAATTACTTTTATCTGTATTGCTGGGAACCGACAATTCATTATAGCCGCGAGCAGTTTTAAATGACTTTTTTTCCTTTAGAAATATCATTTTGTGCAGGGACTTTTCTAAGCATGGGAAACATGCGCTACCTTACAAGCATACTATAGACACCCCCCAGGTATGAAATTTAAAGGCATATTTCACTTTTATTTTTTCACTTTAAGCATTATTAAAATCACTGCTCCCGAAAAAAATTCAGTTTTTAAAACTTTTTTTGCATTGATACATGTCCCCTGAGGCAGGACCCAGGTCCCCAAACACTTTTTATGACAATAACTTGCATATTAACCTTTAAAATTAGCACTTTTGATTTCTCCAATAGACTTTTAAAGGGTGTTCAATGGCATTCGAATTTGCCGCGTACAGCCAATGTTCGAGTCGAACTCATGTTCGACCCGAACATAAAGCTCATCCCTATTTGCGATATAAACAAAAAAAAGACAGAAAACGTAAAAAATATATATATATATTTTTTACTCTTTGTTATAAAAGATATCCAAAAAAAAAGTTTCTTCAGAAATTTTGGCCATAATGTATTCTGCTACAGATTTTGATACAAAAAATCCCAATAAGTGTATATTGATTAGTTTGAGTGAAAGTTATAGTGCCTACAAACTATTGTATATATACTGTAAAAAAAAAAAAATTTTTTTTTTTATTCTGTTAATGACGATGATAAACGAGTTATAATGGGACTGCGATAGCGCAATGGACAACCTGACACTAACGCTGGGGGGGAACTGACTAACTGCCACTGACATCACCAGTGACATTATTATAGTGATCAGTGATAATACTATACACTGTCACTGTACTAAATACAGTGGCTGGGAAGGGGTTAAAAATGTGCCTAACTATGTGTAATGTGTGCACAGTGTGCACTGTGCTGCTTTTACTAAGAGACCTCTCAGTTTCTCATCTCTGCTTTGCTTTGCAGGGATGAGAAACTGACAGATCGCTCCCTCTGTACAGAGCTCTGTGTTGTTTACCAACACAAGAGCTTTGGACTGTGATTGCACACAGCCGATCAGCAGGTACCGGCTGTAAATCATTGGTCAGAACTTGCTTTCAGGCTCCTGCTGTGTGCAATCACAGCGGGTGCCAGGCGGGGGCACATAAGTGCTCACCCAAAACCCAGTAGTAGGCAGCAATGTATGGGTACGTCACTTTGCCTACAGCAGCTGCGGGCAGGCAGTCACTGCAGGTTAATAAATAACTCCAAAAGATAAGCTCCATCTCTTTCAAAAAACACTTTTGCAGAAGAGAAACTGTCAAATTATTACATAACTGAAAACCGAAAAATGGTCTGGGTAGGAAGTGGGGTTGTCATGCTGATACTGAGGTGATTAACCTCCCTAGCGGTAATCCCGAGCGTGACTCGGGGTTGTTTTTTTATGCTAGGATCGGTAACCCCGAGTCACGCTCGGGGTAGACATTGCAGAGCTCGCAGCGGAGTTTCCTTACCTTCTCCTGGCGATCCAGCGATGATGTCCTCTGCTGTGATCGCCAGCGAGATCTCCGGCGAGTGTCGGCACTTTCGACCCCATCTGACTTCCTAGTTCCGTTCCCTGCGAGCCGCAGCGGCGCAAGGGAGCGGAACTGGGCGGCAAATTCAAAAAGGTAAACACATAGTATACATACAGTATACTGTAATCTTGCAGATTACAGTACTGTATGTAATAATTACACACCCCCTTTGTCCCTAGTGGTCTGCCCAGTGTCCTGCATGCACTTTTATATAATAAAAATCGTTCTTTCTGCCTGTAAACTGGGGATTGTCCATAGCAACTAAAAAGTGTCCCTTTATGTCAAAAGTGGTTTTAGACCAGCTACAAAGCAGCGATAATAAATTAGAATCACTCGCAGAATTGAGCGATAGCGATTTGTGGGGAAATTCGTCAACAAACACTAAATCTAATGACAGCGACAATTCTGCAACTGAGCAAATTTCAGTGTTTTTGATTTGATTACATTATTGAATAATTTTTATTATAATTAGATTACTATTTTTTATAATTATTTATAGTTATTTATTATATTATAATTTATAATTTTGTGTTTCATATTTATCATACCCGGGATGTTTACTAGACTCTGGTTTGGTCAGGTTTAAGTAAGTAATTACTAAGAATCGCAGGCCTATAATACATATCACCAAATTTTCATGCAAAATAATTGTACCGCTTTTGGTACATAATTCCAGAAAGAATCATACCGCCAGGGAGGTTAAAGAAGTACTCAACAAAGCTGATTGCTTTGAACCTGTGGCATTTGTGGAGGTAAGTGCTGCAAATGCTGTAGAGAACTCTTTGCTCTCCACTGCCTGTGGTTTTTCCAGCTTTGGTCTACTGCTCTGCATTATATGAAATGAAGGAGTTGGCCCTGTAGGCATCTACAGCAAAAAAATTAAGAATAGGATTGGGAGAGAAAGCCTGCAGCAGCTGGTGAACTGTATGGAAAGCCTTTCTCTGTAGCATTTCCTGCTCATATAGCATATGTAGCAGGTATGTACTTTCCCGGGTGTAATTTGAACTTGGCAGAGACATCAGTGATGTGTAATTCCCTGCAGCCCAGCAGGTGGCGCTGTCGCCCTGGGCTGGGGTTGAATTATTGCTGTGTGCTGTGCTTCCTTTTTGTCCTTCCTCGGCAGCGGTATGGTGGAGCGGGGAACCCGCCGTGCTTGCTGGGAGAGGGTATAAAGGGGCCGGCCATCTTTGTCACGGGGTGGAGTCCCAGGCACCTTCAGCCTGTGGGCGGTGGTTCGTGTCGGTTCTCTAGGCGGGCCTAGGCCTAGAGGACAGCCTGAGGTCGTGTTCCATCCCAGGCACCTT
This sequence comes from Rana muscosa, assembly GCA_029206835.1. NCBI lineage: Eukaryota > Metazoa > Chordata > Amphibia > Anura > Ranidae > Rana > Rana muscosa. The sequence goes on along the minus strand of CM055118.1, from coordinate 940,809,498 downwards.
TGGCCTGGGGTGAGGTACTCGGATGGAGGTCTGGAGCTCAGTGCCCAACACTGAGTTCCGCGAGGGAAGGAGATCCTAGGGTGCCCAGGGATTGGGTACCCGAATCCGGAAGGCGTAATGAACCGGGGGGAGCTCCTCACTCGAAGACCTGGTGCAGCATATTGCCAGTGACGGGTGAGCCTCTCATCGGAGACCGCCTGGAAGGAAATCCCCCCCGCTCGGAGACCGCAACTCACTTTCAGGGAGGAAAGTGGAGAACACATTGTGTCTGGGCCTACTCGCATCCACACCTCCTTTTCTGTTCTGTTTCTACAAGGGAGTTCAACTGATTGTGTTCATTCAAGAGGAATAAAGGAGTGTTGAACTTTAATGGTGTGGGGCTCATTTCCTGACAGACATTGTTCAAGGTAACTCTCGGTGGAGGCTCCAGGTGCACAGCACTGACCCGAAGGTAAAAGAACTTTGCTTACACCACATTAACACCTGCGGTGAAGGCCAGGTGTGGTGTCCCCGCTCCCTTTCCCTCTGAAGGTACCCCTAGACGAGCTGAAGAAAAAGAGGGGAGTGAGGAGGGCGCTACACATATAACAGAGGTACTTGTATCTTACAAATTACTCTCTCCTGCCAAAATTCTGCTGGAGTTTTTTCCAATAATTCTACAAAGACTTGACACTGGTTACTGCATAAAACAAAGGCTAACCACTTTTGTGTTTACCGACACTCAATAGACCCTTTTTAGGACTCAGAAACCAAGATATAATAGAAGGTACATGCATGCGGCTCCTTCAACAAAGTTAATCATGTGGTGCTATTTACTTAGAGGAAATCAATTAAAATTATACAACATATGCTGTGGTTATTTTGTGTCTTATCCTTGTATGGCTTTATTTGTAGAGCAAACACATTTGTATACATATTGTGTAAGCATGCCATTCATTGTGACTGTGTTACCAATGTGGAATGGATGTTTTTATTGAGCTTTCCCAGACTGCAGAAAAATATGGAGTCATCAGTCATAGGCTGGAATGCCTTTGTTTCCTTTGTTCAAGCACATTTGGTAACAGATCTGTCTTTTTTTTTTTCAGGTATCCCAAAAGAGCGCTCGATTAGGTAAAGCATATCATAAGAAACTTTAAAATATACATTTATTTCTGTGACCGCATATACTTTACCTTTAACCATCCCCCCTCCCTTTTATTCAATTGAATATCTATTCAAAGTGAGGATTTTTCAACTCTTTGTCATCACCATAAGAATTTATGTAGAAGATATTTTCAACTTTTTTCATCTGAATAGTAAAGAGGTGAACTGGTCAATTGCTACAATTATAAAAAAGTTTGTTTTATAACACGATTTCCAGTTAGTTGAAAAATTCAACTAGATACACTGCTATTTCTTTTGCAGCCAACAGCAAAATACCTAGTGTCTGCCAGTCTGTCAGTGAGCTTATATGGAGCAGTAAAATCACTCTCTCTAAAAAGGTGACAGTGTTTGGGTCTAGCTATTGGATGCTGGGCTCTAGCAATGCATCATGGGAGGATGTCATTATTTCTCTCTTACCCAGAAGCACCAGGTTTAAAAAAAAAAATTGGGGGCATAGAAGAAGTGGTAGGGGAATGTTGGAGAGGTTGATATAAGGTGGTCGAGGGGTAAGGGGGGGGGTATTTCTCTTTCGTTCATTGACGGACACAGCATGAGTCTTGACCTTAGGGTTATATGCCTTCTATCAGGAGAGGACTAGGCAGAATCATTTTAAAAAAACTTTAACATGCACAGTACTGCCCAGGGGGCGGTCCTACTGGCTAAAACCCCTCACACTGCATCCAGCAGCTCAGTTTTTTTCTGCCTAGCATAGGAGAAGGACCTTGCTCCTGGTTGGGACCATTGGTCCTGGAGATTTTTTGCTTTTTTCTACTTTTTTGATCCTGAGATCTCCTATCAACAGCCAGCCAGACAGGCTGGATAATATAGATATAGTTTCCCCAGCCCAGTCATCGAGCGTGAGCAGACCTTTAGCTACACGCTGGGTCGGCCATGACATGGCTGTTTGCTCCAGGGGCGGCCGGTGAGCTATATGCTCCAGGGCACACATATGACCGGGCTACTGCTGTCCGAGTCACAGTGTGCCACGGCCGACAGCCACCCCATACCGTTCGGGGGATGGGTATGTCTGGAATGCGTTCAGCAGTCCCCACAGGACGGGTAAGTAGGGTTCCACCTGTTTTGGCAGGATGGAACAGCTGGGCATTCCTGCCTGGGGAGGTCAACTAGGGGGTCTCTCACTCTCCCTTTCTTCTCTCCCTGTCCTTTCCCTCCTCCCCATGCATCTGTGGTGGCTGGGCCTGCTGTGTACCTGACTGGGGGGTCCTCCGGGGGGGGCTCCGAGTCCTGGCTGGGGGCTGCGCTGGGTGTTCGGGGTCCGCTTTCCACAGTGGGGGTGTTCTTGATCTGTCCTGTGGGACGCCTCTGCGCGGAGGATCAGCGTGTTCGCGGCCATTTTCTTTACCTCAGGACGGCCGGTGGCCATTTTCTTTACCTCAGGACGGCCGGTGGCCATTTTCTTTACCTCAGGATGGCCGGCGGCCATTTTCTTGTAGCCCCCGCTCATTTTGGCTGAGGCGGGCGGAGGCCATTTTCTGGTAGCCCGCGCTCGTTTTGCTGAGGTGGCCAGTGGCCATTTTCTTGTAGCCCCAGCTTAGTTTTGGCCTCTAGCGCTGGGAATATTCTTTCTGAACGGCGTGAACAGCATAGAACACCTCAGACACAGGAGAACACCTCAGACACAGGAGAGAGTGGACGGCAGCGCTGTGCAGTACCTGGGTCAGGGTGGTGAGTCCTCTGGGGGGCCCCTCAGTCTGTGGCAGCTAGGAGGGTGGACCTTTTGTGTACCTTGCCTTTGGTCCCTAACGGGTGTCAGGCGAGTGTGGGTCAGCATGGCGTCAGAAGCTGTTGCTTATTCCCCAGACATCCCTGTGGTGGCAACCGGTGCCCCTGCACCTGTGGTGCCTATGGACGCTTTGTCGGCAGGCCTTTGTTGCCAGGGTGGAAGTGGTGAGCGGGCGCAAGGGGGGTAAAAACACCCCCTCCCCCACCATCTTCTGGGGAAAGCTTGGATTCAGACTCGTGCCTTGCCGTGGCACACGGCCCCTGTTCTGACATGTCAGAGGATGCGGACCAGGACCATTCAAACAGTGAGGATGGCTCTGTGTCCGGGTCAGTGCAGGAAAGGGCGCTTGTTTGAGCACTTATCACCGCAGTGCGGGATAACCTAAAATTGAAGGATGCGGCGGGGGCATCTACTGAGGTGTCGGTCCCTTTTGGGTCCCACAAGCCGGCCCGCACTGCCAAGGTGTTTCCCTACCCAACTTATTTTGATAAGTTTATATATAAAGAATGGGAACAGCCCGCAGCAGGCCTTTTCGGTCCCAAAATGCATGGCGGTCCATTACCCCTTTGAGGAGAGTTTCCTGAAAAAATGGACATCTCCCCCAATTTTGGACCCTCCCGGTATCCAGGTTAAACAAGGTAACCACGATTCCGGTGTAGGGGACCCCTGCTTTTAAGGACCCTGCAGACAGGAGGGCCGAGGCGGTGGCCCGGTCCATGTTCATGGTAGTGGGGTCAGCATTGCGGCCAGTGTCAGCCACGGCCCTGGTGTCACAGACACTTACCGAATGGACAAAATTGTTGCACCACGAGTTGGAAAAGCAACAGGTTTCCCCGGTCTGCGTGGAACTGGCCGATCAGTTGGTGCATGGCCTTAAGTATGTCTGTGATGCGGCCTTAGATACAGCTCCCTTGCTTTCCAGAGCCTCAGTATCTGCTGTGGTGCTACGTCGCCTGATTTGGCTAAAATGCTGGTCCACGGACCAGACATCCAAGAAGTCTCTGGCGGATTTTCCCTTCCAGGGAGAGAGGCTATTTGGGGCCTCGCTGGGTGACATTATTAAAAATGTCACTGGGGGTAAGAGCACACTGCTCCCACAAATTCTGAAAAGGTAAGGAGCCACGCCGTAGGCCAGGGCCCTCCTTTTCTGCTCAGAAGCATTTTTTCCGTCCGCCCGGGCCTGCAGGTAAGCGGTCCCAGGCTGAAAAGGTGCCCGCTGAGGGACAAAAGTGCCCCTGGTTTGCAAGCCAAGCAAACCTGCAAACAAATCTGCAACAGCATGAAGGTTTGCCCCCGCCCGACTCTCGGGTGGGGGGTCGCCTTTGCGAGTTTGCAGCCCGGTGGACCTCCCTGCTTTCTGACCAGTGGGTTTGCGAAGTGGTTTCATCAGGGTACAAGATAGTTTCTTTCTTGTCCACCAAACAGATTTTTTCCCTCCAACCTTCATCTTCTTCTGGCTCGTCGGGACGCCTTGTTTGGGGCAGTGCAGGACCTGCTGATGCGCGGGGTGATAATACCTGTGCTGTCGCCGGAAAGGTTTCAGGGATTCTACTCCAATCTGCTTGTAGTCCCAAAAAAGGACGGGGTCCGTCCAATCCTGGATCTCAAGGCCCTCAACTGCTTTGTAAAAGTACAAAGGTTCAGGATAGAGTCAGTTCGCCCTGTGGTCACTACACTTCATCCGGGGGATTTTCTGGCGTCCTTGGACATCAAGGACGCATACTTGCATGTCCCCATATGCGTCAGGCATCAGAGGTTTCTGCGGTTTGCAGTCGGAGACGAGCACTACCAATTTGTAGCTCTACCTTTTGGCCTGGCGTCGGCACCAAGAGTTTTTACCAAGGTGCTTGTCCCGATTCTGGCTTTGCTGAGGCAGCGAGGGATCGCTATTGTGGGCTACCTGGATGACCTCCTTCTGAGAGCAGCTTCCGTCTCAGAATTAAAGGAGGATGTGGCGATCGCCAGTCAGACTCTTCGGGAGTTTGGTTGGGTACTGAACCTCCAGAAGTCGGTGTTGGTGCCGACTCAGCGCCTGGAATACCTGGGCTTGATTCTGGACTCCTCAGAGGAGAGAGTTTTTCTCCCTTTGGACAAGTTGCAGACTCTTCAGGCTGTGGTGAAGCTATTGGCGTCCCGCAGGTGGTCGTCGCTGCGCTTTTCAATGCGAGTCCTGGGTCTCATGGTAGCTACCTTCGAGGCGGTATCGTATGCTCAATTCCACACTCGAGTCTTGCAAAAGGAGATCTTGTCAAAATGTGACAAAACTCCGTTGTCAAACTCATGTTCGACTCGAACATAAAGCTTATCCCTGGTGGCGGAAGTTCCTTGGCGACTGCCGATGTGAGAGGACCTTCTGTCGCAAGGTCCTATGCTTCATCCTGCTTTACAGTCGCTTGGCTTTAACGGCATGGCTGTTGAAAGTCAGGTGCTAAGGGACCGAGGTCTGTCGGACTCGGTAATTCCCACCATGTTGAGGACACAGAAGTCATCTTCGTGGAAGATTTATCATCGCACGTGGAAGGCCTTCATCTCTATGTGTGAGGAGATGGGGTGGCGTCCACGTAGATATTCGGTTTCCACGATCCTGCTGTTTTTACAGCGTGGAGTGGACCAAAAACTTGCCTTAAGCACCATTAAGGGGCAGATATCAGCCTTGGCTGTTTTCTTTCAATGACCCTTGTTGGCTCATTCACTGGTGAGTACGTTTGTGCAAGGGGTTCGACATGTGGCCCCTCCGGTTCGACCACCACTGCCTCCGTGGGATTTGAATCTGGTGCTCTCGGTACTTCAGAAACCACCGTTTGAGAACATTAGAGATTTTCCCCTATTGACACTCTCTCAGAAAGTAGCCTTTCTGGTGGCAATTACATCAGTCAGGAGGGTTTCTGAGTTGGCGGCCTTGTCTTGCAAGTCTCCCTACTTGATCCTCCACAAGGATAAGTGGTGTTACGCCCGCAGCCTTCGTTTCTTCCTAAGGTTGTTTCGACTTTTCATCTCAATGAGGACATTGTGCTTCCATTCTTGTGTCCTCGGCTGCCGCACCCCAAAGAGGTTGCTTTGCATTCCTTGGACGTGGTCCGAGCTCTGCGTGTGTATCTGTCTGCTACGGCTCCATTTCGGAGGTCAGACTTACTGTTTGTGTCAGTGGTTGGTCCAAAGAAAGGCCTGGCGGTCTCGTCGGCCACCATTTCTCGGTGGATCAGACAGATCGTAATTAAGGCTTATGCCTTTCCTGTCATGGCACATTCAACAAGGGCAATAGGTGCCTCTTGGGCTTTCCGACATCAAGCGTCTGTTTCCCAGGTGTCTAAGGCGGTGACCTGGTCGTCCGTTCACACTTTCACAAAATTTTACAAGGTTTATGTGAATGCATCTGCGGATGCTTGCTTCAGCCGCAAGGTTCTGCAGGCGGATGTTTAAGGTTGCAACTCCTCCGTTGAGGAGCTCTGGTTGTTTTGGGTGCAAGTTTGTTTGCTTGCTGTTCCCACCCCATAATTTTTTTGACACTGCTTGGGGACGTCCCTAAGGTCAAGACTCGTGCTGTGTTCGTCAATGAACGAAAGAGAGAATAGGATTTTTGTACTCACCGTAAAATCCCTTTCTCTGAAGTTCATTGATGGACACAACACCCACCCCTCCTTTTTATGCTTGTACTGATTTTTGACGAACTGAGCTGCTGGATGCAGTGTGAAGGGTTATAGCCAGTAGGACCGTCCCCTGGGCGGTACTGTGCAAGTTGAGTTTTTTTTAACATGATTCTGCCTAGTCCTCTCCTGATAGAAGGCATATAACCCTAAGGTCAAGACTCGTACTGCGTCCGTCAATAAACTTCAGAGAAAAGGATTTTACGGTGAGTACAAAAATCCTATTTTTGCACATACCCTGTTACTTTGCCTTAACTGGCCAAGGTGACAATGTCTGTTTAAATACAACGCATAACTATTTTTCCAGAAGAGGCAAAATGGCAAACATATGGGTTTTATATAATATTTTTTTTTTTTTTAGTCACTGTAAATCTTTTAAGGATAAGAGCTATTTTTTAATTTCCTCTAAGAGCCTGGAGGAGAGAGTTACCGCTCAGATGTGACTGGTGACTCATTCACAAGATCCAGAGCCGTGGGTGCAGGCAATGCATATGACAATGCAAAAAATCTGAGCTATGATTAAGCACTGAATCGCAGTGCGAAACGTCAGCTCATACTTGCTGTTTTTTTGCTGTGGCATGTCATTTGTGCTTTTGTTTTAAATAAAAGAACCTTTTTTGGAGTGCGGCTGTCCAAGCGTTTTCCTCAGATTTTTTGCATCCTCTAAGAGCCTGTTGAATTAGAAATCATTTTGTCACAAATGAGATTAAAGTAATACCTGTAGATTGTTTTTTTTCATGAAAAATAAAAATGGCTTTTTTTTTTTTTAGTTTGACCAGTGTTAGATTTAAAACAGATAGTGTTATGATAGATGGTAAAAAGAAAAGAAAAAAATTATCATCTGCAGTGTTGCTGGAACTGGCATTGTGTGCAGATCAAATCCACTCAAGAATTCATACAGAATTTTAGCCTTATAGTAAATGGATTGCAACATTTTTGGCAGTAGTGGTCCTTTAAAGTGATTGTGAAGTCAGTAGGTTTTTTATGTTAATGCATTAGGATAAAAAAATAAACCTTCTGTGTGTAGCAGCCCCTTACTGCTTTCCTGAGCCTGATCTTCCTCCAGCGATGGGCACGAGTGCCTTGGCCGTACAGGACTTTCCCTCCTGATTGGCTGAGACACAGCCAATAAGAGAACAAGACACAGAGCCCCGTTCGGATACGCCCCCTCTCTCCTGATTGGCTAACTGACTTTGATTGGCAGCAGCGGGAGCCAATGGCGACACTGCTGTGTCTAAGCCAATCAGGAGGAGTGTCCTGGATGGTGTAGACATTCGTGGACATTGCTGGAGAGAGAAGGGGTTTAGATATGTAATTAGGTGTACTGGAGGGGGGCTGCTAATGCAAATGCATTAAGATTAGGGATGAGCCGAACACCCCCCAGTTCGGTTCGCATCAGAACAGGCAATAAATTTGTTCGAACATCCGAACACCGTTAAAGTCTATGGGACTCGAACATGAAAAATCTAAAGTGCTAATTTTAAAGGCTTATATGCAAGTTCTTGTCATAAAAAGTGTTTGGGGACCCGGGTCCTGCCCCAGGGGACATGTATCAATGCAAAAAAAAGTTTTAAAAACTGCCCTTTTTTTCAGGAGCAGTGATTTTAATAATGCTTAAAGTGAAACAATAAAAGTGAAATATTCCTTTAAATTTCGTACCTGGGGTGTGTGTATAGTATGCTTGTAAAGTAGCATACTTTGTTTCCCGTGCTTAGAACTGTCCCTGCACAAAATGTAATTTCTGAAGGAAAAAAAGTAATTTAAAAGCACTCGCGGCTATAATGAAATACAGAGAAAAGTCATTGAAAGTCATTTATATAAAAAAAAAATGCGTGGGGGTCCCCCCAAATTCAATTACCAGGCCCTTTAGGTCTGGTATGGATATTAAGGGGAACCCTGCGTCAAATAAAAAAAAAAGATGTGGGGTTCCCCCCAAATATCCATACCAGACCCTTCAGGTCTGGTATGGATTTTAAGGGGAACTCCACGCCAAATAAAAAAAAAATAGCGTGGAGTTCCCCCCAGAAATCCATACCAGACCCTTTATCCGAGCACGCAACCTGGCAGGCCACAGGAAAAGAGGGGGGGACGAGAGAGCGCCCCCCCTCCTGAACTGTACCAGGCCACATGCCCTCAACATGGGGAGGATGCTTTGGGGGTCTGTGACCCCTCAAAGCACCATGTCCCCGTGTTGATGGGGACAAGGGCCTCATCCCCACAACCCTTGCCCGGTGGTTGTGGGGGTCTGCAGGTGGGGGGGGATTATCGGAATCTGGAAGACTCCTTTAACAAAGGGGACCCCCAGATCCCGCCCCCCCATGTGAATTGGTAAGGGGTACATTGTACCCCTACCATTTCACAAAGAAAGTGTAAAAAATATTAAAAAAAACACACAGACACCGTTGGGATAGTTTACACCACAAATTAGGGGAAAGAGAGAAAGGCGCCAAGCGACCAATAGTGTAAAATAGTTTAATAATAGTTTAATAAGTCAACATAGAAAACCAAGTAACAGGTTCAACTCACAGGGTTAACATGGGGGACTGTAGGTGCCTGGATAGGCTGTGTAAAGGATCTTCAATGGGATCGTGGGGTGGTCCTTGTCACATAGGCGGCCCCTAGGAGAAAGTAGAGAGGGCGCTAAAGCCATGAGATGCAGGCAGCAGAATGACAGCTGTCAAAACCCGGAGTGGAACTGACCAATCGGAACACATTTCAGAGGCTAGTCACTAGCCTCTGAAACATGTTCCGATTGGTCAGTTTTACTACAGGTTTTGACAGCTGTCATTCAACTCCCTGCAGCTCGTGCCTTTATCGTCCTCTCTACTGTCTCCTAGGGGCCGCCGATGTGGCAAGGACCACCCCATGATCCCATTGAAGATCTTTTACACAGTCTATCCAGGCAGTGACAGTCATCCATGTTAAACCTGTGAGTTGAACCTGTTACACATTAAACTGTTTTACACTATTGGTCGCTTGGCGCCTTTCTCTCCTTCCCCTCTTCTGTTTCAGTGTGGGTTCCCTGACCCCAGAATAGGCTGCCTGTTTCCAATGGATACAACAGACACTTCTCATTGATTTTTTATCTAGACTGAGTACATACGAGGCATTGTTTCATATATAGGTGCATATATGTGCATAATTTTATTTATTATCTATTACATTTTTTATTTTTACTTTTTGGACATTCCATTTTTCATAAATTTTTGGGAATTTTTACTAGACAAGCGAGGGCAGTGCTGGAAATTTCTGTTTGTGTGTTTTTTTTAAACCACAAATTACACTGCCTGAAATTTTACAATAAGTGAATAAACATTTATTACACTGTACATTTTATGATTTATAGAAATTATCACCATTAAATACTGTATTTATTGGCGTATAACACTCACTTTTTTACCCTGAAAATAGAGAGTAAACTGTGCCTGCGTGTTATACGCAGGGGGCTGTGGAAAGTTTTTTTCCTGAAACTTCCCTCTTAAAGTTAGGGTGCGTGTTATACGCCTGTGTGTGTTATACGCTGATAAATACGGTATTTAATAGTGGTAGCCATCTTAATGTGACAGAGCTGGGTAAAAGAGATATCAGTTCAGCAATTGGTAACAATACAGACTTATTAATTTACTTAATTAATAATCCTGAAAAAATTACCAAAAGGTAGAAATGATAGTCACAGCATTTTCTAAAGAACAGCATGTATCAACTAAATACAAAAAAAAATCACCTGCATATAAAAGTTATTTTTCCTCTATATGACCTAATTTAAAGCCATTGATGTCTGAGAATTGCTATTCAACACCTATTTAAAAAATGTATTAGAAGGCATCCTAGACGAGTGCCACATTGTCATTTAAATTGAGGAGATAAACAGTTGTTTAGTCTGATTTATATACTGGGATCTTGATTTAAATTTTAAAACCATTTGATAAACTAGGTGCTGAAATACTTTTTTTCATCACTGCACATGAATAATGCCCTTAATACTATCAAAGGCTTTAGCTGCATCTAGATATAGTATCACTCTAGCTTTCATATTATCAAACAATATTTGTACATTTAAAAGGGACTTTAAATTAAGGTGTTGTTGATTTAGCATAAAGCTTGTAGAGTCAGGATTTATAATTGTACGTATTACTACAATCAATAGATTTGATAACATTTAAGCTATTAATTTAACATACTGTAACAGTATAAGCAAGGATATTGGGCAGCATGAATCTGGTTGCATCCCAGCCTTACCTGGTGTCAATATTGCCACCAGTATTGACATATACATAGAGGATGGTAATACATTGAGCTCAAATGATGTAGTATTGGTGTCTAATATTAATGGCAAGATACATTTTTTTGTAAGTCTCTCCCCGGGGCCGTATTATTAGGTAGTGTCTCCAGCGCTATTTTCAGCTATTCCAAATGCAGCTGACAGCCACACCTGGCTCATATACTATTAGTTATGGACCACCACTACTGAAATGGAAGGTATCATACTTGCAATGCACTTTCATTTATGTTGCAAGATTAAAGCTTCCGCCCCCTCTTCTTCTTTTTCAGCACCTGCATATTCCCGTCTCTTGTCTAGAATGAAGCAATAGAAGTGAAGTCTTTGGGGTGAAAAACAAGAAGCAGCCATTGCCCTAAGTGCCTCTTTGTTTTTAAAATGAAACCACGTTTTGTTACAGTACATTGACTTTGTAAAATAACAATGTTTTTTGTTTAAAACGTTTAAAATCTAGCCAAAATCTCTAAACAGTTATCCTTGCTCGAGGCTTGTGTGCTAGATACACATGGTGGCAATCTAAGAAAACATTCTTGTTAACAATAAAGTATTTATTTCTTGGGATGACATCTATTTCATGAACTGTAGCCAAGAAATCCTAAAAGAACAGTACCTTTTAAAGTGAAAAATGTTTTTTGTGCAATTGTAATTTTATTAAACCGACTATATATGTGAAATATTAGATCTATGCTTTGGTATTTGAATGACTTTCTTTCTTTTTCATGGAAGGATTTATGTATTTGTTTACATTGGCCTTGGCAATGGGACCTCCTCCCTCATGCCAGTTTGTGCTAGTCAATACATTTAAATGGAGCCATTATAAAAAAAATCAAGATCAACATTTCAATTAGTACAGAGAGAGAGAAGAGTACACATATATACATTTTAAAAAGTCAACTAAAAAATATACAATCTGTAAATAAACCTGTCAATGTCCCTCTCATTTAAAACGATAACAAGATAACAAGGTTAATTTACTAAAACTGGAAAGCACAAAATCTGGTGGAGCTGTGCATGGTAGCCAATCAGTTTCTAACCTCAGCTTGTTCAATTAAACTTTGACAAAAAAAACCTGGAAGCTGATTGGTTTCTATGCAGAGCTGCACCAGATTTTGCACTCTCCAGTTTTAGTAAATCAACCCCTCTATGTTTGAAAATCACATTTAAATTCCTAATTAGTAATAATATATTTATGTTGCTTCAATATAATCTGTAGTAGAGCAAATAGATTATAGCAATATATGCAGCTGGTATGGGACAGGTGGCTTTTCGATTACACCATCCCTTGCCTTCTCCATGTGGTATCAAAATAATAAACATCATACTAATCATACAGCCTGCTTTAGATCTTGACATGCGCAGATTGTTTACTTGAATGAGATTCAGCCAACATGCCTGTCCAAATGGATAGTAAAAGTTATATTTTAAAGGGTTTGTAATTATATTTTCAGTCTTCCAATGAAAGTTAATTTATCACTTTGACAACCTAGTTATACTCAAGTAGCGGATCAGTTGTCGATGGCACTTTTGCAAGTAGAATTGTATTATATGCAATGTAAACACTTAATAAAGATCTCCTGGAGTTTTCTGTAGAAAGGATAGAGAGAGGTAAGTGTAATGTGTTTGTTACACTTATCTTGGTGCTATGCTTTCCCAAATTAAGTAAGATTTTTTTTTCTAAATTTTACTAGTGTATACCCAGCTGAAGTTATTTGAAGTCTGAAAACAAATTTAAGCTGTTCACAATACAATTGTAATAACCCAGTTCTACTGCTGAGAGACTGCACAGCATTTTATAATTCATTAGGAAGATATGCTTAAAACACACAGCTTATAGACATAAGGCGCTAATTAAAAAATATATATAAAATGTTTATTGGTATAAATATCTTAGTTCGGGGCATATGATGTAGTTCAGCAGTTTCAAAATTGTCAGTAAAATGTCCTGGACTACTTGTCCCACCTTTCTTGCAGCTAACTAGTCATGTGGGTTTGCATGGGCATTTACTTGGGGAATTATCAACAACAACAACAACACTTCCTATGAAATATGTAACTACTCATTGTACAAATAATCAAAATGAGCAGATGTTCTGTTGTGTGGGGCAAGCAGATGTTTATTTCTGACCACAAGCAGCTTAGAATGTGTGACCAGAAGCTGCTGTACAAAGATAAACATTGGGGTGGGTAGCAGGTCAGACTGAAAAAGGACATAGACTTAGCAGGGAACAATCTACACCACTAGAACAACATGGCAATTTCAGCGCTAGGGTTTTGAATTTCTTAAAGTAAAAGTATGTCACAAAAAAAAAGCGCACGCACTTACCTCTCAATTACTATCTTTCTGGGCTAAACTGTACCATAAAGCCTTCACACCAGCTGCTTATGTAATTCAGGAGGCCATATACTAAACCAAAAATATATGTGAAATAACAGATCTATGCTTTGGTATTTGAATGACTTTCTTTCTTTTTCATGGAAGGATTTATGTATTTGTTTACATTGGCCTTGGCAATGTGACCTCCTCCCTCATGCCAGTTTGTGCTAGTCAATACATTTAAATGGAGCTATTATAAAAAAAAAATCAAGATCAACATTTCAATTAGTACAGAGAGAGAGAAGATTACACATTCTTAAAGTAAGAGTATAAGTCACAAAAAAAAAGCGCACGCACTTACCTCCAAATTACTAACTTTCTGGGCTAAACTGTACCATAAAGCCTTCACACCAGCTGCTTATGTAGTTCAGGAGGCCATATACAGCCTTTGCCAATGTGTATGTCCTCCAGCCAAACTCATATACACTTATAATCCACCTGCGCCTCATAGATTTGTATTGAACCATCTCCCATGCATCTCTAGTGTCTGCAGATAGCCTGATCCAAGACTGAGGGCTCAGTGCATAGGTATGGGCAGAACCAAATAAGACTTTGGACAAAGGATAAAAAAATAAAATAAATCAGAGCAGGCCATGACTGTTCTGAAAGTAAGCAACTGAGTTTTGGATGCTGATATAATAGTTTTAACTTAGGAGTTCTGGCTGGGGTAGTGAAAACATGTAAATATATATATATGCGTGTCTTGTAAAGACAATACAGCATTTTATCAAGTGAACCCCATCTGTCACCATTACATGAGATTTTGATTGATGGGTTTTCATTTTTGCCTTGATTTTGGCTTAAACTTTAAAGGTATTTCAAACATACTTTGCCAAGTACGCACATCTGTGGGAAATAAGGACGTTTTCTGATTCAGGCTGGGGATGGAAGCTATTTAAACTTACACAAACATTTTTCATTTTTATTATTACAACTAATTGTGACAACAGCAATACTAAAATGTTTTATTGTTTGTTCTTTCTGTATAATTATATTTTGTATATGTATATTCTCTATGCCATTTCATTCCATATTGTATTAGAGCTGTTTTTAGATAGCCGTCATGATTGTACGTTCCCCTTGATTTTCTTGAATTTTGAGTTACAGGTATATGAAAACGAACGGCATAATACAATTTTCATCACAACCATCTGTCACAAAATACCAAAAATAAACACATTTTAATATTTTTTTTATCTCTTTGTGCATTGCATTTCACAGACATTCACGTATACAATAGACAATACATTGAGTACAATATAGAATTTTAGACTTATACAAAAAAAGGAGTGGGGGCTTTTGCTGAGGCCATAAATTTTTCATTCAGGATTTATTGCTAGGCAGAGCTGTTCCTCCATGAGATGAGGTGATAATCTCGCCTCACTATTCCTTGCACTGAGCAGTTAAGGCTCTTTCCCTTCTTTTTGAGATTGTACACTCCTATTAATTGCAGAGTAGAGTTTAGTATGCTGAATTGTTCCACATTTCAGGTTCAGGAATTTTTAATTTTTCAGTAGAAGTTTTGGTGAAATGTTAAATTTAAACTGGTTGTAAAGGCAGAAGGCATTATATGCATGAAGATAAAAAAAAAAAACTTCTGTGTGCAGCAGCCCCCCATAATACTTACCTGAGCCCCATCTCTATCCAGTGATATACACAAGTGCCTCAGCCATCTGAGACTCTCCCTCCTGAATGGCTGGGACACAGAAGCAGCGCCATTGGCTCCCACTGCTGTCAAAGTCAGCCAATTAGGAGAGGGGGGCAGGGCCGAACCGCAGCTCTGCATCTGAATCTACACACAGAGCTGCAGCTTGGCTTGGGTGCCCCCATAGCAAGCTGCTTGCTGTGGGGGCACTCGGCAGGAAGGAGGGACCAGGAGTGCTGAAGAGGGACCTGAGAAAAGGTAGACTGGGGCTGCTCTGTGCAAAACCATTTCACAGAGAAGATAAGTACAACATGTTTGGTATTTTTAAAGAAAAATAAAAACAAGACTTTAGTATCACTTTAAGGTTTATAAGAAATACAGTAATATTAAGGCAAACCTGTGATGAAAGAAATATGGGTGTTGCCATCGCTAATCTACTTCTGAAAATTCTATAAGAGTGGTTGTTATGCTGACCTACTAGCTTGGGTGTTTTCAGTCATTAAAGGATAACTAAAGACAATTTTTATAATGTTTTGGATAGAGTGGAGAAGGATTACTACATACTACAGTGCACGGATTGGATGAGAAAAAGACAGTTAAGTCGAAAATCCAATATGCTGGTTATACCCAAGTCAATCGATAGATCCACTTGGGTACATTCAGCCTGCCCATAGATGGTTCGAATCTCAGTTGGTCACTGCTGAACTGACCAAGACTCAAACTATCTATAGCCAGATTTAGGGACCATTATAAACTCCCTGTTGGCAAGGAAAGATGTGACTGTATAATATATGTGTAAAGTGCTGTGTAAATTGTCAGTGTATTTATATGTACCTGTAATAAATTACCAGTGCATTACATTTTTTGCACACGTTCAAATCTGCAACTTTTTGCAGTTTAGTGTTAACCTGTAGAAATGACTGTAGAATTATTGCTCTCACTTTGTGTCAATACCTCACATGTGTGCTGTAAATTACATACGGATGTTTGCCCTACACTGCGCTTTTATATGGGGTGTGTGCAGGGGGGTGTTTTTAATTTTAATGTTTTTTATGTTTTTCTTCTTTTTTAACTTTTACTTGCTTTATACTTTATTGCCATCACAAGGGGCTAACAAGACATGTCTCCCCTGGCCTCCATTACAGCAATTCAAACACAGATCATGTTTGAATAGCTGCATCCGTTGCTACACTAACCAAGGAATGACAGCTGTGATGTCGCTTCTGGGGTCATTAGTCATACAAAAGATTAGAAAATGGATGTTCCCCAAGTTCCTGCTACTTTCACCTTAGAAGCTCTTTTCTGCGGTCCCAGGCTCCTTGGAGGAATGGGAGAGCCTGGGAACCACCATGGGTACCCAGGGTGCTGCCAGCAGGGGTGTGCACCCTTTTGAGGTCCCTGTAAAAGTGATCTAGAGCCGCTGGATCAAGAGTACAGTTTTGCCAGGGTAGTCTGCAGTACTCAGTGAAAATTCCCATGTCTATTCCTGAAGCCACCCAAAAGGAAAATAATCTTTATTTTCCTTACACTTAAATAGTTAACCAAAGCAATGCATGCATTTCTTTGCCCAATGAGTTTTTCAGTGCAGGGAGATCTTCAGGGCCAGTGCAAGGATTTTTGTCTACTTAGGTGAAGGTACATTTTGCCCTGTGGGCAAGCAGCAGGGTTTACTTTTTTTTTTTTGCCCCACTTACTGAACGCACTGCATTATTACCTGACACACACAAACACTCATGTATGGTATAAACAGGACACATATAGAACAATTGTTTTTGCTGTACTTTTGTGTTGAACCTGTGTTGATCAATGCAGATTAACACAATATAACACATCTGGTGTGAATAAGCCCTCAAAGTGAAAAGTAAAAAATTCACCTAAATATCCTTTTTTTTATTTTTGTGGAGATGGATTAGATTGCCGGTCAGGTTCCTATTGCTCTCAGTGCCTCTCTTAGGGAGGTTCGCCCTTTCTGTTTGTTCTTAAATTATGGGTTGTCCCCAGAAATGTAATAGAGGGGAAATCTTCCAATGGGGACACTAGTTCTGGAGACCTGGGGGTCCCCAAGGGATTCCCTTTACCACTTCAGCCCTGGAAGGATTTACCCCCTAAACCACTTCAGCCCCGGAAGAAATTGCTCCCTTCATGACGGGGCCATTTTTGTGATACGGCACTGTGTTACTTTAACTGACAATTGCGCGGTCGTGCGACGTTGTACCCAAACAAAATTGATGTCCTTTCTTTTCCAAAAATAGAGCTTTCTTTTGATGGCATTTGATCACCTCTGCTGTTTTAATTTTTTCTGCAAAAAAATAAAAATAAAGAGCGACTATTTTGAAAAAACAAAATGTTTTACTTTCTGCTTTCATACCAAAAAAATATGTAAAAAAAAAAACAAATGTATTCATCATTGTAGGCCAATACAGTATGTATTCTTCTACATATTTTTTGGTAAACAAAATCCCAATATGCATATAATGATTGGTTTGCGCAAAAGTTATAGCGTCTACAAAATAGGGGATAGATTTAGGGACTTTTTTTTATTATTGTTTTTACTGATAATGGCGGCGATCTGCAATTTTTAGCGGGACTGCAACATTACGGCGGTCCGGAACCAGAAAGAAACGTACTTCAGTACTGTGGGGTTTTCGTGTGGTGCAATTTAAAAATGTGTGCCTGCCAAACTCTTTTAGTTTTGGCAGCCAACTGAAATTAATGGGCTGCCAAAAATGCACAAAAACTGTGCGCATTTGGATGCCCCTGTATGGTTGGAATGCCTCTTCTAGAACACCTCTTCCTCCAACGCCTCCCCCAGAACACCCCAGTATGCCTCTATCTCCAAAGCCTCCCCCAGAATACCTCTACTCTCAACGCCTTGCCCAGTAAACCTCTACATCCAATGCCTCCCACACAACACCTATACGTTTAACTCCTCCCCCCAGTATACCTCTACCTTCAATGCTTTCCCAGAATACCTCTACCTACAACTCTTCCCCCAGAATACCTCTACCTCCAACCCTTCACCCAGAACACCCCTACCTCCAATGCCTCCCCTCTCCAGCACACCTATGTCCCAAATCTCCCCTCCCCTGCTTCTGATGTCTCCCCCCAGCACACATCTGTCTCTAATTCTTCTTCCCGACATATCTCTGCCTTCAACCCCACACCAGCACACCTGTACTTACAATCCCCCCCAGATTACCTCTGCTTCCAACCCAACTCCCCCCCCAGTACACCTTGTCTTCCATCCTCCCCTCTCCAGCACACCTCTAGTTCCATCCCCAATCCTCCAGCAAACCTATGCCTCCAATTCCACCCCCAACCCCCTTTCCCCCAATCCATCATACCTATGGCTCCAATTCCACCTCCCCCAATCCATCAGACCTATGGCACCAATTCCGCTCTCCCCCAATCCATCATACCTATGCCACCAACCCCACCCCCCCAATCCAGTACATCTAAACTTTCATCCCCCTCCAGCACACCTCTGGTTCCATCCCCCATCCTCTAACATACCTATGCCTCTACCCCCCCCCCACAGAATACAGCACACATACTTTATGCTTCCAATCTCATCCACCTCAAGTACACATATGCCACTGCACACCTCTGGTTCCATCGCCCATCCTCCAACATACCTATGCCTCCAACCCCCCCCCATGAATACAGCACACGTACTTTATGCTTCCAATCTCTTCCACCCCCAGCATACCTATGCCATTACCATTCTCCTGATCGTCTTTCTGGTCTTCTGGTCTGGTGTGTAGCGGCCGTGGGTTGGGCATTGGTGCACACTGAGGGCGGACCAGGAGGGTTTGATTCCTCCCACTTGTGACTGCCTTGCTCAGGCACTGCTTTGGCATCTATGCAGAAGCTGAGGAGTGATGGGGAGACATGCACCGAATCTCGTCTCAGATGCATGGCAGGAGGGAGGTAGAGAAAGGGAGGTCCCAGGCAGCTCTTCAGTACTCCACAATGAAATGCCCATGCTGTGAGCCTGTGCGGGGGAGCATGAGATATACAGTGTCTACCTTCAATGCCTTCCCCAGAATGCTTCTGTCACGAGCCGGACTGACGGCTAGTGGGAATACAAGAGGTGGATCCTCTGTACCAGAGAGGGGATGGCACGGGTCGTACTGAGGGACCGGTTCTAAGCAGCTACCGGTTTTCACCAGAGCCCGCCGCAAAGCGGGATGGACTTGCTGCGGCGGTAGCAACCAGGTCGTGTCCTCCAGTAGCGACTTCACCTCTCTGGCGGCTGAGATAGGCGCGGTACAAAAGGACTAGGCAGAGGCAAGGTCAGACGTAGCAGAGGGTCAGGGCAGGCGGCAATGGTTCGTAGTCAGAGACAATGGCAGTAGGTCAGATACACAGGCAAGGCAAGTCACAAAACACTTCCACAGGGTACTAGGACAACAAGATCCGGCAAGGACAGGAAGGGGAAGTGGGTTTATATATGTTTTGGGTGTGCACACAGTAATTGGGCCAGGCACCAATCAATGGTGCGCTGGCCCTTTAAATCTTAGAAGGCCGGCGCGCGCGCGCCCTAGAGTGCAGCGGGGCCGCGCGCGCCGGGAAGGAGCAGGAGGGGGAAGGTGAGTAGGATGGGCTGCGATCCGCGGACGGAGATGTGCCGCCGTGCGGATCGCATCCCCGTCAGTGACAGAGCAGCGCCCACGGCCAGGAGGGCTGACCGGGGCGCTGCAGGGGAACCAACGCCATGAGCGCTCCGGGAAGGATGGGACACCCGGAGCGCTCGGCGTTACAGTACCCCCCCTTAGGTCTCCCCCTTTTCTTGGAACCCAAGAATCTACGGATGAGCTCCTTGTCTAAAATGTTGGTCTCAGGCTCCCAGGATCTCTCTTCAGGACCACAGTTCTCCCAATCAATTAAAAAATATATTTTACCTCGGATGACCTTGGAGGCGAGGATTTCTTTCACCGAGAAGACATCGGAAGAACCAGAGACAGGAGCAGGAGCAGTGACCTTGGGGGAAAATCGGTTAAGAATGAGGGGTTTGAGAAGAGACACATGAAAAGAATTGGGGATACGAAGAGAAGGAGGAAGATGGAGTTTGTAAGAGACAGAATTGATTTGGTTTTTGATTTTAAAAGGTCCGAGGTAACGAGGACCCAGCTTGTAGCTAGGTACTCGAAACCGAACATATTTGGAGGAGAGCCACACTTTGTCACCCGGGACATAGACAGGAGGAATTCTTCTTTTTTTATCTGCATGTCTCTTCATGCGGGCAGAGGCCAGTGATAGCGACTTTTGAGTCTCTTTCCAGATAGAGGTGAAGTCTTGAGTTAATTCATCCACGGCAGGAACTCCAGAAGAAGTGGGGATGGGGAGGGGGGCAATGGGTGACGGCCGTAGACCACAAAGAAAGGTGATTTGGAGGACGATTCAGAGTTCTTGAAATTGTATGAGAATTCTGCCCAGGGTAATAGGTCGACCCAATCGTCTTGACGGGTGGAGACAAAATGTCGTAAGTAGTCCCCAAGGACCTCGTTAACTCTCTCCACCTGTCCATTGGATTGCGGGTGATAAGCGGAAGAAAAATTCAACTTAATCTTTAGTTGAGTACAGAGAGCTCTCCAAAATTTTGAGATGAATTGAACGCCTCTATCAGAGACGATATGTGAGGGTAGCCCATGGAGACGGAAAATTTGAAGAAAAAAATGCTTCGCCAACTGAGGTGCAGTAGGCAGACCAGGAAGCGGGACAAAATGAGCCATTTTCAAAAAGCGGTCAACGACCACCCAGATGACAGTGTTGCTATGAGACAAAGGAAGGTCCGTGATGAAATCCATGGCAATGTGGGACCATGGTTGTTCAGGCACAGGTAGAGGAAGGAGAAGACCTGCAGGCTTCTGGCGTGGAGTCTTGTCACGTGCACAGATAGTGCAGGCCCGTACAAAGTCAGTCATATATTTTTCCTGGGTAGGCCACCAATAGTGTCTGGCCATCAATTGTATGGATTTTTTGATCCCAGCGTGACCGGCTAGATGGGAGGAATGGCCCCACCTGAGTATCTGGAGACGAAGGCGTGGAGGAACAAAAGTTTTTCCTGGAGGAACTGGCATCAGAGACGCAGGAGCAGAGGAAATCAGACACTCAGGGGGTACTATGTGTTGAGGGGGAGTCCCGGTTTCAGAGGCATCGGAGGAACGGGACAAGGCATCAGCCCTGACATTCTTGTCTGCAGGACGAAAATGGATCTGGAAATTGAACCGGGCAAAGAACAATGACCACCTGGCCTGGCGAGGATTTAAGCGCTGAGCGGACTGAAGGTAGGACAAATTTTTATGGTCAGTGTAGATGGAGATAGGATGAAGGGATCCTTCCAGGAGATGTCTCCACTCTTCTAATGCCAGCTTGATGGCCAACAGTTCACGGTCACCTATGGAATAGTTTTTTCTTTCTCGTACATCACGGGACACAGAGCGACATAGTCATTACTAATGGGTTATATAGATACCGTCAGGTGCTGGCACTGGCAACTTCCAAAACCGGAAGTACCCTCCCCTATATAAGCCCCTCCCATCCGGGAGCACCTCAGTTTTTTGCCAGTGTCTAAGGTGTTGGCCAAGAAGAAACATGTGTTTTTCACTGAGCTTGCGTACAGGTTCTTTTGGGCCTCAGTAAGCTATTCCGGATCCGACCAAAAAAGCTTCATAGCTAAACGGTCGGTACCCGGGCCTTGCAGAGAAGAGCAAGGTTTTGCCTGTAATGCTTCTCTTAGGAGAGCTGGACCCTGGGATCCAGAGCTCTGGTCATACCCACGACCAAGATGTTTTCTGTGCAGGGTGCTATACAGGTCCAGGGGAGTGGAATCCTTGGGAACCCGGTCCCTGAAGGTTTGATTACAATGCCTGCCGTGATAGGTGAAGTTTGGGCTTTTGTGGACCAAACAAAGTCCTGCGGCGGGGAACAGGTAAGTGGGGGCCCCCAGGAACTTGGTTCTATTGGGGGACCCCCAAGCCTAATTTGTCTTTCTGTCTGTTACCTAATGGTATTCCCGCAAAATTCTGTGCATGCCTGTAACTACTAAAAAAATGTAATAATTTTTGATGGTGGTCAAGAAAAAAAAAAAAAATTTTTTTTTTATATATTTAATATATTAGACTGCGGTACCTGTGTTTGTCCACTAGAGGCCGCTGTGGAATGTTTTCTTGTCATGTGGACTAGTTTCTTCTCAGCAGAGCAAGTCCAGGCAGATGGTGAGTTCTCTTATGGGAAACTGCTTCCTCTGCCATGTTGCAATGCTCGTCCATCCCCCGGCCTGCGGCAAAGGGGCCCTGGCTCTTGTCCCTAGTTTCCATTTTTCGAAATTAGCGCCAAAGGCGCACGTGGCCGCGCGCGTGCACGCGCCTCTATATATAGAGGTGAGCCGGAAAAGGGGGCGGAGCCTGGGGGATGACGCTCTGTGTGCGCCGCAGCGCTTCTGCGCATGTGCGGGCGTCCCAGCATGTTAAAAATCACAATTTTGTGTGGTGAGCTGGCTATGAAGTACAGAGACAGAGCTGGCAACATTTAAAAAAAGGGCATACAGCAAGCGGTTGATACAGGCATCCCCTAGAAAGGCACATTAGTAGACACCAACTGTTTCTTATAGCAGCATTTATGCTAGACTATTGTCAGTAACTGGTGTATTTCGGCTGGAATACCTCAGCTTTGTGGCTTAGGAATATGCCGTCTAAAAACTCCGGGACTAGAAATTCCAGGAGGAATAGGGGGTCTCCATCGGGCTCTGAGGATCTTGGGCATGCTTTGGCTGCACCAGTCTCCCCTGAAGAATCAGAGGTTAGTGACCGTAGAGCACCCTCAGGAGTACCTGGTACTGTGGCTGTCCTCAGTTCACCTGCTCCTGTGTATGTAACAGAGGAGGTTTTTTCCTCAGCTCTGGGAGGGCTGGAAGAGAGATTGTCAGCATTGATCGCGGCTTCCCTGTCACAGGAGAAAAGCGCCCGATCTCCGTCTCCTCCCTCAGAGTGCCTGTTAACAGAGCAACAGTCCCATACAGGGATCGACCTACCTGAAGGGGATCAGGATGAGGTCGATTCGGTTGTAGAGGAATCAACAGTGGAAGAGCCGTTCTCAGCATCACATGCTGAAAGGTTATGGGTTCAGTCCCTGACTAATATGGTCCGATCAGCATTTAAAATGCCACTTGCGGAGCCATCATCCACTTCTGTCTCCTCGTTGGGGTCGCTAAAAGCTCCCCAGACTGTTTGTTCCTTTCCGATCCATCCTTTACTGGAAGGGCTCATTTACCAGGATTGGGAGCATCCTGACAAAATATTTACTCCCCCTAAGAGATTTCCGGTGGTCTATCCCATGGAGGATAAGTTCATCAGAAAATGGAAGGTCCCTACAGTGGACGCAGCCATCTCTTGTGTGAATAAATCACTGACATGTCCGGTGGATAATGTCCAAATGTTCAAGGACCCAATAGATAAAAAATTGGAGTCCTTATTAAAATCTGCTTTTTCTACAGCAGGATTGGTGACACAACCAGCAGTGGCAGCTATTGGGGTCTGCCAAGCAGTGAAGGATCAGTTGAAACAGGTCTTAAGGGACTTGCCAGATCAGCAGGCTCTTGCCCTAGCTGATCTACCTAGAGCCTTATGCTTTGCGGTGGACGCCATAAAGGATTCAATCCATCAGGCCTCCCGCCTTACGCTGTCTGTAGTACATATGCGCAGGCTTCTATGGCTCAAAAACTGGTCTGCTGAAGCTCCCTGTAAAAAATTGCTGGTCAGCTTCCCATTTCATGGTGAGCGCTTATTCGGGGAAGACCTGGACAAGTATATCCAGAGAATTTCCAGCGGTAAAAGTACACTTTTGCCGGTTAAAAATAGAGTTAGAGGTCCCTCTTTTAAGAGGCCGGCTTCTCCAGTCCCTAGGACATCGGCTGTGAAACAGTTCCGACGGCCTCCTCGGTCAAATCCCGGAGGTAAAAATCAGGGACAGTTGCAGGGTAACAAGAAGCCCTGGAGCAGGAGAGGTACAAAACCTCCCCCAAAGTCAAATGCATGAAGGGTTGCCCCCACTCAATCGGGTGGGGGGAAGACTTCAGTTGTTCACAGAGACCTGGCGGGACACGATCCGAGACAGATGGGTGCTCTCCGCAGTAAATCTGGGATACAAATTGGAGTTAAAAAACTCCCCTCCTTCCCGCTTTATAAGGTCAAACGTGCCAAGGGATCCCCAGAAGAGAGGATCCCTCCTGTTGGCACTGGAACAATTATTGCTCCAAGCAGTAATTATAGAGGTTCCCCTGGAAGAATGGGGGTTCGGGTTTTACTCAAACCTCTTTACAGTTCTGAAGCCAAACGGGGACGTGAGGCCCATATTAAATCTAAAAGGGCTAAACAAATTCCTACATATCAGGACTTTCCGGATGGAGTCGATCCGATCGGTAGCCACTGCCCTACAAGGGGAGGAATGGTTAGCCTCGATCGACATCAAAGATGCTTATTTGCACATTCCCATCTTTCCAGCCCACCAAAAATTTCTACGCTTTGCGGTAGAAGGGCGCCATTTTCAGTTCAGAGCCTTACCCTTCGGTCTGGCCACAGCACCAAGAGTGTTCACAAAAATTCTGGCCCCATTATTGGCCAATCTAAGGACACGAGGTGTAACGATAATGGCATATCTAGACGACTTGTTGCTGATAGACCACTCAGTGGAAAAACTAGAAGTGGTTGTTCACGAGACAATCAAGTTTCTGGAATATCACGGTTGGATTATCAACCGAGACAAGTCAGCCCTAAAACCAGTCAAAAGTCTGGAATACTTGGGGCTAAGGCTGGATTCAGACCAGAGAAAATTTTTCTTGCCTCAAGAAAAGGGGTCGTCTTTGAGAGATTTGATCCACTTAGTGGGTTCAAAAAGACAGCCATCCATACGCCTGTGCATGAGGCTGCTGGGAAAAATGGTGGCATCATTCGAAGCAGTACCCTACGGTCAATTCCATTCAAGGAAATTGCAAAGGGCCATACTGTCAGCCTGGAACAAAAAAGTTCAGGCTCTGGACTTACCAATGTCCTTGTCCCCTTCCGTTCGCAAGAGCCTCCGCTGGTGGTTGGTTCCCCAGAATCTGGAAAGAGGGAAATCCTTCAGTCCGATTTCCTGGAAGGTGGTCACTACAGATGCCAGCCTTATAGGCTGGGGAGCAGTACTGGAGCAATGGTCTCTCCAGGGCAAGTGGTCAGAAGCAGAAAAGGCCCTGCCCATCAATCTCTTAGAGATACGAGCAGCCCGGTATGCCCTAGTAGCATGGACATCCAAACTCCAAGGGTCCCCTGTCAGAGTTCAATCAGACAATGCCACAGCAGTG
Organism: Rana muscosa; assembly: GCA_029206835.1. Classification (NCBI taxonomy): domain Eukaryota; kingdom Metazoa; phylum Chordata; class Amphibia; order Anura; family Ranidae; genus Rana; species Rana muscosa. The sequence goes on along the minus strand of CM055118.1, from coordinate 940,784,327 downwards.
GCATATATCAATCGTCAGGGGGGCACCAGGAGTCGTGCAGCCCAAAGGGAAGTAAATTACATCCTGAGATGGGCAGAAAGATATGTCCCAGCCATATCTGCGGTATTCATTCCAGGAGTGGAGAATTGGAAGGCGGACTTTCTAAGTCGCCAACAATTATGCCCAGGGGAATGGTCCCTTCATCCCGAGGTTTTCCGGACAATATGTCAGCGGTGGGGAACACCGGATGTAGATCTGCTAGCATCCAGATTCAACACAAAAGTGGACAGGTTTGTCTCTTGGACAAGGGATCCCCTAGCGTGCGGCTCGGATGCCCTAGTGTTCCCTTGGGATCAGTTCAAGCTGATATATGCATTCCCACCGCCACAATTGTTACCTCGATTACTCCGCAGAATCAGGGTAGAAAAGAAACCAGTGATTCTGGTGGCTCCAGCGTGGCCCCGAAGAGCATGGTACGCGGAGATTGTAAAAATGTCTGTGGGGAGTCCTTGGACCCTCCCACATCGTCCGGACCTGCTTTCGCAAGGACCGATATACCACCCTTCCTTACCAGCCCTGGGTTTGACGGCCTGGCTATTGAAGCCCACATTCTAAAAAAGAGAGGGCTCTCTAATTCTGTGGTATCTACCATGATCAATGCCAGGAAGCCGGTATCCAGGCAGATCTACTATAGAATCTGGAAGGCGTACATCGCCTGGTGTGAGGCCAAGAAATGGCATCCACGTAAATACGTAATAGGTAGGATTCTGGACTTCCTACAATGGGCTGTAGATAGGAAGCTTGCCTTGAGTACTATCAAGGGTCAGATTTCGGCCTTGTCAATATTTTTTCAAAGGCCCTTGGCTTCGCATTCACTAGTCAAAGCCTTTATACAAGGAGTGATGCGTATTAGTCCTCCGGTTAATATTCCCATATGTCCATGGGATCTAAACTGGGTTCTGTCGGTTCTACAGAAACAACCATTTGAACCATTACAGCATATTTCCTTGGTGCTTCTCACCAGGAAATTGATTTTTCTAGTAGCCATTTGTTCGGCTAAAAGAGTATCGGAATTAGCAGCTATGTCCTGTAAGGAGCCATATCTGGTTATCCATAAGGACAGAGTAGTGTTACGTCCTCATCCAGCCTTTCTTCCTAAGGTGGTATCGAGTTTTCATTTGAACCAAGATGTGGTTCTTCCTTCTTTTTTCCCCAAACCTACTTCGGTAGAGGAAAAGTTATTGCATTCTTTGGATGTAGTAAGAGCAGTTAAAGCTTATCTAAAAGCCACTGCTCAGATTCGCAGAACGGATACTTTGTTTATTCTGCCGGAAGGCCCCAGAAAGGGTCAGGCAGCGTCAAAATCTACTTTAGCCAAGTGGATTCGACAGGTCATAATACAAGCCTATGGCTTGAGAAGGAGACCGCCTCCGTTCAAAGTTAGAGCGCACTCCACGAGAGCAGTTGGAACTTCATGGGCAGTGCATCACCAGGCCTCCCTGGCTCAAATCTGTAAGGCCGCAACATGGTCTTCAGTACACACGTTTACTAGGTTCTACCAGGTGGACGTTAGAAGTCAGGAGGATGTCGCCTTTGGGCGCAGTGTGTTGCAGGCCGCAAAAGATCCTCATGTCTGATAGCGCTCAGCTTATATATGGTGTATCCCCCCCCTCATTTGGCATAGCTTTAGGACATCCCATTAGTAATGACTATGTCGCTCTGTGTCCCGTGATGTACGAGAAAGAAAATAGGATTTTTATAACAGCTTACCTGTAAAATCCTTTTCTTGGAGTACATCACGGGACACAGAGCTCCCGCCCCTCTTTGGGGACACTTATTGCTTTGCTACAAAACTGAGGTGCTCCCGGATGGGAGGGGCTTATATAGGGGAGGGTACTTACGGTTTTGGAAGTTGCCAGTGCCAGCACCTGACGGTATCTATATAACCCATTAGTAATGACTATGTCGCTCTGTGTCCCGTGATGTACTCCAAGAAAAGGATTTTACAGGTAAGCTGTTATAAAAATCCTATTTTTCAGGAGGGTAGAAGGTTTTAGAGAAAAAAACACACGTGATGTTTCTTCCTTTAGCATTTTTTTGAAGAAGAACAGCTCCGGCTCCTACCGAGGAGGCGTCAACTTCAAGGAAGAACGGCTTTGTGGGGTCTGGTCGAGACAGGACAGGTGCAGAGGAGAAGGCGGTCTTAAGGCGAGTAAAGGCTTCTTCCACTTGAGGCGGCCAGGACCTTGGATTCGCGTTTTTCTTAGTCAGCGCCCCTATAGGAGCAACGATGGTGGAGAAGTGGGGTATGAACTGACGATAGTAGTTGGCGAATCCAAGGAAGCGTTGGATAGCACGGAGTCCAGAGGGGCGTGGCCAATCCAAGACTGCGGAGAGCTTGTCAGAGTCCATTTGAAGGCCTTGTCCTGAGACCAGATAACCTAGGAAAGGAAGGCTGCTGCGCTCAAAAAGGCATTTTTCAAATTTAGCGTAAAGATGATTTACGCGGAGGCGCTGGAGCACTTGACGGACATGGAGCCGATGTTCCTCAAGGTTGGTAGAGAAGATTAGGATGTCGTCAAGATAGACAACCACACAGGTATACAGTAAGTCCCGAAAGATTTCATTGACAAAATCCTGAAAGACTGCAGGAGCGTTGCAAAGACCAAAAGGCATGACGAGATATTCAAAGTGACCATCTCTGGTGTTAAATGCGGTTTTCCATTCATCTCCTTCACGGATTCTGATGAGGTTATAAGCGCCCCTGAGGTCCAATTTCGAAAAAACTTTTGCTCCGCGCAGACGGTCAAAGAGCTCCGAGATGAGAGGCAGAGGGTAGCGATTTTTAATAGTGATTTTATTGAGACCACGATAGTCTATGCAAGGGCGTAGTGATCCGTCCTTCTTGGCAACGAAGAAGAACCCCGCTCCGGCTGGAGAAGATGATTTCCTAATAAAACCTCTCTTGAGGTGCTCCTGTATGTAATCAGTCATGGCCTTGGTTTCAGGAGAGGAGAGAGGGTAAATTCTGCCACGGGGTGGTGTAGTACCTGGGAGCAAGTCAATGGGGCAGTCGTAGGGTCTATGTGGTGGTAAGACCTCCGCCTGTTTTTTGCAAAAGACATCAGAAAAGTCCTGATAGGCCTTGGGAAGGCCGGGCAAAGGAGTAGCGATGGGAACTTGACTGGGGGTTACAGACTTAAGACAATGCTTGTGGCAGGAGTAGCCCCAGGATTTGATGTCCCCAGTGGTCCAGTCGAGGGTAGGAGAGTGGCGCTGGAGCCAGGGTAGGCCAAGAAGGATGTCAGAAGTACAGTTCGGCAAAACAAAGAATTCAATTTTTTCTTGGTGAAGAACACCAACGGACATGAGCAGGGGTTCGGTGCGGTAACGCACGGTACAATCCAGATTTTCTCCATTTACAGAGGAAATGAAGAAGGGTTTGATGAGACGGATAACAGGAACGTTGAACCTGTTGATGAAAGAGGCTTCAATAAAGTTTCCTGCAGAACCAGAGTCCAGGAAGGCCACCGCAGAGAAGGGGGAGCCAGCAGAAGGGGAAATCCTCACAGGAATAGTCAGACGTGGAGAGGAAGAATTCACACCTAGTAACGCCTCTCCCACGTTCACTAGGTGCGGGCGTTTCCCTGACGTAAAGGACGAATAGGGCAGTCCTTTAGGAAATGTTCAGAGCTCGCACAATAAAGGCATAAGTTCTCATTCCTACGGCGAGTCCTCTCTTGTTGGGTCAGGCGAGATCGGTCCACCTGCATGGCCTCCTCGACGGAAGGCATGGTATCAGGATGCGTTGGATTCAGGAAGAGAGGAGCCAGGCGCGGATAACACCTGGTGCGAACAAGATCTTTCTCCTGGCGAAGCTCTTGGCGTCTTTCAATGTAGCGTATGTCAATGCGGGTAGCTAAGTGGATGAGCTCCGTCAGGGAGGAGGGTATCTCTCGTGCGGCCAGACAATCCTTGATGTGGCTGGATAAACCTTTCTTGAAGGTCGCGCAGAGACTAGCTCTGAGGCCAGTGTGCGGAACTGTATGGCATATTCGCCCACAGAGGAGTTTCCTTGGACAAGGTTAAGCAGGGCGGTTTCAGCGGATGAGGCTCGGCCTGGTTCCTCAAAAACGCTACGAACCTCAGCGAGGAAGGACTGAACGGTGGCTGTAGCAGGGTCATTGCGGTCCCAGAGTGGTGTGGCCCAGGCCAAGGCCTTCCCAGACAACAGACAGACCACGAATGCCACCTTAGACCGTTCTGTGGAAAACTGGTCTGACATCATCTCAAGATGCAGGGAACATTGGGACAAGAATCCCTGGCACCTCCTAGGATCCCCGTCAAATTTCTCCGGAAGAGACAAGCGGATCTTCGAGGTAGTAGCGGCAGCTCGGGGAGGGAAAGATGCTGGAGCTTGTGGCGGCAGACACTGCTGGATCATGGCGGTCAACTGTGACAGCTGCTGTCCTTGTTGGGCAATCAATTGCGACTGCTGGGCAACCACGGTAGTGAGATCAGCGAGACTAGGCAGCGGCACGTCAGCGGGATCCATGGCCGGATCTACTATCACGAGCCGGACTGACGGCTAGTGGGAATACAAGAGGTGGATCCTCTGTACCAGAGAGGGGATGGCACGGGTCGTACTGAGGGACCGGTTCTAAGCAGCTACCGGTTTTCACCAGAGCCCGCCGCAAAGCGGGATGGACTTGCTGCGGCGGTAGCAACCAGGTCGTGTCCTCCAGTGGCGACTCCACCTCTCTGGCGGCTGAGATAGGCGCGGTACAAAAGGACTAGGCAGAGGCAAGGTCAGACGTAGCAGAGGGTCAGGGCAGGCGGCAATGGTTCGTAGTCAGAGACAATGGCAGTAGGTCAGATACACAGGCAAGGCAAGTCACAAAACACTTCCACAGGGTACTAGGACAACAAGATCCAGCAAGGACAGGAAGGGGAAGTGGGTTTATATATGTTTTGGGTGTGCACACAGTAATTGGGCCAGGCACCAATCAATGGTGCGCTGGCCCTTTAAATCTTAGAAGGCCGGCGCGCGCGCCCTAGAGCGCAGCGGGGCCGCGCGCACCGGGAAGGAGCAGGAGGGGGAAGGTGAGTAGGATGGGATGCGATCCGCGGACGGAGATGTGCCGCTGTGCGGATCGCATCCCCGCCGGTGACAGAGCAGCATCCACGGCCAGGAGGGCTGACCGGGGTGCTGCAGGGGAACCGACGCCGTGAGGCGCTCCGGGAAGGATGGGACACCCGGAGCGCTCGGCGTTACAGCTTCTACCTCCAACGCCTCCTGCAGAACACCTCTACCTCCAATGCCTCCCCAGAACACCTCTACCTGCAATGCCTCCCCCAGCACACCTCTACATTTAACTCCTCCCCCAGTATACCTCTACCTTCAATGCTTCCCCCAGAATACCTCTACCTCCACCGCTTCCCCCAGAAAAACATTCACCTCTGATGCCTCCCCTCTCCAGCACACCTATGTCCCCAGAACACCAGCCTCCCCAGAACACCTCTACCTGCAATGCCTCCCCCAGCACACCTCTACATTTAACATTTAACTCCTCCCCCCTCCCCCTGCCTCCAATGCCTTCCCCCAGAACACCTCTGCCTCTAATTCTTCTTCCCAACATATCTCCAACTCCAACCGCCCCAGCACACCTGTGCTTACAACCCCCTCTCACTTAGCATACCTCTGCTTACAACTCCCCAGTACACCTAGTCTTCCATCCTCCCCTCTCCAGCACACCTATGTGAACAATACCCCCCCTTCTCAACCAGCACACCTATGCCTCCAATCCCCCGCACCTATGCTTCCATATTCCCCCCTCCCTCCTCCTCCAGTACACCTCTGGTTCCATCCCACATCCTCCAGCAAACCTATGCCTCCAATTCCACCCTCCCCCCTTTCCCCAAATCCATCATACCTATGCCTCCAATTCAACACCCCCAATCCATCATACCTATGCCTCCAATTCCCCCCTCTTAATCCATCATACTTATGCCTCCAATTCCACCCCTCCCCCCAATCCATCATACCTATGCCTCCAATCTCCCCCCAAACCTATGGTTCCATCCCCCATCCTCCAACATACTGTACCTATGAATATATATAATAAGAGTGTAGCACTGAATAATGGTTAATATAAACTTATTGACTCAATAATGGTGGTGAAAGTGAATCAAAAATATACATGACACAAAAGTGATAAATAGTCCATAAATCAAAACACATTCATTATAAACGTGAAGTGAAAGTTCATAAAAATGAAAATCCAGTGAGATTTGCAGTGTATGGGCAAGGATGTAGTCATCCAGGCGCACTGTAAATAGTGAAAATTTGTGCTGAAAGCAACTAGAACAAACATAAGTAAGTAATATTTAATGTGCAATGAATCCTGGTGAACTAATATATGTAAAAAGTTCATAAGAACGTCCACTCCAGTGGGCAGCCTCGCATATGAACTGTCCTCTGTAGGAGTCACAGAAGTGTAACACACACGGGTGACACAAAACTAGAGTGAAAACACAATGTGGAAGGTCCAAACAATATGTGTGCAATTGGAATGGATGTCTTCAATGGACTAAACCACCGCAGCGCAGACTAACGGGGTGACCCCAATGTTGATGGTGGGATCACAATACAAGACACTGAAGATGCAGTTGGGTACTCTTACCACAGATGGTGGACCCACCTGTCGTACGACAGTGGGTCAATCGGGCTTGGTGGTCACCATGACCAAAGGAAGATGGAAATGGATGTCCTGAATGCCTCAGACTGTCTCATACGGGGTGGTTGGATGAACAATTCACGTGATGGAAATTCCTCAGATCAAACAGGCTCCGAACCAGTCCAAAGTAGACACAAGGGTGGGAGAAAAGAAAAAAACTCCAGATAGTGCAGGTCAATAAAACCAATGGGAAGGTTTATTGGATAAAATTTGTCTTAGGACATGAGACAAATTTAAAAGTGATCACAAAATGAAAAATTGTATATAAAAGCAATGTGGGGTGCAGCATCGGCAAGCCCTACGCATTTCGACTACTACAGTCTTCAACAGGGGCATAATGTTGCACCCCCCACATTGCCAACATTTATAAGGTCTGAACTAGATCCGACCCGCCCTGAAAGGGGTGGAGTCGGAACAGGAAATGACAAATTATACCACAACCTCAGACTATTGCAAACAATGATGATCATCATATTGAGAAATATATATATAAAAACAAGATAATATAATATGTAATTATTTGAAAAACAACTAAAGCAAGATGAATTAAATAAATGGATAAATGATCCCAATCAGATGGCGTAATAACACCACCTGTGCAGGACTTACCCATAGGCCTATGTGTGGGAGTGACCCCACCTAGCCTTCCCAGCAATGTATGGTACCTGGGTGCCGCTCTATAGAATTGTTCCCCAAGCAGCAACATCCTCAGATGTTGCTGTAAATCTCTTTGGGGACACCATACTAGAGTGGCGCCGCGGCGCGCCCACGGCAATGACGTCATGACGCATTCGCGTCACAGCATCATGTACTTGCCGTGACTAACTAAAACTGTGGGACGTATGGTGATGGAGGGCGGCGGCATCTCCCTGCTGGGGGATGTGACAGCACAGGATGTGCACACCCACGGCAATGATGTCATGACGTATTTGCGTCATGGTGTCATATACTAACCGCGGCTGACTGACTATAGGACATGTGGCGCTGGAGGGCGGCGGCATCCCCCTGCTGGGGGAAGCAACAGCACAACAGCGCCCAGACCATGAACCAGAGGAAAGGAAAAACGTACTGCTCAAAAGCTTAAGAATTCACCAAATAGCTGCTTCCGCCCGGTCACTCACACAGGTGCTGGCTCTGCACTGATGCATGGGAGAAAAAGAAACCCTGGACTGCCGCACTCTGTATAGACAGTTATTTATTCCAAAATTTCAGGTAAAAAATCCAAATTCAAAATAAATCCATAAATCCAAAACAACAAATGCAGATAGTGTGCATGCAGGGAAGGGTGGCTAACGCGTTTCACGTCACGAATTGACGCTTACTCATAGCATGAACCAGGCGCCATCTAATGGACATATATGAAAAGGCTGAACGAACAAAATGAAAAAGGAGATAAAAAACTAAGCATGATCATGTGATTCCGCTGATAGGCATCTGCTATTAGGCCCAAAAAGAACGCCACTCAGCAAACCCAATAAATCATGCCAATCCATCCACATAAAAGGAGATCACATAAGGTAGACAAAAAAACTAATTAAAGAGAGGACTAAAACCTCCATGACTGTAACACAACAAGATGTGGTAGTTCAAAAAATTGAAAATGCCAAATCTTGTTACCCTATCAATATGTGCCCCCGAAAAGGAGCACGTAATGGACCATTTCCAACTTAGATTGTCGAAGCCAATGAGGCATCAATTCCAGGGAAGCAAACTAAGATCCATGGGAAACCAAAAAGTTGCGCGTGCCACCTGAAAAGGTGCGCACGAGCGACAAATGGTAAACAAAGGTATGTCATGGGCCATCAATCAACCTATTTGGACCAAAAGGACCCACGAGCCCAGGGTACTCACGCCCGGTTGATGAAACAATTGATATCCCACTCAGGGCCGGCCCTACCATGGGACCCAATGGGACCATGGTACCAGGCGGCATTTAGGAGGGGGCGGCAGTCCGGCCGGCAACATATTTTTAGCAGACTTACTTCAGTCAGGCAGAGAGCAGAGCGGAGGCTGAGCGGATGCTGGTCGGCGGTGCGCTGTGCCTGTGCGGTGCCGCTGTCTCCTGCTTTGGTTGCTAAAATTGCCTGCCGAGTCCCGATCGTCGCCTAGCAACCAGGGACGTCAGGAGGCCGCGGCCGCCCCAGCATTCACAGCGCTCAGCCTCCGCGCCAATCAATTGTTATTGCTCCGCCCACACACCTCATCCATCTTCCATCTCCTGCGTGAGGGTTGGATTTCAGTGTGGGTCTGAGGAAATCTGCCTGTGCGGCTGTGACTGTGCCCTGGACAGTGACAGTGTGAGCTGAGCCTGGGCAGCCTCTCTGCCTATCTGGAAACGGGTGAGTTAGGTGGGATTTTTAATGTGGGTGGCTGATGATGATCTTTGTCTTGTACCCATGTTTTCCCTGTAATTTAAAGCAAAACTTTATTCTTTTAACCACTTTGCGCCCGCGCTATAGACAAAAGACATCTACAGCGTGGGCCGTGTGGTGCTCAATTGCCGGGAGGGAGTCCATGGACGTCCTCCTGTTTACTTCCGCGATGCGGGGAAAAGCTGTGCCCGCCGTGTCACGCGGGTGCCGATACGCTTGCCTGGCGGCCGCAATGTTTGCCAGGTACCCGCGAACGGCAGTCACAGAGCAGGGACGTGGATCTCTGTGTGTAAACACAAAGATCCACGTCCTGTCAGGGAGAGGAGACCGATGCTGTGTCCCTTGTACATAGGGACAACCATCGGTCACCTCCCCCAGTCAGTCCCCTCCCCCCACAGTAAGAATCACCTAGCAGGGAACATATTTAACCCCTTCCTGCCAGTCACATTTATACAGTAATCAGTGCATATTTATAGCACGGATCGCTGTATAAGTGTGAATGGTCCCAAAAATGTGTCAAAAGTGTCCGCCATAATGTTGCAGTCATAATAAAAATCGCAGATCGCCGTCATTACTAGGAAAAAAAAATAATAAAAAAAAAAATGTCATTCTATCCCCTATTTTGTAGGCGCTATAACTTTTTAAATGACATTTAATTATCATGATATAAAATAATGAATGTGGGGGCGTTTTGGTTTGCGTGATTTTTTTTTTGGGGGGGGGGCAGCATTTCATTCTTGGTCCCAGGCAGCACTATGTCTTGGGCCGGTGCTGATCCCACTCAACGTTCATACCATGGGGTGAGTAACACCTGAGCTCATGTATCCAATAGGTCTCTAATCTAGAGACACCCCGCAGAGAGGAATCGCCCCTCCAATGGGGGACGAACCTATCACCTGAAACTGGGTGCCCCTAGGATCCTTAGCATGATGTTCTAAATAGTGTCGAGACACAGTATGTTTATCACAGCCTTTTCGTATTTTGGCTAAATGCTCGTTAACAAGGATAGAAAATTTTTGAATAGTGCGCCCTACGTATTGAAGTTTGCATGGACATGTAATTAAGTATACGATAAACCTAGTGACACAGGTAGTAAAATGCTTCATAGTGTAACTGCGCCCAGTAACACTAGAAGCAAAGGTGTCTGTTCTACGTCTGCCCAGTGCGTTGACCATGCAAACATTGCATTTTCTGCAAGGGTAATAGCCATTGGCTTCTGGAAAGAAGGAAATCTTTTTAGGAGGGTCAATCGTGTTAGGGGCTATTTCCCCCTGAATTGAGCGAGCACCCCTGAAAATCACACCCGCCCGTTCAGGAAGGGAAGGTCCAAGAATTCTGGCACTTTGTAACACTTTCCAATGCCTATTCAAAATCTTTTTGATTTCATTACGTTGGGTAGAATAGGAAGTGAAGAAGGACCATTTGAATTTATCCTCTCTAGCATTTTTCTGTTTATCAACGAGAAGGGAGGACCTCTCCATTTCTAATACAGAAGAAATGTCTGTATCCAACCCAATGGATGAATATCCCCTATCCAAAAATCTTTGTTTGAGGATGTTGGATTGGGCCAAGAAGTCGCTCTCATGGGTACAGTTCCTCCTCAAACGGAGGAACTGTCCCCGAGGAACAGACTTCAGCCATTGATCATAATGACAGCTGTCAACAGGAATATAACCATTTCTGTCAGCTGACTTGAAATAGGTTTTAAATTCCAGATGGTCGTTAACAGCCGTAATTTCCAAGTCGATGAAATGTATGGACGAGGAGCTGGCCTCATACGTCAGCACAATTCCGCGGTCATTGTCATTAAGGACAAGGACAATTGTTTATATTTGTCTTATCACTTTGTTTGGTTGAGTGTCAGCAGCTTATTATTGTTGGTTTAGCGCAGTTTTTTCACTTTTATATCCAGTAGCACTACCCGCCACCCAGAGTAGAAATGGATACTTACCAAAAAGCCTGCGACCACCCTTGTTCAGGGGGGTCAAACAAGGCTCAGTAGAGTGAAGGTCCTCACTGGAGAGTTGGGAAATCCTTCCGTGACCGATCAGCCTGCAAATAATGAATCCGCGATGACAGGTGCACCACCAGGAGGCAATCCAACCACTATCTCATTCCACGGGTGTAGAGACAAGTATCCGGTGGGTAAAGAGAGGAAAACAAAAAGACATCCGATGGTGTAGAGGTTCCAGCAATGTCTTTATTAAAAATGCCAATTCCAAAAGGTAGGACCAAGTCCTAAAATACTTAAAAGGATTCCTTGCAAGGATTTAAAAAACAGCTCTACGACCCTACGACCGTTTCGTCACAACTGACGAAACCGATGACGTCAGTTGTGACGAAACGGTCGTAGGGTCGTCATGTACACGCACTGCGCATGCGCGAACTGGAAGTATTTTGATACTCACCAGAGCTGTTTTTTAAATCCTTGGTCCTACCTTTTGGAATTGGCATTTTTAATAAAGACATTGCTGGAACCTCTACACTAGGGATGAGCTTCGAGTTCGAGTCGAACTCATGTTCGACTCGAACATTGCCTGTTCGCCCGTTCGCCGAACAGCGAACAAATTGGGGTGTTCGCGGCAAATTCGAAAAATCTATGGGAGAAATCTAAAGTGCTAATTATAAAGGCTTATATGCAAGTTATTGTCCTAAAAAGTGTTTGGGGACCCGGGTCCTGCCCCAGGGGACATGTATCAATGCAAAAAGAAGTTTTAAAAACGGCCGTTTTTTCGGGAGCAGTGATTTTAATAATGCTTAAAATGAAAAAATAAAAGTGAAATATTCCTTTAAATTTCGTACCTGGGGGGTGTGTATGATATGCATGTGAAGTGGCGCATGTTTCCCGTGCTTAGAACTGTCCCTGCAAAAAATGTCATTTTTGAAAGAAAAAAATGCATTTAAAACTGACTCGCGGCTATTAATGAATTGTCGGCTCCCGGCAATACATACAAAAGTCATTGATAAAAAAAAAAAAAAAGCGTGGGGGTTCCCCAGAATTCAATTACCAGGCCCTTCAGGTCTGGAATGGATATTAAGGGGAACCCCGCCGCAAATTTAAAAAAAAATTGACGTGGGGTTCCCCCAAATATCCATTCCAGGCCCTTCAGATCTGGCATGGATTTTAAGGGGAACTCCACCCCAAATTTTAAAAATAAATGGCGTGGAGTCCCCCTAAAAATCCATACCAGACCCCTTATCCGAGCACGCAACCTGGCCGGCCGCAGGGGAAAAGGGGGGGACGAGAGAGCGGCCCCCCCTCCCTCCTGAACCGTACCAGGCCACATGCCCTCAACATGGGGAGGATGTCCCCATGTTGATGGGGACAAGGGCCTCATCCCCACAACCCTTGCCCGGTGGTTGTGGGGGTCTGCGGGCGGGGGGCTTATCGGAATCTGGAAGACCCCTTTAACAAAGGGGACCCCCAGATCCCGGCCCCCCCCTATGTGAATTGGTAAGGGGTACATTGTACCCCTACCATTTCACGAAGAAAGCGTAAAAAAATGTTTAAAAAAACACACAAACACCTTGAAAAAGTCCTTTATGAAAAAAAAAAAAAAAAAAAAAAAACATTCCAGTAGTGAAATCCAGTGTCCTGCGGCGATCCCGATGTCCAGCGCTGTCCTTCATTGGTTGTGCCTGAGCGGACCTGATGGGGAACTCCCTCTCAGTATTTTAAATGTATAGACCCGCCCCTTCTAAAGTTCCCCATCAGGTCCGCTCAGCGGACCAGATGCGGAACATGAGAAGGGGCGGGTCTATACATGTATTACCAAAGTGAGAGCAGTTCCCCATCAGGTCCGCCCCCTCGGTATGTCGGACCCGCCTACGTCATTGGCTTGAGCAGGGAACTTCCTTCACTGTGTAATTTAAATTTACATAGTGAAGGAAGTTCCCCGCTCAAGCCAATGACGTAGGCGGGTTCGACATACCGAGGGGGCGGACCTGATGGGGGACTGCTCTCACTTTGGTAATACATGTATAGACCCGCCCCTTCTCATGTTCCGCATCTCGTCCGCTGAGCGGACCTGATGGGGAACTTTAGAAGGGGCGGGTCTATACATTTAAAATACTGAGAGGGAGTTCCCCATCAGGTCCGCTCAGGCACAACCAATGAAGGACAGCGCTGGACATCGGGATCGCCGCGGGACACTGGATTTCTATGCTGGAATGTTTTTTTTTTTTTTTAAATAAAGGACTTTTTCAAGGTGTTTGTGTGTTTTTTTTTTAAAAAAATTACGCTTTCTTCGTGAAATGGTAGGGGTACAATGTACCCCTTACCAATTCACATAGGGGGGGCCGGGATCTGGGGGTCCCCTTTGTTAAAGGGGTCTTCCAGATTCCGATAAGCCCCCCGCCCGCAGACCCCCACAACCACCGGGCAAGGGTTGTGGGGATGAGGCCCTTGTCCCCATCAACATGGGGACATCCTCCCCATGTTGAGGACATGTGGCTTGGTACGGTTCAGGAGGGAGGGGGGGCCACTCTCTCATCCCCCCCTTTTCCCCTGCGGCTGGCCAGGTTGCGTGCTCGGATAAGGGGTCTGGTATGGATTTTTAGGGGGACTCCACGCCATTTTTTTTTAAATTTGGGGTGGAGTTCCCCTTAAAATCCACGCCAGATCTGAAGGGGCTGGAATGGATATTTGGGGGAACCCCACGTCAGTTTTTTTTTAAATTTGCGGCGGGGTTCCCCTTAATATCCATTCCAGACCTGAAGGGCCTGGTAATTGAATTCTGGGGAACCCCCACGCTTTTTTTTTTTTTTTTTATCAATGACTTTTGTATGTATTGCCGGGAGCCGACAATTCATTAATAGCCGCGAGTCAGTTTTAAATGCATTTTTTTCTTTCAAAAATGACATTTTTTGCAGGGACAGTTCTAAGCACGGGAAACATGCGCCACTTCACATGCATATCATACACACCCCCCAGGTACGAAATTTAAAGGAATATTTCACTTTTATTTTTTCATTTTAAGCATTATTAAAATCACTGCTCCCGAAAAAACGGCCGTTTTTAAAACTTCTTTTTGCATTGAAACATGTCCCATGGGGCAGGACCCAGGTCCCCAAACACTTTTTAGGACAATAACTTGCATATTAGCCTTTATAATTAACACTTTAGATTTTGAACGTTCGAGTCCATTGTATTTAATAGGGTTCTAAAGTTTACACAAACATTTTGTCTGTTCGCAGGTTCTGGTGCGAACCGAACAGGGGGGTGTTCGGCTCATCCCTGCTCTACACCATCGGATGTCTTTTGTTTTCCTCTCTTTACCCACCGGATACTTGTCTCTACACCCGTGGAATGAGATATCTACTGAAGTGGTTGGATTGCCTCCTGGTGGTGCACCTGTGATCGCGGATTCATCATTTGCAGGCTGATCGGTCGCGGAAGGAGTTCCCAACGCTCCAGTGAGGACCTTCACTCTACTAAGCCTTGCTTGACCCCCCTGAACAAGGGCGGTCGCAGGCTTTCTGGTAAGCCTCTATTTTTACTCTGGGTGGTGGGTAGTGCTACTGGATGACTACATCCTTGCCCATACACTGCAAATCTCACTGGATTTTCATTTCTATGAACTTTCACTTCACGTTTATAAGGAATGTGTTATGATTTATGGACTATTTATCACTTTTGTGTCATGTATATTTTTGATTCACTTTCACCACCATTATTGAGTCAATAGGTTTATATTAACCATTATCCAGCATTACACTCTTATTGTATATTTCTTGTTGTGCCCCATATCAGGGGTATAGTGTTTTAGTTGCAGGATATCTGTCACAGATTTTTTCAATTCTTTTATTCATTTTGTATCACTTATCACTCTTTATCTAGCACCTAGCTCAATATTTTTTATTATTATACTGTACCTATGCCTCCACCCCCCAACCCCCCCCCCCCAATCCAGCACACATACTTTATGCTTACAATCTCTTCCACCTCCAGCACACCAATGCCATTACTATTCTCCTGATCATCTTTCTGGTCTGGTGTGTAGCGGTCGTGGGTCAGGCAATGCTGCACACTAAAGGCAGACCAGGGCAGTTTGAGTCCGCCCACTTGTGACTCCCTTGCTCAGGCACTCCCTGGTATTTATGCAGAAGCCGTGGAATTCTAAGGAAACATGCACCGCACCACTCCTGGTGGGTAGAGGAGGTCCTAGTCAGCTCTACATTACTCTAAACTGAAATGCCCATGCTGCGAGCCTGTGCGAGGGGTGCAATGGCTATACAGTGTTCCAGAAGAGGGAGATCCCACACTACACAGTAAGCCGCCTATGATGTATGGCAAAGTGTGTGGTGGCGCTCATTCCCAGGACACAGTTCAGTACACAGTTGAGGTGGGATGCCTCGTGAAAAGTTAGCAAGTATTAGACAGTTAGCAAGTATGGAATGCCCAGCAAGTGGCTAGGAATTCAGACTTTAACCCCCCCCCCCATGCTGGCACCCTAAGCTGGCTGCCTAAGCTGCCTTATGCTGGCGCCAGTCCTGGAGATCTTTGTAATACAGATATTTATCGTACACTGACATACCCTCTTGTATGTTGTACAGTGCCTTGAAAGAGTATTCATACCCCTTGAAATTTTCCACATTTTGTCATGTTACAACCAAAAACGTAAATGTATTTTATTGGGATTTTATGTGATAGACCAACACAAAGTGGCACATAATTGTGAAGTGGAGGGAGAATGAGAAATGGTTTTCAAAATGTTTTACAAATAAATATGTAAAAAGTGTGGCGTGCATTTGTATTCAGTCCCCTTTACTCTGATACCCCAACTGAAATCTAGTGAAACCAATTGCCTTCAGAAGTCACCTAATTAGTAAAAAGAGTCCACCTGTGTGTAATTTAATCTCAGTATAAATACAGCTGTTCTGTGAAGCTAAGACAACCTTAATGAACAAACAGCATCATGAAGGCCAAGGAACACACCAGGCCAGGGATAAAGTTGTGGAGAAGTTTAAAGCAGGGTTAGGTTATAACATAAAGATCCCAAGCTTTGAACATCTCACGGAGCACTGTTCAATCCATCATCCGAAAATGGAAAGCATATGGCACAACTACAAACCTACCAAGACATTAATCAGAGAAGCAGCCGAGAGGCCTGTGGTAACTCTGGAGGAGCTGCAGAGATCCACAGCTCAGGTGGAAGAATCTGTCCACTGGACAACTATTAGTCATGCACGCCACAAATCTGGCCTTTATGGAAGAGTGGCAAGAAGAACGCCATTGTTGAAAGAAAGCCATAAGAAGTCCCGTTTGCAGTTTGTGAGAAGCCATGTAGGGGACAAAGCAAACATGTGGAAGAAGGTGCTCTGGTCAGATGTAGGCCAAAATGTTAAATTTTGGCCTAAAAGCAAAACACTATGTGTGGTGGAAAACTAATACTGCACATCACTCTGAACACACCATACCCACCGTGAAATATGGTGGTGGCAGCATCATGTGGGGATGGTTTTCTTCAGCAGGGACAGGGAAGCTGGTCAGAGTTGATGGGAAGATGGATGGAGAAAAATACAGGGCAATCTTAGATATGTGATTTTTGAGTGAACTCCGCGACAAAATAAAATATATAATAAATGTATGATCACCCAGGTCAAATATATTGACCTCAAAACCTAAAACTAAAGCTGGTCCCCTGAAAAGTGAATCTTAGATATGAACCTGTTAGAGTCTGCAAAAGACTTAAGACTGGGGCGAAGGTTCAACTTTCAGCAAGACAATTACCCTAAACATACAGTCAGGGCTACAATGGAATGGTTTAGATCAAAGCATATTCATGTGTTGGAATGGCCCAGTCAAAGTCCAGACCTAAATCCAATTGAATCTGTGGCAAGACTTGAAAATTGCTGTTCATAGATGCTCTCCACCCAATCTGACAGAGCTTGAGCTATTTTGCAAAGAAGAATGGGCAAAAATGTCACTCTCTGGATGTGCAAAGTTGGTAGTGACATACTCAAAAAGACTTGCAGCTGTAAATGTAGTAAAAGGTGGTTCTACAAAGTATTGACTTGGGGGGGTGCTGAATACAAATGCACGCCACACTTTTCACATATTTATTTATAAAAAATGTTGAAAAACATTTTGTTTGATTTATTTCAGGTACTTATATAGCGCCGTCAATTTACGCAGCATTTTAATTATACATTGTACATTCATGTGCCACTTTGTGTTGGTCTATCACATAAAATCTCAATAAAATACATTTACATTTTTGGTTGTAACATGACAAAATGTGGAAAATTTCAAGGGGTATGAATACTTTTTCAAGCTACTGTATATAGTTTATGCTAACTACAATAGGCA
Organism: Rana muscosa; assembly: GCA_029206835.1. NCBI lineage: Eukaryota > Metazoa > Chordata > Amphibia > Anura > Ranidae > Rana > Rana muscosa. Next base: position 940,766,928 of record CM055118.1, on the reverse strand, counting down.
CTAAATATTGGGCAACCAGCATTACCAATCTTCTCTTTGCATGTACCGGCGGAGATTAATGCCACACTTCTCCTGTGTTTGATGTATTTATTAGAACCAGACACGCTTCATCTGTTGGTGTCCTTTTAATAGGATTTCATAACTTTACAAAGACTGTAATTTAATTAAGGTTAGAATTTTTGCAATGCTAACATCACCTGAGGCTTGCTCTGCTGATTTAGATTACCAACACCTTCCTCATCTTTATAACACAAGGGGGGGTTGTAGTTTACAGAAAATAGCTGGGAAAGCTGATCCTATTGTTTTAATTTTTTGGTTCAGCGCACGTGAAGTTACAAGGATACTAGATGTCTATCAGGATCAATAGGTATCTGTCAATACATGCAGAAAATGTACTTACCAAAAAGAAAACTATTGATTCCAGCGCATCTAAGGACTAATAAGCTGTGATATATTACATTTATGTTCTTGGGTTTAGATATATAGTTTAAAAATCATTTGGCTGTGTGTCCAATCAAAACAAAGAAGTAAAGGTATTAATTGCTCAAAGAAAATACATTCTTTCGGGTTTGTATCAAGGGCAAGCAAGGAAGGTCTTATGCATCTCTGGGGCTAGCTGAAAATCCGTTTTCCAGAGATATCCAAACAGAATGAGTGAACCACATTTAACAAGAAAATAGGATTTTTGTACTCACCGTAAAATCCTTTTCTCTGAAGTTCATGGACGGACACAGCACTTAATCTTGACCATAGGGGTTATCCACCTTCTATCAGGAGAGGACTAGGCAGAACATGTTAACAAACATCAAACCTGTACAGTACCGCCCGGGGGGCGGTCCATCTGGCTATAACCCCTCACACTGCATCCAGCAGCTCAGTTCGTCAAAAAGCAGTACAAACATAAAAAGGAGGGGTGGGTGCTGTGTCCGTTCATGAACTTCAGAGAAAAGGATTTTTTTGTTCATGGACGGACACAGCACTTAGTCTTGACCTTAGGGACATCCCCAAGCAGTGTAAAAAAAACGAGGGGTGGGAACAGCAAGCAAACAAACTTCCACCCAAAACAACCAGAGCTCCTCAACGGAGGAGTTGCAACCTTAAACAGCCGCCTGCAAAACCTTGCGGCCGAAGCAAGCGTCCGCAGATGCATTCACATCAACCTTGTAAAACTTATGCCGCGTACACACGACCGTGTTTAATGATGAGAAAAATGCCTTTTTTTTAAATGGTCATTAAAAATGATCGTGTGTGGGCTTCAGAGCATTTTTCACAACGTGAAAAATGGGCATGAAAAAATTGGAACATGCTCTAATTTTTCACGTGGTTTTTCACATCGTCGTTTTTCTCGTCATGAAAAACGGGCGTGTGTAGGCTTTAACGACGTGAAAAAAATGCGCATGCTCAGAATCAAGTATGAGACAGGAGCGCTCGTTCTGGTAAAACTAGCGTTCGTAATGGAGATAGCACATTCGTCACGCTGTAACGGACTGAAAAGCACGAGGCTGATTTCCGATCGCACTAACTGTGAAGAAAGGTCCTGCTTCCTTTTTTGTATCTAGCCCTGCGGACTTACCAGGACTGCTTGTCTTCCTGGAGATGGACGCTATCCTGATCCCTAACTGGTTAAAACCAATGCCGGGCCCAACACGGCGTGGAATTACTGATTCTGGGAGGACTGGGCCGATATCCCAAGTACATGAGGAATAAGAGGGACCCTAAGAGGTCCGGGCAGAATAAATAATTAGAGAGGAATATGGAGAGTGGAGGGAAATAAATAAGCAATATAGAAAGAGGATACGAAGTGGGTGAACCTCCCACCCCCCTTTTTTTGTTTTTTTCTGTGTATCCGGATAGAGCCCTTTATATTGAAATTGTTAAGAAATTTAGTTATTTTGGGGTTAGATGGAATATCTACCCCCAATTAATTAACTAACTAAAATTGTGTCAGGGACAATTATGGAGAGGTCCAGTTAAATTAAGGGGAATAAGGGGTAATACCCCCCCCCTTTTTTTTGGGTTTTTGTGGTCTCCTTTTTTTTTTTTTTTTTTTTAGGGGCCCAAATACAATAAAATATTATACCATAAAATATGTACATAATGTAGCGATACCTCCAACTAAGAAGGCCGCAGATTTAGTTTGGGCCCTGAAAACAGCTCCGCAAACCCCCGGCAATGTAATCATTCCCCTACTGGCACAGTTAGTTATAGCAGCTATATTTTCTTATACTGTATGAGAAATCTTAGACACCAAGACAATAATGAAAGGGGTATCAAATTTACTTTAAACTTATGGTAAAAGGTTAACAGTGGTAACAGTGCATAGGTAATAAGTTGCAGAGCCCTGCAGCAATAAACATACTTTGCATTAGATGAACAGTGAAGGTGCGCCGCGTGGGCGACCGTTAACTGAGCGCCCTGTGACGCAGCGACTAAATTAACTAACTAGCTGGCCAGGCCTGGCTCAGATATCTAAAACTCAGTCTATAGGGGATGATGGTTTCTTCACCGGCAATTCTTTAAAGGTGGTGCACATTAACAGAATACCATTTGTAATCCAATAGGGAAATTGCAATAAGAACAAACACTTCACTGAAGATCCTCTCTCTCAGTTCTGCTATGGACCCTCAGTAAGTGTATCAAATATAAACTGTGGTGGGCCACGGCAGTGTGTAGGCACATCAGCAATCACAGTATATGGTCTGAGCATACGCTCGCTCACCCGTCCGGGACTTCCACCAACTGTATCTGCAGCGATCAGGTCCCCGATCCAACTAAGGCTGTGGATAAGCGAAGTCAGATGCCACCCAGGCTCGCAGTGGGGTGGAAGGCTCTTTGGTGCTGCGCAAGACCTCAGGCTTCAGGCCTTGCACTCCGGCACATCCGCACAGGAGGATCAGTCACTGAAGTCTCGTGTCCCAAAGAGGCCGAGCCCAGCCTCGTCTCCTCCTTTTATAACCCTTCCCATGAGTCTCTGCGGTGGAAACATTGCCGAATGGGGTTCTGGGTAATGTAGTCTCTCTCCTCTGCTTTCACTTCCAGTAATGTCTCTTCTCTACTTCCTCCCGACTCACCTCTCACCTGGAACTTCTTGTCTCTCTGCATTAAAGGGGAACACTCCGCTACACATTCCCCCCACTTGAACTCTTTGGTTCCCAAAGATAATCCTTAACAAAGACTATGTACAACACTAGACAATTCTGTGAACGATGTTGGCATAGGGAATTCCCACCAAAACTGAGGGGGGGAATTCCCTCGCCCACAGGTCACATTATCATGGGTGGCCTGCCTAACTGTGCCAGAGAGTGAGTTGGGGTTGCCCTCCACCAAATGGACAGTGGAGGGATCCGGATTTTCAGCACTTCTCCTAGCAGTAACTACAGAGTCTTCTGAGCTATTCCCCATTTGTGGGTAGGTCAGCTTCTTAGGAGGCCGAATGACTCTTCGAGCCCTCTGCTCTCTTGGGTTTTCTGGCTCTGGCGCCACCGGTTCTTCTCCTGAAACAGGCTCGGGGGTGGAGCCTCTAGGGTCTTCCTCTGAGTAGGTATCCCAGGCCTCCCCCCAGTAATCTGCTGAAGTACTAGACGGGATGAACTCTGTGGCTTTCGGGTTCAGCGTTCCATCTGGAGTGCTTCCAGTGGTTGGAAGATCTATAGTAGAAGTTCCTGGAGTTGGGGAAGGCCACAGCCAATCAAGTTCTCTTTCTTCATCTTCACTAAGTTGAGAGGCCTCTCCATCTTCAGCGAGTGTTCGGCCTGGGAGTATCCAGAATAGAGACTGGTTCAGGGGAGTCCCTCACTGGAGGTATCCAGACTGCTTCGGCAAGTGGGAGCAGGTGGTTTCGGTGCCAGGTCTTCAGTGGTCCCACCTTCCCCTCTGGCTTCAGCTTGTACACAGGCAGGCCTGGCAGCTTCCGACAAATGACATAGGGCTCAGATCTCCATCTGTCTGCAAGTTTGTGTCTTCCAGGGACCCCCAGATTGCGTAGCAGTACTCGGTCCCCGGGCTGCAGGTCTTGCACCCAGACCTTCAGGTCGAAGTTCCTTTTGTTCCGAGCCCCCTTTGGTCTGAGGCCGCTTGAGCCTGTTCATAGGCTACTTTCAGGCTGCGTCTGAGCCTGTCCACATATCCTTTGTGGGATGTGGCTGAGGAATGGTCTAAGGAGAAGCCAAAGGCCAGATCCACGGGTAACCTTGCTTCTCTCCCAAACATGAGCCGATAGGGGGAGTAGCCTGTAGCATCACTTGTGGTACAGTTGTAGGCGTGTACTAGGGCTGATATATGTTTGCTCCAATGTTGTTTCTTCTCACTATCCAGAGTTCCCAACATGTTGAGCAGGGTCCGGTTAAACCTCTCCGGCTGAGCATCTCCCTGCGGGTGGTAAGGTGTGGTTCGGGTTTTCTTGATTCCTAACGAATCCAGGAGTTTCCGGATCAGCCGACTCTCAAAGTCCCTTCCTTGGTCGGAATGAAGTCGCTGTGGCAGCCCATAATGGACAAAGTACTTCTCCATAAGTACCTTGGCTACGGTGGAGTCCTTCTGGTCTTTGGTTGGGAAAGCTTGGGCATACCGGGTGAAAGGGTCGGTTATCACCAGAACATTTCCTAGTCCACTCAGGTCGGGTTTGAGGCAGAGAAAATCAATGCATACCAGATCCATTGGGCCTTGACTTTGTAGATGGCCCATTGGGGCAGCTTGATGGGGTAAAGTCTTCCTCTGGATGCATCGTGCACATGAGTGGCAGTACTCTTCTACCTCTGCCCTCATGCAGGGCCAATAGAACCGACTTCTGACAAGTTGAAAGGTCCTTTCAGCCCCTAAGTGGCCATGGTTGTCATGCAGGGCAATCAGAACAGTCTCTCGATATTTCTCTGGGAGGAACAGTTGCCATTTATCTTCTGAGTCATCAGAGGGGCCCCTTCGGTAGACCACTCCCTGATGTACCTGCAACCTGTCCCACTCTTTCCTCAACAGGCGAGCTTCCTTTGAGGGATGACGCAGGAGTCTGTTTGGATCCTGATTCTCCAGGGCCTCCAGGACCAATCTCCCCATGGGGTCTTCCAATTGATCACACCTCAACTCCTTCTTGGACAGTCTCGGCAGGTTGTCTTCTTCCAGTTGAGTAACTCCACAGTAGTGTTTGGGGACTCCTACCATGGTAACTCCTATTTCCTCTGCTCTGGAGCCTCCTCTGGCTTGGAATTCAGTTCCTTGACAAAGGGCCCGCACCCTGTCCTGTGCCACTTGGGTCCAATCTTCTATGTCACTGGTGGGGGCATGAGATCTCCTGGACAGAGCGTCTGCGTCTCGATTCCCAGCCCCTGGCCTGTACTTTAGGCTGAAGTTGAACCCAGACAGTGCGGCCAGCCACCTGTGTCCAGTGGCGTCCAGCTTGGCCGTGGTGAAAAGGTAGGTGAGGGGGTTGTTGTCAGTCTTCACAGTGAACTCCGCCCCATACAGGTAGTCTTTGAGCTTGTCTACTACCGCCCACTTAAGGGCCAGGAACTCCAGCTTGTGAGTGGAGTAGTTTTTCTCAGAGGGGGTCAGGCTCCTGCTCACGTAGGCAAAAGGCCATAGTTGCCCCTCGTGTTCTTGGTAAAGTACTCCTCCCAGACCGTCATGACTAGCATCTACGTGTAGTTCATAGGGCTTGGTTGGGTCTGCGTAGGCCAAGACTGGGGCACTGGTTAGGCTCTTCTTCAACGCCTGGAAGGCCTCTTCACACTTCTGGTTCCATTGATCTCTGACTGACTCTCCTGGCTTCCTGGGCCCTGAGTCATCCTCTTCCCCCTCGGTCTTGAGTAGTTCATTCAATGGTCTGGCAATTCGGGCGAATCCTTCCACAAACCTCCTGTAATAGGAGCAGAACCCCAAGAAGGATCTGAGTTCTGTTACTGTGGTAGGTCATGGCCAGGAGGTAACTGCCTCCAATTTCTCAGGGTCTGTGGCCACCCCTTCTTCAGACACTATGTGCCCCAGATAGTTCACAGAAGACTGGTAGAACCGACACTTCTCAGGCGAAAGCTTGAGTCCCTCCTCACTGAGTCTTCTCAACACTTTTTCCAGCCTCTCTTCGTGTTCTTCCAAGGTTCTCCCAAAGATAATGACATCGTCCAGGTATACAAGGACTTCAATAAGGTGAGACGTTGGAAAGTAGCTGGGGCTCCAGACAGACCTTGGGGCATCCGGTTGAATTCAAAGAACCCCACTGGGGTTATGAAAGCTGTCTTCTCCTTGTCTTCTGGATGCATAGGGATCTGATAGTACCCGCTCTTGAGATCCATAACGCTGAACCATTTGGCTCCAGACAAGCTCTGTAGGGCATCCTCTATCCTCGGAGTGGTGTATTGGTCGGGTATGGTTCTCCTGTTGAGAGTCCTGTAGTCTATACAGAGCCTCAATGACCCATTCTTCTTCCTGACCACCACTATCAGGGAGGCATAGGGGCTTGTAGACTCCCTTATCACACCAGTCCTCTTGAGTTCGGCCAGTTGTTCCCTTAGATCCTCCAAATCTGCTAGTGGGACCCGCCTGACCCTCTCTCTGAAGGGCTTATCTTCCTGGAGGCGGATCCGATGGCTGGCACTCCTTGCACACCCCACATCGAACTCATCTTTAGAGAAGATCTTCTCCCATCTGGTCAACTGGGCCTTGGCTCTCTCTTTCCAAGCCCTAGGCAGATTCGGGTTTTCCATGGACAGCTTCTCCCAAGCATCTCCTCCTTCACCCGTCCTCTTCACTTCTGACAGGGTAACAGGGGCAGCAGGGCTCACCTGGCCCAGCAGCATTCTGGCTGGGATTTCCATGGGGTCTCTGGTAGTGTTTCTAACACTCACTGGAACTCTACAATGGGCCTTCTTCAGAACCTTCAGTGGAATCACTTCCGGTATCACTTCCAGACCTGAGGACTCGCCTCTTGGGTCGGACTCCAGCACGACAAAGGGGCCAGGCTGCTCCCAAGTAAGCTTTACAGTGTCTCTGAGACAGGTTACTTCACCGGGCTGTAACACTATCCCTTCTCTTCCAAGTCTCCACACCTTCCCTATCCCCTCTCCAGGGGTCTCCTGCTCTTGGACCAGCCGTTGGTAGGCCGTCTTCAGCATGGGATGGATCTTGGTGGCTGCTTGCCCCTCCTCTTTCACTAGAGGGGTCAGGAGTCTTCGGACCAGGTCTGTGTTCGTCCATATTATAAGGGAACTCTTGTTGGCTCCAGGCGGCCTAGGGCACACAACTGCCAGGGTGTCAAACACTTCGGCCTTCCCAGCCACGGATGGGTCAAAGGTCATCTTGATGGGCAGGTAGCCGTCGTAAGGGAAACTCTGGGTTCCAATCCCCCATATTTCCAGCTCTTCTATCTTCTGGATATGCAGATGACTCAAGTGCCTATCGTAGAAGTCCCGGTATAGTAGGGTCACTTGTGCCCCGGTATCCAAGAGGACCCTGGTGTAGACTCCCTCCACTTGAATGGGCACTATCGGAGATGGGCCTACCAGCTTCTCCGGATATGGCCTGGTAGGGGTCATCTTCTTCTGGTCCTTTCCCTTCTGACTCTCTTTCGTCCAGCTCCTTTTGGACTTTAGTCTTTCCTGAGCCTGGTATGCATTGATTTCCCTCCTTTCAATGGGTGTACAGACCCGCTGAGGGATATTATTGTTTTTCTTAGGTGTGCATCCCCTCTGGGGAATGCTGTGCCCCTTCTGAGGGGTCTTGCCCCCTTTCTCTGGGGTGTATCTCTGTTGAGGAATATTGTGTTTCCTCCGAGGTGTTTTATTTCCTCTCTTCTTCTGCTTCGCATTCAGCTTGGAGCTCACTGAAGGTGATGGGCAACCGGTTGACTCCCTCACCGGGGCCCTCTGAAGTTTCCCGCCGGCTTGCGGTTATTTGTCTTTTCCTTCCTGGGACTGGAACATATGTTTGCAAAATGACCAATCCCTCCGCAGTTGTAACTGTAGAGAAGCGGGCGCTGAGGTATTCGGGAACAACTCCTTTCTTGGACTTTCCTTTCCTGGTTTCCATTGATCTTTCTCTATCAAAGAGGTCAGCATCCCCAACACTTGGGACATCTGCGATTTCAGGGTGTCCACTTCTGCATCTCTTTCGGGGGTCATGCCGAGCTGACCATCACCACCGGAGGTTTGATTGGCTCGACTGGCTGTTCCCCCTTTTTCTTCTCCAACATGGCCTCTTCCTCTCTGACCATTCGAATGAGGTTGGGGTATTCCAGGTTCTTCCCATCCTGTCGGGTGCGTAGCGCCAATGCAATAGGATCCAGGGGCTGAGCTCCCCTCAATACCTGCTGAGCCCGGGCCTCGCCTACCTTCCCTGGGTCGATCCCTTTCTTCAGGATAATTCTATGCAGGATCTTGTCTAGACGTCCCATATATTCTGATAGTTTCTCTCCTGTTTTCTGGTAGCAGTGCTCCAGCTGATAGGTGAGCTCGGTAACTTTTTCTGTCCCACCGAACACATTCTGCAAGATGTCCAAGTAGTCCTGTGCAGTACAGTCTTTCCTGCTCATCTTCAGGTTGCGTATGGCATCCAGAGCAGGCCCTTTCAAACTTTCAGCAATTCTCTGTTTCTTGCTGCGTTCTGGAACTTCCCATTCCTCTAAGGCCTGAGTGGTGCCATCTAGCCACTCCTCAAATCCCTCTTCCCCTGAGGGTACAGGTTTCCTCCCTGAGAATATCGGAGCTTTCTGTACCCCGAAATCGGGTAATCTGTGGGATTCTTCTTGCACTGGGCCACAATCTCTCCCAGGACAGCGCATAGTTCTGTGCTAAGGGTGGCCGGTGATGATCTGGGACTCTCTGTATCCTTCTGCTTTTCCACCTTAGGGGATGGCGTGGGAGGTATCTGTGGAGATGATGGTTTTCTTATTTGGAACCGATCTCCCTTATGTGGCAGCGCATGTATCAGATGGTAGGTCTGACCATCCATAGCTTGTATGCTCGGGCTTTTAAAATGCTCTGGAATTTCGTCTTTCCACTCTATTAATGCGTATGTACGCGAAGCATGTGGTCTCACATCCATCACCCATGATTTCTGGCATGGTGATAGGGACGTTATTAGCTGCTTTATCGCATCTCTTTGCCAGATCCCCGGGAGTTCAATAACTGCCGCCGCGGCCGGATCTGCGCTAGCCACTGTGTACCACTGTTCTACTTCTAGCGGGTCCATGCCGGTACTTTTGGCGTGTTCGCTTGCTGTATCAGGATCCCGGACGAGAACCCCCACGTGTAGCGATACCTCCAACTAAGAAGGCCGCAGATTTAGTTTGGGCCCTGAAAACAGCTCCGCCAACCCCCGGCAATGTACTCGACCCCCTACTGGCACAGTTAGTTATAGCAACTATATTTTCTTATACTGTATGAGAAATCTTAGACACCAATACAATAATGAAAGGGGTATCAAGTTTACTTTAAACTTATGGTAAAAGGTTAACAGTGGTAACAGTGCATAGGTAATAAGTTGCAGAGCCCTGCAGCAATAAACATACTTTGCATTAGATGAACAGTGAAGGTGCGCCGCGTGGGCGACCGTTAACTGAGCGCCCTTGGACGCAGCGACTAAATGAACTAACTAGCTGGCCAGGCCTGGCTCAGATATCTAAAACTCAGTCTATAGGGGATGATGGTTTCTTCACCGGCAATTCTTTAAAGGTGGTGCACATTAACAGAATACCATTTGTAATCCAATAGGGAAATTGCAATAAGAACAAACACTTCACTGAAGATCCTCTCTCTCAGTTCTGCTATGGACCCTCAGTGAGTGTATCAAATATAAACTGTGGTGGGCCACGGCAGTCTGTAGGCACATCAGCGATCACAGTATATGGTCTGAGCATACGCTCGCTCACCCGTCCGGGACTTCCACCGACTGTATCTGCAGCGATCAGGTCCCCGATCCAACTAAGGCTGTGGATAAGCGAAGTCAGATGCCACCCAGGCTCACAGTGGGGTGGAAGGCTCTTTGGTGCTGCGCAAGGCCTCAGGCTTCAGGCCTTGCACTCCGGCACATCTGCACAGGAGGATCAGTCACTGAAGTCTCGTGTCCCAAAGAGGCCGAGCCCAGCCTCGCCTCCTCCTTTTATAACCCCTCCCATGAGTCTCTGCGGTGGAAACATTGCCGAATGGGGTTCTGGGTAATGTAGTCTCTCTCCTCTGCTTTCACTTCCAGTAATGTCTCTTCTCTACTTCCTCGCGACTCACCTCTCACCTGGAACTTCTTGTCTCTCTGCATTAAAGGGGAACACCCCGCTACAATAATATATAATCGAACTTAAAGAATTGTGGGGTGGGAAAGGGGAAGGAGGGAATATTATGGTTATTGTGTGTGGTTGGGTTTTTTTTTTCCAGGTGTGGGGATAAGGTTTTGATGGTTAATTGTGGAGTCTGGGGTGAGGTGGTGAGGAACCATGGGGGGTAGAATAATTACCTCTTTACCGCTCCCCCTGTCCGTTTTTTTTTTGGGTTGTGTAGGTAAAAGCACAATATTTGAGATTATTACTACAAATAAAGGTGTATATAGAACATGATTAGTTCCACGGAATAGAGTTGGGGGGGGGGGGAGGGAATACACAAAGGGGAGGAGGTGGGAGGGGGGAAAGTGAAATAATGACATAATGACATATAAATCAATAAATATACACTATATAGCTATAAAGATTGTGAGCAAAGGGGAGGGAGTAGGAGAGTGAGCATAAGGACACAATAAGACACAAGGGTTAAGGGTTGAGGGTAAGGGAGTAATGTAGGTAACTGGGAACTACAACTCCCCCTGATTAATTTATTTGAGAAGAGGGGAAAAGGGAATTTAGGCTCTAGGGGTTTTATACCTTTTTTTTTTTTGTGTTATTCCCCCTCCCCCCCAGGACACCCTGCACAATTGTAGGATAAAATATATTAGGAAGATATGACGGGTTATTAAATAGAGAAGAGGCTATATGAGGGGTCCTTGAAGTGGAATATTAAAGAGGGAGAACTGGAAGAGGTCCTTTGACATGGTTTTTGGTCTATGCACGGGAAATGCTAATTTAATTTAATTCATATACTAGTTTATTTTCTCTCTCTTCCGATCTTTACCATGGTATAAGGAGTAATAGTAATGATATGAAAGGTTAGGCTGAGCTAACATAAATATGAATGTGTATGCATGTGTATGTGTGTATGTATGTAGGTATGTGTGTATGTGGGTATATATGTATGTGTATGTATGTACGTGTATGTATATATGTATGTATATGTGTATGTGTGTATGTGTATGTATATGTATGTATATATATATATATATATATATATATATATATTGTGAGGTAGTTAGCTCGGCAGCGGGTGTGTGTGACCCCCGGGATGGGCTCCCCACACAAAACAGGCCCAGCAAACGGAGGTTGTGGTTTTCAAAATCAAAAAGGTGTGGTTTATTTTCTATTTACAGTGACAAAACACAGCAAAGCAAAAGAAACATAACCAAAATAAATCCTGGTCAAGTTGACCTCTGACTAAACATACAGGTTTCCTAACTAACAACTGGGATCAGCCTAGTGCTGTCCTAGTCCCTAAGTCCCTGGTTTTAAATGTCCAAGCAAATAGCCACACAGGCTTTGTCTCACCGCACAGGGGTTCACTCTCCCTAGACAGTCCACACAGGTCTGGTTCCAGGCATGAGCTAACATCTAATGAAGCTGGGAGTTCTTATAGAGGCCTAAATGAGCTGACAAGCTTCAGCTGGTCTCATCAACTCCCTGTCTGCACGACGCCCAGCCCTCTCCCTAGAGGTATGAGTCATCCATGAGCCCACTAGCCTTATACAACTCTCCACCTAGTTGTATAAGTCGGCGTAAAGCCTGAATCTGGGCGAAATATATCTACCCCCCTGGATGCAACCAGGTGACTTTACCTTCCTGCTGTCACATACCCCCCCCCCTCTTGTTTTAACCTCGGGGTTGGAACACCAGCAATCAGGCATTCATGTACTCGAGACAAAGCATCCACATTCCCCATTTGAACGCCAGGGCGATGCTTTACTGTGAAGTTGAATTCCTGGAGGGCCAGGAACCACCTATTCACTCTTCTATTTGTTTCCTTGTTTTGAGCCATCCACTTTAACGGAGCGTGATCCGTAACCATGTCAAAGTGCCTGCCTAGCAGGTAGTACCGAAGGGAATCTAGAGCCCACTTCACCGCTAAACACTCCTTTTCAACGGTGGCGTAATTTACCTCATGGGACTTCAACTTCCTGCTGAGGTAAATGACTGGGTGCTCTTCCCCGTTCCAGACCTGGGACAATACTGCTCCTAACCCCACATCTGACGCATCACTTTGTACGACAAAGTCTTTAGAGAAGTCGGGTGAGTACAACACTGGCTGGCTACATAAGGCTTGTTTCAAGAATTGGAATGCTGCCTCAGCCTCGGGGGTCCATTTAATCATGACCGACCCTTTCCCCTTCGTCAGGTTGGTTAGGGGCACAGCCTTAGAAGCAAAGTGGGGAATGAATCGCCGATAATACCCAGCGATTCCCAGAAAGGCTCGTACCTGCTTCTTGCTGTTGGGACGTGGCCAACTCTGGATGGCCTCGACTTTGTTGAGTTGGGGTTTTATTACTCCCCTCCCAATGGTGTACCCAAGATATTTGGCCTCCTCCTGCCCAATGGTACACTTCTTGGGGTTAGCCGTAAACCCCGCTTCCCGAACAGAGTCCAGGACTGCTTGCACTTTTGGCAGATGTGAGGCCCAATCTGTGCTATGGACAATTACGTCATCCAGGTAAGCCGCAGCATACTTCCGATGGGGCCTCAGCATCTGGTCCATTTTCCGCTGGAATGTGGCCGGCGCATTCTGTAACCCGAACGGCATTCTTTTATATTGGAACGCCCCGTCTGGGGTTACAAATGCGGTTTTCTCTTTGGCCGACTTGGCCAGGGGGATTTGCCAATACCCTTTTGTGAGGTCAAGAGTCGTCATGTATCGGGCTGTTCCCAGCCGGTCGATCAACTCATCTATACGTGGCATGGGGTAGGTGTCAAATTTTGTAACTTTGTTCAACTGACGAAAATCGTTACAAAATCGCCAGCTCCCATCCGGTTTAGGCACCAACACGATGGGACTAGACCAATCACTTTGGGACTCCTCTATCACCCCTAAGTTCAGCATTTTCTGTACTTCCTCCCGTATTGCCTCCCGTCGAGCCTCTGGGATCCGATAGGGTTTTAACTTCACCCTTTCACCGGGCGGGGTAATGATGTCATGCTCTACCCCAGATGTTTGTCCCGGCAGCTCAGAGAATACCTCCTTGTTGCGAAGCACCAACTCCTTAACCTCCTGTTGTTGGGGTTGTGACAAGGTGGCTGCTATTCCAACCTCAGGAATCACGCAACCAGTTTGAGCTGGTGACCAAGTGTCTGCGACTAGGGACTCTCTATCCCTCCAGGCTTTCAACAGATTAACGTGATAGATCTGTTCGGGCTTTCGCCTTCCTGGTTGTCTGACCTTGTAATTCACTTCGCTCACTTTTTCCATTATCTCGTAGGGGCCTTGCCATTTGGCAAGGAATTTACTTTCAACCGTAGGGACAAGTACCAATATCCTATCCCCCGGGGAAAAGGTACGGGTCTTGGCTCCACGGTTGTACACTCTCTGCTGTGCCAACTGCGCTTGGGCCAAATGTTCCTTCACGATGGGCATTACCTGTGCAATTCGATCTTGCATCAGGGCGACATGCTCAATCACACTCCTGTGGGGAGAACTCTCACTTTCCCAAGTTTCCTTGGCAATATCCAACAGCCCTCTTGGGTGTCTCCCATACAGTAACTCAAAGGGGGAGAATCCCGTAGAGGATTGGGGCACCTCCCTAATAGCAAACATCAAATAAGGAAGTAAACAGTCCCAATCCTTTAAATCTCTATCCACCACTTTCTTCAACATTTGTTTTAGGGTTTTGTTGAATCTTTCAACCAGCCCATCGGTTTGGGGGTGATACACAGACGTACGCAATTGCGTCACTTTGAACAATTTACACAGCTCTTTCATAACCCGGGACATAAAGGGTGTACCTTGGTCCGTAAGCAGTTCTTTACAAATACCCACCCGGCTAAAAACAAGAGATAGCTCTTTGGCTATGGTTTTGGCCGAGGTATTTCGGAGAGGGATCGCTTCTGGATAACGGGTGGCATAGTCCATTATAACTAATATGTACTGGTGCCCCCTAGCGGACTTGATTATAGGACCTACCAAATCCATGGCGATCCTCTCAAACGGGACCTCAATGATGGGTAGAGGGACCAGCGGGCTACGGAAATGTGGCATCGGGGCCAACCTCTGACACACAGGGCAGGAGGAACAATAATTTTCTACGTCCTTCATCACCCCCGGCCAATAGAATCTCTGTAATACCCTCTCTCGGGTTTTCTCTGTCCCCAGATGACCTCCAAGAATGTGCCCATGGGCCAACTCCAACACCAACTTCCTGTAAGGTTTGGGCACCACAAGCTGCTCAACGGTTTCTTCTGCCCTTTTTGCCACCCGATACAGTAGGTCCTTCTCTACGCTGAAGTATGGGTAAGTGCAGGTATTATCTGGGTTCACTAACTCGCCATCTATTTTCACTACGTTTTCCCGTGCCTTTATTAGGGCGGGGTCTTTCAACTGTTCTGTGGCAAAGTTTTCCCTGTGAACCTCAAGATCAGAAAACTCCACAGACGGTAGGTTTTCGTCTGAGGAGGTGGGCTCCTCTCCAGTTTCTTGAGTCTCCCCTGCCAATACTGATAAGGGAAATTCCGGAGAGTCCTCACCACTCTCAGGGGAGTTCTGGCTATCACATTCCTGGTACATAGGGGCACCATTGAGGGGCTCAGGATCATCCCACAGTTCCCAGAACTTCGGAAAATCCCTTCCCACAATGGCGTCATGCGGTAACTGAGATACTAAGCCCACTGGATGAGAGAGGGTACCTTTGGGGGTCTCGAAACACACTGTAGTCACTGGATACTCTCGGGTGTCCCCATGCACACAAATAACAGCTACCTTGCTATTCCCAGAGACCTCTGTTTTAACTAACTCAGCCTTTATCAGGGTCACAAGGCTACCTGAATCCAGCAATACCACAACATTTCTACCATTAACACACATTTTGCATAAATGTTTCTCAGTTCCTCGAATGGCAGTGCATGCGACTGTCGCACACAGCGACTGACGTCTGCCCGTCAGAAAGTCACACTGCATGGGTTCCTCCACAACCGGGCAATTGGCTGCAATATGTCCCGCTTGCCGGCAGCGGTAGCAAACGATCCTTCTTGCCGCCTCTTGAGCCGCTGATTTCCCAGGCTGTTCTCGCCAAACTTGGGGTAGAGCTCCCACCCTCTCACTCTCTCCACCCTCACCCCTTGGAATCCTCTTATCCGCCCCTGGGGATGGTCTGGTCTTAGGGTGGAAAGTCCGAGTGTCTCTGGAAGAGGCCGTCAGGTTCTCTGTAGCCAAGTATTTCTCCACACGATCCACAAGACCATCGGCCGTCTCTGGGTCTCCATGGCTTACCCACTTTTGGATGGCAGTAGGAAGGGCTCTCAAAAACCGATCCATTACAACACGTTCCACAATCTTTGGTGCGGACAAAGTCTCTGGCTGTAGCCACTTTCTGCTCAGGTGAATGAGATCATACATTTGAGACCTGGGGGGTTTTCCAAGCTGGAAAGTCCAGTTATGCACACGCTGAGCCCGGACAGCCTGGGTGACACCCAGCCTTGCCAAAATTTCAGCTTTTAGCATCACATAGTCTTTTGCTTGGTTAGGCTCTAGGTCATAGTAAGCTTTCTGCGATTCACCAGTTAACAGAGGAGCCACCAGTCCAGCCCACTGCTCCTCAGGCCACTTTTCTCTTTCAGCGGTCCTTTCAAATGTGGTCAAAAATACCTCTGGATCATCCTCTCCAGTCATTTTTGTCAATAAACGACTCACCCCAAAGGACGCGGTATTAGTGGGACGGCTTTCCTCACTGGTCTGCGGACGTTGCTGCATTACTGCTTCCATTTGTTGTAGTCTCTGCTCTTGCTTCTGTAACAGGTCTATGAAGCGGGCCTCAGATTGCTGCTGGGCTTGTTGCTGAGCTTCCAGACTCTGTTGGTGAGCTTGCTGCTGGGCTGCAAGGCTCTGTTGATGAGCTTGCTGCTGGGCTGCAAGGCTCCTTTGCAAACCTGCATTTGTCTGCTGTTGATTGGCATTTGCTAGAGCCAGCTGTTTCAGTATCTCCTCCATGCTGGCTTAAAAAAAAACTGCCCGCATTCTCCACCAACTGTGAGGGGGTTAGCTCGGCAGCGGGTGTGTGTGACCCCCGGGATGGGCTCCCCACACAAAACAGGCCCAGCAAACGGAGGTTGTGGTTTTCAAAATCAAAAAGGTGTGGTTTATTTTCTATTTACAGTGACAAAACACAGCAAAGCAAAAGAAACATAACCAAAATAAATCCTGGTCAAGTTGACCTCTGACTAAACATACAGGTTTCCTAACTAACAACTGGGATCAGCCTAGTGCTGTCCTAGTCCCTAAGTCCCTGGTTTTAAATGTCCAAGCAAATAGCCACACAGGCTTTGTCTCACCGCACAGGGGTTCACTCTCCCTAGACAGTCCACACAGGTCTGGTTCCAGGCATGAGCTAACATCTAATGAAGCTGGGAGTTCTTATAGAGGCCTAAATGAGCTGACAAGCTTCAGCTGGTCTCATCAACTCCCTGTCTGCACGACGCCCAGCCCTCTCCCTAGAGGTATGAGTCATCCATGAGCCCACTAGCCTTATACAACTCTCCACCTAGTTGTATAAGTCGGCGTAAAGCCTGAATCTGGGCGAAATATATCTACCCCCCTGGATGCAACCAGGTGACTTTACCTTCCTGCTGTCACAATATATATATATGCATATATGTTTATTTATTTATTTTTTCCTTTTATATTTATTGCTTTCTGTATATGTGTAAGAGAACCATATTAGGAAGAGAAGATGGATTATTAAGTAGAGAAAGGACCAGGCGAGGGGTCACCTTGATAGAGAATATCAAAGAGGGAGAATTGGAAGAAGTCCTTTTACATAGTGGAAGTGGGAGAGAAGGTTTACATATGTTAATTTTTTCTTATTTAATTTTCTCTTCTCCATATTTCTACTATGATATAACAGGCAATAGTAATGAGACAAAATATATTGCGAAACTGGCATAATATATATATAATGTTAATTTTTTTTTGTTTTGGTTAATGCTGGAGGGTAAAAAATTGGAAACCCCATCTCGGAACACTCCCCTAATTAGGCCTGTGCTTACATATTCTGGAGTGGTCCAGTAGTAGGTGCCTTCCTTAGGGTAATTAGCTGAGAGGAGGAGGAGATCTCCTCTCAGATTGGGTTTTTTTTTTTTTTTTCTTTCTTTGCCCCTTTCTATTCCCAATATGGCGTTGGACAGTATTATAGTGATGTCCCTGAATAGGGATGAGCTCGGTGTTCGAGTCGAACATAGGTTCGACTCGAACATCGGCTGTTCGCGCGTTCGGCGAACAACAAATGATTTGGGCCGTTTGCGCCAAATTCGAGTGACGCGAACGGCCCACAATACACTGCGCCATCGCAGTGTAATCCCGGCGCTGTGATTGGCCAAGCATGCACTGTGACCCTGCATGCTTGGCCAATCACAGCGCCGGCAGCGAGGAGAGCAATGATTGGCCACAGGCAGGATGCCTGTGGCCAATTATAGCTGAGGGGGTTTAGTACACGCCCCACACTATAAAAGGCCGCCAGCGCGGCGGCCTCGTGTAGTGTGTTCCGGAGCAGGGAAAGTGAAGGATAGGCAGGGACAGTGTCAAATCTTGTCAAATCTATTCTTTGCTAAACCTTGTGTGTAGGGACAGAGAAGGATAGGCAGGGAGAGTGTCAGTGTCATATTCTTTGCTAAACCTTGTGTGTAGGGAGAGAGAAGGATAGGCAGGGAGAGTGTCAGTGTCATATACTTTGATAAACCTTGTGTGCAGGGAGAGAGAAGGATAGGCAGGGGACAGTGTCAGTGTCATATTCTTTGCTAAACCTTGTGTGCAGGGAGAGAGAAGGATAGGCAGGGAGAGTGTCAGTGTCATATACTTTGATAAACCTTGTGTGCAGGGAGAGAGAAGGATAGGCAGGGGACAGTGTCAGTGTCATTGTTGCTAAGCCTCCTGCACATTATACACCTGAAGTTAGCCCGTATTGCTGCTTTTTCCTGGTGTGTTACACCAACAGGATTTTGCGGCACTTACAGCGGGCGGAGTGTGCCTCCTGACCATATTACACCTGAACTTAGCCTGTATTGCTGCTTTTTCCTGGTGTGCTACACCAACAGGATTTTGCGGCATTTACAGCGGGCGGAGTGTGCCTCCTGACCATATTACACCTGAACTTAGCCTGTATTGCTGCTTTTTCCTGGTGTGTTACACCAACAGGATTTTGCGGCACTTACAGCGGGCAGAGTGTGCCTCCTGACCATATTACACCTTAACTTAGCCTGTATTGCTGCTTTTTCCTGGTGTGTTACACCAACAGGATTTTGCGGCACTTACAGCGGGCGGAGTGTGCCTCCTGACCATATTACACCTGAACTTAGCCTGTATTGCTGCTTTTTCCTGGTGTGCTACACCAACAGGATTTTGCGGCATTTACAGCGGGCGGAGTGTGCCTCCTGACCATATTACACCTGAACTTAGCCTGTATTGCTGCTTTTTCCTGGTGTGTTACACCAACAGGATTTTGCGGCACTTACAGCGGGCGGAGTGTGCCTCCTGACCATATTACACCTGAACTTAGCCTGTATTGCTGCTTTTCCCATTTCCCTGCAGGCCATTAGAATGTCTGGAAGGCAAACAAGGAGAGGCAGACAGTCAGGAGCCAATAAAAGAGGGCAAGCAGGCTCTGTGTCTAGAGACAACAGTGCTGGTCGTGGACGCGGTGCATCGCCATCAGCACGTGGCCATGGGACACGCTTGTCCTTCTTTTCGGCAGCTGGACGTGTTGAGCCGCATCATGCCGAAGACTTGGTAGAGTGGATGACCAAGCCCTCCTCATCCTCCTCATCCTCTCTCACCCAGGCTCAGGGTACTGGCAAAGCAGCTGCCAAAGTGTCCTCTTCCCTGGTATCAATGTCATCATCAGTCACTCCTTCCCTAGACCAACCATGTCCTCCTGAGGAGTCCCCCGAACTGTTTGAGCACAGTGTTGGGTACATGCTCCAGGAGGATGCCCAGCGTTTCGAAGGGTCTGATGATGATACCCAGCTAGAGGAAGGCAGCAGCGTGAGAGCAGAGAGAGGGGATGCTCAAGAAGGACACCAATCTGGCAGTCATGTTCCAGCAGCTGCAGCATACTGCCAGATTGGCTCCAGTGATGAGAAGGGAGGGGATGATGAGGTCACTGACTCCACGTGGGTGCCTAATAGGAGAGAGGAGGAGGAGGATGAGGAGGAGGCACATCTCCAACGAGGCAGGATGCCCTCGGGGGGCCAGCGTAAGGGCAGCACACAGACGGAATCACACTGCAGAGCTCCGCCTGTGCAGGGCGCTGCCTCTGCCCGTTATTCAAAAAGTTCTTTGGTGTGGGCCTTTTTTGAGTCGAGTGCATCAGATCGCACAGCTGCTGTTTGCAACATATGTCTCAAGCGTATATCGCGTGGCCAAAACATCACCCGCTTGGGCACCACATGCTGGACCAGACATATGTTGACCTGCCATGCAGCTCGTTGGCAAGCCTACCTTAAAGACCCACACCAAAGAACAAAGCTGACCTCTTCTTGCACCGCATCAGCTGGGATCTCCAACCCCACTATACCTTCAGTCCTCTATGAAACCTGCTCTGAGAGGAATGAAGGTGTAGAATTAGGTGTGTCACAGCCAAGTACTTGCGGCCACTCTGCTAGCAGTACACAGACGTCCGATTCTAGCAGGCAAATTTCCCTGCCCCAGCTGCTGGACCATCAAAAGAAGTTCACTCCCAGCCATCCACATGCCCAGCGGTTGAATGCTAGCTTGGCTAAATTGCTAGCGCTTCAACTGCTGCCTTTTCAGTTGGTAGACTCGGCCCCCTTCCGTGAGTTTGTGCAATGTGCGGTTCCTCAGTGGCAGGTTCCCAAACGCCACTTTTTCTCACGGAAGGCGATTCCGGCTCTCTACCGGCATGTGGAAGGCAATGTCTTGGCCTCGCTGGACAGGGCGGTCAGCGGTAAGGTGCATATTACCGCTGACTCATGGTCCAGCAGGCATGGACAGGGACGTTACCTTTCTTTCACGGCCCATTGGGTCACTCTTTTGGCAGCTGGGAAGGATGCAGGACAAGGTGCAGTAGTGTTGGAGGTTATTCCACCGCCTTGCCTCCAAAATGCTACTACTGGTTGTGACACACCTCTGTCCTCCACCCCCTCCTCTTCTTCTTCCTCCGTGGCCTCTTCCTGTGCTTTGTCCTCGGAACCAGCGGTGCTCCGTAGGCGTTCAAGGGGCTACGCAAGTACGCAGGCAAAAAGATGCCATGCCGTGCTTGCGCTGGTGTGTTTGGGGGACAGGAGCCACACTGGGGCAGAGGTTCTGTCTGCTCTGCAGGGGCAGGCCGAGAGGTGGTTGACGCCACGCCAGCTTAAGCCAGGAATGGTAGTTTGCGACAATGGCACCAACCTCCTCTCCGCTCTCCGACAGGGACAACTGACCCATGTGCCCTGTGTGGCTCACGTCCTTAACCTGGTGGTGCAGCGGTTCTTGGGCAGGTACCCGGGCTTACAGGATGTCCTGAGGCAGGCCAGGAAAGTCTGTGTGCATTTCCGCAGATCTTATAATTAGGGTTGTCCCGATACCGATACTAGTATCGGTATCGGGGCC